>OZ057403.1:3528924-3615311 GCA_964056735.1 Allodiplogaster pararmata
AACATAATATTTGCAGATGATCCAGGGGGTACTGTGATTGGTCGAGTTCCCTTGAGGGAGGGGATCTCTTACCGACTCAGTCGAAGTCATCCAGCCGTTCTCTTCAATGACACCTCTGGCGAACTGAAGTTAATGTCAGTGAAATCAGCCACTGGATAGGAAAGAGATAGGGAGATGGAGAAAGAAGTAAGGAAGTGAGCAAGAGAAAAAAAGAAAATGAGACTTATGAAGGAATATGTAGAAAGCGAAGGAAGTAATTAGAGATATAGAGAGGACAGACAGTTTTGATAAGAGCCAAAATTATAAATAAGGCACAGATGGATAAATTAGAATATCATCAAAATCATATTATAGGTAGTCAAAATTAGAGTTTTATTTTCTATGAAGATCTTATTGAATGATACATGCTTTATTATTGAATTTACTCTTAGACTAGAAGTTGTAAAAACGTTGGCTTCAAAAACATTTTTTTATGAAACGGGAAATATAGGCAGGAATATCTCAAGCTCTTTAATCACTTCAAGGCATATTTTTTCAATGATCAGGGACTCGATCGATCGAGAACGAACCAATGGAACGGTTTCCCTTCTCCTGCTGGCCACGCCCCCATCCATTATCAACATCTTCATTAAAATAATCGATGTGAACGACAACTCACCCGTTTTCCCTCAAGTATTCTACGTCAGTGTTTTCCCCAGTATAATATAATGAAAACGCGTCCACTGCGTTGTTCAAGCGGTCTCTAAAGTGCGCAGAATTCAGAGCAAAAAAGAGTTATATAAAACATAGAGTGATAGAATAAGATCAAAGACGCTAATGGAGCGTTAGAATATCACTTTTCACTTTGCTAACTGATTTTTTTTCTGTTAACTGATTTTCTGTTATCTGGTTTTTTTGAACGCTCCAATGTCTCACCACGAAAACATGACTACGGTAAAAAGAAAGAACCTAAAATGTGTACAATTAGTGAGAGAAATATAACGTTCGAGACATGAGCAGCGATGTCTTTTTTTCTTGCAGCGAGAGAGTTAAAAAAACAACCAGATAACAGAAAATCGGTTAGCAGAAAAAAATCAGTTAGCAAAGTGAAAAGTGATATTCTAACGCTCCATAAGATGGTTTTGATAACGGAAAAGAGATACAAATCAAAGATGAAAAAGCAAATAATTAATATCAAACGAAAGTAAATAATGAAGAAAGATAAAAAAAGAGAGAAACATAGAGAAACATAGAGACACATAGAGACAGAGAGATAGAACGAAATACAAAAAGAGAAATTACGGATAGACGTAGATATCAACAATAGAGAAAAGATAGAAATAAGAATAGTTAAATAAAGAGAGAAAAATAAAGAGAGGAGATGCCTTCCCGACCTTTCGAAGAGACCAGGTAAACAAACGGATGTTTGTTCATGTGGACACATCAAGATCGCTTCACGTATTCATCCATGATTAGCATATGAAGAGACTTTCGAGAGAGACAATTTAATATACATACATTTATGTACATATAGAGTTGGAGAAAAAGATAGATAATACAAATAAAAATCATGTGTTTGTGAGAGACAGCGAGTGCGAGACATCACAATGAAGCTGAAGGGGACCCTGAAGAAAGATAAACATTCTAAAATAGAACATCATAAAACTATCGAATGGCCGGGATCTGTTCACAAAGCGGGACCGAACTTACGGTTTCTCTCACCGAGGTGTTCCTGTAATCACAACACTACCGAGAACAGTTTGCTAATGCGTGCGATACCCGGAAACTTATAATCGCGTCAAGGGCACAGTATGAATGGTTTCAGAATGTGACACTAGTGGAATCTTCTCCACTGCACACACTGGTGGCTCTTCCATCTGCAACAGACTCTGATGCTGGAGAGAATGGCCGAATCGTTGCCTACAAAATAGAAGAGAGCCCAAAAACCGGCACCGGAAATGGTGCAGTTCATGAAAAAACACTTAAGTCCCTCAAATACTTAAGAACCGAAGCCGGCCAATAACGAAACAGAGAAAAACCGATTTAGAGTTCTTTACGACTGTAAGTTGAATTCAATTAAAACGCTTAATCCTCGGGTTATAGACATAAATCTTTGAATTTCAATGTTGAACGGTGCTGGGAGGTGTTGATGTGTTATTGCTTCTAAAACTTAGGCTTCAAAAAGAGAAAAACTGATTTTTTAAATGCAGTTTTTTCTCTTTTAAACTCGGGTTCTGTCTGGTCAATCAAACGAATTGAGGCGAGCAGACAGAGATGAGAGAGTCGATAACTCTCGTAATAATGAGAACTTTTTTTGTAATCAAATTTATGGCAACGCCTGAGCTGTTGGTAAAGGTTTGTGATTCAAGGAAAAGACAACCCAAGTGCGACTTCTCCTGCGACCTTCCGGCTTGTGGGTGAACCGCCGCTGCTTCTTCTTGAACTATCGGCTTCCTTGGACCGCGAGGCTGTCACTCTGCATGCTCTTAACATATCAGCATCTGATGGGGGCAAGCCCGCAAGGTCAATCTTTCTCCGTATTTTGTGCATTGGTCGTTCAGTGGAAAGAATTGACGTGGTAATCAGAGGGCACGAGTTAGGTTCTCGCTCAATGCACAATATTCGTTCGAGATTTGGCAAGAAAAATGGTAAGCCGTAAAATAAAAGAAAAGCTAATGTTTTACCGGTTCTGTCTGTGAAGCATCTTCGGTATAGTCTCGTTTTTAGAGGCCTACACAGTATCTTCGCATTGACATCTTCGGTATAGTCTCGTTTTTAGAGGCCTACACAGTATCTTCTCATCTTCGGTATAGTCTCGTTTTTAGAGGCCTACACAGTATCTTCTCATCTTCGGTATAGTCTCGTTTTTAGAGGCCTACACAGTATCTTCTCATCTTCGGTATAGTCTCGTTTTTAGAGGCCTACACAGTATCTTCTCATCTTCGGTATAGTCTCGTTTTTAGAGGCCTACACAGTATCTTCGCATTGACATCTTCGGTATAGTCTCGTTTTTAGAGGCCTACACAGTATCTTCTCATCTTCGGTATAGTCTCGTTTTTAGAGGCCTACACAGTATCTTCTCATCTTCGGTATAGTCTCGTTTTTAGAGGCCTACACAGTATCTTCTCATCTTCGGTATAGTCTCGTTTTTAGAGGCCTACACAGTATCTTCTCATCTTCGGTATAGTCTCGTTTTTAGAGGCCTACACAGTATCTTCTCATCTTCGGTATAGTCTCGTTTTTAGAGGCCTACACAGTATCTTCTCATCTTCGGTATAGTCTCGTTTTTAGAGGCCTACACAGTATCTTCTCATCTTCGGTATAGTCTCGTTTTTAGAGGCCTACACAGTATCTTCTCATCTTCGGTATAGTCTCGTTTTTAGAGGCCTACACAGTATCTTCTCATCTTCGGTATAGTCTCGTTTTTAGAGGCCTACATAGTATCTTCTCATCTTCGGTATAGTCTCGTTTTTAGAGGCCTACACAGTATCTTCTCATCTTCGGTATAGTCTCGTTTTTAGAGGCCTACACAGTATCTTCTCATCTTCGGTATAGTCTCGTTTTTAGAGGCCTACACAGTATCTTCTCATCTTCGGTATAGTCTCGTTTTTAGAGGCCTACACAGTATCTTCTCATCTTCGGTATAGTCTCGTTTTTAGAGGCCTACACAGTATCTTCTCATCTTCGGTATAGTCTCGTTTTTAGAGGCCTACACAGTATCTTCTCATCTTCGGTATAGTCTCGTTTTTAGAGGCCTACACAGTATCTTCTCATCTTCGGTATAGTCTCGTTTTTAGAGGCCTACACAGTATCTTCTCATCTTCGGTATAGTCTCGTTTTTAGAGGCCTACACAGTATCTTCTCATCTTCGGTATAGTCTCGTTTTTAGAGGCCTACACAGTATCTTCTCATCTTCGGTATAGTCTCGTTTTTAGAGGCCTACACAGTATCTTCTCATCTTCGGTATAGTCTCGTTTTTAGAGGCCTACACAGTATCTTCTCATCTTCGGTATAGTCTCGTTTTTAGAGGCCTACACAGTATCTTCTCATCTTCGGTATAGTCTCGTTTTTAGAGGCCTACACAGTATCTTCTCATCTTCGGTATAGTCTCGTTTTTAGAGGCCTACACAGTATCTTCTCATCTTCGGTATAGTCTCGTTTTTAGAGGCCTACACAGTATCTTCTCATCTTCGGTATAGTCTCGTTTTTAGAGGCCTACACAGTATCTTCTCATCTTCGGTATAGTCTCGTTTTTAGAGGCCTACACAGTATCTTCTCATCTTCGGTATAGTCTCGTTTTTAGAGGCCTACACAGTATCTTCTCATCTTCGGTATAGTCTCGTTTTTAGAGGCCTACACAGTATCTTCTCATCTTCGGTATAGTCTCGTTTTTAGAGGCCTACACAGTATCTTCTCATCTTCGGTATAGTCTCGTTTTTAGAGGCCTACACAGTATCTTCTCATCTTCGGTATAGTCTCGTTTTTAGAGGCCTACACAGTATCTTCTCATCTTCGGTATAGTCTCGTTTTTAGAGGCCTACACAGTATCTTCTCATCTTCGGTATAGTCTCGTTTTTAGAGGCCTACACAGTATCTTCTCATCTTCGGTATAGTCTCGTTTTTAGAGGCCTACACAGTATCTTCTCATCTTCGGTATAGTCTCGTTTTTAGAGGCCTACACAGTATCTTCTCATCTTCGGTATAGTCTCGTTTTTAGAGGCCTACACAGTATCTTCTCATCTTCGGTATAGTCTCGTTTTTAGAGGCCTACACAGTATCTTCTCATCTTCGGTATAGTCTCGTTTTTAGAGGCCTACACAGTATCTTCTCATCTTCGGTATAGTCTCGTTTTTAGAGGCCTACACAGTATCTTCTCATCTTCGGTATAGTCTCGTTTTTAGAGGCCTACACAGTATCTTCTCATCTTCGGTATAGTCTCGTTTTTAGAGGCCTACACAGTATCTTCTCATCTTCGGTATAGTCTCGTTTTTAGAGGCCTACACAGTATCTTCTCATCTTCGGTATAGTCTCGTTTTTAGAGGCCTACACAGTATCTTTTAGAGGCCTACAGTATCTTTTAGAGGCCTACACAGTATCTTTTAGAGGCCTACAGTATCTTTTAGAGGCCTACACAGTATCTTTTAGAGGCCTACACAGTATCTTTTAGAGGCCTACACAGTATCTTTTAGAGGCCTACAGTATCTTTTAGAGGCCTACAGTATCTTTTAGAGGCCTACACAGTATCTTTTAGAGGCCTACAGTATCTTTTAGAGGCCTACACAGTATCTTTTAGAGGCCTACAGTATCTTTTAGAGGCCTACACAGTATCTTTTAGAGGCCTACAGTATCTTTTAGAGGCCTACACAGTATCTTTTAGAGGCCTACAGTATCTTTTAGAGGCCTACACAGTATCTTTTAGAGGCCTACAGTATCTTTTAGAGGCCTACAGTATCTTTTAGAGGCCTACACAGTATCTTTTAGAGGCCTACAGTATCTTTTAGAGGCCTACACAGTATCTTTTAGAGGCCTACAGTATCTTTTAGAGGCCTACACAGTATCTTTTAGAGGCCTACAGTATCTTTTAGAGGCCTACACAGTATCTTTTAGAGGCCTACAGTATCTTTTAGAGGCCTACACAGTATCTTTTAGAGGCCTACAGTATCTTTTAGAGGCCTACACAGTATCTTTTAGAGGCCTACAGTATCTTTTAGAGGCCTACACAGTATCTTTTAGAGGCCTACAGTATCTTTTAGAGGCCTACACAGTATCTTTTAGAGGCCTACAGTATCTTTTAGAGGCCTACACAGTATCTTTTAGAGGCCTACAGTATCTTTTAGAGGCCTACACAGTATCTTTTAGAGGCCTACAGTATCTTTTAGAGGCCTACAGTATCTTCGCATTGACTTTCTCAAAAACCTTTTTCAAGTTCAACAAATTAACACGAATTTAAAAAAATTGTAAACGAATAAGAAACTTCTTCTTTTAGAAAAGGCTTCATGCTCGTATATGTAGTCGTGGCAGACGTCAACGACAACGAGCCCCGATTCGAGGAGAACGAAGTCAACGTTCAGGATTGGACGGGAGATGTTAAACAGCCCGTGCTTTTACTCAAAGTGTGTCATTCGTTCATTTATTCATTCATTTATCATTTCCTGAAAATATTGTATTTGCGTGAAAGCTAAATATTTAACAATAACCAAAGGGTTTCTACACTACGAATTCTTATGTAATTCTATTGTGAAATTCCATCAAAGCTCTAGATACATATTTTTTTATCAAAGAACTTTCAAAGTTCCATGTATCGTGTGCATTGGTGGTTCAATGATAAGAGCATCACCTGGTTAGGGGGAGGAGAAGGTTCGGTTCCCGCTCAATGCACAATTTTTGCTCGAGTTTTTGCTAGCATGACGCGTTCCTCTCCTGACAGGTGTCTGATGCGGATGAAGGAGTCAACGGCATGGTGGACATCAAAGTGGAAGAGCGATGGCAGGACGACTTTTATGTAGACGATGAAAGATGGCTCAGGGCCAAGGTAGGCAGATGTGTAACCTAAATAATTTAATTTTTTTGCAAATTTAAAAACAAATTATACGTGAAGGATTTTGAATCATCGCTTGCAAAATTACAACTGGTTCAAAATAGTCAAAATTGAATCTAGAGCAACTGAAGACCGGAGATGAAAGAAGAAATCGGGAATTTTGGGAAAATGGACAGTCTTTTTGGAAAAGAAGGATAGGGTCAATAATGATGGATGAGATTTATTGCACCGCAGTCATTTATGAAGAACAGGTTCAAAAAAAGAGCTATAAACACTCTCGAGCTGGAGGTGGGCTGCAGAGTGGATCTGCTACAAGTTCTTGTTTATAAATATGATAAGGCATTTGATTTAAATATTTCGTGGACAAAATTGAATTCCACGGGTAGGTTTGAACCCGGCAAAGTTCTTGTTACATCTTCGAATAAAAAGTTCGATTACTCAATGAATGTATTACTGTTTTGAAAGGTCTTTCTTCCCTCAGACATCAGCATGTGGTTCGTCGTGCGTCGTGCGATTGGATGCGGTGGATCGCGGGCAGCCTCCACTTTCGAGTGCATTGACCGTAACCATACACATGAACTACAGTAATCTGCATGATCCCGAGATTAATTTTAGGTGAGAGTCAGCGTTTTTTTCAAGCTTGTATGAGCAATAAAATCGTTGCTTTGCTTGGCAAAACAGTTGTTTTAATAATTTATTATTGGTATTGTTCTTCCATTTAGGATGAAGGGGCATTCTCAAATGATTTTGTATGATATTTTTCGTTGTGATAGAGATCGTTCAATGAAAGGAGGTGGCGCAGCTACATATCCTTGTATCGAACCGTATTCCTTGCTCATTCGTTTCCACTTGCTCTGATGACGGCTTCGAAGCTGTCACCATAGACAGAAGTGGACATGATGAAATGTTTCTCGAATTCATGAGCGATAACTTCTTTACGCAGTATGTTGATACCCCCACTCGAAACGACAATACTCTTGACCTGTTATTCTCGAATGTACCTATTATTTCTGATTGTAAAGTTATAGGTCGTTTCCATAGTAGCGACCACAATGCAGTTACTTTTGAGCTGTCATTTACAGTCAATACCAGATCGGTTCCATCAGCTTTCAAACTGTTCACTAAAGCCAACTGGCTGTCTATTGAAAGTGAACTAGTCTCTCATGATTGGACTCTAATGCTTTATTTGATGAATGTTGAGTCTGCAAACAATTATCTTGTTTCTTTCATAGGCTCGCTTATTGAGAGCTACGTTCCCTTGGTAGACCGTAAAGACCCATCATTTCGCTACCCAAAGGTTCTTCGTGAAATGTACTCTAAGCTGCAACGTATCTCTAAGAAATCCCCTTATTCTCATTTTTGTATAAGGAAATCTGCTGAATTCGATAAGATGTTGCATAGCTTTGAATATGATCAGGAAGCTAAACTTATACTGCGAGGAAATCAAAAGTCCTTTTTCGCTGCCTGTAGAAATCGTTTAAGTATGAATGTCAACCTAGCCATTCCTACTCTGTTAGATAATCAGAGGCAAGAGATAATATTGTCATCGGATAAGGCGAATGCCTTTTCTGAATACTTCGCTTCCGTGTTTTCCGAACCTATCCATGGTCCATTAAGAAATCCATCCTGCACTAGAGTAATTGAGAGGATGAGTGTTGATTGTATTACTGAGGAAATGGTTTTGAAAGCCCTTTCATCTCTTTCAGCCAAATGCAATACCTCTCCCGACGGGATACCAAATATCCTTTTGAAGAAATGTAGATTCGCTCTTGTGAAACCTTTATGCATTTTATTCAATAACAGTCTGCTTTCTGGCTCAGTGCCTTCTATTTGGAAGCGATCAATTGTTAAACCAGTACACAAATCTGGTTCTCGCAATCTGTTAAATAATTACAGACCTATATCGTTATGTTGCTCGTTATCCAAGATTATGGAAAAAAATCGTTTTCGCCTTAGTTTATTCGTATTTAGAAGAATCAAAGCTATTGTCTCCATATCAAGCAGGTTTTAGAGCGAGAAAGTCTACCGTAACATCTTTGGTAGAATCTCATTCTTTTGTTGTTGATTCTTTGGCTCAAGGGTTTTCAGTTGATGTTATTTTCCTCGATATTCGTAAAGCGTTCGATACTGTAGATCATAGGCTGCTTTTATATCAGGTTCATTCGTTCGGTATCTCCTCTAATATTGTCAATTGGCTTAGTAGCTATTTAAGTAATCGAACTCAATCAGTCTCAATCGATAATGTGCTATCTCAGCCCATGCCTGTTATTTCAGGTGTGCCTCAAGGCTCTTCCCTTGGTCCTTTACTATTCCTTATCTATATTGATTCAGTGAAGGAAGCGATACCTCCTAACCTTCGATTCGGCTTGTATGCAGACGATATAAAAATTATGGGTCGTGTTCCCTCTTCTAGCCATGATATCCAAGTCGCTCTTGATCTTGTTACCGCTTGGTGTTCGGAATGGAACTTGTCTTTGTCGACATCTAAATGCAGTGTTTTGCATTTAGGACCCCGAAATCCTTCTGTTGTATACCGTATAAATGGTCTCCCCTTAACTGTTGACGAGATAGCTAAAGATCTTGGTGTCACTATTTCCGATGAATTCTCGTACAAACACCATATTGTCGATAAGTGTAAGAGAGCTTCCGCTGTTGTCAACATGTTATTTAAAGCTTTTAAATCCCCTTCCATTTCTCTGTTGACATCTGCTTTTAAAATCTATGTCCGACCCATTATCGAATACGCAAGTGAGTTGTGGAATCCATCTTCCTCGGGCCTTGTTAAGTTGGTTGAGAAAGTCCAACGCTCTTTCACGAGGAGAGTACTAGGAAGAGTCCGTCACCCTAAGCTTCCGTATTCCCAGAGGCTTTCAATGCTAGGCCTTCAGAGCCTCGAGTACCGTCGCGCTATCTCTGATCAACTTTTTATTCATAAATGTTTACATAACAGCTTAGACATAGACACTGATCATTTATACGAAATCTCGGCTGTTCAGCGTTTCACTCGGCATTCGCATCCTCTAAGACTTATTCCTCCTCACCGCATCAATAAGACCTCTTTATCGACATGTGTTTCCCGTCAAATGTCTGTTTGGAACTCTCTTCCATTTGATGTTATCAACGAAGCTAGTAGCCTTAAATTTAGAAAGCAACTTCTTTCGTTGCCTGTGAATGTGATTGTACCAGTTAGTCTTGTTTCTGATACTTAATTAAGACTTGTTATTTTTCATCATTATCACAGCCCCCCTTTTTTCCCCTTTACACACCGCCACTAAGCTTTATGTGTAATGTAGTCCATGCATACCTCTGTTTATATGTATGTAATTTGCTTTTGTCTTAAATACCTACATGCTTGGAATAAAGAATGAATGAATGAATGACTGAATCTTGAACTTAATTGTGCTAGGTACATTAATTTTTTTTTGCGGTCGGATCTGCTACATATTACTTGCTTTTTCTGCATCGGATCACATGCTAAACTAGAATAGGAACTAGTTAATCCATCGCTTAGAAACGAAACGATCCCTGTGTGTTCCTTGCAGATTAAACCCTCCAGGAGTGGACTTCGTCCTGATTCCGGCAGACGCCGCAGTCGATCGAGTCCTTGCCGTCATTACCGTGTCGGATGAAGACGGGCCAGTCAAAGCAGGCAGTGTGAATCTGCAGCGTACGGAGAAGAACGAGACGGACGTCTTTCGCCTTGACAACCAGGGACAGTTCTCGATGCTTCGCCTGAATCAGGCGATCCCTCCGGCTGCTAAAGTACAATTCGAGCTGCGCTTTTTCGTCTCGGACGGGCAGTTGCCAGTGGCCAGGAATGCGACCAAGACGCTCATGGTAAGCAAATCGGAATGGGATTGAGACACTTGGTCCTAGAAGATATGTAATGAGACTAATAAATACAATCAAGTTGAATAAAACTAACAATATCCTGGTTCGAGTGTTCATTTAAGGGAGCTCACTTGAGTTGCCTGGTACATCTAGTGGCAACTCCCTGGTTCGAGTGTTCATTTAAGGGAGCAGAGTCAGATTCGTGAACGAAATTGAATTTTTTTAAGTGCATACGTTTGGGTTGTTCTCTCCGAAAAAGAAGGGAAACGCAAAATTGGACCTCACGCACAATAATAAGCGCAAACTAGTACAGACTATGCTCTTATCGAAAATTCGATGTAAAATAAATGATGATTGAAGATATTTGGCGGCCGCCAAGCCTCAACAGCCGTTTCTGCTTCAGCATCGGAGACCGAGGTTCTGATTGGGAAAATAACTTTGAAAAAGTATGAGTGAATTTTTCCCTTTGAAGTGAGTTGATTTAAAAAAAATCTTTCAAAACTTAAACACAAAATACAAGTACTGGTGTAAGTCTTCAAAAAAGGACTTCAAAATACAAAGAAAAAATACCAAAATAGCAACACAGAAAAAAAAATTCGATGTTTAGGAGACCTCAATCGAAGAAGATGCGCCGGTCGGATCACTGATTTGTGTGTTGAAGAGAGAGGACAACTCGACGAGATTCCGATTAGCCAATCCCTCGGAAGACGTACGTGTGGAGCCCATCTCAGGTGAACAGATTTGAAAACTTTGGTTTTTAAATATAAAAAAAAATTTTATGATCCGAAAAAAAATATTTCGGTTTGTTCGCGACGGAAAGGTATGTAAAAATTTAGATAAATAATATTGATGACTTGATTAGCACAAGTTTTGCCTAGAGCTGAATACAGATTACTCAAGAACCTCGAGTCGTCTCACGCATAAGTCTGAGAAATGGGAACAAATTCCAGAAGGGGCCACGGGAATGATTACAATGAGCACTTGTAAAAAAAGATGAATATAACCTGAAAATGTTTTTGTGTATGGTAGTACTTATAAACAACAACTGAGAATGAAATTTTAAATAATGAGTCCAAGTTGTCGAGTGGTCCAAAAAAATAATCAAGTGAGACTTTGTTTGAGAAAAAATCATTATTGATTAGCCATGATAGGTTTTGAAGATATTTAATTAAGATAGCAAGGTCAGTGACTCTTTTAGAAAGCGTTATTGCAAGATTTTAGCAACGTGTCATCAGTACTACGCTCGCTCTTGGTAAAAAGAGAGGCTTAGGTTTGATAACGCTCTCTGGACTAAATTTTGTAGTTTAAATTGTTTCATTACATTGGGAAAATTGCAGGCATAGTGACTCTGCTTCGACCGCTTCGACCGCTCCGACATCGCTTGGCCGGTGTGAAGAGCCTTTCTCTGATGATCGAGCGAGTCCGACCTCCGCCAGCCATTCTGCCGACCTCTTCCACTCTGATCATAAACATCCTCGATGTCAATGATCACTCTCCTGAGTTTGTCGAAGTCCCCGATGTAATCATCATACCCGAGACCACGCCCACTGGCTCATTTCTCTACCAACTGGAATTTATTGACCAAGTTGGTTCCATTCAAAAATTTTCTGTTTTAAATTCATGGAATATGAAGGCAGCTGTAGATGATTCAATATAATTTTTAATTGTGGTAAGTCTCGTTCAAGTGTATTTATTTTGAACTTAAATAATTTTAACTTTTAAATAATTATCAATGAATAAGCACAAAATTGAATCCGAAAAAACGTCTGCGAATGGTTTTAGCGAATTGACTAATAATACCTTAAAAAGTTGTAAATGATTAAGTAAACAAGACCCTGAGGTGCCCCATTTAATACTGGAGACCAGCTTCTGTCATGCTGTTGGCAGAATGAAAAGACAAAGAGTAATAGGTACGGTCACTGAATGGCCTAATATGTATAATAAGAATTGAATGAAGTAAAACTGATAAAATAAATTATAGAAATTTAAAAATTGGCTCATAAGTTCAAAAATGGAAGACAATGAAGTATAACCCGTAGTACAAAATTATAACTGAAGGACGAGGGCGATAACGCCCGGGTTCACTTCTCACTGGATGACGAGCAAGGAAGGCTCCGGATAGAGGAGGAGACGGGGCGCATTTGGCTGGAGAAACCAGTAGACTATGAAGTATGTCATTTCAAATAGACGAAATTTCACACAAATATGACATCTTGGATGTATGCTTTGACAAATGCTACCAAACTCACAACGTTTAATTTCTCGAAGAGGTGAATCGAAATGGTTTTGACAATATAGTTCAAACAGATAAATAATTTAGAAATTATTAATGCATACATATTACACTATATTCATTTATGCATACTGTATATTAAGTTTTTGTTAAAATAGTTTTTTGTCGTTAAAAAAAAAGAAAATTCAATTGAATTGATCATTAAAGGCCAGCATCCGCTCCTAAAATCAATATCTTCTTTCTAGCTATACTCAATATCTTTATAGTTTAAGAGATGTTTTAAATTATTCTGTAGTGACTCACCATTCCACACGGTTAAAAGATTAACTCAGATGTGAATTGAATGAATAAATTTTGACATAGAATATTTTTGAATAGAGGGGAAATTTCAAACGAGTTTTTCTGCAGACCGAAAAGGAGTTCTTCGTGGATGTTCTTCTGCACGACCTCGGATCTCCTCAGAAGAGCAACTCCACCACTCTTCGCTTCGTCGTCAAGGTTACTGGTTTTATTAACTTTCAATTGTTAGTGATCAAGTTTTTGATCAAGAATTACAAACAAAGTTTCATTCCTCTTCTCAATTTGAGAATTACCGCTGAATCTTACAGGGATTGAAGAAATAACGTTTAAGCGAGGCCGATTTCTGAAAAGTGAATCAGGAAGAATATGATCGGATGATTATTGGTCTGATGAATGAAGTTGATAGCTAAGTAAGAAGCCTACCTTGCAGAAACGTGAGAACAAGTTAACTTTGAAATATCAAATAAAGAGGGAGAAGCAGGAACTCAAACAAGCCCAATGGACTATTTACATTAAAAAAATCGATTATTTATTCATTCAAAAAGCGATAAAGTTTTGTTGAATGAAGGAAGAGAACGAGTCTGCGCCCTCTTTCTCCTGCAGGGAGTACCATCTCTCCGTCTCTCTCCCTGTACCAAGTCACACGCTTCTGTTCAACTTATCCGCCACCGATCCAGACTCCGAGGAAACAGCTTCTGGTAAGCTCGCTTTGTTTATTCTCTTTCAAACTTAATCGAATTGCTCTTAGTGATCAGGTAATTGCCGGGTAAATAATATGTCGCGGGTTCGATTATGTTATCAATGTCTTCATTTGGCGAAGATCGGCCGCCTTTCAGTTCATTCATCAGCCATTATGAAGCTGTTTTTAAAGCTCATTGTTTTCCAAGGAACCGTTTCCTACATGATACTTGACCCTTTGCCGAACTACAGTATTCATCCACGCTCGGGTGCTCTTATCGTCCATGATGTGGGCAAAGAAGAGACGACGGATACGGTTTGTTTAACTTCTCTACTATAACTTTTCTAAACATACTTACTGTAACAAGCATACAAAGTGCAGATCCGAGTCAGTGCGATGGACGGCGGAGGTCGGGTTTCCGAAAGAAATGCCTCTCTTTTCATTCACTACAAGAATGGGAGTGCTCTGAAGTTCTCGCGTGGCGAGGCTGCCCTCAATCTTGACGAAAAGAGGCTCAAGAAAGGCGAGGTTCTCGCCAAATACGAAACTAATGTCAGTCATGATTTTTTATTCGCTTTCTTACAAATAGTATCAGCGTTTAGTAATCATTCGCAGTTGTTACTTCAAAGACTGAATAGAAACAATAGTTTGACTATTTTAATTGAACACTTGTTCACTAAATATGTTTGACTACGAGTTTTCATTTAAACAAAATTTAAATTCAGTCTTCAATTGTGTAGTGGAAATAAGCTGGTATCCGGTAAGATAGGGTGGAAATTAGCTGGCATCCGGTAAGATAGGGTGGAAATTAGCTGGCATCCGGTAAGATAGGGAGGAAATTAGCTGGCATCCGGTAAGATAGGGTGGAAATTAGCTGGCATCCGGTAAGATAGGGAGGAAATTAGCTGGCATCCGGTAAGATAGGGTGAAAATTAGCTGGCATCCGGTAAGATAGGGTGGAAATTAGCTGGCATCCCGTAAGATAGATACAATACAAGTTAGTTTCCATACCATGGACTCGGTTTTCCATGCTATATTTTATGATTCTTGGATTGATTTTCCAGTTGCCATCAGTGCTATCATTAGATGGTACTTTTCTGGAGTTGTCGCCATCAGGAGAGCTTTCCCTCTCTTCTTCTCCTCCACCGTCTGTGCTCAGGCTTCCTTTCGCAATCACTGCTAGGTTGGCTTAACTGATTGGTTGGCTTAACGCAATCACTGCTAGGTTTGGCTTAACAAATCGTGGTGAGACATTGAGGCATTCAACGGGATCACTTTGCAGAGATTACTTTGACAAAGTGAAAAGTTGAATTCTAACACTCCATCACTTATTGCTTTCAAAATAGGAGACAAAAGAGTTGCGTGATAGTAGCACTCGTCAAGAACAAAAAGTCTCGGTTTGAGTCGAAGAAGTACTTTAAACAACATGTTAAGAGTTCAAGAGGTTTAGGTTAAATTTTCAAGATTATTCCAGTGCGAAGTGAGCAGGAGTTTAAGAAGGGAGCAATCAATCCAACAAATGAACTTACAAAAAGAAGCAATGAAGCTGTGGAATTAAACAAGCAACATTTTTTGGGATCTATAAATATATCTTTAAGTTTTACCGGGAAATTTTTGGAGGAATTTCTTTGAGAAATGAGGTTTTTGTATGCTTATAGAGTGAGCAATCTTGAAAATTCACAACCTTTATGAGTGATCAGGTATGAAGAGAAAATATAATGGTTGGAACCTTGAAGCGTGACCAATGACAAAGCTACTGAAATGTTCACGACTGATTGATGAATCTCAAAGAGCACGAAGAAAGTAGTTGCTGTTGAGAGACGAAGAAGAATCTGGTAAAACTGTCGCTCGGGCAAAAGCTATTCTACGGAGCGACATTAAGCTCAGCCGTCTCTCTCTTACCCTAGATTGTTTCAGGTCGTCGGAAGACTCTTTGACGATGGCATCGCTGTGCGGAAGTGTAACTATATCCCGCCGGCCACCGAGTCCTCGATTCCGTAATCGAGAAGCTCACTTAGAGGTCTAAAATCTACACGACTTTGGGTTCTAACTTTCGGGTTTTCTCTCAAATACTCTGAAGTTTTTCAACTCATCCTATTTTCCGAGAAAAAATATTTCCCGCCCTGCAGCAAGATACGGGCCCTTCTGAGATGAAACAGAGTCATTATCTCGTAAAATCAATTAATCTTTCGAGTGTGAGTAGTATAAGAAAATTTTAACTCGGGCACATCGCTACCGGGAGCTACCAGTATTTTTTTGCCTTCTCGCTGCTCATGAAGGGGGGGGGGGGTTCCTTCTCGCTGTTCATGAAGGGGGGGTTCCTTCTCGCTGTTCATGAAGGGGGGGGGTTCCTTCTCGCTGTTCATGAAGGGGGGTTCCTTCTCGCTGTTCATGAAGGGGGGCGGGTTCCTTCTCGCTGTTCATGAAGGGGGGGGTTCCTTCTCGCTGTTCATGAAGGGGGAGGGGGGGTTCCTTCTCGCTGTTCATGAAGGGGGAGGGGGGGTTCCTTCTCGCTGTTCATGAAGGGGGGGGGGTTCCTTCTCGCTGTTCATGAAGGGGGGGGTTCCTTCTCGCTGTTCATGAAGGGGGGGTTCCTTCTCGCTGTTCATGAAGGGGGGGGTTCCTTCTCGCTGTTCATGAAGGGGGGGGGGTTCCTTCTCGCTGTTCATGAAGGGGGGGGGGGCGGTGGAAAGAGGGTTTAGATTCTTTTTACCATAGCGCTACATTCGGATTTTTCAACTTCATATAAAAAATTTTTAATCGGTTGAGCTATCTCGCGCCTGTTATAGGTTTCGTCGTCGACAACCATCGGCGGGGCACTGGGTCGATTCTCAGCAAGTGAGACTATCTCATCACCGGAGTTGAAATACTCCTTTGACTGCAGTCAACTCAGAGTGACGGCTGCTGGAGTCGTTTCCCTTTCGGCTGCTCTGCCGAGGGACTTGTCGCACCTCCAGGTACACACTCAGTTCACACCGAACTGTTTACTTCAAAATTACGTCTTTGGTAAGATTGTGGCAACACGCTCGCTCTTTGTGTGTTTGTGTGTGAAAGAGAGAGAGCGAGAAAGAGAGAGAGAGAGAGAGAGAGAGGAAGAAAGAAAGAAAGAGAGAGAGAGAGAGAGAGAGAGGAAGAAAGAAAGAGAGAGAGAGTGAGAGAGAGAGAGAGAGAGAGAGAGAGGAAGAAAGAAAGAGAGAGAGAGTGAGAGAGAGAGAGAGAGAGAGAGAGGAAGAAAGAAAGAGAGAGAGAGAGTGAGAGAGAGAGAGAGAGAGAGAGAGAGAGTGAGAGAGAGAGAGAGAGAGAGAGAGAGAAGGCTGGGTTCAATCCCTGGCCGCGGATTGACTTTTGGCCAAGAACAAGTTTCCTGGCACATTAAGCGCCTTTACGAAAAGCCACTCCCTGCAAGATAATCAACTGAGCATTTCTTGACATATTGTATGCATTGATTCGAGTTTTCTAGAAAAGTTCCTCACGAATAGCGCTAAAAGTTTGTGAAGATCAGCCGCGACATTAATCTCTAAACGATGAGATCATCGGCGCGATGATTATGAGCGCTCACATGACTTTGAGGTCTCAGATAAGAGCTTCCTGGGTACGAGCTCGGCTGAATTTTTGTTTTAAGACTATTTCAACCCGGACTTGAAAAATCTGAATTTATCTGCCGCGACATTAATCTCTAAACGATGAGATCATCGCGCCGATTTCAATTTGTGGACTCTCTACCTAGTTTTCCAGACACTGCGAAAATTCTTCATGAATTAGTTCAAGTTGGTTATCTATACACTCAATTTCTCGATTTCATAGTGTACGTTACGAGCCGAAGACTCCTGGTCTCGAAGCGATGAAATGCGTCTGCACATCAAACAACTTAACGAAGATGTTTGTTTTTCTCTGATAATTGGCTGACTGGGGAGAGTTCCAACAATTGTAACGCTGAAGAGCAGGACTGAACTGCGTCACTGTCTTATGAGTTGTATGAGAGGTAAAGGTCTATTCCATAATCCGTGACTACTTTTGACTTGTTTAAATTAAATTTCAGGGAATATTAGAACTTTATAGGGGTGCAGGTGTTTTCCAGTACTCATATCTGGTCACGATATGAAGACTATACAACCCTACCACAAGTCAAGAATGATCGTGACTCGTACAAGAAGTGCATTCCTATTCCATTAGTGAATGATCATAGATTTATGAAAAGGTTACAGGTTGCACTCTCTAGTGATCAGTTTTCATGACTATAAAAATGAAGGTACATCCCTAAACTCCATAATGCTCATGAGGCTAAGGCAACGTAGTAGAATCATTGTTCCACATCATAGTGAAAGATAGTGAAAGCAAGATACGAATTTTCAAACCTTCTCCAGGACGATCGTGTCCCGGGAAATTGGCTCCTCTTCGTCTCAGAGTCATCCCCTCCAGGAACGGAGATTGGTCGATTACAACCCGGAGCTCCGTTTCTCTACGAGAACAAAATGGAATCACTAGAGGATGAATTCGCATCTGAAAACTCTACAGAAGAACTGCCAAAGATCAGCGATGTTTGGCTGTTTCCTGATGGAAGGGTTGGTTTTCAAACATATACAATAGAAATGCCAAAAATTTCCAAATTGTTTGTAGCTTCATCGTTTACAGACAACGGGATCTGAATTATTGCCAGAGGTTTTTTTTTTGAGAAATGAGAAGAATAGGACAGAGGCGCAAGCAAATGTTGCGTTGCATAAAAAAGCTTAACTCATAAGTGCGAAAAGTTCCCGAGATTTCGGTTTCAAGTTAGAAGGATTCTAGAAGATGAGAAGCGCAAGAAGGTACAAATAAAGCCTTTTCTGGCTTTTCGAAAAGGAAACAATGATATTTGGCTCTCAAAACTACAGGTGATGGTGGCGCGAGAACTGGATAGAGAGACGACCGACTCTTACGTTCTTTCCGTTAGAGCGACGCATCGATTGAAGGTAATCCTGCGGCTCTATTTCTAACTACTGTACACATCATAGTTAATTCACTTGCCTAAAACTATTGACCCCTTTTCTATATGTATCCGACATTTCTGGCTCCTTTGTCTAGTTTTTTTGTTTTGTTGATTTTTCTAGGTTTTCAGATCTGTAACATTTAAATAAAGAGAGAGGGCATTCAAATTCAAATTCAAACGCTTTCTTCTCGATGTCATGGGACATGAAGCGCCATCATATCGAACAGCTCAATCTGATTCTATGTACAGTACAGGAAAATTAAAATGTTGAATATGGTGACGATCATGGTTTGGACATAACGGACTTAAGGCGTCCAAATCCTGCTAGAGACCGGAACCCTCCATTCTTGGCGATGGGGCATTATAGAAGTTGTTTCAATTAATAAAATGATACAAAATGATACATGTATAACTATCATCGTCCCCTAATTCATTCTGAACAATATTGTTCTTGTTACAGATCCATTAACTTGACTGATCCATTAACTGTAATGAATGACTCGCCACTCTTCACTTCTCCCTTCGAACTTCTCTTCCCGAACTTCCCCCATTAGAAATCGTCTAGTAACTCCCATTGGAAACCGCCAATGACCTTTAAAGTTCTCTTCTCACTTCTGCCCCTCAATTTCTCTTTCATCCAATCCCATTTTTACCATTCTAACGTAATGTTTCGAAAGACTTCGCGTAATGAAAACTCAAATTAACTTAAAGACATTGTAACTGACTTCATGAGTTTACAATTAAATAGGAAGTGATGTGAGATTGCAGGGCTTTCACTCCAATGGAATTTTGCGAGTCATAGTCACAGATGACAATGACAACTCTCCCTCCTGTCACAGTCACCGAGTTATTGAGGTTCCGTTTTCATTTCGTTCCTTCATTCACTAATTGATTCGTTATAATTGTTTTTTAATTCAATTCATCTTTGCGAAGCATATTGTTTCGTCTATTGGTCTTCCTTTTTGTCTTTACCTCTCTCTCCTATTACAGGCATATTGTTTCGTCTATTGGTCTTCCTTTTTGTCTTTACCTCTCTCTCCTATTACAGGCATATTGTTTCGTCTATTGGTCTTCCTTTTTGTCTTTACCTCTCTCTCCTATTACAGGCATATTGTTTCGTCTATTGGTCTTCCTTTTTGTCTTTACCTCTCTCTCCTATTACACAACGTAAATTTTTCGTTCTTAAGATGTTTTTCTCGAGAAAAATTGTCTTTGGAACATTTATTCATCCTAACTTAATATGTAATCAAATAGTTATTCATCCTAACTTAATATGTAATCAAATAGTTATTCATCCTAACTTAATATGTAATCAAATAGTTATTCATCCTAACTTAATATGTAATCAAATAGTTATTCGTCCTCAAAAATGATATGAAATATGTTCTAAAAGAGTAGAATTTTTTGGTTCATTCGACTACTGTCATCCTCTTTAGCAGACTTTCCAAGTTGCTAAAATAAATATTAGACTAAGGCAGAACGAGTAATCACATTTTTCTTTCACTTTCTCTTTCTACGCAAATTATTTTTTCTAAAAATTAACAATATCGACCATGCTTAAAATTACTTTGAACACGTTATTTATTTTGAATTTAAAGAGAACTCGAGTTGCAGGTTCCAGAAGATCTCCCTCCGGGAACAGTAGCTGCTCGACTGCGTTCTCGTGACTTGGACTCGGGTCGGAATGGAGTGGTCGGTTTCAAGCTGGCCAGCCACCACGACCGTTTCTATCTAGACGTCCACACAGGAGAGGTTGCTACCGATAAGAATTCATCTGGAAAGAGTTCAATTCAATTACAGAGTCTGAAGGGAACGTGCCGATATCTTTTATATTATTTTTTCTTACGGCTTAATTATGCTTTCTCCCCTCTTCCTCTCTCCTTCGCTCTTCCCCTCTCTTATATCTTTTTTCTTCGAGTTATTATTCTCTCGTTTAACTCCTAATGATTTTCATTTAGCAGTTTCAACAGAAAAATTGTTTAAAATTTTTTTCGCTGTTGTTTTTCTTCGTATTCTTAACCCTCATTTTATTTATAACTGGAGAAATTCATCAGATTCGAACAATCAGCACATTCGACGCCGAGATAGAGTCACGCCTCATTGTACGCTACTTCGTAAAAGACTACGGTAATCCGCCAAGAAGCACCGAATGCGAGATTACTGTACTCATCAAAGACGTTAATGAACATGCACCAAGCTTCGAACAACCGTTAGTTATAAGCCTGCCAATCATGTGTTCAGAACTGTAAATGGACACGGAAAGAATTGATAAGTGAATGAGTCAATGACTGTAAATCTTCCTTTGCACCTATTATATTCTTGATGTAATTTTCTGAGGAAAATATTCTTCCAGTGCGGGGTTAGAGAAACAACATTTTCGGATTGTATGGACTCTACCATATCAGAGTCGAGAGCATATGGTTTACTTATTTTTCTGTTGCTCTCTATTTCTCTCTCTCCCTCTCTTTCTATCTCTCTCTATTTCTTCTAGAATCTCACAATACTCCTTTTGTTACAGATTCTACAGAGCAGTGATAGCCGGAGGCGCGGGTGAATATGTCCTCACAGTGGGCGCAACGGATGACGATCGAGACGAGAAGGAAATACGGTACAGACTCGAAGATCATCATGCCATATTCCAGGTTAGCGCTTTTTAATTAGACCTTCCGGAATCAGAAGGCGGCAGCATTGATTTCACTCGGAGGTCTCACTCGCTGAGATATACCTTTCAGATGTCTCCTTCACATGAATATGTCTTCTTCAATTAAATATTCAAATTCTCTTCCGATGATTTATCCCTCTTGGGAAGCTTTACTCACTGAAGTATATATACCCTTTTGGAAGTAGTTTGAATATACTCATTAGAAGACATCAATCATCTGAATTTAACCTTTCAGAAGTCTCACTCACTGTAAAAGTATACCCTTTTGGAAGTCCTGGTTTTATCTCATTGTATGAATTGAATTTTATCATGCGGTTAATCGATCATCCACAACTTTATCAAGCGCCTTTTTTAGAACTGTATAAAGGCTAATTTTTCAATTTCTGGAAGTTTTACATAGGCAAATATGTACAATTTTCAAAGCTTAATTATTATGTTCTTGAAAATCGATTATATAATACATATGTTGGAGATTTCATACAAAGATCATTTCTGCAGATGAATGGAACAACAGGTTCGTTGAAAACAATCGAAGCACTCCCAAGTGGGTCTCTTTTTGTAACTACGGTAACTGCGGAAGACTCCGGAGTCCCACCACTGTCGACTACTGTACTCGTAAGTATTGGACCCTTTCCTTTTGCTGAACTATAAACTCAGCGAAGTTATACATAAATTACTTATTTTGTTATATGTATACAGGGAATCCCATGTAATCGGCAACGAATCTTTCGGCATTTATAATTCAGTTCATATTGTACGCTGAGCTCCATTTTCTCAAATATTTTTTTCCAATCCAATTCTTTATTCCGCTTGAAACACAATATGATGTTGAATGACAAAACATATGACACTGTCACTAAAAAGTGAAGGGTCTTAATATGACAAGAACAATCATGAACATTTCTCTTGAAGAAATATTAGAAAACAAAAAACAAAGCTTGTATCATCACTTAAGCACTATTCATACGCAGTAATAACTTGAAATCCCAAATATTCAACTCACTCTCTATCATTCGAGAGCTATCCGAAAAAACAATTGTAATGGAAAAGAAAAGAAGAAACAAAGTTTTTTGACGTGTGACGTGGTAAAAAAAGAGTGAAAGTTCACCAGGAATACTACTGCCAGCAGTTTCTTCAAGATTTATTGCTTCCTTGGTCTTCTTATGACTGCGGTAAACATCTTAAGTCTTCCGGTGAGATTATGTGCCTACTCACAAGGCTATGGGAACACTGACAGGGTGCAAGACTCATATATTTTCCCTCCAGCGCATCTCCAGCGCAGAATGGTTCTCGTCATCGCCCGATATCAACCCGCTTCCGTGTGGTCCTATTTCATAAGCAAAGTTAAAGCTCATTCCCAGTCGAATCTCGAGTCTTTAAAAAATTCCTGTAGAAGGAGTGGTCGAAGAACGATGACAAGTAACTTCGTCGAGTGTTCGAAGCGTTCCCACACTGACTCGGGGCCTGTCGTTCGTGCCAAAAGAAACCGAATCGAATGATTTTTTGATACAATATTTTTATTGATGTGAGCTAAGAAATTTACGAATCTTAATACTCTTGCTCATATATTCACTGAGAAGCACGTCTTTAAACGCGTTGCAGAATACATGGGCTACCTTCCACACACAAGTGAATTATATACAGTTTCATTTCTATTAATAACCAGGTTTCAAGTATGAAGAATAGTTTTAGTATAAAAAGACATGCAAGATTGCTGTGGTAGAAAAGTTCCAATTCTTAGAGACAGTCAAAAATGTCTGAAAACGAATGTAATTTTTGTTTCAGGTTACGATTCAAGTGGAAGACAAATCTCTCCCAGAAAATATCTTTTTGGATGGCAACGAAACCACAATATACGTGCGGAAGTCTACCAAAATCGGTATTTGAACTCACTTTTTCTATTCTAACCCCCTGGAATTGGTAGAAACACCATTTCGTGTCTCGACTTTTACAACCTTTGTTTACTCGTGAGTTTTACCCTCTCTCCCTTCTAGCTCTCTCTCTCTCTGTCTTTTCTATCTCTCTTTCCTCTCTCTTTATTTTTTTACCTTTCTTCTTTCGTTTTTGCTCTCTATTTCCCGTTCTTTCTCTCATTGTCCATTAAGTTTTCGTTGTTGGTCGTCTATATGGTTTGGTTTCAAGAGGGCAGTTTTTTACAAGATTATTTTCGCAGGTGATCTCATCGGTCATCTGCGTTTGTCTCTCTTGGTAACGGTTTCGACTTCTTTCACGGTTCTGACGGGTCCCGTTGACATCGATTCTTTCGCTATGCTCACTCTCACCAAGAGAGTTCAAGCAGATCAGGAAGTTGCAGAAATTCAGGTAGGCAAGAAAAAAATTGAGAAGCAAGTGGAGGGATGAAAAGGGTTCCAAAGAGAGAGAAAGAGAAGGATCAAGACAAAGAGGAAAAAGAGATTATGTAGATCAAATGTGACGAGGACAGGAGAAAAAGGAATTCAAGTTAATTTTATCTATATAAAGCACCAGCTGATACATTCAACACGAACAGGCTTCGAACTCGCTCGGAATCTCCACAATAAAGATCCACTTAATTTCGGAAGGATCTTTACCGCTGGCCGAGCCATTGCCGAAAAAGCTCAGTCTTGTGGTTAGAACTTCCGATTTGTACGTAAAATGCCAAATATTGAATTTAAAATTTTCATAAAAGTTATTGAATTACAAACTGGTTGATAAGAGGATGAACTGGTGTTTGTGTGCAGGAAAACGCGCATGCGGGAACCCTCTTGGCTTCCCTGCCCAGCGACTCTTTCCTTCTTTTATCTTATCCTACGACTGCTTTCGAAATAAAGGTGAAGAGAAACTATTCAATGAGAAAATATTTATTTTCCAATTCAAAACTGGAATCGGGTAATTTTTTGCCTAATCTGTTTTCTTAGTGAATATTCTCGCTTTCTCGCTTTCACAAAAACCTTCTTGTTTATTAAAATTATCATTTTTATACAAGCTTGAGATGTTATGAGATGTTGAAAATACAGAGGCGAGATGGCTTAAACTTTTTTGAAGTCTGATAGCCCTCATACCTATTCTAATCACTCTACTTTTGAATTAATTTACTTTATTCATCAAAGGATGAGTTTTCAAGACTCATCTGCTTACATGGGGAGTACACAGCAAGATAATTTCCGAAATACCGCGGAGTATTTAGTCTAGATTTTTCTTAGCCATCTCATAGGAGGGGGTGAACGTGGGGCTGAACGTCAGTTAGAAGAGACGACCATCTCATAGGGGGGGGCTGAACGTGGGGCTGAACGTCAGTTAGAAGAGACGACCATCTCATAGGGGGGGGGCTGAACGTGGGGCTGAACGTCAGTTAGAAGAGACGACCATCTCATAGGGGGGGGGGCTGAACGTGGGGCTGAACGTGAGTTAGAAGAGACGACCATCTCATAGGGGGGCTGAACGTGGGGCTGAACGTCAGTTAGAAGAGACGACCATCTCATAGGGGGGTTGAACGTGGGGCTGAACGTCAGTTAGAAGAGACGACCATCTCTGGAGAGTGAAAATGAGAAGAATGTCTAATACCTATTCTAATCACTCTCATTTTTTGCTTAATCTGTTTTGTTAACGATTTATATTCTCGCTATCGTAAAAACCTTCTTGTTTTAACCTTCACAAGTTTTTAGCGCATGTTTGGAAAGTCCTGGAGAAATAAATCATTAAGTTTAAAGGAAGGAAAGCTTCTGACGACTCGTCCACTCGACCGCGAGGACGAGACTCGTTTCTATCTTCTTATCTCACACGGAGTCCCGACACGATCGTCGCTTATTACTGTAGACGTCGAGGACGAGAATGACAACGCGCCCGATTGCGACGGATCAAAAGCGTTCGTAATTGACACGCTTCCCGCCGCCGTCACCTTCTCTTGCGTGGACAAAGACGAGGCGGAAAACGGCACCGTGCGGTACAGGCAGATTCTGGATGAGCAGACGGAAGATATCAGGGTGAGTTCATTAATAAATAATTTTTTTGTTTACATGTAATAACTTGAGTCAATCAATAAAATTCACAATACTGCAGAAACTGGGTGAGTTAGAACGTTTTTTTCAAAAACAATATCATAATGCCATTTATTTAAATTTGATTCATTCTACTGTTTTTGTAGACTATAACAAGGCCCGTGATGGCTCAATCGGTAGAGCATTAGACTATCATTCTGAGCGCTCTCAAATCGCGGGTTCGGCTCCCATTCGGACCGACAAACGAGCGGTTGATTCTCCATCCCCACTCTTCTTCCTTCATTCATCAGCATGGTTGAGATATCTCTCTAGCAGGATTTGGTCACCTTGAGACTGTATCGTCCAAAACATAATCTACATTCTCTCATCTCTACGTTCAACGTTCTCGCTCGTACTTCATCAGGAACAAGATTTTTATTTAATCTTGATCGCACAGTTTGATAAAAGTAATTCATCACAGTATGTGGAATCTCAGTTATGATCGAGTATGACACAAGCGTTTCACTTTAATAAGTGAGAAGTAGAGCAAATCGAAAAAGGGGTCATGAAAGGGTGATAAAGGGGTCACAAACAATTGAGGAAATTCTACAACAAAATTTCGTTAATATTTTAGAAAATTTAACGTATTATTCGCCCGAGACTGCTTTTAAAAGATGCAACTTTAGCGGAATTTGGGACCTCCCAGGGAAGACCGTTCCACTTGTTTACTACTCTTACCTATAGGCAATTCCAATGCATAACCGTTCTGAAACGAGGCATCACTAATGATAATAGATGTGATCTAGTGTTATGCTGATGAGATTGGAACCGGAAGATGGATAAGCGGTCTAAGAGGGTACGATTTCTCACAATTTGACATGTATGAATTATGGCGCTTCATGTCTATGACACTGTTTATAAAACGAATAAATAGAGTTTATGTTGGATATTGGAGTTTATATTGAAAAAAAGATACTATATATGGTTTCAAAGAGTACAAATCCTGCTAGAGACCGAGATAGTGGAGAAGGCTGAAGGCAGTCACGCCTGGTTATGACAAATAATGTACATATAATGAGGACATTGAGCCTCTCGATTAGTACTAATGCGCGGATTCGCGACGTGTCCTCGGTAGTATTCTGGTCACGCACACACATTTACGGTAAGAGAGAAACGGCTACGTTCAATTCCGCCCCTTGGAATAGTTTTTGTCCGCGTGATTTAATCATATTGCTCTGTCAAAGCCTTTTGGTAACGATGTGATAGTGACGAAAAGTAATGACATTATGAACGGTGGAATACCTGAAATGAGGTCGTCCTAGGTGCGTCCTGACGGCTCAATCGTGGTCGCTTCAATGGAGACCTTAATGACACGCGTCAAAATAGAGGCATTCGATCGGCCAGACCTGTCCGATTCCACGCGGCGGAGGCGACAGACGCTGCTTACTATGATGAGACGGCGCCCTGAATCTTCCAGGTTCACTTTTTTTTGTTATTCTTCATCATGCTTCTTCTTTAAAAAAAAACTTGTCAAAATTATGTATTCTTCAAGTACAAAAAAGTAATAAAAATTTATTCTAAAAGTACAAAAAGTAGACAGCACGATTATATTCGCAAATATCTTTTGACGTGGAGCTCATTATAACACGAAGGTCTTTAATTAAAGGGAAAGCTAAAGAAATGATTCATTTTAGCAGGATTTCATTACAAATTTTATAGGAAAATTTTTTCTAGAGAAGTTTTAAAAAATCAGGAAAAATTGTTCTGAAAGCTGTAAAGGAAGTTTATATACTTGACATTTCTTCTTAAAAAATTAAAAATTTTATAAATGTAAACTTACATTAATTTTAATTTACAGGTTGAGCTTTCCGATGTCATCGGTCCACATCGTTATATCGACTAAGACGGCAGTGGGCAGCATCATCGGACGGGTGACTGCGTCTTCTTCAGATGAC
Source organism: Allodiplogaster pararmata (assembly GCA_964056735.1). Lineage (NCBI taxonomy): Eukaryota > Metazoa > Nematoda > Chromadorea > Rhabditida > Diplogasteridae > Allodiplogaster > Allodiplogaster pararmata. The sequence goes on from OZ057403.1 coordinate 3,556,024, forward strand.
GACCCAAGGTAGATTGCTATTTTCCACTCTAGTATATAGAAGATCATGAGATGATAGCTCGGCCAGAATAGCTTTTAAAGAGATGAAGGAAAGTCACGAAAACAGTATTCTCCCAACGAACTTTAAAAACTTTTTTGCGTAGCCTTTCAGATTCTTCTTTATATTTTTTTGAACAGCTCTATGTTGTAAGTGTGCCTTCTAGGTACAATTTCATTTTTCCATTTAAGTTGATCAACACCTCAATAAAAACTAAATCAACGTGATACAATACAATGATTTACTTTACATATTTTACTAAAAATTCTGTACTGCAAGGGTTCAGTTCTGTTCGAAACAAACGCGCTCTGAAGAGACTACAATTTATTCAGTCTTTATAAATGTATTGGATCTCTTGAGGTACTTTATAACTTCTCCGGGTACAGTGCCTGTGTCGGTGGACGAGACGACGGGTCAAATCAAGTTGATTATTTCACCAAGGAGCCGCTTCAATGCCACCGTAACAGCAGTCACTTCAGCCGCTATGACTACTCTAAGCGTTAGACCGTTCTTGTTGCTATAGAACATGCTAGTCGAGACCTTTACCTTCTACTGTAGTAACTCAATATCTGTCTATGATTCATTTAGGGGGGTTTAAAACCCTTTATCCATTCACTGTTTCACTCTTTATTCGAACTTTCCTGCTTTTTTGCATCTTCTTTTCAAATAACTTTTCTACTTTCAATTCTTTCTCATTCATTGTTTATTTCATTTCTAGAGAGCTCTGAGACTTTTGAAGAATTCGATGTCAAATGGTGACAATTGAAATGTTTTTGTTTGTTAATTAAGATTATCTAACGATTTCGTCCCATATCTAAGTGATTTTAGGAATAATTCTGAACAAAAATTGCAAGAAGAAACAGTAAAGCCCATTTCAAATGAAAGCGTTTCCAGCTTGAAGTTGATCTATCAGAGGGACTAATAAAACCTACTTCTACGAGGTTCTTGGCGATCCCTCGACAGAAGCAACGCGGTTCTGTTGTTGGCAGAGTACAGGTTACTTTTTGAGAAGAATAAACAAGCTGAGTCACTAGACTGCATTAAGCAAGGCATTTGTTTCAGTAATAGTCACTCGATATCCGTTTTAGTTAGTCATTCCAAAAAAGCTAGTCTTTCAACTGAAAGTATCATTTCGGTTGAGTGACTTGCTTTACAATGCTGTACAAAGTTTCCATTTAGTTAAATCTGATCATTTCGCACAGGTGCATAGTGAATGTTATGAGAACTTACAGGTTGAGCATGCTGATAGATACGAAATCGAAGACGCCCAAAACTTCACTGTCGAGGGTGGAAGTGGAGAAATTGTTCTGCAGTCTGAAATTGCCTTCACTGTAAGCGGATCATAATTATCATTTCCATAGATTCAAAAACACATTTTTTTTATCAAACTCCAGTACATGCTAATTTTTAACTGATACATACATCTTCTTCTTCTTCCTAGCGTGTTTCCGGCCGCCGGGCAGGGTCCGCTTACTTGAAATACATACATGAATATGCAAGATTGAAATAAGGTTCAACATGTATGTATATGCGAGGGAAAGAGAAAAGATTTAGACATGAAAGGTAAAGAATAGAAAGCTACAGGACTCAACCTACTTCAAAACCCGTCTGCGGGCTTACGCGAAGGACTCGCTAATAGAGATAATGACCGTCTACCTCGCTATTGTCGATGAAGAGGAGGCTTTCGAAGATGAAGGTGTTCCTTACCGCTTACCGATTCGCTTGTATTTGAATCAAAACTTGTTCTTATGACTTCAAAAAAAAAACTGTTTGTGAGACAAAATTTTCATAAACACTTAAGGTCACGGTATTTTAGGAGAATAAACAGGCGGTGATTTTTTCTTTTACCAATTTGCTGACCGTACGCTCAATTGATGCATCTTAACTCTGTTGTATGCATGCATAGACGTTCATTCAAACCATTTTTTATACGAGAGACGGCGCTCGCTCTGGAATGCATTAGCTTTTTGACTATTGACAGGAAATGACAATTTTTGACTATTGACAATAAGACTATTGACAGGAATTTCTTCACTTCAGAGCAACAGAAATCACGAATTTAAGAATGTGATATTTTTTTATCAACATTACAAATCGATGTGTGATGTGGAGGTTCCTGTAACCAATTTTTAATAGTGTGTTAAATCGAGAGACTTTTTCTCTGACCGCAAAGAATCACTCCAGCTGATCTTTATCTCTATTTCTCTATTTATCTTTCTTTCTCTCTCTCTCTCTCTCTCTCTCTCTCTCTCTCTCTCTCTCTCTCTCTCTCTCTCTCTCTCTTTTTCTTTCTCTCTCTCTTCCTCTCTCTCTTCTATCTCTCTCTTTCTCTCTCTTTCTTCCTCTCTTTCCCTCCCTCTCTCTCTCTCTCTCTCTCTCTCCCTATCTCTCTCTCTCTCTCCTCTCTCTCTCTCTCTCTCTCTCTCTCTCTCTCTCTCTCTCTCTCTCTCTCTCTCTTTATCTTTATACTCTGTCAGATATTTTTTCTCTGAATCTCTTTAAAAAATAACCAGCCATGATGCTTTTATCTGCGTCTCTCAATATTACATGCTATTTTCTTTTACGCTCTCTAGCGTTTTTTCTCTTACAGTGTAGTCTTTCTCAGAAAGACACACTTTTTATACACTCTCTCCGATGTGTATTTTTGAATCTTTTATTTGAGAATTTTTATCACGTGTTTCCAATAATCACCGTTTTCATACACGCATAATCTATGGATACGATCTTGGAAGGAAGCCATCTCCTACTCTCGCAACTTGCACTCTTTGCGGTAAAGAATACGTCACGTATTCTTCCGCCTTTGTAGAACAAAGAACACAAAGATTAGCAACAACATTTTATCATCTCAAAGACAAAACGAAACAAAACATAAAATGAACTAAATAGCTTAGTATTTTATTACTTTGAGGAAAAAACAAATCGAGTAAAAACAAATCTAGTTTCAACAGTTAACCATGTCAAAGACGAAACGAATCTGGAACCAAATGAATCTGAATTATAACACATTCTAGAGATATTCAACTTGCAATACTTCGACCGGATAGACTGCTCCATTTCTCCCTCGGAAACAGGGGCCATCCTGTCTAGTTATTCTCACGTCGTATTGTGCCAGAAAATAATCCTGCAATACAAACATTTTAAAAATTGTCTAAAAAAGGACTTGAAACACAAAAGAGAAATTTTAAAAAACTAACAACGAGCGGGACTCGAACTGGTCTCAGACCCAGACTCTTCTTCCTTCCCTCCACCTTCAGCCTTACGGTGATGGGATGATAAACGCGAGTCCTTATGTCCAGTTGCAGATGATCCAAAAAAGTATTTTTCTCCATATGTGTTGTTTTTATCCTCAGATTAACGAGGGAATCATTAATTTCATCCATCTGGCTCAATGTGAGTTTGTCATAAATATCTACATTCATTTTGATTCTCAGATAGGTAGCGAGAGCAATGTGAGGCATCTGAAACTTTTTTTAGTCACACAAGTAGGAGGAAAAGGAACACAACCTCTATTCAAAATTGAAAACAAAAGAAATGAAAATTATTACAGAGTGCTACCTGTACTCCCATCTAGAGATCACCCCGAATGATTAGTAATCACTAAAAACTTAAAATTTCATTTTTATAGGGTAAAAAACTTACCAGAAGCTACGAGTAATTGTCGATGAGTCCTTTCCATTTGAAAATGTCCTTCTATCCCTCAAGTTCTTGACAATGATGTTGTGGTAAATTGCAGACTGCATCCGTGAATTAGTGAGAATGCAGGATTTACATAATTTGAAAGTGACAGTACAATCAATATGGGATATGACGGTAGGTTTGGAGCAAGTGTTACAAACAGCCATAGTAATGAATCTTTGCGGTCTGAATACTGAGAAATCCCTTCCAAGTTGTTGAGGCTCTTCATGAAGGTTGACGTGCTCATGTGACGGAAACTCAACAGTTAACGGTTAATGTAGTGAACATATAATATAAAATTTTAATAAACCTCAGTGTTTTCCTCCAGTCGTTTTCTTTTGCGTTTGAAATGAACTTCCTCGTGAGTAGAAGTATCGCTTGACTCGGACATCTTAATCTTCAGATAACTAGTTAACAGGTAGAAACTGCACAAATACATTATCAGATTCATCCGCGAGTAAGTGAAATGAACCAATATTACGAATGTATCTAACACCTGTATCTCCTTCAATACGTTTTCTCGCTCGGCGTAGAGTTATGCCGGTCTCCATAACAGTTACCACATCTTCGCAATTACTTGAGAGTTCCTTTTCTTTTTTGATGGAAGACTCAGAGTTAGTTGATGAGTCAGAAATTTTCACAGGGGCCTTCTCAGAAAGGAGGGAAAGTTTGTCACTAGACATGGTGAAGTAAACGATGCACTATGATTTCTCTTCATCTATTTATACATGACTTGAGGTGATTTAAATACCATTTATATACTAAAGAGTCATTTTTGCTCAAATTGTGACGATGGAATGATTTGAGCAAAAAGCTTAAGCTTTTACCTTTACATCTGTTATAGAGAAAATATAAACAAAAGTGTCCACATACATTGCTGAAAAGACTTTGAACACGAAAAGGAAACTTTTCTACTCTAGGAAAGTTAGACAACCACGTTTCAAGGGTATTCAAACAATCATCTCCGTTTGAATCATAGTATTCAGCAATATTAAACTTATTCACAAATACAGCAATCCAGTCTTCTCCTGGCAAACTAGACTTGCTGGTGTTGAAAATAAGGCAGAAAGGTCGACTCTCGGGAATATCAACAATTGCATCGGAGGGGAAACTTCCTAGATAATAGAACCTTGTAACAGGACAATTCCTCAGAATATTATTTAGCTCTATATTAGACAAAGCAACCGCGTTAAAAAACATCAGTCATCCCTTTTACATGGAAATACAATTGTTATGAATATATCTACACCTGTTGGTCATTGAAAACATTACGATAATGATCGATTTGATACATTCCGTCATACTCGGCATATACTATGAGTTGTAGTCCGGATGGAGGAGTTTGTTCAGCAAATCTCAAAGCTATTTGAGTGGTTCCACTTTGCACAAGTTCAAAATCATTATTAGCATCAGTTGGTACAAGATTAAAAGCAAAGAGAGTGAAACCGTTCCTATAGTGCTTATAAGATATTGCAATGTCACGATTTTCACTTATAGCTCCAATGTTTTCATAAAACATTGCGAAAGCTTCTGCATAACATTTTTGCTTAAAGTTGATTTTGAGAGGCTGAGCGGGGAAAGTAACTCCTCTTGCGTCTATAGAAATCTCCGAAATATTAAAGTGCTTAAAATTGAATGGATTCTTGGACGAATGACCATCAAAAGCATCCTGCTCTACACATCCTACAACAATACGTCGCGGAACAATATCGGTGAAAAGCGTTGAATATGGAAAATCAGAACGTCCGCCGGGTATCGAAATTACACGTAGACGTGTTCTGTGATAAGGATATCTTGCAGGGTATGAAAGTAATGTTTTTTCTAAGGCGATACCAGCTGAACTTATCACATCTACCGCACGCATCATGAGCTTCATGGAAACGACTTCAATGGATATTCCAGATTGTTTACTTGTTGTGAAATTTTCTGTTATAAAATCATCAGAATTACGATAGAAACGAAACTGTAGATTGAGGTGAGGAATGAGAAAACGGTCAGTGGAAAAGTGGTCAATATGAAGAGGCGCAACTAGATCCACAACATCATTAGATAAAAGCTCAACTCTGGAGTTGTATCCACTATTCTCGGTACTTTCCAAACCTTCCTCGTCATCTTGATAATAACCACCGGCTTGAAGGAAACCTCGCTTTTGATCTGTACTATGGTTCAAAAGACACTCCAAGTAAGCTTTGTAAGCATAATTGCTGCAATCAAATACTTGCTGATTGTTTATCTCAAGAGTTACCTGGTTGAAGAAAGTAGCACCAATGTAATTAATCAAACCGTACTTCTCCTTAATCAATACGTTATCAGCACCTGTAGGTCGTTTGACTCGGAGACGGAGAGCAATGTAGGATTTACCAACTTGAAGGAAATGTCGTGAATCAACCAAATTGAACAAATATGGTCCAGAGTTGTTGATTGGAGTACTTGTAGGTATAGATAGCCATCTTGAGGATTCTAGGGCAACTTGCGTTGAAGGTATCTCAAACACACTCAATTCACTTCGAGTAGATGGAACAGATTTGGGGTCGATTAGTTTCCCCATTTTTTCACTTGGAGAAAATATCCTTGAGAGAGTTCAGAGACTTTTGAACCGTTCTGTGTCGCTGACGTTTCACTACTGACCTCTTTCGAGCCTTGACTCTACTTTTCTTTTTGACTATCCGAACTTTCCGCTTTCTTTTACCTTTGCCTTGCTGTAGTCTAGCGTTTGCTCGGTTTACTAAATTTTTATAGGCTTGACGACCGTGCATCTTTAGGGAATCTTTGACATTTTTACCGTCAATGATGTCATCAACGAATTTTTCACTTGCATTCACAGCTTCAGTAGCAATAGACCTCCCTGCTGATTTGGCTATTGGCAGAATGAAACTGAATAGCTTTGAAAGAACACCACCCAAACCAGAAGCACCACGCTGATAAGGATAACCACGAAATCCTGAACCACTCTGACGTGCTTGCTCAATAAACACATCGTACCAGTCAATACAAGAGTCGGGATTAAAAGGTACATGCATACCTACTCTGCCGAACGTTTAGGTTTGAAATGAAGTACCATACAGATCTTTCCCGAATGAAAATTTATATGTTCATCAAGGTCGTTCTTGATATCAACAGTAATGTATTCAAAGTCTCTGTAGCGAACGGCGACATATTGAGGTCTTGTGAATGAAACGTTTATATTTTCACCCAATTCTCCGTTTGTGGCTATTACTTTCAAAAGTGGACACAAAACATTAGAAACCATTTGATTCTCGACAATATTGACATAAATGAACATCATTTCTTTAGCGACATGAACAGGATGAGAAGAAATGTAGGTTGACTGATGTTCTATTGTTTCTTTAATACCCAAAAGATAGGCGAAACGTTTAGAAAAAATTACTCTTCCAATCTGTTCAGGTAGAGTCATTTCACATTTTCTCGTATATGGGTTGTAATATAGCATGTTCATGTTTTTCGTATTATACTTGAAACTGAAGAATTCATTCAAAGAGTAGTTTATCTGTCCAACCAAGTCGGATCCTGACTTGTAAGAGCATGGAGTCACAGCCACAGTTCCAACACTACCGTTGAAATCTTTCAGAAATATCGTGTTATCATTGAAATTATCATCTTCCCTTCTATCAGTCAAAAGGTCGAAAGTATTTGGGTAAATTATCTCTGTTAGCGCAACTTCGTAATCCTCATGCAAAGTAATTGAAGAAGGTAGTTTGACGCGAAATTTAGAAATCACATCCTCTTTACGAGTGTTACTTAAAAGAGTTAAGTAAAAGTCCTTCATAATTTGTTAAGAGTGATGGATGGAGATGGTAGTAGATACCCTATACAGGAAGAAAGAATGGCAATCCACAATTTGTTATCAGGACAATTCGAGAATGTTAGGTTATATATAGAAACCGAAACTACAGCATAGATTAACATGACTTGAGCGACGTAGACAACTAAAGCTCTTGAGCAAGAAGTGGTACCCAAATGCCAAGAGTTACCGGATTCTTCTTGCATCGCCGGAAGGTATCCAAGAATTGAAACTGGATGGATAACCTAACCACTTTACCAGTAACTCTGTTTTTTTATTTTTCTGCCGTTTACGTAAAATTTTCTCAATTTTAAACTCTTGTTCAGGAACGTACTTGACGAGTTCAGGCTCATAAACAATACTGTCAATCTCCTCACCGTTCAAGTCTTCAATGATATAAACAGGAGGATCCTTGTATAATAATTTTTTTATTCTGAAAACTTCTAATGTGAAGGTGTTTTTATAACCTTTTTTGAACAATGTATTAAACTTGGAAAGTCTGACCGTGTCTCCAACACGAAACACATGTTGAGGAGTTTTATACTTTTCTTCTCCGTATAGTTTTTGCCACACTTTCTCCATGTTTCCATGATTAACATCAGCGGGTGGTATGCCTCCGATAGATTTGATCGGTGAGACATTCAAACCATGTACTACATCTTGTAGTACATCTATCCAACAATATGTATTATTCTCAGAGAACACACGATACAGACGGGTTTTAACCCGTTTCACAGCGTTCTCAGCAAGCGCGCACTTCACATTATGGTTCTTTGGTTTCTTGTGTATTATCTCTTTTTCACTCAAAAGTTTTTGAAAATGTGTATTTAAAAACTCTTTTCCCTCGTCAGTGTATAGTCTGAACGGAATTCTTCCGCTAGAGTAAAGTATACCATTATAAGCAGTCGCAGTTTCTTTTCCAGTTTTGTTTTTGAGAGGTGCACACATCACAAATCGAGAGAGGACGTCAACAACAACGAGAATGTATGAATATCCCTTGTTATACCTCTTCAGATCAATAAGAACAGCAAGATCAGCTTGATGATCGCTGTCAAGCCCCGTCGACTGAATTTGGCCTGTTTTGAACTTTGTTCTAGACGGATAATGGGTCGTGTATGTATCACTTTGATGCAGAAATCTCTTCACTTCTTCACGAGTCACCTTAATTCCGGCATTATTGGCTGCTTTTAGCAAAGCATTCACTCCTCTAAAACCTCCGGGGTTTTGGGGGTCTGAATATATCTGCTCCAATTTATAGTCTACTGACTTGAGAACCATTTGCTCACAGCAAAATCTGACCGGTTCTTGTTCGCAATCTGCTCAACAGGGAATCCTGTGGATACAAGTGCTCGAACAAACTCTTCGCTACCCATAGGAGGTGTCGAACGACTCCGCCATCTATTAGAGAGATCCGAAATTATCGGCAAAACGTCAAATTCTTCATTTTCCAAGTCAATTTTCCCTTTGTCGTTTATTATAAAAATTTCGGGAAATTTTCTTAAATGTTCAACTATCAAATCAGCTTTTGACTTTACTGTAGCATTTGTGAATTTCAATTCATCCAAATAAATTTTCTCTTTTTTCTCTTCTTTTATTGTCTCAGGTTTAGACGATAAGTTTTCAGAATTCAGGGTTAAAGCATGAGTTTTTATAGAGGAAGGTGTTGTTTCTACACTATCAGCATTAGTTGGAACGTGAGTCGACATCTCTCCCTGCCAGTTTTGTTCTGCATCTTGATAATTTATATTTTTATGAATAGTTGACGTGAGTTGCTGGAGAAGGGCTTGATACAATCTCAGACGTTTATCATCACTCTCTGTCGAAGAGAGCAAACTACGTAATTCTCTCTCTATTCTTTCAATTTGGGTTTCCGGTTTGATGGAAGAGAGCGCCGCTAACCTTTCTTCAGGCACTAACACCATTTTATTGAAGGAGGGCATTGGAGAGTAAAGTACTCGCCAGGCTCACAAGTATCGGTATGATAGGTCCAATGAATCCTCCCCCCATCTGGATGAGGGTCTTCTTTGCTTTTTGAATGTTTCTTATAGGAGCAAGTTTACGCATTACTGGCGCAAACTTTTTCATAGTTTTACATGTTTTCTTAGGAATCGGAACATTTCCATAGAGAATGTTACAAATAGCTTCAATAAGACAGATCACTTCATTATCTGTCAATCTTTGTAATCCTTGTTTGAATTCTTTGTCTTTTGATAGAGAAGCAATGCTCTTGATACACTGTTCAGACCAAACCGCTCGCTTCATTTGGGAATATAACAAATAACGCAATCAGTCAAAGGAAAAACACTTGTGCGCAGACGGAATTTGACATCTGTATTCTTGTGTAAATCAACGAAAAGATAAGCATGAGGTTCACGGGTTGCGTCCTCGTAACACTCTATGAAAAACGTTCTATTGGTAGGGTAGAGTTGAGTGGCAAGATTACGTATAGTGAGTTGATCCGAATTGTTTTTAAACAGACAAAGATAACTAGAGTTTATTCTTAAATTACGCATCACTCTAGAATAAAACAAGGAATGCACAACAGCAATAACCGACATATTGTAATGATGAGAGGCTACAGTGAATAGCTTCTCAGCATCAGGCCATTTATCGAGAGCAACCATCAAATCGACATATTGTAATGATGAGAGGCTACAGTGAATAGCTTCTCAGCATCAGGCCATTTATCGAGAGCAACCATCAAATCGACATATTGTAATGATGAGAGGCTACAGTGAATAGCTTCTCAGCATCAGGCCATTTATCGAGAGCAACCATCAAATCGACATATTGTAATGATGAGAGGCTACAGTGAATAGCTTCTCAGCATCAGGCCATTTATCGAGAGCAACCATCAAATCGACATATTGTAATGATGAGAGGCTACAGTGAATAGCTTCTCATCATCAGGCCATTTATCGAGAGCAACCATCAAATCGTCAAGAATCAGCAAAGTAGGGGTTGACATTAATTTTTTAAGATTTTCTAGTTGTGGAAGGCCTAAACACATGGTTACTCTATCAAGGTTGGCAAATTCATCATAACCTTTTTGATATTCGTTATAACAAAAGTATATACATTTTGGTACTTGTTCATAAACTAGTTCAGGAGACTTAATTATACGATGTACAAGGGTACTTTTACCACAACCACTAGGCCCACACATCAACATTGTGGACGGCCACTCGAGAAGCATCACAATAAAGGGAATGAACAGTAACAATGAACAGTTTTTAATCATATGAGATCATTCCTTATATCCATATGGGGTTGTGTTGTACGTCCCCCGGACGATGACCCTTTTGTCGAACACGGCGTTCAACTTCTTCTTTTGAAGAAGAGATGTCACCGCGTGACTTCTCTCTGTGACTATTCGGTCATAGATGACTGTGACCGGGAAAGGTTTCTCACCTTTCTTCATTTCCCTTACAAACTGTCGCATCTGCTCGAAATGGATCTTCTGCGATGCTTCGGACGTGAGAGGGAAGCCCTTGCACTTTACCACGCTCTTTTCCTGCAAGAAATCAAGACATATTTCTCCAATTTGAAATCCTCATGACCCATTGAATGTAAAACTCTCACCATGCCGTCATGCGTGACATATTTGTATGCGTAGGCTTTCGGTCCCTGCGACACGAACTCTGTTCCTTTTCCAGGAATTTCGTCCGTCAGGTCTCCGAGAAAGTTCCCCTTCAGCTCCTCCAGGGGATCCACTTCACTGTCTTTGTGAAGGTAGATGACCGAGTCCGTGTCTAAAAAAAAAATAGGGTTGAAACAAAAAGAATTGGAATATACAGCAAAGAATAACGAAATAATTTAAACGAACCACAATACAGCAGTCTGGAGCTTTGCACACGCGAGATGATATTGTAAAGTGTGACTCTCGCGTAAGCCGTCGTGAGCACTGCCGACGCCAGGGAAGTTGTGCTTATCGGCTCGGAGTGGCCAGTCTTCTTCTTGAAGGAGACCCAGAGCTTCTCATCGGTGAGGACAATAATGTCCCCAACCTCGGTCTCGGCCTCGATCAGAAGGCTATGCAGTCTTTCGGGGGAGATAACCATCTCCTGCTGTTTCCTTCCCGAGCGTTCTCCGAGTTTTCCCCACTGAAAATTCAGAATAATTTGTTTGTAATTATCTAATACACAGAAAGAATCTTACCAAGGAGTTGAGCATCAGCTTTGCGACTTGTCTTGCTGCGCTGTTTGGCACCATCTTTGCAGGGTCGAGCGTCACTCCTTCTCTCTGCTTGAAGGCCTCAATGTACTCGGCCTGCTTCATGACGTCATCGCCAATGTCTCTGGGCCATCCGCTTGCCTCCTTCAAACAGCTTCATTTTTGAAAAGATCATATGAGAATCAACAACACACTACTAAACAATATTTAAAATCACTAACCGTTTTGAGCTTCACAAATGTGTTCATGTACTCGGAGAGGATACCGTGACGTACATGCCCGCTTTCAGGATTCATCTCGTACTGGCTCCAGTTCTCATAATGTCTTCCCTGAATTTTAGTAATGAATGACAGTGATCTATGTATATATATATGTGAAAAGTGACTACCTCGTATGCGTTCAGAACTGTATAGCCAGTTCTCAAGGCGAGCTTGATCTCCTCCGTTGCCCATGTTCCTTCGAAAGCTCTCTCCTCATCCGTATGCGAGCATGAAGTTCTCTCTGGGGACTTTTCCAGAGCACATTGTTGACACAGGGCGTAGATGCACTTTCCTCCCACTCTCATACATAGAACCGGTAGATGCAGTTTGGGTGGTGCCAATACCTGAACAATAGGATTGTAAATAAAAAACAGGAAAGCGTTACAAGTTCATCAAGAAAACATACTCTGCACTTGAGGAATCCATTTACGCCCAAATCTTGTGCATCGTTGATTGGGCATGGGATATCATCTCCAGAAACGTAGACTCCAACGCCGATAGGATAGGGCTTGTACTTGTTGGTGAACGGGTACAGGCTGAAAGTAGATTGTTGAACATAAAAAAGACCATGACAAAGAGATAATCAATAACCTGCAAACATCTTGATAGCGGATGCTCCATCCTTCCTGACATTTTGCATGCAGTTTGAACGTCTCGGTTCTTCCGCCAAAGAAAGCATCGTTGATATCAAGAGGCTCCTCAATTATAAATTTATAGGCAAGTCATTTAAGAATAAAACAAAAAGAAAACTTACTAGAATTCGATGCTTCATGAAGATTGTCCTCATCTCCTCGTCTCGACGCAGCATCTTGTTGATTTCGCACTCTCGGTAGACCTTCACCTTGTAGTTTGGCTCGAGTACGCTGAGCCTCAACTTGTTGTCGCGTCTTATTTCGGCAGCGGTGCGGCCTAGTATGACGGTGTCATCCTGGTACGAGCATGTACATGCGTGGTAGTAGCATCCATGTACCTACAAAATATTGTTTTAAAAACCCAAATGTTTCAACATTATCAGCTAACCTCGATAGCTACCGGCTTCTTGCCCTCTCTAGGAATGTAGCCGTCCACGTGGTATCTTGTTCCGGGGACTCTGTGTTCCCCTCCGTGCGTTGCATCCTGAATCCTTTGTCCCTTCGTCTCACGAAGGTATCTGTAATAGTTTAAAATTGAACAAAGCACAAAGAGATTGAAATTTATTTGAGTAACTTACGCCAGAAACTTGAAGGCCAGGATGCTCTGCCTCTTGCATGGAAGCATCGGTGCTTCAATCGCCAGATTTTCCTTTTTCAAAAAATTTCTCCGGAAGATGAGCATCGCTGCACTTGCAGCTGTGACACTCTCATGGAATACGTGAGTGCCCGATATACGGAAGCACTCCGTGTCGAAGGCCGTTGCTCCTCTGCTGAGCAATGCCACATCAGAGTAGCAGTAGGCCAAAATTTCCTGCCGAAAGTTGAACTCTGCTCCGCTTTGAGCCACATGCCACTCCAAAAACTGCTTTTTCCCTTCCTCCTTCATTTGAGTGGGATTGTAGAAGGTGGAGTCCGGAATGGCTCCAATGTAGCTGTAGTTTTGCGGGCTGTTGAAGAGATGGGGGAAGTAGCCTGAATTGAAAAATATTTTACAAGAGATGAGGAAAATAATTTAAATTGAAAATATCTTACATCAAGTGTTCTTGAAAGAGAATACAACAAACCTTTCTTTAGTTCCGGTATTCCAAAGGCCTTGGGGAACGATGCGAGTGGCATCTGCAGGAAGTTTAGCGTGTCCACAAACCGCACGCTCCTGTTGACCATGTGCATGAGCTTTAGTCCCGAGAGTATCATCTTACTCGGGACATCGTCGCTCGACATCATGGTTCTCAGCAGAAATTGGCCGTCATACCTCAAGCAATACATGATTGAAGAGGGAGAGAAAACGAAAGAAATATATGAGTGTCAAGAGTTTAAGAAAGTTGACTTACCCCTTTAGGTTATGCGCAAGAACCGTTGCGTTACGGTTTTCCTTCAGGTTCAGCCACTGGACGAACTCGCTGACAAGGTCCCTGTTACATCCATCCAAACCATGCCATACATGGACACGACGCCCTCCGCATTGGTTGCACGATTCTTGAGACTCGTGAGACTCTGGCGTGGTGTGCTGACAGGCACTGCACGAGCGGATGGCAATGATGACGTTCGGCTTGTGAACGTTTTTGCCATTCTCGCTCACGACTGTCGACTGAACAAATGAATTGTTGAGGGCTAGTTTTGAAAGAGCTTGTGAGAGAAGAGCTAGTTTGAAAAAAAAAATGTACTACCTCAATATCGAAGGCGATAGTCTTGAGTCGAAATCTGGAGGAGATGGGACTCGCTGGTGCAATGAAGCACGTTGAGTGGTCTTTAGGCATATCCGTTTTGCATCGAGGGCAAAACGACATGCCGCATACGTGAGCTCGTCCTTTTCGTCCTTCGTCAATAACCTTCAATAGTATAGAGTAACGCTTTCTCCAGGGTGAACAAATCTAGTAAATTTAATAACCTGATTGCACGTCTCACAGATTTGGACGCGTTCGCATCTTGATGCACCTCCTCGGACACCCTGCTCCAAGTGACGTTTGAAGCAGTCCTCATTGTTGAAGACGAATCGACACTGAGCGCATTCTTTATGCAGCTGACCACTACACTCTTCGATGCGCGGATGGGTGCATAGAGAGCACCTCATGGGGCAGTTGTAATGGGCGTCTCTGCTCTTGTAGAGCGAGTTGCAATTCCCGCAATAGTACTCTCTGTCTGCAAAGAATTTTCTTGTGAATCTTTGTAATTAAAACATTAAACTGTCAACTAATCAAAAACAAATTTTCTCTTTAGTATCTCGATTATTAAGACATTAAACTGTCAACTAACAAAAGATTTTTTCTCTTTTGGACTTTTGTTATTAAAACAATAAACTGTCAACTAACCAAAGAATGCCGGGATTTTCTTGATGTGGTCGTAGTGGTTGGCCTTGAGTCGCAGTCCAATGACTTTTCCATCTCCAGCGAATGGACCTCGGAATAATGGATGCTTGGCTCCATCAAATACTATGAGCTGGTAGTCGGTAAGCCTCTCTTGCATCTCCTTGACATCGGCAAGGTCATACGACTTCTTTTCAGGAAGGCCCAGTCGGTTGAGTAGCTCCAGAGCAGCCTTCTGCTGAGGCTTCATGCATCGAGAAAGAGCTCTCCATTTGGGGAAGTCACCTTCCCTATTCAAGTAGGCAATGCCTACGGCGATGGCTTTCGGGAGGCAGTTGTTCCCTTAATCAACACAATTGTTCAGCATATCGTTCTCGTACATCTGTTTTAAAATGTATAGACTGTATGTATACCCAATAGTTCAAAATTGTAATTTCACCAACACCTACCTATGACTTTTGTGATGTTATCGTCTCGACGGGACGCGTTGTTGGCCGGTCTACCCGATCCTGATGGCATATCCTCCCAAGAAACACGCATTTCAAGCTGAAATTATACATTTGAGGGATGAGAAAAGTGAAACAAGGCTTTGAATGTTTACTAACGTTTCCGAGAACCAATGGGGCGATGATGCCGGTACTCGTCTCGGCGATTGTCATCTCGCGCCGAAGCGTAGAGGCACTGAACCTCGGATAAGGGATGGCCCTCATCCCAAAGTTCTTTGTGCTTCCGTCCTGTGTGACTCCCACGGACACGTACAAATTGCCCCCTGCTGGTTTCGATGTTTCTACAAGGTCGTGGACTACCTGTAAAAGAAGCATTTTCTATGTTGATATCGAGTATGCAAGGATACAATAATAACTCAATAAATCATGTTATTAACCTTGTCGAAGAGATCCTCAATGGAGGACGTGTCATTGGCCAACTCATTCAGCCTGAAGGTCAAGTTCTTTTGAACCACTCCAAATTTTTTAGAGTGGCTGTTGTCTTCTGCGGTGAGGTTGTAAAAGTCCCTCACATCATGCTGGACGCCGTTCACGACAAGACAGTCCTTTAAAACGCATTCTTTAGTACAATTAATAATAACAATCTTTAATAAATATAATAATAATACTAATAAATAATAATAATAATAATAATAATAATAATAATAATAATAATAATAATAATAATAAATAAATAATTGATATTTAATTAATAATAATAATCGCATTCTTTAGTACAATTATCAATTGATATTTTCTCAAGATTTACCTTTTCAATCTGATCCTCGTCTGAGTCATCTTCGTCGGAGGATGAGGGCTCTGAACTCTGCATTTCAACATCCAACGATGTAGATGGTCCGCCTCCATAATGTATTCTGTCCTGCTCCATCATCTCGATGTCCTCATAAGGGCAAGGCATCTGCTCCTGGAAACTTTCGGGTAAAATGTTTATTTTTTCAGAATGATAAAATGTAAAATTCCTCACATTGCTCAAGACACATCGAGAAAATTCTTTAATATACATTCTTTTGAACAATTATTTACTGTTTTTTGTGTTATATGAAGATATACCTTTTCAGTCTGCTCTTTGTCAGAGTCATCTTCGTCGGAGGTAGAGGACTCCAAACTCTGCATCTCAACATCCGAGGATGTTGAGGGTCCGCCTCCATACTGTATTCTATCCTGTTCCCGCATTTCGAGGTACTCCTCATAAGTACACGGCATCTGCTAAAATAAACGTTGTGTGTAAAATGATTGTTTTCTTATCAAAATAATAAAGTATAACCATGCTAAAATAAACGTTGTGTTTAAAATGATTGTTTATTATCAAAATAATAAAGTATAACCATTTCAGGATTCTTATAAGCCTCCATGGCCGACGCTCGATCTGACGTAAGTTACATATCTGGAATTTTTAGACAAATTAATAACACAATAATTCAGTTGACAGATTGGTTCTTATCCGGAGAAAATACAAGAAGACCCGTAGCCGAAAAGAAGATTCGTGCTGACGGACAAGGATACGAGAAGGTTGGTAATATTGAACCTAGGTCTAAAGAACAAATACTAATGACTTTTTTGTTGCAAGGTTAACGAATCTAAAGAAAGTATCGAGAAGGTGAAGCCGATTCAATACGTCTTCAACATTGAGAAAGGAAGCAAAGTCGTCTTCAATTTTCACACCTTCAAGTGTAAGTTGACGTCAATCAGTCATCTTATAGTTATCAAAACAATCACTCTCCCCCTCCTCCCGCATCTTCCGGTTTCTCTCTCTCTCTCTTTCTCTCTCTCTCTTTCACACAGTATTTCTTTCTCTTACCCTCTCTTTGTTCCGTGATCTCAAGCTTCGCTAATGGAATGTCTGGAGATTGCATAAGCTGATAACAATAATCATCGGTCAGAAACTTGATATTTAGCTCTTTTAGCTTCATTAACCGGAAACATGACATTTACATATTTTAGCTTCATTCATGATCGTATGTAAGGTCAAGCTGTTGTGCTCTTTTTTTTTTGTCCTTTATCTATCTCTGACATTTGATTACTTCTCTTACTTTGGAAATTTACCCCTTCCGGACCCTAACCAAAACGCTTACAGAATATGTTAGTTTTCTACTTTTGTCTTATTTAAAGATTTTTTGGTTTTATCATCTTTTTTCACAAGTCTTTTTTCCAGTTAATCAGGATGGACACCCCAAAAGTCGAGAATGAAATGGGCAAAAACATGGACAAGAAGAAAAGCGACAAAAGGAAGATGAAGGTTTA
The DNA here is from genome assembly GCA_964056735.1 of Allodiplogaster pararmata. Lineage (NCBI taxonomy): Eukaryota > Metazoa > Nematoda > Chromadorea > Rhabditida > Diplogasteridae > Allodiplogaster > Allodiplogaster pararmata. Next base: position 3,573,652 of record OZ057403.1, read on the forward strand.
AATTGATTCATAACGTATTTAAGGATGAAGTAGGTTTTCAACTGATTCACAAGGTATTGAGAACAAATAACCTCTTTTTTCCAGGTTGTAGAAGAGCCCAAGACGAAAGAGAGATGGCTTGATGAGGTTAATTTTACAGTTGACAGATATGATATTAAATGTTTTTCGTTGTGATCAAATTCTGACATTATTGAAGGTGCCATATCGCCCCATAAGAGGAGAAGAGAAGCTGGCTGCTTTTTCGCAGCAATATCTAGGCCAGACACGTTCACATATGCTGTTGCTACAGCTTTGCCGAGCCTGTGGTGAGCGCCTTCCACTTGTGAACAAGGAGGTCGTTCATGAGGGCTTGCCTTGTCTGGTGGTACCTTTGTGTTCCACCTGCGTCTACACCAACCGTAAGAGTGGTTGTGACACCTTTTTCAATATCGTCTTGAAAAATATACATAACCCTTGACTGAATATATATTTTTTCAAATGAACTGTTGAAACTAGATTTGTTTTTACTCGATTTGTTTTTTCCTCAAAGTAATAAAATACTAAGCTATTTAGTTCATTTTCTGTTTGTTTCGTTTTGTCTTTGAGATGATAAAATGTTGTTGCTAATCTTTGTGTTCTTTGTTCTACAAAGGCGGAAGAATACATGACGTATTCTTTACCGCAAAGAGTGCAAGTTGCGAGAGTAGGAGATGGCTTCCTTCCAAGATCGTATCCATAGATTATGCGTGTATGAAAACGGTGATTATTGGAAACACGTGATAAAAATTCTCAAATAAAAGATTCAAAAATACACATCGGAGAGAGTGTATAAAAAGTGTGTCTTTCTGAGAAAGACTACACTGTAAGAGAAAAAACGCTAGAGAGCGTAAAAGAAAATAGCATGTAATATTGAGAGACGCAGATAAAAGCATCATGGCTGGTTATTTTTTAAAGAGATTCAGAGAAAAAATATCTGACAGAGTATAAAGAGAGAGAGAGAGAGAGAGAGAGAGAGGGAGAGAGAGAGAGGGATAGAAAGAGAGGAAGAAAGAGAGAGAAAGAGAGAGATAGAAGAGAGAGAGAAAGAAAGAGAGAGGAAGAGAGAGAGAAAGAAAAAGAGAGAGAGAAAGAGAGAGAAGAGAGAGGGAAAGAGAGAGAGAGAAAAAAGAGAGAGAAAGAAAGATAAATAGAGAAATAGAGATAAAGATCAGCTGGAGTGATTCTTTGCGGTCAGAGAAAAAGTCTCTCGATTTAACACACTATTAAAAATTGGTTACAGGAACCTCCACATCACACAAATCGAAAACGGGTCGAGGTTTCGTAACAATCGAAAAAAAAAATTCATAAAAATTAACGACAAAGACAGAAAGTTTTGGATATCATGGAGAACTAAGGCAGTTGTTAAACTTTTTCAATAACATGAGAGTTATCAAATCCACATTGTTTTGATGGACTAAAATTCATTTTTAAGCCATAAAGAATTGATTAATCCGTTTTGAATACTATATATTTTATCAACATTTCACAATGTGAAATATAACTTTTATATCATCTTTATGACTGTGATAGTCATTTATATCTGTTTTCGAACTTTTTGATCACAAGAGTCAAAATGTTCTTGTCATGTTTTGGTAAGACTTGAGCTTTCAGGCAAAGGCAAGAAAGACGAAGACATATCTCTTTTTGTGCGAGAGAATGCGCCACTTGGAACATTCATTGGAGACATGAAAGATTGGACGAGTCAGGGTTAGGAGTCACGCTTTCAGCCATCTTTATCCATCCACTAGCATAAAAACCATGAAATTCGTACATTAAGTTGCAGGAGAGAAAAAAATTTAAGTATTGACATGTCATACTTTAAAAAAAAGAGAAGTTCAAAAAACCTTTTTGATCGAAAAAAAAAACTTTTGAAAACAAATTATTAGATCAATCAAATTTTTGATGTCCTAAAAGAACGGCTTCGCAATCCGAAAATCCCTTTTGAAGAAATTTGTTGATCATTAAAGAAGGTCCATACTCTCTTGTGAACGGATCAGCCATTCATGTCGATCCTACTGGAATCATCACTACCGCCACCGAGTTGGACTTTGAGCGAGTGCGTTATGAATTCTATCCACTTTTTCATAGTATTTCATATTGTATGAAAGTAAGTATTTGTAACTGATTGGAGCCTTTTCTCACATCAGAAGGGTATCTTATTCAACTCTGACCTTTAATAATAGTTTATCGCATTCAGAATTTTCCATGACGAAAAACAAATAAATATATGGCACAATTGCAGCTACACTGAAAGCGTGACACTTTTTCTAAAGTGATAAAAGTGGAAATAATGATTGAATTCAATAGGTTGTGAACAAAAGCTGAAATTTATATCTAAAGGCTTTCACATACTTCGACGAGAACACAGTTTCTGGTAAATTGTTCCATCTCTGTGTTACTCGAACCGGTAATATGTTCGAAAACTTAACAGACTTGAACTTTGCCTTCGTTTTGGAGTATTTGTGAGAAATAGTAATTATGCCTGCTTGAGCAGAAGATACTCGAGGGCAAAATCGGTGTTTTCCCGGTCAATATTTTGAAGGTCTTGGTGAGATCTGCACCGTTGACAACTGGGAGTAATTTACAGAATGATCATTTTCTTCTATAACAACTAATCTTGCTTTCCAGGACAGAATATATTTTTCAAAGTTATTTAAAATCCTAAAGTTGATGTCGAAATATGTGTGCATTTTTGCTGTTCGTGCTAGAGAATTAATAGGAGAACAAACTCCGAGAGTTCGATTTTCGCGCAACATATACATTTTAAAGACTTTGCTAAATATAATTCAGACTCTTCAAATTCTAAGTTACACAGTTTAAAGGCAGTGACGCCTGGTTAAGATGACCAATGATTGAACTATGGCACAGAAAAAAGCTAGTCCTCCGGGCGGGATCGAACCCAGACCATCTCGACATAAACCGGGAGCGCGCGTTACCATTACACAACGGGGACACATTGCTATTTCGTGCGATATATATGAAAGGTACGATGATAGTGTTATATGAAAGAAAGGCAAATTTAGACTCGATTGATAGAATTCACTAACTTGATGGATTCTTAAATTCTACTTTTTGAGAGACATAAAAGGTTATTTGAAACAAAGAAAGTTTTTATTTGTCATGTTAAGACACGTCAGTACGCGTTTATGGTACGGCCAGAAGGCTTTTCGCCTCTAGTCGTCTATCTATTCGTGGAAGACGAAAACGAGCACGCCCCTGAGTGGGAGGACACCATCGGCATGCTACCTACGCTTGATGCAGTCACCCGTCAGACTTTATCAAATTATTACTTCAATTAACTAATTTAATAAGTAAACCAAACTCTTTTTCTTGTCCTGTTTTCGAATCGATGTATGAAAAAATAAAGCCTCAAAAAAAAAAAAATTCAAAGTTATGATCTTTACAAATCTTCGAAAAAAACTACATAAAAATATGAATAAACCCAGTAAAAAGTTTATGAACAAGATCTTTTATCGCATATTCTAGCAAATGTGATTTTAATGGCACTCGCTAACGAAAAGCGGAAGATTGCAGAGATCCATTCCTTTCTGTAAAATGACTCGTGTCCCTGTGACTGTTTCATCATATTTCCAAGTAATGAGTGTCTGAATTAGCACTAAAGCGAGTTCTGTTGATCGCAAGCTCGCCGAAGCCACATTCCGAACTTCTCCTGATCCTCCTGGAGTAACGTCACCTAACCTGTAATAATTATTCTGACTTCAGATGAAGCCGTCTATCATTTCTTCGTGTCAGAAGACGTGCCGATGGGCACCTTCATTGGGAGATTGGAATGGACAGATAAGGATTTTGGTTGGCTCTTAAGCATTTCTAACCACCATCTTTCAATTCAATTCAATTACACATGTTAACAATTGCCTAAACAATAACTTAATCGAATTGGAGGCTGAAGAACATCTCATACCTGAAGTTCTGAGAGTTTTCCAGCTTTCTCAAAGATGTGAATATTAACGCTTAAAGAAGTAAAGTTGGAAATGATAGATAAAAAGTCAAGAATGTAGCAATATTTTATGAAAAGTCTAATATTAAATTTGGCCGGGCATGAATACCTCAACATTTAAGCCAACTTTGAAATTTTGAGAGTTCACTTCGAAGATAGGCCTTTTCGAAATGAGAATGAATGTGAAGTATATGAGTGCTTTGTTTAGTCACAACCCTGAGAGATAAATACTTTTATCGTAAAAAGGTCTATGGCCCTTGTGATGTTTGAGAATGCTCTATTTAGCGAACCTCTTCACTCTGGAAATAGTTCGAGGCAACGAGGCTGGTCTTGTTACGCTTGGCGAGTTCGGAGTGATCTCGACAGCCGCAGCGATCGATCGAGAGGAGATCTCCGAGCTCGATCTGCAAGTTGAGTTGTCCGATCACACTCCTCCTTTCAAATGTTAGTTCCACATAATTTTTTTTACTAATTACAGCATTCTTCTCTATTTACAGCAGAAACAATTACATTTGCTAATTACAACAGAAACAGAAAGCTGGAGAAAATAACCAGATACAAATAAACTACAAATCTTGTTTATGAAGTAAAATATTATACATAAATGTTTGAGAATGAACTGCAAGAATGATTGTAGAAAAAATTTTCAAAAGAATAAAAAACGTGTGTATAAATAGCCTGAAAACTCTTCAAAACATACTCGATATTCCCTAAAATGGAAAGATAATACAATCTACGTTTTTGAAGCGGATTTCTGTGAAGATTTCGAGAGGTCCGAAAACAAGTTTCCGTGTTAAAATTTGTACCGAGAGCCTCACCTTTCTCTCTCTATTCCAGTTCACAAAATCAGCGCGCGAGTTCGGTTGACTGTGTTGGATGTGAACGACAACGCACCTCAGTTTACATCGCAGAAAAAGTACTTCATAAGCGAGTCATCCAGTGTAGGTGAGTGCAGGGGCTTTCATTTACTTCTGTTCTGACAGCACTTTGAGATGGATTGGGAGAAGGGGAGGGTAATGCGTGACGAATTAGTCTGAACTCTCGTTGTATTAAAAGAGCTTCTTTCAGAAGACCAGCCCTAAAAGAACCTGAAAAACCAACCAGGGTATTGCACTTGGTATAATACGCCGTCTGGAGGGTTCTTCTTGCGGGTACACACCCATTCCGGATGGGACTTTTAGTGGATACGGAAGCGGCCCAGATGACCATCATTGTGGGTCTAGATCGAATTGATATCTGGATATGATTTAAAAAACCCTGGTAGCGATGCTATTTGAACATTAAAACCCGATTAGTTTTGCTTTTTTCATTAGCCCTTAATAACTACGGGTTTCGAGCTATTACTAAACCACGCCACGCACGCTAGATACGCCAAACACGCCTATTTATTACTAATGCACGCCACTGTGCGGGAAAATTCTTAACTTTGCCCCATGCGCTTTATTTAGTTTTTTTTCAAGTTTTTCATGTTTTTTCTGCTAAGGCAAAAGTTTACGCTAACGAGGCCGTACGGCTTAGGCTAACGAGACCGTATCAGAAAAATTAACATAATAGTGCGTCAAACACTCTTTCTCTCTTTCCCGCGCAGTAGCGTGCATCAGTAATGAACTGGCGTGTTTGGCGTACGTAGCGGGCGTGGCGTTCTTTAGTAATGGCCGGGTTTCGATTGAAATCAAGAGTATAATATAGAAGTAGAGGATCAAATTATTATGAGAGTTTAAATTACAAACCAGAATGCTTACTGTAAAGGTACAGTAATCGGTTTGCTGCGAGCGGTAGATGCGGATCTTGAAGCGAACGGCACCGTAACCTATCGAATTCTTCCTGAAACCCTACCGACGGGAGTCTTCATTGTCGATCCTGTGACGGGTTATATAATTGTTAGTTAAACAAGCTTCCAAACCACATTCTAAAAACTTTTCACACATGTTGATCTTCAATGATAAGTCTATCATTGAAAAATCCCTCATTTTCAAGCGCACCTCCCTCACTCGTACAAATATTAATGGTATTGCAATTGAATGTACTTCTTCCACTTCTAGATTCTATTGTTTTGGTTTACGGGTTTCAAGAATATTTCACAGAATCTCGAGTGAGATATTGAATTCAGGTACAGCAGAGCAGTTCATAAGTCGTCTCCATAACGAGAATGTGCTTAGTGAACTGGAGAATAAGTAGCATTTAGAAATTTGCCTTACCTGTCGCCACACTTATGTATGTATCATTTACAATGTGTCTCACCATAACCTTGCATTGTAAAATGTCGATAAAAATACATATATGTTGAGTCAATCAATTTTAGGAATCTAAACTCAAATGTACGCAAATTATGAAAACAACATTGATCGATCATAAAAAATTATCTTTCCCTGAGCTTTTTATTCAGTGAGGATGAATTATCAAACACTGAAAGGCGGCTTTTTCAGTTGAACAGTCCCGTTGACTACGAATCGACCACAGAATACAAGTTCACCGTGCAAGCGTCTGATGAAGGACTGCCATGCCAGCAATCTAGTGTGCAGATTACCGTAATTGTAATAGACGAGAACGACAATCAACCAATCGTAAAGTTGTCGACTCCGGAAGAAGAATGGGTCAACGAGACTATCGTCGTAGATGAGACTTCAGGAATGGGCGCAGTGCTTGCTATCGCGAGTGTGGAAGATGCCGACTCGGTTGGGCTTGTCTAAAACGAAAACTACTGTAACAAGAATACTGTACTCAAATTACTGTAAAGATATAATGTATTAAAACTCTTGAAACTAAACCCTGTTCTACCCTATCATTTCAACAAAAGTCAACCTTTTTAGGAATGCAAACTAGTATGCTTTTGCTTTCTATGTAGTACGTTCTCGATTTTAATCATTATTTTATGGAAAAAGCTATTCAACTTTTTTTGATAAAGTAATTATTCTTCTGGCATCACTTTTTGATTTTATTTTCATGATCCTTAAGGGTGAAAAAGCTTCAGAAAGAAACGTAGGTGATTTCAGAGAGAATCCAGCCTTTAGAATTCGTAAAACTTTCTTCCGATCATACTAATTCCTCAACGCTGACTATTATTTACATTTATACTTTTATTCATACGTTAAAGAATACTTACATTTCTTGAGTAAATATTTGACTTAAAATGTGGTTAAGAGCTCGAATGCTGCTTCACTGTACTGGGTTAAAACTTTGGAGGAGGGGGAAAACAGCCAAACCCCTGCCGCTAGCAAACACTTCTCTATCTCTTCGGGAGGTAAGGCTTGTTATTCATCGTATGCATGAATATAAGAATTAGGTCAGTATAAAACGTTTTAGCACAACTTTAAGGTCAAGTTTGGGAAAAAGTTTCAGAATTCATTAAAAAACATATACATACATAAATTAAAAGAAGTTGATAAACTTTATATTGGCAAAAAAAACCTCGATTGGTCTACTTGCTGAAAAGGTTTTTTTCTAGGCTCATTCGAGAGAAAAAAGAATTTTCTAAGCTCATTAAACAATTAGGTGTTTCTTGTTGTTCTCGTATTACCTTCAGTTCATATTCTCCTTATCTGATACATTTTACCGCGTTTCCCAATGTACGTTAGACTTGTTGCATTGGAAGCTTGAGAAGAAGCATTTGGCTTCGGTTCTCTCACAACATTTGCTTTTTGAACCTTCTTCTGTTTTTTTGAATTCAAAAAACTCTTTTTTTCACAGGTGTCCTGAGAGTCGCCGCCCCTTTGGACTACGAGACAAAGCCTCTCCACCAACTCGAGATATTCGCGATGAACCTCGCAGGGGGACCTCCTTCATCAATGTCATTCATTCCTCATATATGAAGATATTGAAATTTACTTTAACATTTATCAAATATACTAGTCCCCCATTTTTCGACCTAAAAAGACATATGGATAGAGAAAGGAAATAAGTCTTTCTCACTCAAAAAAAATCAATTTCATTGATAATGTCGATGATGCTTCGAATTAATTTAGAATGTAGCAAGCATTCAAGTAGGTGGTGATGTCCGTTCCTCCCCGTGGTGCCACTGGATAATAAACTCATAAGAGTATTGCTAAACCGATCACGGACACCGACGGCAGACCCGAGCGACCGATCACGGACACCGACGGCAGACCCGAGCGACCTATCACGGACACCGACGGCAGACCCGAGCGACCGATCACGGACACCGACGGCAGGCCCGAGCGACAGGCCGGTCTGGAAAACTTTGTCGCAACTATGGTTCAATCGAAATTGAATCCGAAGTGAACTAAGGCGTTCCCCGGAAACGACACAAACCGACCACCCTTGCAAATATGCGAAGGCAACCCAAACAAGTACTTTGACTCAAGAAGGGCAACCCAAACAAGTACAGTGACTCAAGAAGGGCAACCCAAACAAGTGCTGTGATTCAAGAAACCAGTACAGACTAGAGCTCTCCGCGTGGCCACTCTGAATATCGGCACATTGACCGGCCGCAGCTATGAACTTGCAGATTTGCTTAAAAGCCGAAGATTAGATTTCGCCTGCATTCAAAAGACGAGATGAAAAGGCGCAAAGTCACGCAACATCGGTCAAGGTTACAAGTTGATCTACCACGGGCTCACCAGTGCCAAAGGAGTGGCATTTGTCGTGAACAAAGATATGCAATGCCGAGTTTTTGAGGTCCAACGTCTTTCCAATGGTCTGATGTCCGTCGCCATCAACGCAGATAACATCGACGCAGATAACACGTATACTCAGCCTATGCCCTGCAAACCGGTTGTGAAGAAGAAGAGAAAGATAAGTTTTGGCAGGATCTGCACGACCATGTCTAGACCAGAAAAAGATTTTCTAATCCTCGGCGGTGATCTAAACGGACATGTTGGAAGCGTAAGCGACGGATACAGCTTTCACGGCGGTGAAGTTTACGGGACAAGGAATACCGATTGAAATCGGATTATCGATTTGCAGAATCAAATGACCTTGTAATATCGCATACCTTCTTCAAAAAGAGAACAAGCCATTTGATAACTTATTCCAGCCGTCCCAAAAAGCAGCCAAATCGACTTTTTCCTGCTCAAAAAGCGACGGATGAAAACTGGGAAGAGTACAGGAAAGCCAAGAAGTTAGCAAAGAGAACGGTTGCCTCCACACGAGCTATTCATCATCGAGATCTGTACGATCGACTAAACACAAAATAAGGTAAAAAGCAATCTACGAGTTGACTAAGATGATGACGAAAGCAACTTTGGACATTGAGCACTACAAGTGTATCAAGGACAAAGATGGAAAACGGCTACAAGACACTGGAGAAATTCACCGACGCTGGCAACAGCACTTCGATGAGATCTCCAACGTGGAGTTTCCGCACCCATCGATTCCCGAAAGCACAAGCTCCACAAGTCCAGTTTCTCGTATCACGACGGTGGAAGTGACAAGAGCGATCAGCGGAATAAAAGGTTCCAAGGCGCCTGGCCCCGATGACTTACCCGGGGACCTGTGGAAATTAAAGGAGCTCAGAAAAACTGCTATAATTTTTCTGAACGATTTGGGTGAGCTCCCAAGGATTGTAAGACCAGTACTACTGTATCGATCTTCAAAAAAAGCAGTCCTGCAAACTGCTCGAACTACCAACCTATTCGGCTTCTATGCCACACAATGAAGATCTACGAATGAGTTCTCGAACAGAGACTCCGAGAAATTGTCATACTTAATATCAACAAGTGTGGATTTGTGAAGGGCTCGGCTACATCAGATACAATCTTTGCGGCACGTCCACTGATGGAGAAGCACAGGGAAAAGTCGCAGCCTCTCCACCGTGCTTTTCTCGATCTTAAAAAGACGTTCGATCGAGTTCCGCATAAACTAATCTTGTACGCTTTGCGATACCACGATGTACCTGAACAGCTCATCGACTGGGTTCAGCTGCTATATGTTTTCCAGTTAAAGTCGGCGTACATCAGAGGTCTGCGCTCTCGCCTCCCTTTTTTCGTCCTACTGAAGGACACGATCACGCGAGATCTTCAAGACGCTCCCACATCGACTCTCCTGTACGCTGACGATGTTCTTCTCGCAGCTAAAACCAAGAGCGAACTGCGAGAGCGTGCGCAAACTTGGAGTGACCGACTGAGCTTAGTTTGGACTACGCCTTAATGTTGCAAAGACGGAGTACATGGAGACAGTCCCTACTCAAAAGACCGAGAAAATTAACGGTGAAGACCTGACCAAAGTCGAGATCTTCCTATACTTGGTATCACATCTCCGAAGCAACGGTGAGATTGAAGGTGAAGTTAAGGCTCGTGTGAACAGTGGCTATATGAAGGGGAGAGAAGTATCTGGTGTACTGTGCGATCAAAAGATACCTCTTCGCCTCAAGTCGAAGATCTACTGGACAGTCGTCCGGTAGAATTTCGACTTGAGCGTAGCCTTGTATGGAACTGAATGCTGGCCGATAACCAAAGCAGCCGAGCTGCGCTTCCAAACCATGGAAATGCGTATGATTCGTTGGATAATGGGCATATTTATCCAAAGTCGAGATCTCGAAGTTCTTCACGGAGACATATATTTCCAATCATCATCGAAGATACCCTTGTTCATCCTACCCAAAAAGTCCAAACCATCAATTATTAATTCTTTGCCAAGGGCAGCCGATGGGAACCGGGGGACTTGGTCGGTGAGGAGCAGCTCCTCCACTGCTGATGCCCACTCAGTCAAACCAAGTACCGCTCAAGGTAGCCGCTCTCAAATCACTCGCCAAAGCTATCCTTCTGTACTCCTCCCGATCCAATCACGGCCTGGTCCACCGCTATCAAAAAACTCAAACACGCGGATTCGTCACCCGCATGTTCTCTCATCGATCTTGAACTCTGGAAACCGTTGGGCACCCAAGGCTCCCTAGCTCCCAAACTACCCTACAATTGCATTTTTCGAAATGTAGATAAAATATATATATATCTCTGCGTCAACACTTGACCAACGAGTCCGTAATATAATAATTATCATGGACTCGTTGGTCAAGTGTTGACGCAGAGATATGCTCAATATATGCCAACGAGTCCATCATTAACGACAAAAAGCGTGAAAGTATACTAATATGGTACGGACACGTCTCCAGAGCTGCACCAGAAACCGTCGCCAGCAACGCCTACAGCTTGGACGAGGCAGGCCGGAAGCAGAGAGGGAGGCCAAAAATGCGGTGGCGGGACACGCTGAACGCTGACATGAATGCCAGCAACCTGCGCCGCGATGGAGGTCACCTACTCGTGGTGCGATGGAGGTCACCTACTCGTGGTGCGACTGTGGACGACGCTGCACGGCGTCGGACCCAATGGACCTCCAAAACAAATCTTCCCAATGGAATATCCCGCAAGGGACAACGAGGACGGCTTCCCCCGAACCCTCATTTTTTCTAACACGGATCAGAAAGACCCAGCGTCTCTGATCCGAATTCTCCTCCAAATCGCTGGTATCGAAACTAACCCAGGCCCAAGATGGCCTTGTTCTGTATGCTCTCTTAACGCGCCTTCGAATCAATGTGTAAAAGAAAAATCAATGTAGTAAATGTAAGAAATGGGTACATTTCCGCTGTTCCAACCTTAACAATCTTAATGATTGGAACCCCCAATGGAGATGCAGAATTTTTAAGAGAGCCCCGATCCAGCCGACTGCCCAGACAGTAGCGAACCTGAGGATAATCCAATGGAACGCTAATGGACTTAGAGCCCGATTAATCGAGCTAGAGGACCTTTTACATGAGTTGAATGTTCACGTAGCACTCATCCAAGAAACCAAAATGGATGCTAGTATTCCATCTCCGAATATCGTAGGTTACACGATCATAAGAAAAGACCGCTCCAACTTTGGAGGCGGACTTGCGATACTAGTCAAAGAGAATATTCGCTATGCTAACGTGACCTCCCCAACAACGGACCAGACAGCCGAAACACTCAGCGTGGACGTGCCAACCGACCAAGGAACCATAAGAATCTGCAACATTTACATCCCACCTCGATCGTCCTGCCCCAACACATACGCGCCGAATTTCAACCGACTCCTAACACAGAAGAAACCATTCATTGTCGGTGGAGACTTCAACAATAAAGTTTGGAGTGAAGGTACGGAGGATAGCAGAGGAGATGAACTATGCGACTTCATTGACGACAGCGATCTTGTATGTCTCAACAACTCAAAGATGCCCACAAGACAAAAAGCATCACCAGACATCACTCTCGCCTCGAACGACATAGCCATCGACTGCAACTGGTCAACAATCAACAGAATGAACTCTGACCACCTCCCATGCCTGATTGACGTCGAAACACAGCCATCCAACATCTCAAACGCACGTTGTTATATAAATTACAACAAAGCGAATTGGGAAGGCTTCGAAAGGGACATCAACAAGATACTTATGGATTTCCCATTCGCCGGCAACTCAGTTCAGATGCACAAATTCCTGACCACCACCTTGACCAAAGCGGCGAAGAACAACATTCCCCGTGGATAGGTGCCAAAATACACGCCTCACTTGAGCGAAGATGTGAAGAAGCTGTCTACAGAACGGGACCAAATGAGGAGGGACAATCCTACGGAACCCTCACTCCCCTCAATAATGGCCGAAATCTCCTTCCGCATCAACCTCGAAAAGAGAAAGGCTTGGGAAAAGTACATATCTGAAATTAGCCACAACGAACCGGGCAACAAACTCTGGAAAACGATAAAGGCTATCGACGGCAAATCAATAAAACCGACGCACTTGACCATCACCCACGACGGGAAAAGTCTATGCCCAACATCTGCCTCAAACGCTTTTGCCAGAAAATTAGCTAAACAAGCCCCTAAAGAGGTCGACAAATCAGCAAGAAGCACAACACGACTAATTAAAGGCCTCAAACGGACAGACGCTCCCCAAATTTCCCTGGCACAGATCGAAGAAGCAATCAAGAAAACCAAAGGTTACAAATGCCCAGACAGTGAAGGCATCTGCCCTCTACTACTCAAAATGGCCGGTGAAAACTTCAGAAAGTGTCTCTGCATCCTCTTCAATAACACGCTGCAAACAGGTATTATCCCGTCCAGATGGAAAGATGCAAAGAGTGATAATGTTACCTAAACCAGGAAAGGACTCCAGCAACCTGAACGGCTATAGACCAATATCAATACTATCACCTATAGCCAAAACATTCGAACGGGTCTTATTACCATTCCTGGCGGAAGGCTTTCAAATCGCTGACTGGCAACATGGATTCCGCAAAGAGCACTCGACTACTACCGCACTCCTGGAAATAACCGGGAAAATAACAAACGGCTTCAATCGGAAACCACCCTCGGACCGCCCTCTCATGGTCGCCCTTGACCTCACTGCAGCATATGACTTAGTGAACATATCCCTTCTCTGCAAGAAACTCACTGAAACGAATATGCCAAGAGCCATCGTCCGATGGATGTCCAGCTACCTAAGAGGCCGTACAATCAAGGTAAATTTCCAAGGAAAAAGCAGTCGACGTCTCACATGCAGATCTGGTGTCCCACAAGGAGCAGTGCTCAGCCCCCTCTTATTCAATCTCTACATAAACAATCTCCCGCAACCCACAGGAAACACGCAGATGACAGCCTACGCCGACGACATATCAATTCTCTCCTCAAGCCCCTGTATTGAAACCTGTGAAGATCAGATCAACCACTTCCTACCGAAACTCGTAGAAGAATTGGAACAACGAAAAATGATCATATCCAAGGAAAAGACTACGGTCACTCTTTTCACAACCCATACAGGCGAATGTAAAAAAGAACCCAAGGTAGAAATCCATGGAACCCTTTTGCCGACAACTAAAACACCCAAAATACTCGGTGTCGCCTTAGACCAACTCGGCACCTTCCGACAACATGCAGAATACCTTAAACAGAGAACGGCCAAAAGACTGAATATACTACGTGCCCTCGGAGGAAGAACATGGGGCCAACAGAAAAACACCCTTCTTGCAACCTACAAAACAATGACCAGATCCGTTCTCAACTACGCCGCACCAATTTACTCCCCTCAATTGGCCGAGACGAACTGGAAAAAACTACAGGCAAACCAAAATAGAGCAATACGGATAGCAACAGGAAACCTAGCAATGGCCGGCACAGAGCACTTAGCTCTAGAAAGCGAAATGTTACCCATAAAGGAGCACAACACGATGCTTACCAAGCAATTCGTTGCAAGAGCAAGACTCCTCCCAAACCACCCCTCCCATCGTCGATGCATGGAACCCAAACCACCTAGAACTATTCGTAAACATGCCAAGGACTTAGAAATTATGTTAGTAGACAGTGATCAGAAAGCCGCACTTAAAAGAATACATACTGAGACTGTTAGAAATTTCATTAGATCTTGCTCCCCTAACCCAGTTCTAGGTAAGAAACCTCCCAGAATCCATAAATCAACGAATCAACTTCCCAGGGAACAACAAATAACATTATCGCAACTACGTAGTGGCTATGCAAGTTCCCTTAACAGCTACCTACACAGAATAGGAGCTGCCCAATCCCCTCTTTGCCCAAAATGTTTAGAAGAGCCACATACAACTAGTCATTTATTCTCGTGTCGCTGTGACCACACACTTTTAAGAAGTATAGATTTGTGGAATAGCCCGACGTCTGTTTTTAAGTTCTTATACCAGTGATTCCTTTCTCTCTCTCAAAAAATAAAAATAAAAATAAAAATAAAAATAAAAATAAAAATAAAAATAAAAATAAAAATAAAAATAAAAATAAAAATAAAAATAAAAATAAAAATAAAAATAAAAATAAAAATAAAAATAAAAATAAAAATAAAAATAAAAATAAAAAATAAAAATAAAAATAAAAATAAAAATAAAAATAAAAATAAAAATAAAAATAAAAATAAAAATAAAAATAAAAATAAAAATAAAAATAAAAATAAAAATAAAAATAAAAATAAAAATAAAAATAAAAATAAAAATAAAAATAAAAATAAAAATAAAAATAAAAATAAAAATAAAAATAAAAATAAAAATAAAAATAAAAATAAAAATAAAAATAAAAATAAAAATAAAAATAAAAATAAAAATAAAAATAAAAATAAAAATAAAAATAAAAATAAAAATAAAATAAAATAAAATAAAAAAAATAAAAAATAAAAAAAGGGGGAAAAAACAAAAAAAAACAAATAAACCCCGAGAGAGAAAGAGAAATAATGTAATTAGATAAATGATGTAAGTAAGGTTATTGTTTTCTGAGCCATGTCAAAGAAGACCTCGTCTACCCAGCCGGAGACCTACGGCGGGCAATCTACAACAACAACAACAACAGGACACGCTGAACGCTGACATGAATGCAAGCAACCTGCGCCCGCGAGATGCCCTAAACCGGGATAAATGGAGCATTCATCCGAAAAGCAGACCCCCCCGAGAGACAGCGCTAAGAAAAAGAAGAAGAAGAAGTAGCAAGCATTCAAGTCATTTCAAGTTATCATAATCTCAAGACGTAGCGTTATGTTTCTCAAGCAATTAACAACAGATACATCGCAAATAAACGGTCAAAAGAGAGCACATGCTGCGAAAACCCTGATATACATATGTATATACATATAATGAGTGTTTAGTTACCAATAACTACAGATTAAGTCTGAAATTTTAGAAAGGTGACGGTGAAGGTGATAGATGTCAACGATGAAGTCCCTCGTTTCATTCACGGAACTCCACTCCGTATATACCTATCCGAGAGTCTAGCCGGACCATTTCCATTGATCAGTTAGTTGTATATTCGTGTCTTTCTTACTCCTTGGATTCCTCTGTTTGATCTTTTCCTCTACTTTTTCGCTCTTTGAATTTCCTTACTCTTTCCAGTTCTTACTATACCTTCTCCCTCTTAATAACTGAAGTTTCAACTTGAGTCGGCTCATCAATCGCCGAAGATGATGACGTCAGTTCCCGCGTCGCATACTCCTTACTCGAAGGCGACTCTCAACTGTTCAGTATCGATCCGAGCTCTGGAGACATCGAGTTGCACGCACCAGTCGACAGAGAAGTCAGTCCACCGCATACGAATCGAGCAGAAAATGATGAAAGATAAGTTCGTATGTTCAATAATGAGATAAAATAAAGTTCCATAATTATTCATTTGTTCATGAATTCAATCATTCTTTGATTACATTATCTAGTTGTTTCATTTAATATTTATCTCAAGAAAACTCATATGAAAAGATAGTTCGATCTTATAGATTTAGTCTATTTATTATTGTTTTCATCACAATCAATCAAATCTTATTCCATTTCGATAATTGAAAAAAAGTGCTTTTTCTCAGAGTCTTATCAAAATACTGAAAATTTTTGAAGGTTTCTTCCGAGCATATCCTGAAAGTACAAGGGACCGATTCCGGAATACCTCGTCTCTCTTCTTCTTGCGATATAATCATTCAGGTATGTATAACTTCTGAGGTATATGTATTGATATTTAATCGCCGGACATTTTGTTCCAACTGCCACTCTCATGGGATGATCGAAACAGTTCAAAGCACAGCAAGGTTAGAGTTTCTGTAAATAAATAGTTTGAAATCATGTCTCTAAAAAGGTCGCGAAGAAACAGTTAGTCATCAGGAAATGAGAACACGAAGAAATCGAGCAGAAGAGGAGTGATTAAATCTACAGGGTTAAGCAGATTTATTCGAATAAATTTCCGATCTCCAAGCGCTAATGTTGTATTGAAATGATCTCCGAATTGTGAGTTTGTTCTGAGAAACATTCTTCCATTAACATATTCTCATATTTTGGTAGAATTCTGTTCACTTTGAGAAGTAGGGTAGCAGCCAATGAGCAGCGTACTTCAATTCTCGATATGCACAGCCGCGGGTTTATAGGCCTGCTCTCCCGACCTGAATCTCTCCGATTAAGCTATCTGGGGATGCATGCAGGCAAAGCTCTGTGCTAAAGTACGCCACAGTGTCGATGCCCACAGTGTCGAAATCGTCTCTAGAGAGAGCTTAAAACAATCTTTCTCCCGAGTATCGTTCTGCCGTGATAGCCAAACATCCACAACATTTGAAGACCGTAATTTTTCAACAAATATCTTGTTTTGAATGACATTTTCACTGGATGTACATACTTCTTAAGGTGGAGACAAAAAACTTGTCAAGTTGAAAAGAAAACTTTCTCTTTCTTCTGAGAAATCGGTTGATAACCAAATTGAAATTGCAATAAAACCTGCTTAACCCTGTATATGCTCTAGCTATTTAAGTATCACCTCCCAATGTCCAAATGCGTACAGGTTAAGAATATTTATAGTTTATGAGTTTCACCTGCAAATACCTTTGTAAGGTGAAAGACGAGAATGACGTAACCCCACACTTTCCCCTCACCGCCTATCAAACGCGAGTCCGGGAGGGCGTTCCGCCCGGCAAACGTGTGCTGCAATTAACGGCTGCAGATGAAGATGACACTGAAAATGGCAGGATACGGTAAGTAAGGGAGGGTACGGTAGGTAATTATTTTGTAGACTACGAGCATGGCGGTCTACAAAAAGTTTATAAATAAAATTTAGGTTAAAAAAGAGGGATTCACGCATGATTATTGAGTATCAAAGAACGAAATGAGAAATTTTAAAGAATTTTTATTGAATAGTCAGAAAGAAATGCATAAAGAAAAGTCCTCCTTAGTATGGGTAGAGTACAGAGAGCAGCAAAAATTGGAGCAGCGCTGAGCATGACACAGTGAAAATAAACAACAACAAAAATGACAGTTGAATAAACCATCGCACCGAAAAAAGCTAGTCCACCGAGCGGGATTGAACCTAGCTACCTCTTATCTAACCGGGAGCATGCGCGTTACCATTACAGCATGATGAAACAAGGGCTATTTAAATGCAAGGTTCAATTGCTATGCTCTTATATTGTAATTAACCATTTGAAGATTTATAGGTAACTTTAGCTCCCCCCCCCCTTTCCACACTGAACTTTAGCTTTCCCGTGATACAAGAACCTCCCATTACGAAAATACGAAAATGGAGGGGTCTAAAGGTTAATAGCGGAAATTAAGTGGTAGAATGTTAACCATTCGACTTTATTTCTCCACTATACGGAATGGGGAGTTGAAGTACATACCCGGACCTTTTCAATTTTGGCCCCTCACAGCGCCACTTATCCAATTAAAAATTCCTGAAATTTTAGATTCTTTTACCTAGGCCTAAACCATTATTTCATAGAAGAAGAAAAAAACAATTCAAATACAAATAACGAAAAAAGTAGTGCATGGAAGCGCAAAACAACCCACTATATGGTGATGCAGCATACTAAAACGCCCGGGTTTAAAAAGGTTGGGAGCTAAAGTAGAATTTACCCAAGATTTATCTTCCATCTTAAATCCCTCTTCTGCCTCAATTGTGCATTCTGGAGTAATGCTTCATTCACGACGCTTTTGCTTGATGATCATGCGAGAATAAAAAAGCAAGGTCTTTAATATAGCACTTTCGCACGGAAAGTGTCATCGGGTTTAATGGTAACGCGCTTGCTTCCGGTTAGATAAGAGATGGCTGGGTTCGACCCCGCCCCATGGACTAGCTTTTTTCCGTGCAATATTTTAATCATTCATTAATCAGGCGTCATATCCTTTTAACAGTGTAACTGAGCATTAGAATAAAAATTAATAAAATTTTTAAGAGTATTTGCACGAGAACCTTTTCAACTTTGAACACACTTAACAATACATACTATCTTCAAAATACACACTATATTTGCTGTGATGCTGATTAAAGAAGAGTTCTCAGGTATTCGATAGTGCATCCTGCCTCTTCTCCGTTTTTTATTGAGCCTGAAACGGGCTGGATTCTGGTGGAAGGAGACATCGATAGAGAGAAGCAGTCGGAGTACCTCATCACCGTCAGAGCCGAAGACTCCGCTAGGTTTATATTATTCAACATTAACTGATAGGTTTTCTCATCTGATGCAAAAATGTTTTCTCCGTAAAAATTCGATTACCTTGTAACTCTTTTCTTTTTTTTCGTTACTCATTTTTATGGTTCAAAAATACTGGATGAAAGGAAAACACCAAACTACTTGAAATTTAACTATTGCCTTGATTCAACTAAACTTCAGAAATATCATTTAGGAAAACGTGAAATAGCCAATACGTGAATCAAAAGTTATCTTCTTTCAATATGTGTTTGAGCAACTACGTTTATGAAAAAAGTCAAGTGAAACTGCTCAAACAAATTAGAACGGGTAGAGGATTTTAGTCAAGTTATCTATCAGGTTCTTATTTTAAAAAAACAGATTTTCAAAAAAAGGATTCTGACAAGGTAACATGCCAAGTTGGTATATTTGCTAGTTCTAGATACTCTCGTCTCTCTTCTAATACTACGGTCCGCATCATTATCGACGACATCAACGACAATTCCCCTGTCATTCTGAATCAGCATTTCGACGTTTATATCAGCGAACAATTAGAATTGGGTATGTGAAAGAAGATCATTCATGCAAAAGTTAATTCATTACTCGATTAGGATTATCATCACTGTATTTGGAGAGACTTCAGACGTACATATATTAGCTGCACTGGGCGATTCTTTGCCGAAGATAAGACTTCAGACGTACATATATTAGCTGCACTGGGCGATTCTTTGCCGAAGATAAGACTTCAGACGTACATATATTAGCTGCACTGGGCGATTCTTTGCCGAAGATAAGACTTCAGACGTACATATATTAGCTGCAATGGGCGATTCTTTGCCGAAGATAAGACTTCAGACGTACATATATTAGCTGCACTGGGCGATTCTTTGCCGAAGATAAGACTTCAGACGTACATATATTAGCTGCACTGGGCGATTCTTTGCCGAAGATAAGACTTCAGACGTACATATATTAGCTGCAATGGGCGATTCTTTGCCGAAGATAAGACTTCAGACGTACATATATTAGCTGCACTGGGCGATTCTTTGCCGAAGATAAGACTTCAGACGTACATATATTAGCTGCAATGGGCGATTCTTTGCCGAAGATAAGACTTCAGACGTACATATATTTGCTGCACTGGGCGATTCTTTGCCGAAGATAAGACTTCAGACGTACATATATTAGCTGCACTGGGCGATTCTTTGCCGAAGATAAGACTTCAGACGTACATATATTAGCTGCAATGGGCGATTCTTTGCCGAAGATAAGACTTCAGACGTACATATATTAGCTGCACTGGGCGATTCTTTGCCGAAGATAAGACTTCAGACGTACATATATTAGCTGCACTGGGCGATTCTTTGCCGAAGATAAGACTTCAGACGTACATATATTAGCTGCAATGGGCGATTCTTTGCCGAAGATAAGACTTCAGACGTACATATATTAGCTGCACTGGGCGATTCTTTGCCGAAGATAAGACTTCAGACGTACATATATTAGCTGCAATGGGCGATTCTTTGCCGAAGATAAGACTTCAGACGTACATATATTAGCTGCAATGGGCGATTCTTTGCCGAAGATAAGACTTCAGACGTACATATATTAGCTGCAATGGGCGATTCTTTGCCGAAGATAAGACTTCAGACGTACATATATTAGCTGCAATGGGCGATTCTTTGCCGAAGATAAGACTTCAGACGTACATATATTAGCTGCACTGGGCGATTCTTTGCCGAAGATAAGACTTCAGACGTACATATATTAGCTGCACTGGGCGATTCTTTGCCGAAGATAAGACTTCAGACGTACATATATTAGCTGCAATGGGCGATTCTTTGCCGAAGATAAGACTTCAGACGTACATATATTAGCTGCAATGGGCGATTCTTTGCCGAAGATAAGACTTCAGACGTACATATATTAGCTGCAATGGGCGATTCTTTGCCGAAGATAAGACTTCAGACGTACATATATTAGCTGCACTGGGCGATTCTTTGCCGAAGATAAGACTTCAGACGTACATATATTAGCTGCAATGGGCGATTCTTTGCCGAAGATAAGACTTCAGACGTACATATATTAGCTGCAATGGGCGATTCTTTGCCGAAGATAAGACTTCAGACGTACATATATTAGCTGCAATGGGCGATTCTTTGCCGAAGATAAGACTTCAGACGTACATATATTAGCTGCAATGGGCGATTCTTTGCCGAAGATAAGACTTCAGACGTACATATATTAGCTGCAATGGGCGATTCTTTGCCGAAGATAAGACTTCAGACGTACATATATTAGCTGCAATGGGCGATTCTTTGCCGAAGATAAGACTTCAGACGTACATATATTAGCTGCAATGGGCGATTCTTTGCCGAAGATAAGACTTCAGACGTACATATATTAGCTGCAATGGGCGATTCTTTGCCGAAGATAAGACTTCAGACGTACATATATTAGCTGCAATGGGCGATTCTTTGCCGAAGATAAGACTTCAGACGTACATATATTAGCTGCAATGGGCGATTCTTTGCCGAAGATAAGACTTCAGACGTACATATATTAGCTGCAATGGGCGATTCTTTGCCGAAGATAAGACTTCAGACGTACATATATTAGCTGCAATGGGCGATTCTTTGCCGAAGATAAGACTTCAGACGTACATATATTAGCTGCAATGGGCGATTCTTTGCCGAAGATAAGACTTCAGACGTACATATATTAGCTGCAATGGGCGATTCTTTGCCGAAGATAAGACTTCAGACGTACATATATTAGCTGCAATGGGCGATTCTTTGCCGAAGATAAGACTTCAGACGTACATATATTAGCTGCAATGGGCGATTCTTTGCCGAAGATAAGACTTCAGACGTACATATATTAGCTGCAATGGGCGATTCTTTGCCGAAGATAAGACTTCAGACGTACATATATTAGCTGCAATGGGCGATTCTTTGCCGAAGATAAGACTTCAGACGTACATATATTAGCTGCAATGGGCGATTCTTTGCCGAAGATAAGACTTCAGACGTACATATATTAGCTGCAATGGGCGATTCTTTGCCGAAGATAAGACTTCAGACGTACATATATTAGCTGCAATGGGCGATTCTTTGCCGAAGATAAGACTTCAGACGTACATATATTAGCTGCAATGGGCGATTCTTTGCCGAAGATAAGACTTCAGACGTACATATATTAGCTGCAATGGGCGATTCTTTGCCGAAGATAAGACTTCAGACGTACATATATTAGCTGCAATGGGCGATTCTTTGCCGAAGATAAGACTTCAGACGTACATGTATTAGCTGCAATGGGCGATTCTTTGCCGAAGATAAGACTTCAGACGTACATATATTAGCTGCAATGGGCGATTCTTTGCCGAAGATAAGACTTCAGACGTACATATATTAGCTGCAATGGGCGATTCTTTGCCGAAGATAAGACTTCAGACGTACATATATTAGCTGCAATGGGCGATTCTTTGCCGAAGATAAGACTTCAGACGTACATATATTAGCTGCAATGGGCGATTCTTTGCCGAAGATAAGACTTCAGACGTACATATATTAGCTGCAATGGGCGATTCTTTGCCGAAGATAAGACTTCAGACGTACATATATTAGCTGCAATGGGCGATTCTTTGCCGAAGATAAGACTTCAGACGTACATATATTAGCTGCAATGGGCGATTCTTTGCCGAAGATAAGACTTCAGACGTACATATATTAGCTGCAATGGGCGATTCTTTGCCGAAGATAAGACTTCAGACGTACATATATTAGCTGCAATGGGCGATTCTTTGCCGAAGATAAGACTTCAGACGTACATATATTAGCTGCAATGGGCGATTCTTTGCCGAAGATAAGACTTCAGACGTACATATATTAGCTGCAATGGGCGATTCTTTGCCGAAGATAAGACTTCAGACGTACATATATTAGCTGCAATGGGCGATTCTTTGCCGAAGATAAGACTTCAGACGTACATATATTAGCTGCACTGGGCGATTCTTTGCCGAAGATAAGACTTCAGACGTACATATATTAGCTGCACTGGGCGATTCTTTGCCGAAGATAAGACTTCAGACGTACATATATTAGCTGCACTGGGCGATTCTTTGCCGAAGATAAGACTTCAGACGTACATATATTAGCTGCACTGGGCGATTCTTTGCCGAAGATAAGACTTCAGACGTACATATATTAGCTGCAATGGGCGATTCTTTGCCGAAGATAAGACTTCAGACGTACATATATTAGCTGCACTGGGCGATTCTTTGCCGAAGATAAGACTTCAGACGTACATATATTAGCTGCACTGGGCGATTCTTTGCCGAAGATAAGACTTCAGACGTACATATATTAGCTGCACTGGGCGATTCTTTGCCGAAGATAAGACTTCAGACGTACATATATTAGCTGCACTGGGCGATTCTTTGCCGAAGATAAGACTTCAGACGTACATATATTAGCTGCAATGGGCGATTCTTTGCCGAAGATAAGACTTCAGACGTACATATATTAGCTGCAATGGGCGATTCTTTGCCGAAGATAAGACTTCAGACGTACATATATTAGCTGCAATGGGCGATTCTTTGCCGAAGATAAAGCAAAAGTCATAACTGGCCTTGACCAATTTGTAGAAAGAAGTAGTTAAAAGCTAAAAAAGAATTTTTACAACATGTAAAAGGCTTTCCATTTGATTACTTTTGCATTTGAGCATCAACAACAGAAGGTTTTCATTTGATATGATATGCACGTAGACTGGTCCTAAAAACTGGTGTTTTCGCTTCAGTTCTCTAACTAACTTGCAATTGTAACTAGAAAAAATTCATTATTTATAAAAAACTTAATATTAAATAAGTATTCCAGGTGATATAGTGTGGGTGATTGTGGCGTCGGATGCGGACGCCTCTTCGAATTTGACCTACTCCCTCGTCTCTTCCTCCTTCTCCAATGACTTCAGCCCCTTCACGCTCGATGCCGTGACTGGAGTCCTCCGACTTGCGGCCACTCTCACTAGAGCCCATTATGCTGTCGCTGTCTTGGTCTCAGATCAGGTCACTAAATTTACTGTTTTGAACCTGATAGAAAGGGGTTATGTTCAAATTCAAATTTAAACGCTTTGTTATTGATGCCAAGGGAAATTAAAATTTTCGATTCTTCAAATAACGTCCGAGAAAGTTGATTACTTGTTTTCTGGTTAAATATCCTTCCTGGTGTTCACGACACTACTTCAAGGTGACCAAACGCTAATATAACTTCAATTCTTACAGTTTAGAGATAGAAATACAGAGGGAGAAGAATGTTCAGCACTCTTTGCTGCGACACAAAAGATGGATATAAGCAACTAATATTGTTTAGGGAGGACAACTAATATTGTTTAGGGAGGACTGAACACGACGGCTTCTTTCTCGTTTTATCTAGACTCCGCACGCAAGTTTCCTAAGTTCGTCAAGTACCGGACATCGAGAGTTAGAGTGCCCGAGGACTTTGAAGGAGTCATCTATAACGCGACCGCCGTAGCACCCCAGGTTCTCATGAGATTTGCCTTACTGTTTTGGTACCGTACTGGCAATTTATTGGTACGGGTTATGGTGTGTATTTCAATTGAATTCTTTATTGTAACCGTTTACATGTTGATACAATCGAAACGAGCAGGGTGAATGAAAATAAATATTTATAACAATGACAACGTGAGAAGTTTCTACTAGGCTACTGATAATTTACAGCTGATTTTGAAGAAAAACATAAAACAAATCAAGAAGTTAATTCATCAAAAAGCTTCCTGATGTTAGGAAAATACATGCTAAAAAACATGAATACTAAATACTAAAATATTAGGTGTACTCATAATATTAGCAATTGTTCTATTTCTACATGTGTTTCTCGCCAGCTATCAGTATGGAATTCATTACCTTTTGGGTTCGTCAGTACACCTAATACTGCTAGTTTCAAAAAACAATCTCTGCCTACTGAAAAGATATTACCTAAACCTTTCGTTAATGACTAATGTTATTGTCGATTTTAAGTATATCACCCTCCCCCCTTTTTCATCTATACCACAACCCCTAAATACCGCCACTTAGAAGAAAGTCCATGCATTTAACTTTGTTTTTGTTTGTGTTTTTATGATATCTCATGTGCTTGGAATAAAGAAATGAAAGAAGTGGTAGCATTCCATTCTTTAATTATCCTATTTCGAAAAAAAACAAATGAAATCGATCTAGACGACATATAAGCAGGCGAAGTTCCCATGAATGACCACGAGTGAATCTACTTCTAGCTGCAAAAGGAACGAACTCGTCAATAGGAATGTCTATCTTGTATTTTTTGTTAAAGCACCAACAAATCGTTAACTATTCGAAGTTTTTTGAGGTTCACGCTATTCAACAATTCAGTGCCTTGTGTTTTTTCACTTTATCAGGCGTTGCTTTCTACTGAAATAAAAGCATTTTTGAGAACTCCGGCCTCGTCTACTCTCTGCTGACAAACTCTCCGAACTCGTTCACCATCGACCGACTCACGGGCGCAGTTCATGCGGAGCGTCTCGATCGAGACGTCAACACAATTCGCTCCGTCCAAGCTTTGTTCATCGTCGCATCCACAACCGATACACCACCGCTTTCGGCACTACGCGAATTGAAAGTCCTTCTCGAAGACTCCAATGACAATTCACCCGTCTTTGCCGAGGTTCCTACTGCTTTGTCGATAACAGACGAGCGACTGATCTTTTAATCTGGAAAAAATAACAAAAATCTCCGAATTTAGCCCGTAGCCAGATTCTTTTACGCCGGATTAATTGTCATGTCATTCGAATCGCTCCTTTACAGATGCTATACACGGCAACTGTGCGTGAAAATGAAGAAAAGGAAGATCTGGTCACCGTGTCTGCGATCGATATCGATGACGGAGAGAACGGCACTGTTAGTTATCAGATCGCTGAGGGCAACGAGGACGGCCTCTTCCGGATTGAGAAGGAGACGGGACGCGTGAGTCTCGTGTCTGGACTTGACAGAGAAACGAGTCCGATACGAGTCCTCAAAATCGCAGCTAAGGATGCTGGTGTGCCTCAGCGTTCTGGTTTCACCACCATCAAGGTTTATAAATAATTTTCTGCCCCAGTATATTTCAATAACAAATTTCACAGTGTTTTATTTTTTAAAAACTTATCATGAATCTTATTAGTGACTTCTCAATATAATTCGGTTTCGCCTTTTCACTCTGTTCAGTCGGTGCTTCAATTAATTTCATAAATAAATTTATTCATTACTTCAAATTTACAAAAACTTCAAACTCTTTAGCAAAATCTGCTCTGATAATAAGTTCTATATTTTGAAAGGTGGTAGTAGAAGACGAGAACGACAACGCGCCCCGCTTCAAGCGTCTTTTTCGCGCCTCAGTCCGAGAAGACGCTGCAGTGCCGCGGACTCTCCTGCGGATTATTGCGAGCGATGCGGATGACACAGTAGAGTCCTCGGAGAACATCAATTTCGCATTAGAAAACGACGGAGAAGGGGCGTTGGCAATCGACAACCAGACGGGCGTTGTGATGCTGTTGAAGCAATTGGACAGAGAGAAGGTACTCCAAAGATATGTAGTCTGTCAGTAAGTAATACATAGTTATATATGCAGTCATGTAGTATCGGGATAGTCAATGATTTAATAAGGTTTAGATAGTCACTAAAATTTTAAAAGTCATTCATTGAAGAATAGTCAGGTAACCCTTCATTATTTCTATAATTACAAATACAAAAAAATATTTAATTGAATAAAATAAGAGGGTTTTTACTATGTATGTACACAGATTAGGAGGATGCTTAGACAATAATGGAAACTGCCTATTTTTATGAAACGGCTATAAAATTACTGTTAATTAACATGTGTATATGTCACTCTAAACCAATGTTTTAAATGTTGAGATGCGCGAACTAAGAGTCGGAATCCGCGTGAGCGACGAGCGATGGACCGTTAGGACGACATTGACGGTCTCCGTCCTCGACAGTAACGACAATGCGCCAGCTTTCGAGCTGCCAGTTTACGCTATTTGGATGTCTACTAGTGACCAGGTATGTATTCTGATACTATTTATTTATTACTTATTTTATCTACATCATACGATGCAAAATCAACACAATTAAAATTTGAGCACAAATTGAATAAGCATACATATAAGATTATCAGCAATCAAGTAATCGAAACATTTCTCCTATATATTTTTATCGAAATTTTACAATGCAAGATGATGGTGAGACACATTATACATACATACAAAATGATACAAACAAAGTTTGGCGACAGGTAAGGAAACTTTCTAAATGCTACTGATTATTTGTCAATTCACTGACCACATTCTCGTTTCGGAGACGACTTATGAACTGCTCTACTGTACCTGAATTCATTATTTCACTCGAGATTCCGTAAAACATTCTTGAAACCCGTAAACTAAAACAATTGAATCTAGATGTTGAAGAAGTACATTCAATTGCAATACCATTTATATTTGGACGAGTGCGGGAAGTGCGCATGAAAATGCGGGATTTTTCAATAATAGACTTATCATTGAAGATCTTCAAACCCATTTTAAGGTCTGCTAGGTAGATAAAGTTTAAAAGTGGCGATTATACACTTCCAGTTTAAAAGATAGTTTCCAAAAAAAACTTCTGGAGAAATAATGATAGTGAGGTTACGATAAAATAGTTTCGTAAAAAAATGCATAGAATTAAATCACAATAAGGAACATTTTCAGATTGATAACTACCTCATATTTTTTCTCTATCAAGTACATTTGCACAACAAAACTTTTATGTGTTTTTAGCCCGGAGAATTGATGACCTTCAAAGCCTCTGATGTGGATGAAGGAAAGAATGGAGTGGTGGACTTTTATCTCAAGACTGACTCTCCTTCACTTCTTCTATTCCCGAACGGGTCCCTCCATCTACTCAGTACTCCTCAAGAGCCTATCAAGGTCTCTTTACAAGTCCTGGTAATTTAGAATACATATTTCTATCAAGAACTTTGTTCTACGCCCTTTTTTATTCTACGTTAAGTTAAGAAAAAAACAAACTTATGTATAGGTTGAGATGAAAGAATAACGCATGCATAAACATTGATATAATTTCTTTCTTCATTTCGACTTCTACACCTTACTTCATGATTTCTACAAATGCTGAACTAAAAAACTTTTGTTTGGTTATAATAAAGAATTTTAAATGAAATTTCATTTAAAAACCGATATTGATGATTCTAGATTGTTGTGGAAGCTCGGGATAGAGGAGTTCCTCCTTTGTCCTCGACGGCTCTGTTGTACATCTTCCCACCCAGCACCGTTCAAAGGTAATCTAATAAACTGAAATAACCAGATTTGTTCGTTATTTCCGTCTTTTCAGTGCTCAATAAAATGCTTTCACAAGTTTAACGTTACATTTTTCATTTATCCGTTCTTTATTTCTATGCACAAAGAATCAGAACATTTAATATCGATCAATATCAATCAACAAAATTCAAAATATTGTAGAGAAGTGACGGACGATGAGACAAAGGATGCCTTTCTTTTGCCTTATGCCTATTCTACTCTACCATTGTATGACCATGTCGCCAAGGACGAAGTGATCGCACACCCCTTGCATCAAAACAGCAATGTTAGCGAACTTTACGCTAATTCTAGCTTTAAATTTAAAAAAAAAAGTTTTGTCCTCTTAGAAATTTGCATAATGTTTCTTAATTTTAGAATGATTGTTTTTATATATGAATTATTGAGAAAATTTTTTTAACGCCACCTTTAAGATTTGTTTTTGTTGTTGTGAATATTTCCCAAGACTTGCTTACAGTTCAACTTCGAAAGATATGTATGTCAGAAAAGTTTCTTTAAGAAATTTCAGTTACTTCTGATTTATTATTAAAATTGAAGCTTCTTTGTAAATAAGAGTATACCCTACTGCTCGTTGATCTCAAGCAATGGATTTTTATTCCGAGCAGAGGAGCGGATTGGTCGCAGAAACTTGTGCAAAAATCATGTGGTGTGACGGGAACTGAACCTGTGACCTTTCGCATTCCGGGCGAATGCTCTTCCCACTGAGCTAAACACGCACACATGATAATGCACATTTTAAGGCGCATACAAAATTTTTATGAAAATTTAAATTGCTTAAGATATGGCTAACGTATTGACAAAAAGAGGTTTGAAAACAAAACTATTCGCAAAGTGTTATGAGCAAATGAGGAATCGTTGGACAGCTTAGCGTTTTAACCTCATTAGTTTGAAGAGCCGCGTTTTAACCTCATTAGTTTGAAGAGCCGCGAGATCTGAACCTGACTATTTTGAAAAGTTTCGCTAAATCTGAAACTTCTTAGGACGAGTGAGAGGAAAACAGAGCGTCCGTAAACAAGAAAATAGTTAGTAAAGAATCGAGAGTGAGTCGAAATAGCTAGATTCTAAGCATTACAGTTGTCTTACTCCTTGCTCTTCCCAAATGACTTGGTGGGAATACTCCCTGACGGCCGACTCGTCAAGCTGCGCAACGGGACTCAAAGCATGGCCGCCATCGTAACTGTTCTCATCAGCTCGAAGAATGGAGAACTCCTCTTCGCACACAACATCACACTGGAGCCCTCAGGGGAGCTTCTAGAGATGACAAACATGGAACACCAACCCAGGTGAGGAGGGACTCAACAAAGTAGGCAGAATGAAGCTTGTGTCTGTATAAATCGTAAGACTTGGTCAGAACAACCAAAGAGAAAAGCTTGTAGCTCAATAAAAACGTATGAATGGGAAGAAAACGGTGTTGTTTGTCGGTAAAAACGATGAAAAAACTGATTTGAATTCAAATACGATAGCGATAAAAAGATTTTGTTGCTTTTGAAAAGTGTTACGCAAAGCACAAGATACGATAGAAAAAAGTTTTGAGCAAACTATTTTTAAACACTTCGTGTAAATTGCATAAAAATCAGAGAGATGATAGAGGGTATCTGGGGTATAGGGGAGAAGAGAAATTTAAGGGTTCAGAGGTGTTTTCCGATGAGAGTCCCTACGGAGGGACTTGAGTTATTAATTCAAGAATGGATCGAATCATTTCATATAAGACGATGCTGGGAATAATTTTCGCCAAAATGCTCAAAATGTTGTTCCTCAGCCAAAAACTTTATTTTGCATAGATTTCGAGTATGCAAACTTGGGAGAAGGACCTTCCCTAGCCCCAATACCTCAAAGTCGGTGGGAAGGTGTAAACTCACTCAGCCCTACTACCGTGATTGCCGGAATCACGACGTTCTGAGTGAGGCTAAAATTGGGCCCCATTTGGACGAGTCCACTTCCGGCAGTGGTTCTATCCGCCAGTTGGCCAGGCGGAGAGGGGTTAGTCCAGGCCACACGAGTCGAGGCGTCTTTTCGATTAATCTTCTGCTTTTCTACGGTCAAGGATTAGCAGGAACTCCCGACAAACACGTTCCGCGATGCCAGGCTGGATTGACCATCGACTCAACAGGCCGATCGCATGAATACCCTTGTTGTAAACCATGGCTTCAAGTTCTTCAAGATATATCACCAAAGCTAGGGCGTCCCCCGGAAGCGACGCGGTCTTACCTTGTCCGCTAGGACCGTCAAATATGCGAGGACAGGCAGCTACCCATGGGCGGGGTATGTCTGCGCGGCGTACAGCTCAAATTCGCCTCGTCACATTGAATGTTGGAACACTGACGGGACGCAGTAGAGAGCTGGCCGCAATGCTAGAAGCAAGAAGGGTTGACATTGCTGCTGTACAGGAAACGAAATGGAGAGGAAGCAAGTCGAAGCCGATAGGAGACGGATACAAGCTGATATACCATGGCACGTCATCAACAAGAAATGGTGTTGGCATTATCCTCTCCTCGAAAATCGCTGATGATGTAACCGAAGTCATTCGCTCTACAGATCGAGTCATGGCCGTCCGAATTTCTTCGTCCAACAATCACTTCCTTGTCGTCTCAGCATATGCACCTCAACAAGGATGTAGCGACGCTGATAAGGAGGACTTCTACGACTCTCTAGAGGAAGTTATCAAACTCCGAGAGTCTCATGAAGACATCTTAATCGGCGGAGATTTTAACGCTCACATCGGTTCAGATCGACAAGGTCGTGAGAGAGAACATGGAGGACATGGAATCGGAACGATCAATGCTGAGGGTCAACGGCTACTTGACTTCTGTGCTCGATGCGATCTAGCAGTCGTGAACTTCTTTTTCAAAAAGAGACGATCTCACGGACTCACATACGAGAGCGGAAGAAATCAGAGTCAAATTGACTTTTGGTTAATCCTGAGAGCAAAGCTGCGGAACGCGAAAGATGCAAAGGTCATTCCATCAGACCATGTTGCATCTCAGCACCACCCTCTCTTTATGGACTACAGCGTATTGAAGTCGAAGAAACAGCCTTCTCGTAATCCTGAATGCACACGTGTCAAATGGTGGCGCTCGACTGGGAAAGCAGAACGTCTCTCTCTCATGCACATCATCCATCGCAATCTACTCCCTCCTGCACTCTACAAGCAGTTTCCAGAGGACATAAATGAACATTGGAAGCTTTTTGAAGACAGCATCAGAGCACCCGCCGCAAGCATCCTCGGAAAGACGAAACCCGGAAAGCCAAGAATCGAGAAAGACACCTGGTTTTTCACCTCCGAAGTTCAGGATGCGATCAAGGCGAAAAAGAATGCCTACAAGAGATGGAGGACGTCAAATGAGGCTGACGACCGCGCTGCATACAGCTCAGCCAAGAACGCCGCCAAAAGAGCTGTCGCAGTTTCAAAAGCCTCCTACTTCCGCGATCTCTATGAGAAGATGAACCAACCAGGAGGCGATAAAGCCATCTATCGGCTTGCCAAGGCTCGACACCGCAACACCTTAGACATCCAGAGAGCAGCCACGATAAGGGACAAACAAGGGAAGCTCGTCACTGACCCTTTAAAAGTCAGAAACAGGTGGCGCGAACATTTCGAAGAAATGAGGGGCCAAGAGTTTGAGCACCCTCCCATCCCTACTTCCCACGCCATACAAGGACCCGTGCCAACCATCACGGCCGAGGAAGTGAAGAAGGCACTCTCTAAGATGAAGACTGGGAAAGCGGCTGGACCGGACGACATAGCCACCGAAGCCTGGAAACTTGCGGGTGATGTTGGACTAGCACATCTCTTGCACCTGTTCAACACCATCGTAAAGCAAGGCCAAACTCCACATATCTGGCGCTACTCCACGACCGTTCCAGTCTTCAAAGGAAAAGGCGATGCCAGAGTGCGCAGCAACTACCGTCCAATACGCCTTCTCAACCACACTATGAAGATATTTGAGAGGATACTGGATTCACGCATACGAGATATCGTCGATATTCCAGCTCAGCAATGCGGATTTGTGAACGGAAGAGGCACAACAGATGCAATATTTGCACTCCGTTTACTCGTCGAGAAGCACACAGAGAAAAGATCACCTCTCAATCTGACCTACCTCGATTTGGAAAAGGCGTTCGACAGAGTCCCCCATGATCTTATTTCATATGCATTGCGCGATCATCAGGTTCCTGAAGAGTACATTCGATGGACAATGGCGATGTACGATGATTCAAAGAGTACTGTCAGAACTCCGGTCGGCATCACAGAGCCATTCGCAGTAAACGTTGGAGTGCACCAAGGGAGTGCTTTGTCTCCCCTTCTCTTCATTTTGGTTATGGATACCGTCACGCGTCCTCTACTGACTCCGGCTCCGTCAACCATCGCATACGCCGACGACATTCTCCTTGCTGCTCCTACACGTGCCGAAATCGAGAAACGCACCCAAGAATGGAATGACGCTCTTAGTAGGCATGGCTTACGCCTCAACATCAAGAAGACCGAGTACCAGGAAATCGGAGTGCAAACGACGGGAACTGTTCACATCAGCGGTGAACCGCTCCCGAAGACCTCCGAATTCAAGTACCTTGGTTCTGTCATCTCCTCAGACACGTCAACAAATGCAGCGGCACGCCAAAGAGTAAATGCAGCTTGGATGAAATGGAGAAAAGCTGCAGGTGTCCTCTGTGATAGGAATATCACAGCTGGCATACGCGGAAAGATGTATAAAACAGCAATCCGTCCCGTGCTTCTCTATTCGACGGAGACCTGGCCTACAACGCGTATAACCGAGAACATTATCCACACGAATGAGATGAAAATGTTACGCTGGACACTAGGACTGACTCGCCTAGATTGTGTGCGTAACACGATTGTGACTCGACGTTGCCCCAATACAAGACAAGATGCGAGAAGGGAGAGTTAGATGGTATGGACACGTGATGCGAAGAGACGCGACCAACATCGCAAGACACGCCCTTGACATGGAAGTACCAGGCAAACGCCCTCGAGGCAAACCGAAGACAAGATATATGGATACGCTCAACCAAAACCTGCGCCTTGCAAGACTCCACTCGGAAGACGCAACGGACAGATGTTTCTGGAAAGCTAGAAGCCGTACAGCGGACCCTACTCCGACCTCGGCCGGCGCGGGACAACGCTAAGAAGAAGAACTTGGGAGAAGGAAATTCCGATATTAGTCTTTTTTTAGCTGCCAAAGTAGGGACGAAGAATCGGCCACTATTTTGCAGTGCCAAATGATGAAGACTCTGTGGCCAAGTTTTGTTCCTGCCAAATCACGGACAATTTTGTTTTTCCTTTGTGACATGTTTTGGCACTGCCAAACTCGGCTCTTTTTTGAACACTTTTTGTCCGTAGAACACAGCTCTGCAACGACCACATATTAACCACTTCTAGCGACGTACCCAACCGAGTTTACTTTACTAAACTCGGTTGGGGTACGTCGCTAGAAATGGTTGGTCTGTGGGCGTTGTAGCTGCTGGTATCACATCTCAGCCTTTTGGATGAGATCAAAGTCTAGTATTGGCACTCCCCAAAGAGTTACTGAGAGCGATCCTCCATCATCCCAGAAATGAGGCTAAGGGGTTGCAGGGGCTACAAAACAAAAAGCCCGATTGTGGCAGTGACAAAACAAAGACAAAAAAACCCGAGTATGGCAGTGACAAAACAAGGACAAACAAAACCCCGATTTTGGCAGTGACAAAACAAGGAAAAACAAAAACCGGATTCTGGCAGTGACAAAACGAGTACAAAGTAGAAAGCTTGTTTTTTGACGGTTTTTCTTGGCAGGCCCGTCAAAACGCATGTTATTTGCTGCTATTTATCATGGCGCTTTTTTCCGTTTTTTGCCATGGAAAAGCTTGGTTTTTCAAGAGAAATCTGCCCGAGGAACAACATTTTGAGCATTTTGGCGAAAATTATTTCCAGCATCGTCTTATATGTAACAGCCGCTCAGAAAAACGCAAAAGGGAAAGTTATGAAAAGTGTGGAGAGTTTTTACATGACGGCCGCTCAGGAGATCGAAAAAAGGGAAGAAATGAAAGTTTATACATAGTGGATGCTAAGAATGATCATACTTCTAAGCACCTTATCAGAAATATAGAATGATTAAAACTATTCCGCAAGAAAAACATAGAGAAAATAAAAGCAAACGGTGAAATTTGGCGACTAAATTTTACACTCGCGCTGTATTGAAGTTTTCCGGCGGAGACAACTAATGGGGAGAGTTTCAGAGTGTTTACATGACCTTAATGCTGTTTCTTCAGCATAATCCTGGACGATTTCAACCTAGAGCCGGGAGCTGTTCTCCTCTCCCTATCTCCTCGAAGTGGAGACTCCGCTCCGCTCGTCTTCAGCATTGCCGAGACGTCTGCGCCGGTACCACCATGGCTACATTTGACGTCTTCTGGTGCACTCACTCTTGTCAACCTCCCACCAGGTTGAGACTAACTCTCTTGAACCTACCACCAGGTTGAGATTAGCTCTCTTGAATTTCCCACCAGGTTGATACTAGCTCTTTTGAACCTCCTTTCGATTCGATATCAACATTCTCGAACTTTCCAACAAGTAGAGAAACCCTGCCTAATGCCTAATATTATGTCATGGTAACACTTCTTGAGTTTTTATGTCATGATAAGACGAGAGAAAAATTAGAAAGCTGCAAACATTTTTTTCTCAGCCATTTTTAACTGGTTTGAATCCACTGTTTAAAGAGATTCAGAAACACTGTTGAAAGCCCTCAGAATTCGGCAAATTTGATTCTTCAGAGGCTCAAGACCGATTGAATCCATTTCAATGTGAAATGCTTGGCTTGGAATAGAAAGTGCTTTAACCAGCTTGAAGTCATCGATACCCTCGCTTCCTCACAGGTGGTCCTCTCTTAATCAGCCTCACCTTCGATGTTCTCTTCTACGGATGCCCACAGTGCGAGGGGAGGAATGGGAGTGTGACGTTCAAGCGCACTTTAGAGATACACTCCATATTCAGCAAACCTTCATATACATTCTATGTCAGTTCCATTAAAGCGGCTCATTCACGGATATCTGCCGTAGAAGTATTTGATCTTTTAAATTAGAAAAAATAGTTGAAGAGCGGTAACTGTTCTGCCAGCTTATGTCTGCTTCTCTAATAATAAAGCGTGTACAAGAATCCAGGGCAGGATTAGGCAATAATAACACGTAATTGTGGTGCAGTGAGAGCCAAAAATACCAATATATTCTTTCGTGTTGGAAGATAATATAGTATTTAGGGAGTGCAAAATGACGATCCAATCGGTTGCGTTCTTGTCCTCTCGCCAAACACGACGTCCTCAACCCCGGCAACGCTGTCGATGCCAGCTCCCCCTCCATCTCTCTTACTCAACTCAACTACAGGTTCAATATTTTGCACAAAGGTTCCACGAGTATTAATAATTCCGAAGTACAGAGCTTATACCTTATACTACTCAGAAAGTGAAAAACTTTAGTTAAGTATAACTCTTTTCTTCAAAATTTTTAACACTCTAACTACTAGAACGAGTCTTGAGCGCAGCTTCGAGGTTTGAAATTATATGTTAATTACTTAAGGCTGCCTTTCTTGGCACTCTCCATCTTCCTCGATCCGTGCTGTCGTCCTGATGGCCTCTTCGTCCATTATTCGCATGGCACCCGTCCTTCTTCGCCACATCTCCCCAAGTGCCGGGATTGCTTTTGATCAGAAAACATACGATGTGTCGATGGCGATGAATCAACGAACGGATCCGCCCTTCACCATTGGCCGGGTGACGGCTAGTGGCGGTCGAGACATCGTCTTCTCCGCAATCGAGAAAGACGGCATCTCTCTCGACCAACAGGGCGACATAAAGTGCTCCGGCACACCGGATGGCGTAACCAATGTCACGCTAGATATCTTTGTCAGGAGAGGACGCAGCATTGACAAGTTGGCAGTTTTTTACGCTAAGTACTGCGAAAATATTGCGTGGGAAAGATTATGTTAATGTAAGTTTAAAGTAAATTTGTTGAGGAGAAGCCCAAGAGACCACGTGATGTGAGAGAAGAAAAATAAGTAGAGAAGTCGTGAGTTGTTTATAGTAGCTGATCTGGCGAAAGGGATAGGAGAAATGATGAATCAGCACAGCCATTACATGAAGTCCGTTTAGTGAAAAAGAAAAGAAAACGTTGAAAACAGAAAAAAACTTTTTAGTAGCTTGAAAAATAACCTCACTATAAAAATTTCTTGAGATTTTCTAGAACTATTATGTGACACAGAAAACCTATAAAATTCGAACTCAATTCTTCAGGGCGCAAGTGACAGTGCATCGCACGCCTAAAGAGGCAAGAAACATTCCGGTCTTCGGTGATTCATTCTATGAGATCACCCTTAAGCGAGATTCACCCATTCCTTTGGACCTCCTCAACTTCAACCTGACTTTGCCTCCGAACATCTTCATGAGAGTAGAACCAACTATTTCGGTCAGAGCTTTACGAAGTCCACGTTCACTCTGTCCTTATATGAAGATATATGCTCAAAATTACGGTAAAAGCTCAGGAGTCTCGAGTTTACGGTACATTTCGGGCAAGACGCGGAGCGTAAACAGTTGGAATTGTAGCCTAATTCTTTATTTCAGTGCTTCTGCACCTTCAATTCTCTCCTGCGGATCTGCCGTCCCCTGCCCATACACTCGCTCGAACGATTCCCACTGACAGTTTCGCTACTTTCCAAGTCGTTCTCGCCTCCACTTGTTCACGGCTCGACACGTGTCCTCATCACTCTCCTCCCTGTAGCCTCATATAATGCAACACAACGTATCTATCCACTCCTCGGATATGTTCGTGAAAACGCGAGGCCGCCCGCAGTTGTCACGAGGATTCAGACCGATCTCGCCAATGCGAGCATACGGATCGCGGATGATGAGGCGATGAAAGTATCTTCTTTTTTATTGAATTCATTCTCGCTAGTTTTACAAGGAGATATAAGCTCAGGGGGGACCTATTAAGGAACTATTTTCAAAAGACGATATTTTAATTTTTTATTATTCGTTAATGATATTTTGTTCAAAAGCGGACCCTTAGCAGCGGCGGGATAAACGCTAGAAAGCAGAAGATAACTGTTTGTTCTTATACTATACAAATATAATATACAATTAGTTAAAAGAAGAATCTGCGAATGCAAATTACAAAGAAAACTTGTAACTTCTTAACAGGAATGCATTTGTTTCGATGCTGAAAAAAGTTAAACTAACTGGGGGGTTTCTCATCAAGTATTTTTAAATGAGTTTTTTTATATGTAAATTTAAATTTTTTTCAAATTGGGAAAACAATGATGTTTTATACCACGAATAGTTCGAGAGACTCACTCATTTATTATTTATTCCTTAAACGTAGAAAGAAAAAAGTTAATATTGAATTTTAAAGTATGCATGGAACATAATTCTTTGCATAGTGGTGGTTTATGAAATGGAAAAAGATTGGGGAGGTTACTATTGAAAACTCGAGCATCTTGCTTGTAGATGTTCTCCATCGACTCCACTGGCCTTCTAACAACGCGAGTTCGTCTTCCACGCGGACTCCGCCTCGTTCCACTCTCAATCGTTTCAGCCGCCTCGTCTTATTCATCGCATGCAACCATGCGAGTACATGTTGATGACGTCATCATGATGACCGAAATGGGCCTCAACTCAACCTTGGAGACGGCAGATATGCCGCTGGGCAGCCGCGACCTCGGTTCGAGACAGCTGCAGGTGATCATGGTGGGAGACGTTGTGGGCGTCATCGGTTCAGCACACGCACCCGCTGTGGATGACGTCCTTCCGACGGGAGAAGAGTGCGAAGCAGTCATCGATGATAGCTATGAGGTTATCAGAGAGGATGTTCGTACCGCTAAAATTTAATAGTAGATATTCAAATGATATTCAAATGGAATTGAACTATTGGACAGATAAAACTGGTTCATAGGGAGGGAACGAACCCATTCCCCCCTTCTCTCACCGAGCACTTGACCACAACACTGCCAAAAGCTCAATAATATGGTAGGTCGTGTAATATTGCTATACGGAAGGCTCAACGGCCATCCACCTCGATTATAGTTTTACTAACTAGTGAGGTATGATGTTTTTTCGAAGTTGGATCTCCGCAACGGAGATCAAACTTCGAACGTAAAAAATACAACAGAACTGTTTTGTTGCTTAA
Source organism: Allodiplogaster pararmata (assembly GCA_964056735.1). Taxonomy (NCBI): domain Eukaryota; kingdom Metazoa; phylum Nematoda; class Chromadorea; order Rhabditida; family Diplogasteridae; genus Allodiplogaster; species Allodiplogaster pararmata. Next base: position 3,612,009 of record OZ057403.1, read on the forward strand.
CAGTCAGGAATTCATTTGAATATTGCAGTCGGTATTTAAAAAAATTCAAAAGTTCTACTACTCATTCTTTAATCATTAATAAGTATGTATATTCATACTTTGCAATGTTATGCTCTGTGTTCATATTCAGCTCTCGACCAGTTGCGCACTCTCTTCTCGAGCAGTGCATGACATACCTGCGGATCACACCCTGCTTCTCCCATCCGAGTCTTACTCAATCAATGTCCGCCGTGAAGCGTCCCGTTTCGACCTACTACCGTACTCCGTCGCTTTGAGAACATTCGCGTCGAGAGACGCAATGGCTCATGTTTTGAAAGAACTGCGCGCAAACTATGATGACATGGTATGTATGCAGTCTCACTTTGTCACAACATTTGTGTTGCATTTTTTCATTTCAATTGAGCTCTGATCTCACTCGCGCTCTGATCTCACTCGCGCTCTGATCTCATTCGCGCTCTGATCTCACACTCGCGCTCTGATCTCATCATGAGCGGTGACCCAAAAATCGCTCTGATCAATCCTAATCATCCAAATCATCAAACTTGCCTTTCTTGTCTCAACCTGAATGGTGACCAATCGTCCTCGGTCTCCTCGATTAAAAAAAAGAACCTCTAAACAACTGGATATGGGAATACCATTGGTCTCTCTTCCGTATATAACTTCTCTTCTCGAAGAAGTCGTCTGTCTCGCCGTCTCACCTCTTCAGCGGATGATAGTTGATCAAACAGCTCAACTTCATCAAATCAGGAGGGAAATGGCGGTACTCAAGCATCGCAGGTCCCCAGCTACTCTCTGGCCTCATCTATATTCTGCAGTTGCTGAGTCCACCGTCAGGGACAAATCTACGATCGAAGTCAAGTCTAAGCGAGCTGTCATTTTGAAGCTTCCCGAGGGCAAATCGGAAGACGAAACCTTCGCCAGAGACATGGAGACGATCTCCAGACTAGTTGACAAACTTGGATCTCAAGAACTCAAAAATGATTTCGATTCGGGTTTGTTAAGCTATCATCGCCATCCAATCAACCAACCTCGCTCTGGTAACTCTTTTGGTCGACCTCTCAAGATCGAGTTCTCCTCTTCCGATAAGCGGAACACTTTCCTACAGCTCTTAGAAAAGTCAAGAAGCCTCTTCCTGCTGGTTGCTTTGCAAGGGCCTACTTGACACCAACGGAATTGATTGCTGAACGTGAATGCCATCGTATTTCCAATGACCCTACACATCCTCCGGTCAAGGTAATCGATGCCCATCTCATCCACATTCCTCCAATCACTAACAGACCTTTCTTTCACCCTCCTCCTCTCCACTCATCAAAAAATGTCATCAAGCAGTCTCACCTTCCCCACCCTAGACATTCGACTGATCTCGCCTCTTCAACATCTCCGTCTCTGCATGATAACACAGTCCCTAACAGATCTACCAACACACTCAATACTACTCTCAACTCAACATCTAACCCCGCTCATCATAACATCATGCCTCAGCCTTCCTCTTCTCAACAGTCCAACCCCAGAGGGAGCCGCAGAAGGAACGTCCCACCGAAGCGATACTCACCATAGGACGGGCAGGATGTGGGTTTAAAGTGTTTGAAATGTTTAGTATTTAATTGTAGGTCCGTAAGAAATAAGTTGTACGATTTATATCATGTATTACGCAATTCAGAAGCTTGCATCATGTTTTTATCAGAGACTTGGTTATCATTAACTTATCCTAACTCTATTCTGACAGATAACTTACCTTTCAATGTATATAGATCTGACCGCGATAGTGACCGGGGGGGGCGGCACTGCTATAATTGTGCATAACTCTATCACATCTGTACTAGTAGATTAATATGATTCTGATTTCTGAAATTGTACTAGTAGATTAATATGATTCTGATTTCTGAAATTGATTCTATTGAATGTGTAATCATTGATATCTATCCCAATGCCTACCTGCGTCTTCCTTTTCCCGCCGTCCGACTTATCTCATCTTACCGTTCTCCCCATACTACTCATAACTCTGTTGATAGCTTCATTAACTTCCTATCTCCTCATTGCTCACTCCCATATCCAACAATATTATGTGGCGATCTTAATCTCCCTCATATACTAACAGCACCTTCAAACTGCAGTATTTCTCAATTTTTCTTGCAACTTGCATGTGATAATCATATGAATCAATATGTTGTAACGCCGACTAGAAATAACAACATACTAGATTATGTATTTTGTAACCAGGTTATAATCAAAGACTGCTTGACCTCCTCTCCTTTCTATTCTAGCGACCATGTATGTATATCTTTCTCTGTTACCAACACTCTTCTCAAGACAGGCAAACCGCAATTTTCTCGCCCCGTTTGGAATAAAGCTGACTGGGGATCCATCAACTCTCACATTTATAATGTTGACTGGACAACCATATTTTCTTCTATGACTGTGGATGAATGTGTAGATAGATTAACTGATGAACTTACTAACCTCATCTCACTCCATGTACCCCTTAAAAGACCTAAGAAACCCCATTTGCTCTATCCGCGGAAAGTTCGTGTTCTCTATAGTTATTTACAAAGAGTAAAAAATCGCTCCTCTAATTCAAGTTTAACAACTCGTTATTGTAAAAAGTTACATAGAGAAATACTCAAGTTTGAATGCAAAAGAGAAGAATCTCTCGCGATGCCCAAGAACTATAAGTTGTTTTCCGTACTATCTCGAATCGAATCAAAACCAAAACATCCACATCCGCCTTGAGTGTTCAGAGCAAGACTTTAACTGACCCTACTGACCAGGCCAATGCCTTTTCTGACTTCTTCAACTCCATTAAAACTACGCCCATTCAATCTCCACTACCTTTTTCTAACCCCTCGCATGTTCTTGATTGTACTCACCTTGTAACCCCATTAGATATTCACAACATAATACGCAAGATGCAACCTAAAATCAACAATTTGCCTGATTGTATTCCTAACAATTTCGTTAAATACTGTCAAGATTCCCTAACCATTCCACTATCAATAATTTTTACTAATTGCATTAACACTGGACAATATCCCTCGGAATGGAAAGAAGGGATCATCATACTCATTCATAAGAAAGGTAGTAGATCTAATGTTGAAAATTTTAGACCCATAACTCTGGTTTGCTCAATGTCCAAATTATTTGAAAAATTTATTCATCACATCATTTACAATTATTTGGAAGACAATAAGCTGTTAAATTGTTGCAAATCAGGGTTTAGACGAAAACGTTCTACAGTGACCTCTCTAGTACAAGCTCACAGTCTATACCTTACACTCATAGCACGAAAGAAGCCATTTGACATAT
>OZ057403.1:3615511-3679167 GCA_964056735.1 Allodiplogaster pararmata
GATCCTACTTCTACTTATGTCCGTTCAAGTCACTCTTCTTTTTGATCAACAAAAACGCCAGATAAAATAATTTAAATAAAACTTAATTATGCTATTTGGAGGCAAGAATAGTATCTACTGAAAAAATATCTACTGAAATTAATAAAAATTCTTATTAAACGCGTAAACTCGGATGCTTCTGATTAAATAATAGTTCGAAATCTGGCTTACGTCTTCAATATCTTCAATTCGTGCGCAAGCGGGTTTTTAATTCTATAATAATTACAAAAATATATACCGATGCTCAAATTGAATGAAGTGTTGCAGGCTATTATTGAATATGCTGGTTTTTTTCTATTCACTAACGAATATACACATAGCTCTTCAAAAAGGAATTACAACAACAATATTGAAATACATCAACATTGATTGAAGTGAAACAAAGATGAAAGATTTAAAAACACTGATTTTTCATCTTATGAAAATAAAAATTTTGTAGTTAAAATTCTATTATGTGTTCTAGGAAAGATCTCACTTTCATCACGCTTACTTCTGATTGTGAACTGTTGCGGTTGACGTCAACAAAACTAATCATTGGCGCCATATAACTTTTTTCTTCCGTGCGGTGATCAAAAGTTTATCTATAGTTCGTAGCACTTAGAATCATATTTCAGGTTCAAGATCAGATTATTGTTGTTTTTTTGTTGTTCTCGCATCAAATTGTTATCTTCCTAGCCGTTTTCATAATTGAATAGACAGTGAACAGGTCCAGAAACAGCTCACGGGTTTCTTGTGTGCTTCCCCAGATTTGTCTTTCAACTAAACTTGATGTATATATCATTTACTTAAAGTTGTTGCACAAATAAAGTTTGTTAGAAACTACGTGCAGTAATGATAACAACTGGATTAACACAACAAAACAGTAACAAAAATTAACATAGGAAGTATGATTAACTAAAATTTTAATGCTACTCATCGTTAGAAAACGTCATTGCAAGCCCATTTAAGCATCCATTCCTGGGTAAAATTTCACAATGAGACCTCTATTTGCTCTCTGAACACATCCCAATAAAAAAACTTTATTACCACTTCAAAATGAGACAATCTCTCCCCAAGACAGAATCTTTATCCGAGAAATAGACCTAATCTCTCTTTCACAATGAGACCTATTTTTTATGTCAATGATGAAACCTAATCTCTCCACAAGACGGGTGTCTCATCGGTCCTGAACCTCTGTGTGATGGTGGAACTCTCCAGAGGACAAGTGACACCTGCTGATAGCATGAGGCAACCTGCCTGCAAATTCCTTGCTTGAATATTCTTCACCATTTAATTATGTGCTCCCTGTAATACGACCTCTTTCCCTATCTCTCTTAGAGAGATTAGATACAACATTTCATTTCATTTATTTTTGCGTGCAGGGATGGTGCAGAGAGAGAATCATAAAGTTCAAAGTATTGTAATAACATGATCGATATGTATATTTTTAAAAAAAAATTTGAATTAAATGCTAAGAATAAGTATGACCGAACTGACCTGCGCAATCATAGCTCCATTGTCTATGCAGAACCTATCGTCAGTCGCGAAGAGCTTCGCTCCTCTTTGTTGACACATAAGACCTGCCATCTCCTGCAATTTCTCCCTTTCTCTCTATCCGCACTTAACTAAATAAATCGAACTTAGTGTAATGAGATCCTTAAATATATATTTTTTATCGACATTTTACAATCCAAGGTTATGGTGAGACACATTGTAAATGATACATACATAAGTGTGGCGACAGGTAAGGCAAATTTTTAACAACTACTGATTATTCTCCAGTTCACTTAGCACATTCTCGTTACGTAGACGACTTATGAACTGCTCTACTGTTTCTGAATTCAATATTTCACTCGAGATTCCGTAAAACATTCTTGAAACCCGTAAACCGAAACAATTGAATCTAGAAATGGAAGAAGTACATTCAATTGCAATACCATTAATATTTGTACGAGTGGGGGAGGTGCGCTTGAAAATGCGGGATTTTTTAATAATAGACTTATCATTGAAGATCTTTCAACCGATTTTAAGGTCTGCAATCACCCTTCTTTCAGCTTAAGTACTCAGGGCAACTATATTCAGTCGATCTCTATAACATGGAAAGCTGAGAGGGTAATCTGGCTGTGGGAAACATTGATAAAAGAGAATTCTAGAAAAAAGATCTCAATCCCATCTCTGGGAGATCAGAATCCTCCCGGTATATTGGATTCCATAGAAAAAAGGCAAATTCTAGATGAGGTAGAACATATGTATTGAAACACTCAACAAGCACTTGGGAGTCATTGATAGATATAGAGCGGAGCATAGAAATCCCCAACAAGACCTTATCTCTTTCACAAAACGAGACCCAATCTTTTCCTATCTAATTTGAAAAAAAGCCACAAAATCCTACTTACTCTGAATCAATTTTCAATAACTGTTTCAGACCGTGGGAATGATGAAAAAAGATTTCACACTTATGCTTAACCGTTGAAAAACCGGTAAAAACTAGCAAAAAGTAAAAACAAAAAGTAAAAAAAAAAGATTTGACTTATGAATGAGAAAATAAACTAATTACTACACCTTTTCACAAAAGTTTTGGTAGAGTATGAACCTGTAATCGCAAATTGCACCCGACTCCACCGACAATGAGCAACTCCGCGCTGGCTGTGTGAGCCATTGCTCTCTCCGTGATCTCGACGAGCATCGCGAACACTGTCTCCTGTAGTTTGTAGTCTAAGAGTAGAGACTATTCAAGCATACGCTCTACGTTCTGGGAATTGTTTAGTTTATATTCAATCTACTTTTTCAATCTTTAAAGAAATCATTTCAATCTTATAAGAAATCACACGACCAGAAAGCGCCTTGTGAAAACAAGTAATGTCTAAAAAAGCTTTACGTATTCCATGTTATCGAACGCTCCGAGCATACTGTGACTATCCCACTATAATTCAGCTCAAAATAAATATCGTACATTCTCAATTGCAACCTGTAAACTGAAGCATAGATCCTCTCTGGTGTATTCGCCATTGCGCAGTAGCTGTGGCGCCTTTTTCTCTATGAAGGAGAGTATTCCTGAGAGAGATATGTCCATTCCCTTCACAACGTACGGCAGTTCGAGCAGCTTTGTGCCTGCAAAAAATTAAAGTTTACAACTCTACAATAAAATTGATTTAAAAACAATAAAGCAGCATTAATAATCTTTTCTAATGCAAGCAAGCATTTGTTTTTTCTCTTATGTACGCAAATGTAAAACCACAATCTCCATTTTTTCGTTCCCAATAAATTGTTGGAATCCGATGGTTTTCAAAGAATCGCAAATAACTTTCTTTTTTTTCTTTTAAAAGAAAAAGAAGTAAAGAGACGCGCACCTCCTTTGGCAGCCTGCTCGATGTTGTACCCTGGCGAAGGATCATTCGGAAGCTTCAGAAGACGCGCGAATCGATCGAGGCAGTTCCCAACGGCAATGTCGATCGTCTCACCAAAAATGCGGTATTGCTGTTGCGCGTAAGAAATCACCTGGAATGAGAGTCTCATACGCGAAAAGCGAAATTTTTTTGCTAACTCAGCCTCACGAGATTTTTTCTGGTGTTTTTCCTTGTAATCCGCTAAATATTAATTTTCAATGTTTTTTCTCGAGAATGAGATTTATTCTTTGGTTTGCGTTCAATGTCTTTTGAAAATGACGTTTCTAATTCAAACTCATTTTTGAAAAAAAACAGAGCCAAACACGTGAGTTTAATTTCTTGAGATCTCCGATTTTATAACTACCCAATTTGTGTTGACTTACTTGAGTGTTGCCGCCGGATACATACAAGACTACTGGATTCATCGCTCCAGTTATAAGACGGCCCATCTCGATGTGACCTCGAACGTAAGTTCAAATTTGGCTCTTTTCTCTCCTCATTCTCTCGCTTCCTCCCTTCTATCATCATCCATGATGTCTCTCTATCTGCTCTTTCTCTCTCGTGAGCGTAATTTTTCTCTTTACTACCTTGTCGAAGGCCTTGATTGGTTCCCGAACTAAAGGAAAAACTGACCAATGCAATGATTGACAGCAAGGAGAGGTAGTTTCCACTTGAGAGCGAGCGTTCGCGCGACAATTGCCCCAACCTGGAAAACACAGCTCTTGATGGTATACCAAGTATTACCAAGTCTTGATGATATACCAAGTATTACCAAGTCTTGATGATATACCAAGTATTACCAAGTCTTGATGATATACCAAGTATTACCAAGTTCGTACAAACAAAATGCTTCGCAAATTACTCAAATGTATCAAGAGATCAGTTGACCTTGTCCTTTGAAAAAGAAAAATATAACTTTTTGATTCCTTTGCTTTTTTCCAATTCTCATTATCATTATTATAAACCCGTTTTGGTAGTCTAAAAACCATTTGTAACCAAGTTTGGGTTTTCTTCAAATCATTATTTGCTCTAGAATTGAACCATCTCTTGAAGGCTAAAATTAGAAGTTCTTTTTTCTTCTTCTTCATCCCTGTAAGTAAGAGTATTCCCTACTCCTCGTTGATCTCAAGCAACGAATTTTTAAACCGAGCAGAGGAGCAATCCGTTCGTAGAAATAAAAATCATGTGGTGTTACGGGAACCGAACCCGTGACCTTTCGCGTTCCGGGCGAATGTTCACCCCACTGAGCTACACACGGACACATGATATTGCACATTTTAAGACCCATACAACATGCCCCCCTCTCAATACCGAGGTCTCTCGAGGTCTAGGGTCAGAGGTCTAAGCGCCTTTGTTTCTGCAAACTAGCTCTTGCTCGAGTTTTCTTCTTTTTTCTCTTTTTATCCTTTATTCTCATCCTGGTTCGGCCCCATGCAAATTAGAGTATTCCCTACTCCTCGTTGATCTCAAGCAACGGATTTTTTATACCGAGTAGAGGAGCGGATTGTTCGCAGAAACTTGTGCGAAAATCGCGTGGTGTGACGGGAACCGAACCCGTGACCTTTCGCGTTCCGGGCGAATGTTCACCCCACTGAGCTACACACGGACACATGATATTGCACATTTTAAGACCCATACAACATGCCCCCCTCTCAATACCGAGGTCTCTCGAGGTCTAGGGTCAGAGGTTTAAGCGCCTTTGTTTCTGCAAACTAGCTCTTGCTCGAGTTTTCTTCTTTTTTCTCTTTTTATCCTTTATTCTCATCCTGGTTCGGCCCCATGCAAATTAGAGTATTCCCTACTCCTCGTTGATCTCAAGCAACGGATTTTTTATACCGAGTAGAGGAGCGGATTGTTCGCAGAAACTTGTGCGAAAATCGCGTGGTGTGACGGGAACCGAACCCGTGACCTTTCGCGTTCCGGGCGAATGTTCACCCCACTGAGCTACACACGGACACATGATATTGCACATTTTAAGACCCATACAACATGCCCCCCTCTCAATACCGAGGTCTCTCGAGGTCTAGGGTCAGAGGTTTAAGCGCCTTTGTTTCTGCAAACTAGCTCTTGCTCGAGTTTTCTTCTTTTTTCTCTTTTTATCCTTTATTCTCATCCTGGTTCGGCCCCATGCAAATTAGAGTATTCCCTACTCCTCGTTGATCTCAAGCAACGGATTTTTTATACCGAGTAGAGGAGCGGATTGTTCGCAGAAACTTGTGCGAAAATCGCGTGGTGTGACGGGAACCGAACCCGTGACCTTTCGCATTCCGGGTGAATTTCCCCACTGAGCTACACACGGACACATGATATTGCACATTTTAAGACCCATACAACATGCCCTCCTCTCAATACCGAGGTCTCTCGAGGTCTAGGGTCAGAGGTCTAAGCGCCTTTGTTTCTGCAAACTAGCTCTTGCTCGAGTTTTCTTCTTTTTTTCTCTTTTTATCCTTTATTCTCATCCTGGTTCGGCCCCATGCAAATTAGAGTATTCCCTACTCCTCGTTGATCTCAAGCAACGGATTTTTTATACCGAGTAGAGGAGCGGATTGTTCGCAGAAACTTGTGCGAACATCGCGTGGTGTGACGGGAACCGAACCCGTGACCTTTCGCGTTCCGGGCGAATGTTCACCCCACTGAGCTACACACGGACACATGATATTGCACATTTTAAGACCCATACAACATGCCCCCCTCTCAATAACGAGGTCTCTCGAGGTCTAGGGTCAGAGGTTTAAGCGCCTTTGTTTCTGCAAACTAGCACTTGCTCGAGTTTTCTTCTTTTTTCTCTTTTTATCCTTTATTCTCATCCTGGTTCGGCCCCATGCAAATTAGAGTATTCCCTACTCCTCGTTGATCTCAAGCAACGGATTTTTTATACCGAGTAGAGGAGCGGATTGTTCGCAGAAACTTGTGCGAAAATCGCGTGGTGTGACGGGAACCGAACCCGTGACCTTTCGCGTTCCGGGCGAATGTTCACCCCACTGAGCTACACACGGACACATGATATTGCACATTTTAAGACCCATACAACATGCCCCCCTCTCAAAACCGAGGTCTCTCGAGGTCTAGGGTCAGAGGTTTAAGCGCCTTTGTTTCTGCAAACTAGCTCTTGCTCGAGTTTTCTTCTTTTTTCTCTTTTTATCCTTTATTCTCATCCTGGTTCGGCCCCATGCAAATTAGAGTATTCCCTACTCCTCGTTGATCTCAAGCAACGGATTTTTTATACCGAGTAGAGGAGCGGATTGTTCGCAGAAACTTGTGCGAAAATCGCGTGGTGTGACGGGAACCGAACCCGTGACCTTTCGCATTCCGGGTGAATTTCCCCACTGAGCTACACACGGACACATGATATTGCACATTTTAAGACCCATACAACATGCCCTCCTCTCAATACCGAGGTCTCTCGAGGTCTAGGGTCAGAGGTCTAAGCGCCTTTGTTTCTGCAAACTAGCTCTTGCTCGAGTTTTCTTCTTTTTTTCTCTTTTTATCCTTTATTCTCATCCTGGTTCGGCCCCATGCAAATTAGAGTATTCCCTACTCCTCGTTGATCTCAAGCAACGGATTTTTTATACCGAGTAGAGGAGCGGATTGTTCGCAGAAACTTGTGCGAAAATCGCGTGGTGTGACGGGAACCGAACCCGTGACCTTTCGCGTTCCGGGCGAATGTTCACCCCACTGAGCTACACACGGACACATGATATTGCACATTTTAAGACCCATACAACATGCCCCCCTCTCAATACCGAGGTCTCTCGAGGTCTAGGGTCAGAGGTTTAAGCGCCTTTGTTTCTGCAAACTAGCTCTTGCTCGAGTTTTCTTCTTTTTTCTCTTTTTATCCTTTATTCTCATCCTGGTTCGGCCCCATGCAAATTAGAGTATTCCCTACTCCTCGTTGATCTCAAGCAACGGATTTTTTATACCGAGTAGAGGAGCGGATTGTTCGCAGAAACTTGTGCGAAAATCGCGTGGTGTGACGGGAACCGAACCCGTGACCTTTCGCGTTCCGGGCGAATGTTCACCCCACTGAGCTACACACGGACACATGATATTGCACATTTTAAGACCCATACAACATGCCCCCCTCTCAATACCGAGGTCTCTCGAGGTCTAGGGTCAGAGGTTTAAGCGCCTTTGTTTCTGCAAACTAGCTCTTGCTCGAGTTTTCTTCTTTTTTCTCTTTTTATCCTTTATTCTCATCCTGGTTCGGCCCCATGCAAATTAGAGTATTCCCTACTCCTCGTTGATCTCAAGCAACGGATTTTTTATACCGAGTAGAGGAGCGGATTGTTCGCAGAAACTTGTGCGAAAATCGCGTGGTGTGACGGGAACCGAACCCGTGACCTTTCGCATTCCGGGTGAATTTCCCCACTGAGCTACACACGGACACATGATATTGCACATTTTAAGACCCATACAACATGCCCTCCTCTCAATACCGAGGTCTCTCGAGGTCTAGGGTCAGAGGTCTAAGCGCCTTTGTTTCTGCAAACTAGCTCTTGCTCGAGTTTTCTTCTTTTTTTCTCTTTTTATCCTTTATTCTCATCCTGGTTCGGCCCCATGCAAATTAGAGTATTCCCTACTCCTCGTTGATCTCAAGCAACGGATTTTTTATACCGAGTAGAGGAGCGGATTGTTCGCAGAAACTTGTGCGAAAATCGCGTGGTGTGACGGGAACCGAACCCGTGACCTTTCGCGTTCCGGGCGAATGTTCACCCCACTGAGCTACACACGGACACATGATATTGCACATTTTAAGACCCATACAACATGCCCCCCTCTCAATACCGAGGTCTCTCGAGGTCTAGGGTCAGAGGTTTAAGCGCCTTTGTTTCTGCAAACTAGCTCTTGCTCGAGTTTTCTTCTTTTTTCTCTTTTTATCCTTTATTCTCATCCTGGTTCGGCCCCATGCAAATTAGAGTATTCCCTACTCCTCGTTGATCTCAAGCAACGGATTTTTTATACCGAGTAGAGGAGCGGATTGTTCGCAGAAACTTGTGCGAAAATCGCGTGGTGTGACGGGAACCGAACCCGTGACCTTTCGCGTTCCGGGCGAATGTTCACCCCACTGAGCTACACACGGACACATGATATTGCACATTTTAAGACCCATACAACATGCCCCCCTCTCAATACCGAGGTCTCTCGAGGTCTAGGGTCAGAGGTTTAAGCGCCTTTGTTTCTGCAAACTAGCTCTTGCTCGAGTTTTCTTCTTTTTTCTCTTTTTATCCTTTATTCTCATCCTGGTTCGGCCCCATGCAAATTAGAGTATTCCCTACTCCTCGTTGATCTCAAGCAACGGATTTTTTATACCGAGTAGAGGAGCGGATTGTTCGCAGAAACTTGTGCGAAAATCGCGTGGTGTGACGGGAACCGAACCCGTGACCTTTCGCATTCCGGGTGAATTTCCCCACTGAGCTACACACGGACACATGATGATGCACATTTTAAGGCCCCTACAACATCCCTACTCGGTCTGTTCTTCAGCAGGGTGTTTCTTCCACCCGCACTGCGAGTGAAAGAAATCTATGCACTCTTCGAAAAAGCCGAAAACATTCAAATCTATGCACTAAAAAAACTAGAAAGAACAAGTTTTCGATTTTTACATAGGAAAATTCAAAATCTGTGAAGAAAAAAAATCCAAACTCTTTGAAATTCTAGGAATCTATGCGCTCGAGAAAAATTATGCGGGTGGTAAGAAACACCCTGTTTTTAAATATTACTCTCATTTTAGGCATTTACATTTTCCTTATGGGTTTTTATTATTATTTAGAATGGTCAGTCGCTCCCATTCCCGGTCCTTTCGTGAAAGCAATCCCAGTCACAACAAACCTGAAGGGGCGCTCCCATTCCCGGTCCTTTCGTGAAAGCAATCCCAGTCACAACTTTTTCTGGCTCCTCAAAAACGGATCGATTAAGGAATCATGAACATCACAAAAACCATAGTAATAGTATACTCCTGTGAAAAAGCAAATGTTTTGTTTGAAGCATGATTTTTCTTTCTGAAAAAAACAAATTCTATAGAAGGCGGATGAAGTCACAATTCAGCTGTTTTCAAACTTCTTAATAAATACTTGTAACTTGGCAAGATATCATTTTGAACTGGAAATATGAAACTAATGCTCTTTCGGTTGGACTAAATCTCTTGATCGAACAAAGAACTGTTTATTATTACCATCACTATTACCATCATCATTTAGGTTTCCAAAACGATTTTTCATGAGCCAACTCGAGGAAAAATAACCCAATAAGATGATTTAAGTATGAAAACATTACAATTCTTCAGCTTTTGAAAACCTGGAAACTACAAAACCAAACAAAATTCCAACTTACCTCAATCCCTGCTTCTTTCAGTGCTTGCGCGACGAGAGAAACTATCTTCTGCCTACGAAGAGAAATAATTCGAGAAGGTCAACACTTTTGATATGAATGTTCCACCAATGTAAAATGAGTGCTCTTTCAATTAGAACAGTCTAGATTTTCAGACTAACAACACTGCAGTCGTGGTTTCGGTTCCTATCATTCATTTGGACATCCGCGCACATGGTAATCAAAACATGTGCGATAATCGTGCGGTGGGCGGGACCCGAACCTCGGCTCCGCAGGCAATGATTCAACTAATGAGCGAGACTCGCACGCAATATAATGCAAATTTTGGGGCTGATAGAAGTCTAACTCCACCTGTGATGTTGTGCAGTCTCACTGGGTCTGAATCCTTCACCCGGAGGAGCGTGAAACGTTGCCCGGGGATTGGCGAGAACTTCTCCATCCCGCATTATTCCCACCTGTTCATTTGAGGGTTTTATCATTTTTGAAAACATATGTATTAATGTTTATCATAGATCATTAAGGGCTATATTATTGTTATTGTAGAGTAGGAAATAAAAGAATTTAAGCATAAAAAATGAATTCACTGTTTCTACGCTATTCACAGAAATCTGTTCCGCCCAGCTCAGACAAATCTCTGTGCTCTCTGAGTGGGACTCATCAGTGAGTGCTCAGAGAGTACATTAACGTTGAATTTGTGGCGATGCCGGACCGGCCTGGGCAAGCCACCGGACAAAACATCAGCCGATACTCCGCTATACTGTTCAATGGCGAGTCGAGTCAAATAGCCTCTTGCCTATCTCCGGTCAACAACAGGCGAGACGTCTTTAATCCAAACCAAAACGATGCTAGGCCGGGTTGACCACCCACTCACAAGGCCTATAGCATGAACAGGGTGCTACAACGATGTCCGCCTTCACAAGGTGCAGCATGACAGTCTCAGGACTGCAAAGGACATCAAAACCCTTCTCCGGACGCATCTCGTCCGAAGAACACGAGAACCTCTCTCATTAAAGAGAGTGTTCATAACCAAACGGGTTTTATCCGTTTGATTTCAATGCCTAAAACCAATTTCTTGTTGTATAAAACAGCTCAAAAGTCAAATTCAAAAGAACTATTATCGAATTACTTACAAATGTTCACACTTGAGTCGAGAACAAGAGATAGAAATTTATTAAAATATGAATATCATTTTTCCCCTTTCTACTATCTCTGAACGGCTGCCATGTAACAACTCTAAATAATCTTCCTCGCGTTTGTTCCAGCCTCGCGGCAGGGTACGCGCACCTCTGAAATGCAGGTCAGACCTATCCTGGTAGAACCAGTGGCTGCCGTCTAGATCACTGCTAGTGTGAATAGCAGCAGTGGGGAAAGCCATGTAACAACTCTCCTCAGTCTAAATTTTCGAACTCAAAACCCTCTGAAGCGATTTCCATTGGGTAGCGCCTCCTAACCCCTAGACTTTTCTTCTCGCTTCTGTCCCCAATCCTCGCTCATCTCTCTAATTTTTTTTAAATAAAAAAATGTTTTCACGCTTTATATTAAAAATAATTCACGTCATAAAAATTTAACAAGTGAGTGATTCAGTTTCGGACGAAGATCTAGCTTCTACTACAGAATGAATGGGACCCGCCACTATAGTGAACCTGCTCCCATTTCTGGAAAAAAACACTCCTTGATTAGGCTCTTCAATCTCTCGGCATTTACATTCTATTCTCCCTTCTCCAAGCAAGAAAATCGGTCGCGTCCACGACTTTTATACTAGTATACTGGCAGAGCTACTGTTCACCTTCTACTCCTTTTATACTAGTATACTGGCAGAGCTACTGTTCACCTTCTACTCCTTTTATACTAGTATACTTGCAGAGCTACTGTTCACCTTCTACTCCTTTTATACTAGTATACTGGCAGAGCTACTGTTCACCTTCTACTCCTTTTATACTAGTATACTGGCAGAGCTACTGTTCACCTTCTACTCCTTTTATACTAGTATACTGGCAGAGCTACTGTTCACCTTCTACTCCTTTTATACTAGTATACTGGCAGAGCTACTGTTCACCTTCTACTCCTTTTATACTAGTATACTTGCAGAGCTACTGTTCACCTTCTACTCCTTTTATACTAGTATACTGGCAGAGCTACTGTTCACCTTCTACTCCTTTTATACTAGTATACTGGCAGAGCTACTGTTCACCTTCTACTCCTTTTATACTAGTATACTGGCAGAGCTACTGTTGACCTTCTACTCCTTTTATAATAGTATACTGGCAGAGCTACTGTTCACCTTCTACTCCTTTTATACTAGTTGTTGTGAGCAAGAATGATCTGCCTCTCGCGCGCGATGCGTATCGCGTAAGAGAGCGAGACTAAGAATTAGATTGGCTGGATTGAACTATATTTATATTTGGACTCTACACTACTCGGACTATATTTGTGTCATCTCATCATCGACAAAAGCACAATCTTTGAGAAAAGATTGAAGATGCTGAACATGAGAATGAGTAAATCACATACTGATGATTTGAGAGTGATGGCAAGCACAATAAACAGAGCAGTGGAAAGTGCACAAGTGAAAGACATTAAAGTGGAACAATTCAAGACAATGATGTTCCTTACTTCTATTGATCTACCTCAATTTGAAGAAACGCGTTTCCACCTGTTGAGTGTTTTGAGAAAGAACGAAGAGACAAGTATGGAAACACTGCTGGATGAATGTGATCGATTGCATTCATTACATCAAGAGTCAATGGCAGTCCAAACGCAAGGTAGAACATCTCAACTCAATTATGTGAAAAAGAATCAACAACGGAATCCATCGGAGAAAGGAAGGAAGAAACAGTTCGATGAGCAACGGAAAGAGAAATGCAATCGATGTGGAGTATCACACAGCAATGAATGTTTCTTCCTAAACAAAGAATGTTTGGCTTGTGGAAAAAAGGGCCACAAGAGCACGATGTGTAAGAATAAGCCAAAAGAGAAAAGAAGCAAGCAGTCAATGAATTCAATCAGAGTGATGAAAGTGAAGTCAGAAGATTTTGAGATAGAAATGCAGATGAATGGGAAAGCCGTTAGACTACAGGTTGATACGGGAGCAGATCTGACATTCATCTCGAAGGAAATCTGGAAGGACATTGGAGAACCGGAGTGTTCACTTTCGGATTGCAAACCAATTTGCGCAAATGGAACGCCACTAATGATTGTAGGAAAGTTCAAGGCAAACTTGGAAGTCAATGGAAAATGCGCACAAGGGTACGTTCACGTTACCACAGCGCCACTCAGACTCCTCGGAAAAGACTTCATTTCACAACTGGAAGTTCTGAAGTTGAATTGGACTAGAGACGCAACTTCGAATGTATGGAAAGTCATGAATAAGGAGCCGCAGTCTACTAAAGAGTATAAAGAGTGGATAAAGAAGGAATATCCGGGAATAGTTGAAGAAGGACTGGGCCTTTGCACAAAGGTAAAGGCAACGTTAAAGCTCAAAGAAGGAGCTCAGCCAGTCTTCAGGAATAAAAGACCGGTACCCCTCGCAAGCATAACTAAAGGGAAAAGGAACTGGACAGGCTAGAAAAATTGAATGTCATCAGGAAGGTCGACACAACCAAATGGGCATTATAGTGGTGGAGAAAGCGAATGGAAGCACAAGGCTCTGTGCCGATTTTTCCACCGGGTTGAACGAGGCGATAGAGCTTCATGCTCATCCACTACCTCTGCCGGAGACGATATTCGCTGGGCTGAACGGTGGCAAACTTTTTAGTCAGATTGACTTTGCCGATGCTTACCTGCAAGTTGAGCTTGATGAAAAAGCAAAGGAAATGTGCGGTATCAACACGCACAAAGGACTTTACCGGTACGAAAGGTTACCATTCGGAGTGAAGTCGGCCCCAGGAATCTTCCAACAAGTGATGGATACAATGTTGGCAGGAAGTGAAGGTGCCGTGGCCTAGTTGGACGACCTCATAATAATGGGGAAGACAAAGAAAGAACACGATGATAACTTGAGGGGAGTATTAAGTCGGATCTCTAATTTCGGATTCAAGTTGAAGCTGGAGAAGTGCAAGTTCGGCAGTACAAGCATCAAATATCTCGGGTTCATTGTGGATAAAGATGGCAGGAAACCGGATCCGAACAAAATCGATGCGATTCGATTGATGCCCGCACCTACAGATGTAGCTACCCTGAGGTCGTTCCTCGGAATGGTGACGTATTACGGACAGTTCATAGCCGGATTGCATGAACTGAGAGCACCACTAGACAATTTGTTGAGGAAAGACCTGGAGTGGACGTGGTCTGAGACATGTCAGAACGCGTTCAAGAAGATCCTCGAAGTGCTAGAAACAGATTTGAGTCTGGTCCATTACGACCCAAGTAAAGAGATTTTCGTGGCTGCTGATGCCAGCGGTCACGGAATCGGTGCAGTTTTGATGCACAGAGCGTCTAATGGAGCAATGAAGGCTATTTTCCATGCTTCAAGAGCATTGAAACCAGCGGAGCGGAACTATGGGCAAATTGACAAGGAAGGTCTAGCATTGATCTTTGCCGTAAAGAAGTTCCACCGGTTCATATATGGACGGCGATTTACCCTACAAACCGACCATAAGCCACTCTTGGCAATTTTCGGTTCCAATACAGGAGTACCCGTCCATACGGCGAATAGGCTTCAGAGATGGGCAACGATGCTAGTCGCGTATGACTTTCGGATTGAGTATGTGAGCACGAACAGTTTTGGATACGCGGATGCGCTTTCGAGATTGATCGCAAATTGTCCGTCCCCAGATGAAAACGTAGTCATCGCGAGCCTTCAGGTCGATGAAGACGTCATGAGCTTGTTCAAGCGTGACATAAGAGCCCTACCATTGACAGCTGAAGATGTACGTCGAGAAACTCAGAAGGATCTTACCCTGACAAAGGTCATGACATGGCACAAGAAAGACGCATGGCCCAAGAAAGTTTCCAAGGACATTTTACCTCTCTACAGAAGAAGAGACACTTTTTCAATAGTGGGAGAGTGCCTGATGTCGGCTGAAAGGGTTGTGATACCAGTCACACTTCAAAAACTGGTTTTGAAAGAGCTGCATGCAGGACATCCAGGAATGGTGAGAATGAAACCAATGGCAAGAAGCATTTGTTATTGGAATGGTATCGACGGTGATATTGAGGGAGTTGTGAAAAGTTGCGAAAGATGCGCGAACAGCTCGAAGAATCCCGTTAAAGTTCCATTGGAACCTTGGCCAAAGGCAACTAGATCCTGGCAAAGAGTCCATCTGGATTATGCAGGACCAATCGATGGAGAAAGTTATCTCATAATGGTAGATGCTTTTAGCAAATGGCCAGAAATTCTATCAACGAACAGCATGACGGCTACCGCTACGGTACGCGCGTTGGAATCCTGTGTTGCTCGGTATGGGCTTCCTGAAGTAGTCGTGACAGACAATGGAACGCAATTCACATCGGCGTTGTTCAAAAACTATTGTGTGAGAAATGGTGTCAGACATATTACAAGCCCACCGTATCATCCACAGTCGAACAGACAAGCAGAAAGGTTCGTAGATACATTCAAAAGAAGTTTGATCAAGATGAAAAGAGAAATGCCTACAGCGGAAATCTTGCACTCTTTCTTGTTTCACTACAGAAAGAACCCGAATGGCCAATGCGAGGAAGGGAAAAGCCCTGCGCAGCTGTTCATCGGAAGACAGATAAGAGAAAGAGTTGATTTGCTGAAGCCTTGTCAAAATTCTCAGGAAGTTGACCAGAAAATGAAAGCACAGTTCGATAAGTATCACGGAGTGAAGCCGAAAAAGTTCTCCGTTGGAGATCGAGTGAAATACAAAATCGGCGTGCCTAAGAACGACGTATACTGGCAAACTGGAGAAATAGTTGCAAAACAAGGCAAGGTTGCTTATTGGGTATTGCTAGATCAAGGCAGAAAAATCAAAGCTCATAGTAATCAGCTCACCCTAAGTATGGGAAATGTGACAGAGGAAATCAAGAAATCATGCTTGCCTCTGCACATACTGAGCGAAGCCTTTGGGTTGGTTACAGAAAAAGATAATGAGTCAGAAACAGAAGTGATGAACCCTCTTTCCCGAGAATTGTCAGAGACCCTGTCTCAACTCAAACGAACGAAGCACAACCTGGTGCCAGTTCACACAGTCGACCAAAAAGGGCTATAAAGGCGCCGGTGCGACTGGAGGTCAATCCTCACAAGAAGTTTTATTAGATTCGAGCATCGAGTCTAGGCAACATATGTATATAGAATTGATAAAATGTTGCCATGTTTGTTTGTTTGTTTAATTTCTAATGCAAACTATATTGCTCTAATATTTTAAAATAATAGCAATATGGTTTATGCTTTGACTTGTTGTTTTCTCTTCATGGTTACGAGAGAAATTTGAAGATTTTTTACTTCCCAAGTGAAGGTGGGCTATGATATGCCTATCTTTTGAGATAATGGTATTTATCTCAAGGGGGAGGTGTTGTGTGCAAGAATGATCTGCCTCTCGCACGCGATGCGTATCGCGTAAGAGAGCGAGACTAAGAATTAGATTGGCTGGATTGAACTATATTTATATTTGGACTCTACACTACTCGGACTATATTTGTGTCATCTCTGGAATATTTGGACTACAAGGCAAGGTACATAACACTAGTATACTGGCAGAGGTACTGTTGACCTTCTACTCCTTTTATAATAGTGTACTGGCAGAGCTACTGTTCACCTTCTACTCCTTTTATACTAGTATACTGGCAGAGCTACTGTTGACCTTCTACTCCTTTTATAATAGTATACTGGCAGAGCTACTGTTCACCTTCTACTCCTTTTATACTAGTATACTGGCAGAGCTACTGTTGACCTTCTACTCCTTTTATAATAGTATACTGACAGAGCTACTGTTCACCTTCTACTCTTTTTATAATAGTATACTGACAGAGCTACTGTTCACCTTCTACTCCAATTCAAAGACTTTTCGAGAAAATGAAGTTGAAAAGCTCTCAGGTCCTCAAAACTCTTCATTGCAAAGTTGAACGATAAAACTGAAGCCATTATCCTTTTGATATGAACTTACCCCAATCTTGTTGGCAGATCCTTCGATGCCCATCATACAAGTCATCTTTCTCCTTCTGCGATGAAATCTTCCAGATTAACCTTTCAACTTAACTTTTCCGTCAGTTTCAGAGAACTCGTTTTTTCTCCAAAATACGCTCTCCACGCTGAAAAAAACACTTAGTGAGGAATAAATATTTTTAAAAAATTTATTTAAATTAACCAATCATCATACCAATATAAGTATGACACAGCAAGGCTTTTGAAAAAAAAGCTTGTTGGAGGCGTCATATTTATTTTAATATGTTTTTATTTCATTCAAATATACATGTCTATTTCATACAAATCATATTTTCTTGAAAAAAGGCACATTTTCGATTTCTGAAACAGCGTTTCCTGTTCGCTAAAACAAAGCTTTTGCAGGCAGCTCGTTTAGAAATCGGTAAAAAAAGTCTTTTTTCATTTCTTAAACCATTGCTTACTTTTCGTTCTAGTATTGTAGTACCTAAACAATTTCAAGAGGAAGAAAGAAACTGAGAGGGAAATATAAAGATACGACTTTTACCCATCAGAAAAGTGATGCTCAAATTTTTGGTCTCCCACATGAGCTCTGTCGGATTGTAAGTTTAAGGTAGATCTATAACTTATTTGAGACTAATAATTCAGCATGAAGACTAATATACTCGAATGGCACGATGTGCGGCGCTTCCCTCGAGATTTCTGCCTTCTTCAAATTCTTCTTTTACGCGAGCGATGAAGTAAGCCCTGTCTGTGAGTTGAAGATTCCTACAAATATTTTTAGTTATGAATAGAGAAACTCCTTTTCAACATTTCAAAAACTGTTGGAACTAAGTTTCAAAAAAGTTTACGCGAATAGTAAACGTTTTTGGATTTGAAAAAAAGGTTTTCCGAAACTCAATTATGCAACACCGCATACCGGGCGAAGGTCAACTATTGTGGTCCCTCCATAACTGACTCACTTTTGATTGAATAGTTTTTTTGTTGTAATTTTTGTGATGTTTAAGAATTTAAAAAAATTTCAAAAATGAGTTTGAAAGAGAAACTTTTTCTCTCAATTAATAAAAGGTTTTTAAAAAAAACAATCTGGAGAATTTACTTTTATTTTTTTTTTCTGTCAAATATTATGGGTTTTGAAATTGTTCAGAAGCGGGATTCGCTGGAAAAATTTGCAAAGTTTGACATTAAGTCATTTAAACGTTCTTAGCTGAGAGTTGAAAGATGAGAAAGAAATAGCCACATTTGTTCATGGCTTGCTTGATCATTTTTCTTGCTTTTCATATTCAATCATTCGTTGACAAAAGAGTTAAAGTTCTTCACTTGCGAAACACAACTTTACTCTTAATCATTTAAATAAGTTATTAAAAGTTGGGTTGAAGTTTACTTTGCAACTGACTGAGCTTTTACTGAGCAACTCGCTCTGACATCTCAACAATCAGCCAAGAACGTGCTTAGGCGAAGGCTTCATCGAGTTTTTCGCCGAAAGCCGAAAATTTTCTAAGCATTTCTAAGCAGGAAAGTCTGTCAAACTAAAAATATATAAATAAAGGAGTTTTGAACCTTTGTCAAGTTTTGAAAATCTAAAGTTTTAATCCAAAATTTTTGAACAAAAGTTATTTAATCAAAACTGAGTTACTTATGGAGGGACTACAATAGTTAACCTTCGCCGCATACCGTACCTCGCGTACTCTAGAAGTCTACGGTAGAGCCTCAACGGTTGCATACTCGCGCGGCAAATGACAACATCAATAGCGTTCAGTAGACAGACCTAAAACATCTCATTGGTATTGCCTCAACTCGCGAAACCGTTACTCTAGCCATGACTGGCGATTGCCTCAACTCGCGAAAACGTTACTCTAGCCATGACTGGCGATTGCCTCAACTCGCGAAACCGTTACTCTAGCCATGACTGGCGATTGCCTCAACTCGCGAAACCGTTACTCTAGCCATGACTGGCGATTGCCCCAACTCGCGAAACCGTTACTCTAGCCATGACTGGCGATTGCCTCAACTCGCGAAACCGTTACTCTAGCCATGACTGGCGATTGCCTCAACTCGCGAAACCGTTACTCTAGCCATGACTGGCGATTGCCTCAACTCGCGAAACCGTTACTCTAGCCATGACTGGCGATTGCCTCAACTCGCGAAACCGTTACTCTAGCCATGACTGGCGATTGCCTCAACTCGCGAAACCGTTACTCTAGCCATGACTGGCGATTGCCTCAACTCGCGAAACCGTTACTCTAGCCATGACTGGCGATTGCCTCAACTCGCGAAACCGTTACTCTAGCCATGACTGGCGATTGCCTCAACTCGCGAAACCGTTACTCTAGCCATGACTGGCGATTGCCTCAACTCGCGAAACCGTTACTCTAGCCATGACTGGCGATTGCCTCAACTCGCGAAACCGTTACTCTAGCCATGACTGGCGATTGCCTCAACTCGCGAAACCGTTACTCTAGCCATGACTGGCGATTGCCTCAACTCGCAAAACCGTTACTCTAGCCATGACTGGCGATTGCCTCAACTCGCGAAACCGTTACTCTAGCCATGACTGGCGATTGCCTCAACTCGCGAAACCGTTACTCTAGCCATGACTGGCGATTGCCTCAACTCGCGAAACCGTTACTCTAGCCATGACTGGCGATTGCCTCAACTCGCGAAACCGTTACTCTAGCCATGACTGGCGATTGCCTCAACTCGCGAAACCGTTACTCTAGCCATGACTGGCGATTGCCTCAACTCGCGAAACCGTTACTCTAGCCATGACTGGCGATTGCCTCAACTCGCGAAACCGTTACTCTAGCCATGACTGGCGATTGCCTCAACTCGCGAAACCGTTACTCTAGCCATGACTGGCGATTGCCTCAACTCGCGAAACCGTTACTCTAGCCATGACTGGCGATTGCCTCAACTCGCGAAACCGTTACTCTAGCCATGACTGGCGATTGCCTCAACTCGCGAAACCGTTACTCTAGCCATGACTGGCGATTGCCTCAACTCGCGAAACCGTTACTCTAGCCATGACTGGCGATTGCCTCAACTCGCGAAACCGTTACTCTAGCCATGACTGGCGATTGCCTCAACTCGCGAAACCGGTACTCTAGCCATGACTGGCGATTGCCTCAACTCGCGAAACCGTTACTCTAGCCATGACTGGCGATTGCCTCAACTCGCGAAACCGTTACTCTAGCCATGACTGGCGATTGCCTCAACTCGCGAAACCGTTACTCTAGCCATGACTGGCGATTGCCTCAACTCGCAAAACCGTTACTCTAGCCATGACTGGCGATTGCCTCAACTCGCGAAACCGTTACTCTAGCCATGACTGGCGATTGCCTCAACTCGCGAAACCGTTACTCTAGCCATGACTGGCGATTGCCTCAACTCGCGAAACCGTTACTCTAGCCATAACTGGCGATTGCCTCAACTCGCGAAACCGTTACTCTAGCCATGACTGGCGATTGCCTCAACTCGCGAAACCGTTACTCTAGCCATGACTGGCGATTGCCTCAACTCGCGAAACCGTTACTCTAGCCATGACTGGCGATTGCCTCAACTCGCGAAACCGTTACTCTAGCCATGACTGGCGATTGCCTCAACTCGCGAAACCGTTACTCTAGCCATGACTGGCGATTGCCTCAACTCGCGAAACCGTTACTCTAGCCATGACTGGCGATTGCCTCAACTCGCGAAACCGTTACTCTAGCCATGACTGGCGATTGCCTCAACTCGCGAAACCGTTACTCTAGCCATGACTGGCGATTGCCTCAACTCGCGAAACCGTTACTCTAGCCATGACTGGCGATTGCCTCAACTCGCAAAACCGTTACTCTAGCCATGACTGGCGATTGCCTCAACTCGCGAAACCGTTACTCTAGCCATGACTGGCGATTGCCTCAACTCGCGAAACCGTTACTCTAGCCATGACTGGCGATTGCCTCAACTCGCGAAACCGTTACTCTAGCCATGACTGGCGATTGCCTCAACTCGCGAAACCGTTACTCTAGCCATGACTGGCGATTGCCTCAACTCGCGAAACCGTTACTCTAGCCATGACTGGCGATTGCCTCAACTCGCGAAACCGTTACTCTAGCCATGACTGGCGATTGCCTCAACTCGCGAAACCGTTACTCTAGCCATGACTGGCGATTGCCTCAACTCGCGAAACCGTTACTCTAGCCATGACTGGCGATTGCCTCAACTCGCGAAACCGTTACTCTAGCCATGACTGGCGATTGCCTCAACTCGCGAAACCGTTACTCTAGCCATGACTGGCGATTGCCTCAACTCGCGAAACCGTTACTCTAGCCATGACTGGCGATTGCCTCAACTCGCGAAACCGTTACTCTAGCCATGACTGGCGATTGCCTCAACTCGCGAAACCGTTACTCTAGCCATGACTGGCGATTGCCTCAACTCGCGAAACCGTTACTCTAGCCATGACTGGCGATTGCCTCAACTCGCGAAACCGTTACTCTAGCCATGACTGGCGTTTCTTCGCTCTAAATGAGAAAAAATGAAGAAAATGAAGAACAATAACAAAATTGATCGATAAAAGCGTACATCACACCTTTGTGCCATAATTGAAGAAAAAACTGATAACGATGATGTTTATCATCTCTGACCACAGAAAAGTGGGTAAACATGTCTGTTCTACTCAAGTCAATTCTTCAACTGGTCTGTTATCAATCATTGACTATTCTTTTTTTCCGCCATAGCAGCGATTTAGAAATTTCTCATGTAGTTTCGAAGTTACAAAGATGGAGTGTGGATGTATGTTTATGTAGTAAATACAATCTTGAATATGTTAATACTATCAGACGGAGTCCGTCTATCGGACTAAAGTTTGACCTAGAGGCGGGATTGAACCCCGCCGTATATCTCTTATCGGGTGTGAGCGCGTTAATACTACATGTATACTATCGAGGACACTATGCTGATTCGCGCAATAGTGCTATCTTTGTATGAGTATGACACAATGACCTGTGGCCGGTTCCGAGACGTTAGTTTTCCTAAATTCAATATTCGGGAAAACATTAGCCCGGAAAACGAGTTATCCCGTTCCAAGAACAATCTTTTATTTGGAAAACGTTATCCCCGAATATTGTTACAGGGACGCTTTGTGTAATGTTACTCATTGAAAGAGAGAGAGGCTGTGACTGACCTATTGGCCACTTTTGTTACGATTAAAATGTTTCTATTACAGACCATTACTAAAGCACGCCAGATCATTATTAATGCACGCCACTGCGCGGGAAAGAGTGTTTGACGCCCTATTATGTTAAATTTTTGATACGGTCTCGTTAGCCTAAGCCGTAAGGTCTCGTTAGCGTAAACTTTTGCCTAAGCCTTAGCAGAAAAAAACATGAAGAACTTGAGAGAACTAAATAAAGCGCATGGGACGAATTTAAGAATTTACCGCGCAGTGGCGTGCATTATTAATTAACTGTCGTGCGTGGCGTGCTTTAATGACCTAAAGTTTTCTAGTTTTATCTCGCTTAGGCTCAAGCTTCTGTTTTTGAGCTCAAGCCATCTTTTATTATAATGCGAGGAAGTTTACGACTTCGAGAGTCCTATACCATAGATCAATAGATCAAAATTATCTAACTCTAATGCATATTATCTAA
Organism: Allodiplogaster pararmata; assembly: GCA_964056735.1. Classification (NCBI taxonomy): domain Eukaryota; kingdom Metazoa; phylum Nematoda; class Chromadorea; order Rhabditida; family Diplogasteridae; genus Allodiplogaster; species Allodiplogaster pararmata. Next base: position 3,637,933 of record OZ057403.1, read on the forward strand.
CTCTAAGTTTATTGAAACGTTAAAAACTGGAAAACCAAAAAGCTTAGTCGGGATAACACTTTAATTGATACTAGATGTTCTTGGAACCGGCGACTGGTTCTATTCCGATAAACTCCTATTCTTCTTTTTTTACAAGAACCATATAATTCAGGGGCTTAACTCATTGAACATTGAACATGCCATGTCCAACACTTCTTCGCAACACTTTTTTTTCGTCAGAATTTATTTTACATTTTATAAATTAGCAAGTTCGCACATCACAAAATATATGGAGGACGCAGAGTATTACAATTACACAAGAAAGTCAATACAAAGTTCATGTATTGTTGGTCTCTAGTTTACCAATAGTCTCCTTAGATCGAGAGACATTCAAATGTATATCAAATCATACATCATTTTCGGAAAAAAATGCTTCATAACGAATTTCTTTGATGCAAATCATCTTTAAAAAGATTTTTGATGTTTCGCAGAGTAATACAATATCATAATGGCTAAGACATTCATCTTCTTCTTCTCATTTAATAACTTCGAATGGAGCTAACGGATGATTTTCAAATATTGCATGAAGAAAATAGCCAAATTTGGAGGACGATCGAATCAATTTTTCGTAAACCCCAAAAATTCTCTAGGTGAGCCTAAACACAATTTTATGAGGGATGAGAGACATGACCCAACATGATCAAGAACCGTCCGACGACTCAATTCTTTAAAAAAAAAACCCCGTCTAAAACGTTTCTTTCAAGACACAAACTTTTCCCTTCCTACTACGACACTAAGACTCGCCGAAGACGTTGCTATATATACAAGGGGTGAGCTATTCCCGATTCCTCCTTCTCTCTTCATCGCCCTATCGGGATATCCCGAGAAGCACAACTAAGGCTAAATTGCGGTCAACCTTGGCGGTTGAAAAAAACCGCCGCGGTTCTTCTCAAATTCTCTCAGTCCTCACAAGAAACACCATCATAAACTAGCCTTTGGCGCGATTTCAAGTACGAATTACGGTAGACAATTTTTTAACCGAAAGCTTCACTTCAAAATTTACATTGAACCGAGAGGTCAAGAAAGATGAACACGGTATATGCGATAAGGTATAGAACAAAATCAATACATGATTTGCCACCATGCATTATGAAACTCGCTTGAAAAGAGAATAGACAAACTACAAGTATCACGATTAGGCGAGAGCTTATCACCAGCTACTCCCTCTCCCCAAAATAAAACACTTGAATTCCTCGCTTTGCTTGTGCTTTCGCATGGAATCTCAACAAAAGGTTAGCACAATGAGCGAATCACATAATTTGCGACCCAGAAGTCTTTCGCCTTCGCTGTAAATTCCGCTTATCATCTTCTCGAACACTGGTTACAGTAAATCTTCAGAAAACGGTTACTCGAAAAAGTTGAGTGTTGAAATAAAAATCACAAAACTTCTCTTGCGCAGGGGTCTTTTGAATTTTTTTCGAGTCTTCCTCAGCTACCGTAAGCCTCACGTTCGCTGTAGAGTCTCTGAGACCTTCGTATTGAAATAGGTGAAGACTTTGGAGCCGAGCCAACAGGTCGTGCACAGCATCACTCCGGTAAAACCAAAGGCCACCACGCGACCAAAGGGAACTGAAAGAGACTCTGTAGTGACGTACCACATTTACCCTTCAATTCATCATTACTCTACATGTATATTGACCCATGGTTATATTATTTGGTCAAGTCTTACCGAGAATTTTTCTTCATTTTTTACCAGTTCAGGGTGGTAACTCATCTCAGGGAAGGGCTTACCGAGTCGGGAATGAGCGCAAAACAAGATATCACTGAATGAGCGCAAAACAAGATATACGACTGCTTAACCAACATGCATTCTCGACTGATCCCACCAGAAGACCAAGAGCCACCGCCAACGAGAGCAACGTCCCGATCGAGTAATAAGTGATTCGGAGGCGGCGGAATGCACTTCCAACCGATGATCTTCAACCAATATTGTTTAAGATTATTTTGTCTTTTTGGTCTATAAGATACTCATCACCTTTAATGCTGGGAATCGGAAAAATTATAATTTTGTAAAAGGAATTGGTGTTATGGAGAATAGAAAAAAAACCACAAAGAAGTAAAAATACGTACAGAAACTCTAAAAAATAAAATTTACATGACAAATTAACAAATTCAGAAACCGAATCATTAGATTGGTCTATGAATTCACTAGAGTTAGATTGGTCTATGAATGCACTAGAGTTCACAACAAGATAACAAAGTATGTTGTTTATTAGAAATCTAAGCTCAGTTTAGAAATCAACTTCTTATAGTGTTCAATTTATCTTATTTCACGTATAAATGTTCTATAGTATGATTTTAAAAAAACAAATGAATATAATTACTGAGAAGATGATCTACCTCTTCTTACAATGAGGACAAGTCGCCAATGTGTTTGTCAATGTATTGAACATGAAAATCTGAAATTAAAAGAAATGATAAACCTGAAAGTCGTGGTAAATAACCAAAATTTCAGCATTAAGCTTATTAAATACTTGGAAAACATTTTTTTAAAGTTTTGATTCGTCGTGCATATGAATTTCAACTTTCGGTCTTCGAATATTGAAATGAGTGGCTTAAGATTATGAGCCTTCAGGGGAAACTTCTTTTCATTATAAAAGGACCTTTTTTAGCAGGAACCTAGAATAAATAAGAAAAGCGATTCCCAAGAACCTTGACCTCTCAAATTAGAAACCATTCATCTCCTCACTGTCGTTTTTCTCTTATTATTCTACGCATCATGCTCCGAAAAGCGGTCGTTTTTCAATTTTTGACAATAGCAGGTAACCTAGGGTGAACTACGTTAGAAAGTGAGAGACGCGTGTTCCCTTAAAGGAAAAAAAAAACAACATCAGTGCAGAAGAAGCACGCCACTCTGCACGTTCCCGTTGGCTCGGGCATCGCTCTCGCCGACATATCGGCCTGGAACAAATACTATTTTCTCAAACCAATAAGGGTTTCTATCATAGGGTAAATCATCTGTCTTGACTTTCCAATAGATCCATCGCTAAAGTAGGCTAAAAATGTTCTTTTTCAACTTGACGAAACCAGTTGAGGCTGATTCATAACTAAAGAAACGTTCTATTTATGTAGTGGAATGAAGATGTTCTACTTCAACTTCTAGCTGAGAAAACTGTAATATATTTATTCCAAGTGAGGAAGAGGGTCGGTAGGGGTCATTCGCCCCACAAATTTTTTTTTGCCAGTTGGCAGTTCAACTATGGTTTCTATTCTGCTTTGTGGGTTGAAAGATACGCTTCCCATAAAAAACCCAGGGATACGTATTCTCTGTTGTCGTTCAACTCTATTCTTCATGGCACGCACGCATTCTAACTGCGAGACGGGCCTTTCTTTCATGATTAGCCTTAGTGATATACACGATTCCCATGGTTAATGGGAAACAGCCTGATTCTATTCTTTTTTGTCATCCTCTTTCTTTTAATTCTTGTTGTTCACTGCTATTACTGAGAACCAGATAACGGTTAGTAGGTCTGCATTTATCATAATAGCCATTTATACAGAGAAAAATCCAAATCACTTTTTGAAACTTTTTCTTTATTTTTATAAAATAACAATAATATTTATTTTTATAAAATAATAATTATTATTATTATAAAATAATCACCAGAAAAGTACTATCGTCTAAAAACCCACTATGTAAAAAACGCATCAAGTTTTGAGGTTCAAACTTAATGAACAACTAAATGAATGAACCAGACCTGTCCCAAAGTGATGACTCGGCGGCAATTTTGCCGCGGACAGGCAATCCGAGAAGAGGCCGCTTTGCAGATCAAAAGGCAGTTACAGGGGCAGCGAACATACCTGAGACTTTTCATTCATCCATCTTCAAACTACATGCAAAACAAAACATTTTGAACTATAATATATAAATGAACTTATTCAGTGTCCAGATTCACGAGTTTGAAGAAATGCTTTGGCCGATCATCTTTCACGATGAAACTTCTCAATACACGATAAGATTTCGGGGTCCTGACTCTTTAATATGTTAGAAAAAACTCTTTCAACTCAGACAACAAAATGTACTTAACCCTCTCTTCCTTCTATCTCCCTCTTGGAACCCTCAACCCTTCATTCCTCAGAAGAGCCAACTTTTTTCCAGGAGGCGCTGGGCGAATGGGCGTGGCTTCCATGCATTGTACACACTTTACGACGTGCTGAGTGCTGCGGCCTTCCAACTCAATCACGGCCTCGCACACTCGACAGTTAACCGAGGATCCTACGGTATAAACAATTTCAATTGTTAAATGCAAGCCGTTAAAAAACTTGAAGTTTCAGAATGAAGAGTTTGAAGTCCTTGAAAAAAAATTTGTGGTGAAAAGAGGAGGAAACTAGAATGCATAAAAATGAAGAAGCAAGACTGGAGAAGCTCAAAACAAGCTACATAGAGCAAAACTGCAAGGGTAAAAAAGTAGAAAGCAAGGGGTTCCATTAAAAATTAGTTTTCGGCGGGTTCCTTTATATGTGATGTAGTTGACCTCCATTGGAGTGGCCTTCGTTCATGGCTTCTTCAGAATCTTCCTCGTTGACGACAACAGACCGTCTCCCACCATTCTCCACTCTTCCTTCTGCTGTGTAGTACTCTGATGGCGACTGCTGCAAAAGTTATGAAGTCAATTTCTTAGATGCTTCTTTCCAGCTTGTTCTCAAAAACCGCAAAAAAACCTTGTATATCAACAGGATTAATCATGAGTGATCGACAGACTCTCGGGACAGATTGAGAACGTGCGTTGGAAAATGGAAACTCATCTAAAAATTATTCGACTCTATAATCTTATTTAGCGCATTGATTTGACCCGCAACCCGCGTCCGAAAAACATCCTGGTTTCTTCGGTTTTCAATTCATCGGTGGGAATGAACCAAGATGTTGACTACTCTCACCTGCTTTGCTGAACATTCTCTTCATTGCAACCTAATTGAAACACTTGGGAACTTGTTATTAGTCGTACAACGTTTACTAATGAATTTTCTCGCGCACCAGAAACGTGACCCTTCCCCTAGAAACAGTGCCGAGCTGTTAAAGCGAATAGCTTTCGAAAAAAGTAATTGGTTTAGATGATCGAACGACTGGGAGGAATGCACATGTACTGATGAATATTTTGAACGAACGACCGTTCTTTGCGTGAGGTCTAAAATGAAAAGTAGCTCTCTTTCTGTACTCCACCTCTAGCTCGCTCCTCATTCATCCAGACTCCCTTGCTCAAAAAGCGGTCGTTTGCTTAAATTTTTAGACAAATGCGAGTAAACTTTTTGAGGTATGGTTCTATCTCGTATATCAGCTGACATTATCGGATCTGCTGACTCCTGCAAGCAGTGGCACGCTCTCTTCGCTGTTCTCGGCCATGTTCTTTCACTTCTCCACTGACTCGTCTGATATTCTCGCCCCCCGGTTCGTCTCCTAATCTCAATAAAAGCGTTCAGTGTCGTCAATTTTTGAAACAAATGCAAATGCGAAAAACTGAAACATGCGAAAGATCTTCTGAATTTATTTTTTGGTCTTTCAGAGCATGTATAGGTTAGCAAGGGGTACAAAAAACCTCCCTGGCCCCCGCCCGGAAAAGGAAATTTTTTTACGTTTCTGTTTTTCTCTTACGTTCATAAGCTTTTATCCGATGCACAAATAATTCCTCATGTTTTATGGTGTTTGATAAAGTATGAAGCACTCCATTCATCTTGCATTCAAGTCAAAGAATTTACGTTCCAAAATCAAGAAATCGCTTCTAGGGACAATTTAACTTGGGGGGGCTCTTTTCGGTGCGTTCAAAAAAATTTTTTTAATACAAAAAATGTGAATTTTCTTATGTGGTCTCGATCGCCTAAGCCGTACGGCCTCGTTAGCTTGAACTTTTTCCTAAGCATAAGCGTTTTTTTTTATATAGAAAAATACCCTTTGAAAAGGTAATTTTTAAAAAGCCCCCCCCCCCCAAGATAAAAAGAACTCGCTTCTAATATGGAAACCGAAGTGTTTTTTCATTAATAACCTATAAATTCTAAGAAAGTACAACGAAGAATCAAATTTCTACACTAAACTCGAGAACCGCTGGGAATTCCTACTGTGAAAACTTTTCTGACAAATTCAGTGACCTATGCATGCAAACGAACTTTTAGAGAATTATACCACAAATTACGAATTGGAAAAAATTCAGCTGAGTAAATAAAAATGAAAAAAAAGAATTGAACTAGTTGAAAACACTATTAATCAGTTAAATACTATCAAAATGACAAGGCAAACAATGAGAACATTTTTGGTCTTCTTTCTTTTAAAAGGTTGTGTCGAGAGAACGAGTCTGGGCACATTTCTTGAAAAGAGCTTTTTACGAAGTACATCTCAAGAAAAAGAAAACCATACCGACACAGGAACTTCACCATCACGTTGTCTCTGCTTCTCTTTTCTCTATTACCAACCCTCTCTTCTTTTTCACTCAAAGTATTATCACGACTCTTATTTCGCCTCATCATTTTGTGTTCTATCGATTCTATCAACGATGATGAGTAACAGAAACGAACACACTAAGCTGGAACCAATCAGTACACAATACACAGAAGAGGATGGACAAGCAAGGGAAAACAGACAAGATCATCATCACTCTCTTATCGATAATCGCTTCATTTCACCAACATTCTCGTGCTTTATTTCCTTCTGATAATCTTTTCATTCAATTATTTTTTACCGAATCTCCAAGTTTAAAAAAACTATATGAGCTACTCTCATACCACTGTAGCTCACCAGGATGTGTTGAAAATTCCTTTTTTGGGCGGGTGACGGTGCGACTCTGGCGACCGAAAAAGGGGAGGGAGTATTCAGAGAAAATTTCTGGTTTTTTTGTCCGGAGTCAACCATACCGACCTTTTGTTTTGCATAGCACGGACCAAAACTCAATATTCGACATTTCTCACTTACGAGCTTTAGTTTTTTTCAAAATTTTTCATTTTCTGTTATATTTTTCCACATAAAAAAGTTTTCTGGGTGGCCGGGGGAAATCAAACAAGTTTGATGCGATTTGCATACCACCGTCCCTTCAAGTTTAACGCCTCTCAAAATAATTTTTTTCATTGATGTCACGAGTAAAGAGAGCCATCCACTATAAACAACCTCTTTTTTCTGGTTATTTGCTTTAATAAACAATCTCACAAAAGCGAAGAAGATGAAAAACTTGCCCAACTTACGAAAATCATTTAAACATTTGCTAAAGTTTGACAAATTTTCCAGATCCAGTTCTTCGCATTTCTAGTGATGAAAATTTAGATAAAGATTAAAAAAGAAGTGTGTATGAAAAAGACGATTGCAGCTCCGCTTAAGCTTAAATCAACAAAAAAAATCGGATTTTCTATATTCCAAACCTTATAATTCAGTTTTGCACGGTGTATTTGGTCAATATTAAACTCCTGTTTGCGCCTTTTCTTTTCGAATATGATCCCGTTAATATTATTAATATGACTGCTTAAGCTGAGCTTTATATCTTGTTTAGAGTAATTTTCCACATAGTGGAGAGAAGTCTTCAACTGCTTAGACAACAAAAAAACTCATGCTTCCAAAATTAAAGAAAGCAATTCTCTAGAAACCATCTTCTCTTTCCAGCGAAGCCATTGTAACTTCAACTATCGAATACATTGTTCTATCACACCTTTCGGAAGTTTTATAAAAGTTTTATTTTCACAAACTTTTTCTTTATATACTAGCATATTCCTGCCCATGTTGGAACGGTTATATGGAACAATAACGACCAAATGTTATCATAACACCTGAAATTCTAAACTCATGCTCGCGTCAGTTAGTCATTCTTTGTAATTTCCATAACAATTCGATTAAGTCAACAAATGCTCAGATAAACAGTCAAGAAGCATAATTATGATATTTTCCCCCTAGCGTGATGGAACCACGTCGATACTAATTTAAAGTGGTTGTTGGACTGTCTTTAAAAAAAGGATACTCTGAACCTTGGAATAAATAAAACGGGCTTGCCCAACGTTAGCAGGAACCAAGCCGCAGCTATGCCAGTATTTCTCATGGACTAGACCAGAAAAGAAGTGGCGGATCGTTTTCTCATCTTCAAGGTTTAATTTTTATCACATTATACAATGTAATTGAAGAATGAAAAAGCAAAACACACTAAATACCATTCACTCACAAAATCAAATGCCTGCTTAACTTAGCTACAAAGAAACTACTATACTTGACAACGAAAATTTCTTCAACTACCGTTTTTAAATTCTTTAAAATTATTTTATTGAAGTGACGGGAAAGATTTAATTATTACAAAGTGAATTTTAAGTAGCTCTAAATCAATTATTTTTAAGCCTATCTCATGGAATAATTTGTGTGCATACAGTTTTTTTCATCTTATTAAGGGAATGGAAAATTCACATGAACTAATTTGAAGTACAAACTGAAGCATGGTGATCTAAGTGAAAGTTTTTTTCCGGACAGATCAGTTGCTTCGCATGTAATTTACAGTAATTCTGCTCGTAAACATTATTGGGAAGTCCTCGAGTTATCGATATGTGATACTTCCCATTGCCGCAAGAGAAACTACCAACCCAAAACCTATTTTTCTCTCTCGAAGACCTTTAAAACTCTTTACGTTTCGTCAACCGGTCAATTGAGAACAATTAAATAGTAATTGTTCAAAACTTCAACAAAGAAGAAGACACAATATAAAAACTATAAATTTTGAATAATTTGCAGTAGATTGTGGATCTAGAAAATCCCTCGGTATACAGATGACACATTCAGCCTCATCTAGTGTTGACTGGGGGAGAATGACAAGTTTCCCAGAAACATCCTCACGATACAAACAAGAAAAATTACATCTCTTACGGGGATATTCATCTAGAAAAGGGAATACTAATTGGAAATTTAGAGCTTCAAGAGAGTAAAAAGAACTTTAGAGTGCGTTTGAAGCATGTAAAAGCCGCGGCGGCATTCTACTATTGCACTCAATCAACAAAAGAGAGCATTCGTTTCAAGAAAGTTTTTTTAAACAACAGATTCTATTCACAAACACACGTAGAACAATTAAGAGAGTTTCATACCGATCGAGACGGAAAGGGAAGGGCTCGAGTGGAACAGAGAGAGAGATGGAGCGTAGGAAGAGGAAGAAATTGCGCGCGGAAAAGAACATGAAATAAATGAGAGAATTAAGAAGAGATTAAACTCAGTGTAGAATTGATCATTCGATAAGCGCGAGGTCAGTTTAGGCGAGTGTTGACTAGAACTGCGTATAAAACAAATCAAGAGGTTAAAGTTGAGAAAGAATAACCGAGAGAAAGGGAGAGAAAGGAGAGAGAGAAAAAGGAGAGAGAGAGAGAAAGATAGATAGATAGATAGAGAGAGAGAGAGAGAGAGAGAGAGAGAGAGAGAGAGAGAATATTTCATAGAAACATTATATTCATCCAGTAATTCAACTTCAGCCTCTCACAGTTCCAATGCTTATCTTCGCATGTTCTCGAATTTCAGAATATAGAGCTACACAATAGCTTCTCTTATGTTAATAATGCGAGCCGGTAAGAGTTTCTAATTTCTGTCTTCAAGTGTGAAAAAATTCAGCCTGCAGCAGAATTGGTCCCCTCATGGTTTCGTTGCCCATACCATCTTCAACATATCTGTTCAAATTCATCTTCTCACGCTCACATGTAAAATTAAATAACTTGAAGCAAATCAAATCAATAATCTACTCTTCAAAAAATGTTATTTTTTATGTACAAGAACTTCTCACGGATAGTAATCAAAATCTATCTTCCACTCCTAAATCAGTTATTAAAATGACATACATGCAACAACAGCTCCGATTACTGTATTCGACTCAAAACATCTTTTTAGAATAAGATCAGTAACATGCAGCAATTTGAAAAAAGAAGAGATTCTCCAGGATTGGTAGTAGAGGGAGGAAAATTGGGGAGGATTGGCAATTCACTTTCTGAGGTTCGTTCTCCGGCTGCTAGCGTATACTCCTGGAACCAAGGCTTCCATCAATTTTGAATCATCTCAAATGACGAATCCGATGCTTCCTGAAATAGGATTTTTAGACTGAAAAAACCAATAAATCCATACTCAATGCAAGCAACCAATATCTATCGATTTTTCGTGGAATTTGTTAAAGCGAATTCCACTAGAGGCTGAAATTTTAAAATTTTAAATTATTTTTCTCCATATTTGATTTTCTCCCAATACCTTTTAAAAAAATGTATTTAATCTTTTATTTGTTTATGAGAAGTCCAATCCGGTTTTCTAACACTTGACTGAAAGGAGTCTTCAATCTGTTTACCGGCTCTCCTGTCTTGACTGAAAGGAGTCTTCAATCTGTTCACCGGCTCTCCTGTCTTGACTGAAAGGAGTCTTCAATCTGTTTACCGGCTCTCCTGTCTTGACTGAAAGGAGTCTTCAATCTGTTTACCGGCTCTACTGTCTTGACTGAAAGGAGTCTTCAATCTGTTTACCGGCTCTCCTGTCTTGACTGAAAGGAGTCTTCAATCTGTTTACCGGCTCTCCTGTCTTGACTGAAAGGAGTCTTCAAACTGTTTACCGGCTCTCCTGTCTTGACTGAAAGGAGTCTTCAATCTGTTTACCGGCTCTCCTGTCTTGACTGAAAGGAGTCTTCAATCTGTTTACCGGCTCTCCTGTCTTGACTGAAAGGAGTCTTCAATCTGTTTACCGGCTCTCCTGTCTTGACTGAAAGGAGTCTTCAATCTGTTTACCGGCTCTCCTGTCTTGACTGAAAGGAGTCTTCAATCTGTTTACCGGCTCTCCTGTCTTGACTGAAAGGAGTCTTCAATCTGTTTACCGGCTCTCCTGTCTTGACTGAAAGGAGTCTTCAATCTGTTTACCGGCTCTCCTGTCTTGACTGAAAGGAGTCTTCAATCTGTTTACCGGCTCTCCTGTCTTGACTGAAAGGAGTCTTAAATCTGTTTACCGGCTCTCCTGTCTTGACTGGAAGGAGTCTTCAATCTGTTTACCGGCTCTCCTGTCTTGACTGAAAGGAGTCTTCAATCTGTTTACCGGCTCTCCTGTCTTGACTGAAAGGAGTCTTCAATCTGTTTACCGGCTCTCCTGTCTTGACTGAAAGGAGTCTTCAATCTGTTTACCGGCTCTCCTGTCTTGACTGAAAGGAGTCTTCAATCTGTTTACCGGCTCTCCTGTCTTGACTGAAAGGAGTCTTCAATCTGTTTACCGGCTCTCCTGTCTTGACTGAAAGGAGTCTTCAATCTGTTTACCGGCTCTCCTGTCTTGACTGAAAGGAGTCTTCAATCTGTTTACCGGCTCTCCTGTCTTGACTGAAAGGAGTCTTCAATCTGTTTACCGGCTCTCCTGTCTTGACTGAAAGGAGTCTTCAATCTGTTTACCGGCTCTCCTGTATTGACTGAAAGGAGTCTTCAATCTGTTTACCGGCTCTCCTGTCTTGACTGAAAGGAGTCTTCAATCTGTTTACCGGCTCTCCTGTCTTGACTGAAAGGAGTCTTCAATCTGTTTACCGGCTCTCCTGTCTTGACTGAAAGGAGTCTTCAATCTGTTTACCGGCTCTCCTGTCTTGACTGAAAGGAGTCTTCAATCTGTTTACCGGCTCTCCTGTCTTGACTGAAAGGAGTCTTCAATCTGTTTATCGGCTCTCCTGTCTTGACTGAAAGGAGTCTTCAATCTGTTTACCGGCTCTCCTGTCTTGACTGAAAGGAGTCTTCAATCTGTTTACCGGCTCTCCTGTCTTGACTGAAAGGAGTCTTCAATCTGTTTACCGGCTCTCCTGCCTTGACTGAAAGGAGTCTTCAATCTGTTTACCGGCTCTCCTGTCTTGACTGAAAGGAGTCTTCAATCTGTTTACCGGCTCTCCTGTCTTGACTGAAAGGAGTCTTCAATCTGTTTACCGGCTCTCCTGTCTTGACTGAAAGGAGTCTTCAATCTGTTTACCGGCTCTCCTGTTGTTGTTGTAGATTGCCCGCCGTAGGTCTCCGGCTGGGTAGACGAGGTCTTCTTTGACATGGCTCAGAAAACAATAACCTTACTTACATCATTTATCTAATTACATTATTTCTCTTTCTCTCTCGGGGTTTATTTTTATTTTTATTTTATTTTATTTTTATTATTTTTTATTTTTTTTCCCCCTTTTTTTTTTTTTTTTTGAGAGAGAAAGGAATCACTGGTATAAGAACTTAACAACAGACGTCGGGCTATTCCACAAATCTATACTTCTTAAAAGTGTGTGGTCACAGCGACACGAGAATAAATGACTAGTTGTATGTGGCTCTTCTAAACATTTTGGGCAAAGAGGTGATAGGGCAGCTCCTATTCTGTGTAGGTAGCTGTTAAGGGAACTTGCATAGCCACTACGTAGTTGCGATAATGTTATTTGTTGTTCCCTGGGAAGTTGATTCGTTGATTTATGGATTCTGGGAGGTTTCTTACCTAGAACTGGGTTAGGGGAGCAAGATCTAATGAAATTTCTAACAGTTTCAGTATGTATTCTTTTAAGTGCGGCTTTCTGATCACTGTCTACTAGCATAATTTCTAAGTCCTTGGCATGTTTACGAATAGTTCTAGGTGGTTTGGGTTCCATGCATCGACGATGGGAGGGGTGGTTTGGGAGGAGTCTTGCTCTTGCAACGAATTGCTTGGTAAGCATCGTGTTGTGCTCCTTTATGGGTAACATTTCGCTTTCTAGAGCTAAGTGCTCTGTGCCGGCCATTGCTAGGTTTCCTGTTGCTATCCGTATTGCTCTATTTTGGTTTGCCTGTAGTTTTTTCCAGTTCGTCTCGGCCAATTGAGGGGAGTAAATTGGTGCGGCGTAGTTGAGAACGGATCTGGTCATTGTTTTGTAGGTTGCAAGAAGGGTGTTTTTCTGTTGGCCCCATGTTCTTCCTCCGAGGGCACGTAGTATATTCAGTCTTTTGGCCGTTCTCTGTTTAAGGTATTCTGCATGTTGTCGGAAGGTGCCGAGTTGGTCTAAGGCGACACCGAGTATTTTGGGTGTTTTAGTTGTCGGCAAAAGGGTTCCATGGATTTCTACCTTGGGTTCTTTTTTACATTCGCCTGTATGGGTTGTGAAAAGAGTGACCGTAGTCTTTTCCTTGGATATGATCATTTTTCGTTGTTCCAATTCTTCTACGAGTTTCGGTAGGAAGTGGTTGATCTGATCTTCACAGGTTTCAATACAGGGGCTTGAGGAGAGAATTGATATGTCGTCGGCGTAGGCTGTCATCTGCGTGTTTCCTGTGGGTTGCGGGAGATTGTTTATGTAGAGATTGAATAAGAGGGGGCTGAGCACTGCTCCTTGTGGGACACCAGATCTGCATGTGAGACGTCGACTGCTTTTTCCTTGGAAATTTACCTTGATTGTACGGCCTCTTAGGTAGCTGGACATCCATCGGACGATGGCTCTTGGCATATTCGTTTCAGTGAGTTTCTTGCAGAGAAGGGATATGTTCACTAAGTCATATGCTGCAGTGAGGTCAATGGCGACCATGAGAGTGCGGTCCGGGGGTGGTTTCCGATTGAAGCCGTTTGTTATTTTGTCTTGACTGAAAGGAGTCTTCAATCTGTTTACCGGCTCTCCTGTCTTGACTGAAAGGAGTCTTCAATCTGTTTACCGGCTCTCCTGTCTTGACTGAAAGGAGTCTTCAATCTGTTTACCGGCTCTCCTGCCTTGACTGAAAGGAGTCTTCAATCTGTTTACCGGCTCTCCTGTCTTGACTGAAAGGAGTCTTCAATCTGTTTACCGGCTCTCCTGTCTTGACTGAAAGGAGTCTTCAATGTGTTTACCGGCTCTCCTGTCTTGACTGAAAGGAGTCTTCAATCTGTTTACCGGCTCTCCTCTCTTCAAATTGATCAAACTCCATTTTTGTTCTCAATCGAACAAAAAATAGTTACATTTACCCACGGTAATACAGCATTAAGAGTCTAAACAACTATAACTATATATACATATAATACAATGACGCCTTTTCTTAAAACCGAATACAAGTAGGAAAAAGTTCTTCCTGGTTTCTGAACCAAATACCTTTTTGTCGACACCATCGGCAGCGACAAGTGAAGCCATGTGGTAGTGCTGCTTCCTCAACCCGGCCAGCTTCTCCCGTTCCCTAACTAGCGACTGCTCCAACTCCAACATTCGCACCTGAATTATCATCACGACGATTCGTTTAATATTTCTGTCAGACCTTTCGACGCTCTTCTCTTTTAAATTGACTTGGCCTATGCTCTAGACTTCGAAGGGTAACATAATAAAATCCTTACATAGGTATAATAAAAGACCCTTATCCACTGTTTCCGGCTCTGAAAACTAGTTACTTTCACAATCGACGCGTCTCTCTGTCTCAAACAAAACCGCTTCAAGCGGGCCTATGTTACTTTAAGGACACACTCAAAATACGTATGATGATATAGAATAATCAGTGTGTTTTAAGCATTTCAATTGCAATTTTGCTCAAACTCAAACTCGAAATTCACGTGCTCAAATTTTAAGCATTCAAAATCTTGCCCTTATCTCACGATCTTTTTTATCTATTAAAAAAAGGTTCTTTTTTTTTCTCTGCTGACCTGACTTTCCATCTCCTCTTTCTTTGCCTCGTGAAGAGTCAAGTGAGAGAAATCCAACACATCTTAATTCATCTCTTTTCGAAAACAGTGATACATTCAACTTTTTAATAAAAAACTAGAAGCATCCATCCTTTCGAGCAACATTCAACTTTTTTCTCAATTGAAAATCTTTTTTTATAAACTTTCTTGTTTGATTCGAGAAATATTATTTTGAAACAATAGCAACAACATAAAATTGTATTTAATCCTCCTTCACTCTTGGAATACTTTATCACTTAGCAACAGAAATATCTAAATTAACGTTCACCTTCTGGTTCATGTTCATGACCACATTTCATCAATCGAACTCGACCCGGATCCATATCAACTTTGCATGCCCAACCTTTCTCATTCAAGGTCGTTCGGCCACTTGTGATGGATGCGACAACTTGAGCCGTCGCTTGGTTTACATTTCGAGAAGCAGTCGAAAGAGCAGCCATTCTGAACCATCAACACTCTTTTATCATACACTTTTAGTGCATTCCGAAAATACACAGAAGCCTACTGAAAGCGCTTTTTTCTCGTGGTGACCTCCCGCTAGGGAGCTGTAACTCACAACCCATTAAAGTATGTAGATCAAAAAAGGCTAGTGTTGAAAGACAGACAGCGAGCTTTTGCACTTGATGAGATTTGTGATGAGATCGAGTTTTCTTACCATAAGCTCATTTTGAAGAGCTTATAGATTTACGCAAATACTTCTCTTGCAGTAGAGACGAGAAAAACACCGATCTGTCAAGTTTCTGAGGATTGAGAGAGACCAACTTCTGAGAGGCGGAGTCGGCCTTGACTCTGGATGAGACATATAACTGTGCTGTGCTCGCTGCAATCTCTTGAGCAGCCACGATAAGGTGCTCGAACTTCCCTTGGCCTGAAAACATCTCACTCTCCATTAGAAGTCACCTATGTTATTTTAATTTCTCAACACAACAATATTTAAAAGCTCACTAGTTATAGAATGAACCAAAGGTGTTCCTCGAAACCCATTGCGGGTAAAATCTGTGCACAAAACTATGCGATACCCAAGCCACTAGAGATAAATACGAACTCTCTGTTAGTGTAACATTGGTATTCTTCATTTCTCATCACAAGCCCAAGATAGATGTCCAAAGTTCGCTTCATCATTAGTTTTTGCGATCTATTCGCTTTTTCAGCGCGTGGCCAGAAATAGCCTGACAGGAATTTGGATTAATCAGGGGATAAAGTAGAGGAAGAGGACGGACCGGTGACGACTCCATCTGCAGCTGCCACCAGAACTGTCGCAGCAACACCCACTGCCTTTGCAGCCGATAACAAACCCTGAGAACGACTAATAATGGAATTGAGTTCACCTTGTGTATTAATTCAACATATGCTCTTTCATTAACACAATGCGACAAAAAATCATCATTATTATAGTCTGAACTCTGTGAATCAAAAGTTCTAAATGAAAAAAATGTTTGCATCAATTTTCTGAAAAGAACAAAACCGTTTGGGTCGACTCTGGAGGATCTCAATCACCTAACCACCAGAAGGGTCGACTCTGGAGGATCTCAATCACCTAACCACCAGAAGGGTCGACTCTGGAGGATCTCAATCACCTAACCACCAGAAGGGTCGACTCTGGAGGATCTCAATCACCTAACCACCAGAAGGGTCGACTCTGGAGGATCTCAATCACCTAACCACCAGAAGGGTCGACTCTGGAGGATCTCAATCACCTAACCACCAGAAGGGTCGACTCTGGAGGATCTCAATCACCTAACCACCAGAAGGGTCGACTCTGGAGGATCTCAATCACCTAACCACCAGAAGGGTCGACTCTGGAGGATCTCAATCACCTAACCACCAGAAGGGTCGACTCTGGAGGATCTCAATCACCTAACCACCAGAAGGGTCGACTCTGGAGGATCTCAATCACCTAACCACCAGAAGGGTCGACTCTGGAGGATCTCAATCACCTAACCACCAGAAGGGTCGACTCTGGAGGATCTCAATCACCTAACCACCAGAAGGGTCGACTCTGGAGGATCTCAATCACCTAACCACCAGAAGGGTCGACTCTGGAGGATCTCAATCACCTAACCACCAGAAGGGTCGACTCTGGAGGATCTCAATCACCTAACCACCAGAAGGGTCGACTCTGGAGGATCTCAATCACCTAACCACCAGAAGGGTCGACTCTGGAGGATCTCAATCACCTAACCACCAGAAGGGTCGACTCTGGAGGATCTCAATCACCTAACCACCAGAAGGGTCGACTCTGGAGGATCTCAATCACCTAATCACCAGAAGGGTCGACTCTGGAGGATCTCAATCACCTAACCACCAGAAGGGTCGACTCTGGAGGATCTCAATCACCTAACCACCAGAAGGGTCGACTCTGGAGGATCTCAATCACCTAACCACCAGAAGGGTCGACTCTGGAGGATCTCAATCACCTAACCACCAGAAGGGTCGACTCTGGAGGATCTCAATCACCTAACCACCAGAAGGGTCGACTCTGGAGGATCTCAATCACCTAACCACCAGAAGGGTCGACTCTGGAGGATCTCAATCACCTAACCACCAGAAGGGTCGACTCTGGAGGATCTCAATCACCTAACCACCAGAAGGGTCGACTCTGGAGGATCTCAATCACCTAACCACCAGAAGGGTCGACTCTGGAGGATCTCAATCACCTAACCACCAGAAGTAACGGTAGATATATGTTAGAACAAAAAAGCGAAGGTGGAACAAGAACAATCGCATAAAATGAGCTTCTCACCTCGGTCCACTGATGATTTCTCTTGTAGAACTCCTCCGAAGGCCCTTGGCCTCTACCGGCAGCCACAATTTCCATCTGAGACTCATTTCATTGAAATTCATTCATCTCTCGTCATCAATTGTATCAAATTGTGTTGTATGTACAAATGTATTTTTTATTATCATTGTATTGCAGACTCACCATTGTGACAGTTATCCGTTGTACCACAATGTGCAAATGAATAAATGAATCTCATTCTTCAACTTGTCTTTTTTGTATTGAGTTTATTGTTTGAACTTTCCTTTCTGAATCGAGAGTTATACATTGAAGTTTACACTCTTATCATCAGCATCCAAAAGCAATTAAATCTGATTGAAGAGGAAAAAACTGTGCATGAACATTCGAAAAGTTTGGTTGAACTCATACCTCACCAAACTTGTTAAATTTCACCCGCTCGTCCCCCAGAAAATTTTTGTCATAGTGAAAAAATTATAGCATAAAAAGATCTTTTCAAAAAGCTAAAAGTTCTTAAATGAATAAAATGTCGAATATTGAACTCCGACCCGTGCTACGCAAACAAAAGATCAATTGAACACGGAAAAGATACCAAATTTTTGGTTAATTCCCCCTCCCCCTTCGCTTTCCGATCGCCAGGGTCGGTCGGTCAACCTCCCAAAAAGAAATTTTCTACACATCCTGGTGAGCTATGGTTGAACTATCATATTTTCAGATATAATTTTTGTGAAGTTGAGTTCTACCGAGTTAATATTGTCATCAGGGGTTTTTTAGTTCACAAGAAAAAGGTGCAGACACCCGCCGACGGCGGAAAATTTTTTTTACATAAGGGTGTTTCCTTAAAATTTAAAAAAACAGAGGCCCGCTGACAGAAGGTCTGACATGACTATTTAACCCGGGTTAGGATCACAGAAGGTCTGACATGACTATTTAACCCGGGTTAGGATCACAGAAGGTCTGACATGACTATTTAACCCGGGTTAGGATCACAGAAGGTCTGACATGACTATTTAACCCGGGTTAGGATCACAGAAGGTCTGACATGACTATTTAACCCGGGTTAGGATCACAGAAGGTCTGACATGACTATTTAACCCGGGTTAGGATCACAGAAGGTCTGACATGACTATTTAACCCGGGTTAGGATCACAGAAGGTCTGACATGACTATTTAACCCGGGTTAGGATCACAGAAGGTCTGACATGACTATTTAACCCGGGTTAGGATCACAGAAGGTCTGACATGACTATTTAACCCGGGTTAGGATCACAGAAGGTCTGACATGACTATTTAACCCGGGTTAGGATCACAGAAGGTCTGACATGACTATTTAACCCGGGTTAGGATCACAGAAGGTCTGACATGACTATTTAACCCGGGTTAGGATCACAGAAGGTCTGACATGACTATTTAACCCGGGTTAGGATCACAGAAGGTCTGACATGACTATTTAACCCGGGTTAGGATCACAGAAGGTCTGACATGACTATTTAACCCGGGTTAGGATCACAGAAGGTCTGACATGACTATTTAACCCGGTTTAGGATCACAGAAAGTCTGACATGACTATTTAACCCGGGTTAGGA
Organism: Allodiplogaster pararmata; assembly: GCA_964056735.1. Classification (NCBI taxonomy): domain Eukaryota; kingdom Metazoa; phylum Nematoda; class Chromadorea; order Rhabditida; family Diplogasteridae; genus Allodiplogaster; species Allodiplogaster pararmata. The sequence goes on from OZ057403.1 coordinate 3,656,855, forward strand.
TCCACCTGCTGCCTTTCTTGACCTACTTGTCCACTCAAATCTTGCCAGATGATAAAAATAAACCTGAAGTTCTCTGCTTCTCGCAACAAGCACAGCAATGCAGGCCATGAGTGACTGACAAGTTTCCAGAATCTTCTCGTTCACTTCCAATCTTAAGATACTGTAGTCAAAGCTCTCCCTCTTATATGACCGAATTTTTTAAAATGATTATACGATTGACATTGTAAATTTTATTTGTTTTCGATTATAAAATGACATTGTAAATTTTATTTGTTTTCGATTTTTACTGTGCAATCAATTGTATAATCATGTAACGATGACAATAAAATTATTATTACTATTATTATTATTGCCAATATTTTTGTACCTGTTTTACCAGAATTTGTACCAGAATTCCAAATGCTATAAAATCTATTTCCACAGCTTTTTTTAGGATCTTGTTGAAGTTTTAATTTTCCATTTCACTAGAACTCGCTTTTTAACTTCTAATTCTGCTATAAAAAGATAAGTAATTGATTTTTCTGGCAGAGCTTTCGATTTTCTTCTTTATTCGAATACTTTTTTCTTGCTTGGCCGCACAGTTTATCAAAGTTGCAAAAAACACGCAAAAAATTTTGGTCCTTTTTCCATAAAAAAAACCCTATTTGTCATCCATGTTGTCAATGACCTTGGTTTGGCTGAACTTTAGCACGAAAAAAATACCATTCTGAACTTCAACTCTCTCCTAAAGAAGACCCTGCTTCATCCTGAAGTAACCTGATTCCCTGTGTGTTCTCTCTGGCCTTCCTCTGGATCTCCTCAATCTTATCCACTGCCTGCTGGATCACAGCATCCATTCTTTTCATCTCCAACTCTAACTCTTCCCCTACAACTTCCTGCAAAAGCTTCAATTTTCAACTTTTTCCGATAATTTTTAACAATAAATCGAGCGCCAAATTATGAAATAATCTTATTTCAGATGCTCCTTCACATTATTTTCCACACTTCCTTTTAAGGGATCAGCCACTCTTCAGCAGGTTAGGGTTGTATTTCATCTAAGAAAATGCTCATAATGCTGCGAAAAGGGAAGAAGAAAGTAGGAACATTTCTCATTATTAAAAAAGCATCCACACAAGGAATGTCCGAGTCCAGCCCTTTTTCGCAGACCTCTGTATTGAACTTCAGCTGTTACCTGTTTTCATTGTTTAGACAGAAGCTTATTCGAAAACTCTTTTTTATCTTATTAATCTTGCCATCAGCGGTTCTCTGTTCAGAAAATATCCCGTTATCTTTGGTCCTCTTTGCCACTTCTGGTCTCAATATAAATCCCCTGGGACCAATTCTGAACTATTCACGAAACTCATAAATTCGTGCAGGTCATATTCATAAAAGTTCATGAATGGTCTCCTAATCTTTTTCGTGAAAAATATTCACGAAAGGCCCTCTTTTTATAAATTTCTTCTTTCAGAAATGTTCACGAATATTGTAAACGGTCGCGGAATTTGGAATTTTCGTTTTTGGTTTTTACGGGTTTTTTTGACATTTTTCGAAAAAAAAAATTTGTTGTTTTTTCCCGACTTTTTTCCTTCTAGTTTTTTTGCTTTTTTTGTTCGTTTTTCGACTTTTCTCTGGAGCAAGCCAGGTCAGGATCTGGGCCAATGGAGTCGGGGTCTAAATTGCCTACACTATTCAGCGACAGAAAATTCTTTTGACACCAAAGTATAGAAATACCAATGAAGTGAAAGAAAATCATTCATGGAAGGATACTATCGATTAATTAAGCACGACCAAGTTTACAGTTTTTCTTCGAGAAATCCGTTTTGACTCAAATTTTGGAAACAAAACGGGATTAAATCAGAATCTTGAGAAAATTCGTATCGAAATTCGACTTGAAAAAATTAAACGCAATAAATTGACTCATCGTTGATCATGAAGAATATTCTGCCAAATCCGTAATCGAGAGTTAGTTGAAAAAATTTTTTTCAAAAAATTAAAACATCATTTTAGAAAAACTAGACACAAAAAATTGACTCAGGATTGATTTTTTTTGTCTTATAATGCAGATTAGAAATGAAATTCGTGAACAATTTAGGAGTGGACTGAATTTTTTTCACGAGATTTTAAATTGAAAATTTTTCGTGAACATTGATGAACATTTGCGATAGTTTAGGAGTGATTTTATGAATTTGGTGAATTTATGAAAATTGTGAACTTCGTGAATAGTTTAGAATAGGGTCCAAGATCTCAACGTTTTTAAGTTTGACGTTTTTACCTAAAATTATGCATAATTTTTTCCGAACACTTTTTTCTAAATGTATTATCGTTTCTGTTTCCAATTGCACTTTAAAAGGAGTATGGCCTAGTTGAGGGTGGTTGGACTCGCCTTATCGATGTCACTGTTGACTGGGAGGCCAGCGACGAGTCCCAGGAGCTTCTGGAGGGAGGGTAACTCGACCCTATCTTCCGGCCCCGCCCTCTCCACAACGACTCGTGCTGCTGTGAGTATTGATCGACACTCCTCGTTCACCTCTGTAACACTCTATCACATTAAACTTTCTAGGCGCTTTATAAATCCCTTTTTGGACGTGATACGAATTCCTTTTAGACATACTCTGATTCCTTCTTTGGAAGTACTACATAAATACTCTGATATCATCGATGTAAATCTAGGACACGTTTGCTCAGGTAGTACAAACATAACTTCCAATCACCACTTACGTACAATTCTAAATAAAGGTACTAAATACAGAATCAATCAGAATATACCCATTGATACAATACTACAAGAAATAATAAATGCTTTTCTAGAAACCACTAATCGAATTACCAAGGCCTATATCCCAAACAACACTAGTCGTTCAATTATATTAAACAAATTCCATTCACACTGCATTCCCAAAATAAAATCCTATATGGAAAGATTCCACTATATTGATTATACAGACTACCAGGACATCTACAATAGCATAGCTGAGATTCAAAAACACTTCATTATAACACCTATAGACAAAGCGAACAATAATTACGCTTTCATATGTAAGAAAATCTACCTCAAATTCATGGACGCAGAAATGAATACAAATGAAAATGATATAAGAACATATGAACCCACTACACTCAATATCCTAGAGATCATCAACAACCACCTCCAACGAACCAAAGAATATAAAATCAACACATCAAACTACAGCACCTTCCAAATTCCACAAGTATATGGTATACCTAAAATGCATAAAACCCCAATCAAATTTCGCTTTATCACAGGCGCAGCTAATAGCAGCCTAAAGCCACTATCTAAAGAACTTCAATTAATCCTAAAACATTTATCAAAACATTTTAAAAATTACTGTAAACAAACATCAGAGAGAAATGGCACCAATCATCTCTTCTCTATACTCAACACAACTCCTGTCATACATAAAATTAAACTATTAGATAATAAACCTAGACAAATATATTGCGCAGATTTCACATCCCTTTTCACCAATCTCCCCCACGATGTTATCAAAAACTTCATGAGCAAAGTCATAAAACTTTGTTTTAATAACTGCGGCTCCCGTGCCATAACCTTAAAAGGTATTAGCACTTACTACACTAACGACACTTCTCAAAAAAGGACTTACCTTCCTTATGAAATCTATAAGATGCTAACTTATATACTAGATAACAGTTATGCACTATATAACAAAACTATATTTAAACAAAATAAAGGCATACCACAAGGAAACAATGCTTCACCACAAATCGCTGATCTCACACTAGCTATGATGGAATTCTCTTATATAAACAAAAATATTACCAATACTCATATTCTTAAAAACTCTTTAAACTGTACTTTCAGATATATAGATGACCTATTTCACATATCGGATAGAGTCGATCAATTCTACTCCATCACTAAAGAGATTTATGACATTTCACTCACACTTGAACAAACAAATAATGAACCAACTTCCGCTGAATTTCTAGATCTTCTTATCAAAATTGAACATGACGGAAATATTAAATTCAATCTATATAATAAAACTGATTTTTACAGCTTTAAAGTACTCAAATATCCACACTACTCTTCAAACATACCCACTAACATAGGACTCAATACTATATTCAGCGAGATATTGCGGTTCGCTGGGAACTGCTCCGAATTACACGACTTCATAAATAGAGCTCACATTCTAATAACTAGATATAGAGAAAACAAATATCCTAAACATATTATACTCTCACGCTTAATCAAAACTCTCTCACTAAATCCTAAAATATCTCTTAAATACAATACTAATAATAACATTCTAATACACAACATGATACACACATTAACACCTTTGTAATGTATTTTCACAGATTTCAATACCCTTTCTCTTTTATATGTATTTCTCTCAAATGTTCATGTGTCTGTGTATATGTGTTTTCCCCCACATGTTCATAAATTTGTATGTATTTTCACAAATTTCGATATCCTTTCTCTTTGTATATGTGTTTCTCTTACATGTTCATGTGTCTTTCCTTTCATCGGCCACTTTGGTGTCACTTCTTAGGTCACCTTCAGTTTATATCTTCATGGATATTACACTCTGAAATCACATACCCTGTAATGACATGTTCTCACACATATTTATCAATATTTCTTCCTCTCTTACATTCTCTGTCATCTCACATCTTATTGTTGACATCCTCATATGTTGACATCCTTTTTTGTGTTCATTATCACACATTTCAACGAGTTCTCTTTATATCGTGTTCTCACACATGTCCATTCATCTTCCCTATCTTCGGTCATTTCGATCGATGCAACTTCCTATATCGCTCCCCTTTCATTGTCTACTATTGGATACTTTTCTCTAAATTTACATGTCTTCTTATCTCAATAACTAGACTCTTCTTCTCTCACACTTTGAAAATTTCCTTTCCACCTATTCCAATAATTGCACATTTTCTCACACACGTCAATATTTCTTCTTCTCCTTCACAGGTCACTTCATAGTCTATTATCCCATATCTTATTTTAACATTTCGCTCACTAACCTTATTATGTACTTCCTGTTCTCTAGTTTCCCTCTTCACTATCCCATTCATCTTTTAATTTTTCCTTATTTTAAATATTTGTTACTCCATAGTTAGCTTATTATTCTATTCTATTAACTCATCTTTCAACTCATTATTCACATAATTTTTTTAACTCATTATTCACATAATTTGTTTAATTCTCGTTAGTTTTTAGTTAGTCTTTAACATTCTAAGTTAGTTTTAACATTTTTATTTTTTAATTTTTTATTTTAATCTATATTTTCATTACCTTCATTTATTATATTGTCGCTCTCTGGGCACTCACTGATGAGCCCCACCCAGAGAGCACCAAAGTCTGTCTGAGCAGGGGCGAAACAGACTTTGGTACTTCCTCTTAGCAGGTATTTTCTTTTCTATTAGAATAGTGAAAACCATTCAAAACAATTTTTATATAAACTTTTTCCGACGTAGTATTACTCATAACTTTTCGTACAAACTATAAATTTTCTAAGAGATCTCTGAATGAAGGACCTTCGAAATGTTGAATGGAGGCTGTGTAGGCGGCAGATGCAGCAGCGACGACACTCGTCGAGAGGGCGTGGCCTGCTAGTGGAAGAGAACCAGAAGAGACCAGCGGAGAAGACCAAGAGAGACCCGACAGTGCCAGATCTGCCAGAGAAAATCATTTGCATCAACTTAACTCTAGTTAAATTCTCAGTCAAACAAATCCGGTTAAAGTTAGGCAGAGAGAGCGAGAATCATAAAGTGAAAGAGAGAGAGATAGAGAGAGAGAGAAAGAGCGATCGACAGAAATACTGTGTGATAGGAAAAAAGAGAAAAAGAGAGATCATACGGGGTGGATAAGTTATGCTGGTGGCGTTTTGTAGTTCGTCGGCCGCTCTCTCAATCATGGCTAAGGTCGCTGCTTTCGCTTCTTCCTCCTTCGCGATTAGCTTCGCTTGCGCAGTTCGAGATTCTTCTAGCTCCTGCAAGCAGGTACTGTAGCCGTAAATTTCTAAGACAGACTCATTAGTCAACGAGTAAAATCGAATAAGTCGATCAAATCGAATAAACAGCTTGTTATGAGTGGCCCTGAAAAAAATGAAGGTACTTATCAACCAGTTCCTCACTATCTGCGAAAAAGAGTGTAGATCGGAAATTATAATCATGAGGAAACGACCGACTCAAGAGCGAAACCGAGAGCGTGTGTTTAAAAGTTAAAGATGTCATTTGAAAAAAGATATACATAGTATGAAAAGCTTCTTTTGATAGCGCATAGACTTTACGACCAGTACAGATTTGAGGAACCACGCATCATCCACGCACAAACACCAAAGAGCTCAAGTTGCCAATCTCGCACCTTCCTGAGATGCTCCGCCTGCGCATCGGCCTGAGCCAGCTGAGATCGTAAATCATCTTCGAGGCCCGCAGTGCTCTCCAGCTGCAAGAACTTACGTTTCTATCACTTGAGAAGAATAGATGAGAAAGTAAAACTGCTTCGCTCCTCGCAATCATCGGCTTGAAGCAGTAATACCAGCGATATTGTTATTAAACGTTGACTCAAGTAACGCTTGAACCATTATAATTGTTGATTCATAACGATAACTAGCCATACAGAAAGTTTCAAATTCCTATTCCTCTCTCTTACTTCTTTTCATTATTTTCCTCCCTTACCCTCCTCTGCTCAACTCCCACTTTTTCCTATTCCCAAATACCTCATCCTTTTTTAATTCTCGTTCGTTGTCTGAGTGTGGAGGCTCAACTTCGACTATCTATGGCTGCTATAAACACTATCAGTGAGACAGGGAACTGTCAGGTAAGGTCTGAATAAGCAAGGGGAGCGCATACCTTGCCACGAGGCGAGAATGAGTATAACGAACATCATTATTGTTTATAGTCGTTCTTTTTTTTTGAAAACGGTGGTTTTTTCTCTCTTCTATATTTTGTTGACAAATGCCGGTCACTGATAAAGTCAATCTACCCGGTATACTTTACCTTACTATCGTACTCCTTATTCTGCCTCTCTGCCTCCTCCAACCTCCGGGAGACTCCTCGCATCTCCTCGTCTCTGTCCATCTTCTGTCGCTCCGTCTGTTCTACTGTTTTCTGGAGCTCTCCCAGTTTCTGTAGCGCCTGCAATTCGGTACAAATTTCAATAAATTTTTTTACGGATAACGCAAGAATCAATTCCTTTATTTACTTTCTTTAAAAACAAGATGTATGTATTCAAATTAAATGGATCTCCTTTCTAGATAGATTTGATTAGTTTACGGTAGAACCGAGGTACCGGGTTTATCGTTTTCACTAAAACCGTTTACTGGATTTTTAATTTTGAAAAACTCCATAATACTTTATTCAAGTATGGCACAGAAAAAGCAAGTTTACTGGACGGGATCGATCCCAGGCATCTCGTTTAAAACCGGGAGCGCGTGTTACCATTACACCACAGGGACAGATTGCTATTTCTTGGTAAATGGTAACGCGCGCTCCCGATTTGAGACGAGATGGCTGGGTGCGTTACACCCCCCCCTATGACTAGTTTTTTTCTGTGCGATAGTTCCATCAACTCTCATTTTAACCAGGAGTCACTGGCAGTTACACAGTTTGAAAGCAGTGACTCACTGCTTTCAAACTGTGTGACTTAGAATTTGAAGATTTATCATCCATCTTTCTCCTGTATTAATCGTGAATTCTGGAGTTACGCTCTATTCGTGACGCAATCGCTTAATAAGCATGAGTGACTAAGAGAACAAGGCATATGAGCCTTTCATATAACACTATCGCACGAAATAGCAATGTGTCACAGTGGTGTAATGGTAACACGCGCTCCCGGTTTGAGTCGAGATGGTTTGGGTTCAATCCCGCCCGGTGTACAAGGTTTTTTTCTGTGCGACAGTACAATCAATTTTGATTTTGAAAGAACTGTTATCGTCCATTATTTCTAATCAACTTCTTCATAACTCCTAACTTGACTCCGTCACTCAACTAACTTTCTTTCTTACTGTATATCTCCTGAGCCCCTCTCATTTCCTCTTTTTCATCTTAGTTCGTTTTCAAGAACCTCATAACCAACCGTTAGATGCTCTGTCCGGAACTTCTCGTATACTCCTTTCAGCTTAGCAAACTTCTCTTCGCTTGCTTTCGTACGCGATTCCGCGTCGACAATGCGGGCATCTGCTCGCTCCGACAGCGATAGATCACGCGTGGAGAGCTCCGCTGAAAAACGCATGCAAATTTTTTCATGAAAAAATCATCATTGACGATGAATTTGAAACGCGCCCGCTCCCATTCTCGATTGTTCCTACACTATCTTACCTCTCCTGATTTTAGAGTGCAGAAATACATGGATCTACCATGTTCTTTGAAAATGAGAGTTGACCTTATCCCCGAGAATCATAATTACAGTATCCATAAAAATCGTGCCTCTGAGCCGATCGACTTCTCCTCGTTGATCTTCCGCCTCTCTCCTGACATGATCAATTTCATTCTGCATTTGCAAAAGACGATTCTCGTATTGTTCGATACGGGATCTGAAACATTTAAATCAGTGGTTGAAAAGATCTACGACAATTCGTTGAAAAGAACAATCAAAAGAACAAAAAAGAACAATCAAAAGAACAAGAACAATCAAGCTCGCCAACGGAGTCGCCTACACGATGGTGCGAGTGTCCACAGGACGTCCGGGACGCAAAGGACTCCAAACTATACCTATCCCATTATAACACTGGAGGGTCGAGAGCTTCAACGACTTCCTCCAGTGTCTCACGAAGGAAGATCTACCCGTTGGGCAAGACAACAACAACAACATGAGGGTACGGCACGCTTTGGAAACAGAACGAGAAAAGTTAAGAAATACCATAAAACAAGAGCGCCTGCATGGTTGTTTTTTAGGCACAAACGTTTTTTCCCCCGCTGCATTGGAAATACAAACCCCGGCAGGTACAAACCCTGGTAGTTCTCATCTCGAACTGTGAGCAAGAGAAAAATAGATACTACGGACTGACCGGGCCTCCGCAATAAGCCTCTCCTTGGCGAATCTCTCATCTTCCACTGCACGAGTCAGTGACAGAATCTGCTCATCTCTGCATAAGAATTGTATCGTTCAAAACAAAATTCAGGGGTTCCCAGCCCGTTTATGCTGAAGCGGGAAACGGTAAGACCTTTTTTAGCGATTTGTATTTGTTCCAAAACCATTTGACCATGAGCGTATGAGAAGCCAAAAGAAAAGGAAGCAGACAAGATTGAAATAATAAACTTTCCCAAACTCTTCCCCCTTCCTTTCCCAAACATAATAATCAGAATCATAATCAAACAATTTGGTTTCGGAAAAAGAATTAGATATACTGAATCGGTATCAAGCATATTATACGCTCTCTACTTTTTCATACTTTACAGTATCTGACCGCTGATCTGTGTAGGATGCAGGCGAGGCGGTCTGCGGTTGGCGCTCTTCCAAGTCAACCAGCGCCGAGTCTCCCGCTATTGAACCACTGTCCTGAAACATGAAGTTACCGTACTTTTTTGTAGATTCTTATTGAACAAAATGAAATTGTGCAAACTTTTAAAACAGAATTTTTTTGACTCGCGATCTCCCTCGTGAACATACTCTAAATTTTATGTAATTGAAATAACAAAAACTCCAAAATCCAACTTATGCGGTTATAAACGGTTCACTATTGTTTGAAAAAATTAAATATTGCGTTTAAAACAAATAATTTAATTACTGTACAAAATATTCAACAACAAAAAAAACTATCGTGTACAGAAAAATCAATTTATCATTTGGGTTACTTCTGATTCGGTGTACAGGTGAGCATGCGGCGTACGGTAAGAATCCAGATCCGAAGCTTGCAAGAAATTAGGCGCAGACTGTAAAATCAATTAATTGAGCCGGGTTTTTTTGTTGTTGTTGTATTTTTTCAGTGTGAATAGTCGAGCGAATAATTTGAAACAACAATAATTTTTTTCTTCTCAACTTCAGTTCACTATATTCAGCTTTTCTTGAAGAATTCTAAAAATTTTGACGAATTCTAAAAAAATTAATATTCAAGATGATGTTTTTGAATAACTTGGTCGGTGAAAACATTACAGAGTTACATGAATCCGCTCGTCAATCAGGGTTTAAACGGTTATTGGCCCAGCTATGTTGGCGCAGAGAATGATCTACATTCTCTTCTCCTTCCGTTCTATTTTACTTTTCTCTACTTATTTTGCCACCCTTTTTGCCTTTCCACAACCCTTTTCCAACTCGCTTTGCGCGTACAAATAGGCATTAGAGCGGTTTCAAACGCCTGTCCTTAATATAAGAAAAAGAATAAGTTAAAATAATTCAAAACTTACATATATGTATGTATATTGTTAGGCACTCCTCTTCAACTCCAATTATCCCTCGTTGAATCGCTTATCATACCCTCTTTATCAAATCAGACTACTTTTCTTTTGAAATTGATAAATATTAGAAAACTCACGCTCGGCAATGTCGGAATTGATACAAGAAATTTGTAGTATTGTAAAGCGCTCGATTCCTCATAAAACTTTTTCGTCCGTCGAAAAATCATCTGAAAATTTTAGACTCCTTTTTTTGATGACACACAGGCCTAAAAAACGAAATTCAGTTCAAGCTTTCAGGAGAATAAAAATTTTATTTTTAAAAAATTATGATAATTATGATACTGAAATAATTATACTGAAATAATTTACGATTTACACAAAGCCGTTGTTCATCACACTGTTTGAATAAAGTGTTTAGATTCTACTCATGCTGATTAGTTGCTGAAAGCGACCCCTCTGAGCATACAGTATACCTAACAGTAAACCTTCCAGTCATACAGTAAACCTACCAGAAAGCGATCCCGATGACCCGCCAGTGTATCCGGCGGCAAATGCGCGTGGAGGTGGAAGATTATTTTCACAAGAAAATCGTAGAATTTGGATGTGTCCAGGATGACAAGAATCAGGGGCGCCAAAAGCGTCTGACCCTGCGGAGTGAGTGATGACCAGGAGAGCATCTCCAGCGAGGAGAATACTGTAAACAAAGTTCTGAAAGAATGCCGTAACATGTTTCAAAGTATAGAGGATACAGTACTTCTTCACACATAACATGGATAGTTGTGAAAAATCCCTTCTTGGATAACATGTTTTCACTTTTTTTTTTTTTTTTTTTTTTTCACAAACTTTTTTCAAATCGGAAAAACATTCAAACATTTTCTATCTTTTTGAAACCGCGTCTTGTTTTTGAACTCACGTTCATGCCTTTCTATGAAATCGTGTCTCAACAAGCCACCACTAGGAAGCTCAAACCAATTACTTGGAATCTTTAAAATTATCACGTCACGTTGTACCCGCGACACTTTGTTAGTTTTCACTGTTTTTTTTCCAAAATTCACAGAACGGAAGGTTTAGAGTAGCAATAAAAAAATTACAACAGAAAGACTTCTTTTATCACACAGAAAAGTGAAGAATGTATGTTTTTGCCTCTGAACCACGGTTCATGTTCATGAACCAGACCAGTGTTTAAAAAAGTGGGAGGAATCCTGCGCGAATATGTTTTTTCCACTTTAACGAAAACCAAAAAAAAATTCTCTCATGATATTGTAGTCCGCTGGTGCGATAGTCTAACGGAACGTTTGCGTGCACTTGGCAAGTTGAAAAGACTTCAGCAACAAAAAATTTTTCCGAGTTTTTTTCTTTTGTCATGCCAAAAAAGCCAGTCGCGCGGACGTGCATACGAGCTTCAAACTCACTGTAGTAGAGTCTGGTTTTTATTCATATTTTAGTTGTTTTCGAAGAGATAGCACGTTTGAGCCGTAATATTTTTCGTAAAGAAATAGATCTAATTTGAGAACACCGGCAGATTTTTTTGGTGAATAAAGTGACATTCCGAACTGATTACTGTACTTTCTTTTTCCAGTCCAAGTAACACTTCTCTTTTGTTATGAAATTGTGAATTTTTGTTGTGACTTTTCACTTTTTCTTTTGTTTTTTTTAATAGCTTACATGTACGTATCCGCCGCAAAGGACTGGCCGGACACTATACATATTATACCTGCTTCTGACCCACCGAACTCCATTCTGACCTTTCTGCTGTAGATTGAGTAAGATGTCCATTTGGTCTAGCATCTCTATGGCCACTTCGTACGCAGAGTCCATGTCTCCTTGGAGATGCTTCACTTGACTCTCGTTCATATTCAGGTTACCCGGGATCACTGGGAACTGCAAGTTACATCTTATACTCCTCGGTTAATTCTACATATTCACATCAGAAGCTATTTGTAAAACGTACCCACTCAACTTTGTTAGTCTTAAACTAGATCAACTTATGATGTATGTAAATCGTTTAAACAACGATGGGCTGCGACTTTATACGAAATAAATCTGAGAAAGAAGAAAAGCAAACTAGAAAGAACGGTCATTGTGCCTTAGTGATAGGAAGAAATCGCATCGGACAATGTGTTCGGTTGATGTATTGGTAACATTCTAAAAGCCCCGGTTAGGCAGCGGTGTTTCGGTCCCGGCCGAGTGCCATTTTTGCCCCTGTGATGGATTTCTTTCTTAAACTAGAGACCTAATAGCGAATTTCATCAATAATGAGCGAGTGAATCTAATCCGAATTTTAAGCCAACAGAAGGAAAGTAATTTGCTCTAGTTTTAATAGACAACGGGGAAAAGATCTCTCCTTTCATTCAAGAAACTTCATTATAAGGCCTTTGCTCCCAAGTGTGTTTCATTAACCCGCACTTCGTATGAAATCTATGAGCAATCCAAAAAGTTTAGTGATACAAATGATGTGTTCGTCTGCATCCTCTCTTTACATCACACGCTCTCCAGCTCTCTTCTCCTCTCTCGAGGCCTATCGTTCCCTCAAGATTAAAGATTTTTTTCTTTCTTGAGTTATCTTTCTCTGCCTATGACCATTCTAGCCTAGTTATGCAACAGACCAACTCATCTTGGGTTTGAGTCGATTTTTTGAAAAATTGATTACAAATACAACTATTGCTATCTTTTTGAAGTTATTCCATCTTCAAACAGCAAACTATCGGTTGATCCTCAATATGGAAAATTACGCTCCTTGCAACTTACTTTCTTGTGAAACTCGAGACGCTCCACGAGAACCTTACAGTATGCCTCATTGCAAGCACCGTAACCAGACGTGTGTAGGTGATGCCAAAATTGAGAAAGCTGCTTGATCTTGTTGAGGTACCTGGAACGCTGCTTCCATATAGTTTATCGCATTGAGTTCATTCATCAACATAAAGGCATTTGTGGAATGAGTACACAAGCGTGACACTTTAACAATTAAAGTGAGAAATTCATTTTTCGAAAGAAGAAAAAAAACTGAAACAGCGGAAGAAGAGAAAGAAGAAAACAACAATTCATGGATCGGGTATTTTATATTTAGAATAGCTATAGTTCTGAAATCATGACTCTAAAAGATTTTACTGAATTCGCTGAGATTACCGATAGTGGTAAACTGTTCCATTTGTTAACAATTCTAACTGAAAGAATATTAGAATGCGCTACGCTTTTCATTTTTGGTATAACAAGGCTGCTTGGCTTAGCCTTTTAACGCACGGAACTGGTCAACACGTCCAACTTTCTACCTTTCTGCTTATTATTCCGTAACATGTAATCAACTTGTTTATAACCACTCTGCTCTCAAAGATGATTCTAGTTCCTCTATAGTAACTCCTAGTGCTAAAGCTGAAGCATTTGCTATTCATTTTCAATCGGTCTTCTCTATACCATTACCTACACCGTCTAATGCACCAAGCTTTACACGATCCAGTTGCTCTTTTTCTTTGGATAGAATTACTGATGAAATGATCTTGAAAGCACTCCATTCTATGAAAAAAAACAAAGTTAATACGACCCCTGATTCTATACCGAATATTGTTCTTAAGAAATGCAAGTATGCTCTACTGTTACCTCTACGTATCATTTTCAACAACAGCCTATTAACAGGAGTGGTCCCAGATCTTTGGCGCACCGCTATAGTGAGACCAATACTTAAAAAACAACCGTCCACTTCCGTTGCCAACTATCGACCCATTTCTCTTACCTCGTCCGTCTCTAAGCTTATGGAGAAGGTTCTGTACACAGAAATTATCTCTTATTTAGAATATAACACTATTCTTTCTCCTCTCCAACAAGGTTTTCGGTATAAACGTTCAACTGTTACCGCGTTGGCTGAGTCTCATTCATTCATTCATTGCTAACTGCCTTAGTCGTCATTTATGTGTTGATACTGTACTTCTAGACATATCGAAAGCTTTTGACAGTGTTGAGCATCATCTTTTAGCATTTAAACTGGAGAACATAGTAGGTATCACGGGCTTACCATTATCATGGCTTAAAACGTTTCTCGCAGCCAGGACTCAACTCGTCAACATAGATAACGTTTCATCTCCATTGACAAACGTGACAAGTGGAGTTCCTCAGGGGTCCATCGGACCGTTGCTTTTTAGTATGTTTATCGAAGATATCAAAGCAGGGTGTTTCTTAGCACCCGCAGCACTTTTTTAGAGCGCATAGGTTTTTAAAATTTCAGAGTTCAACTTTCCATTTTTCCAATGATTTGGACTTTCCCTACGATGAAACTGAGAAAAAATTTCCAAACGCATAGATTTCAATGTTTTTCGGGATTTTTGGAGAGCGCATAGATTGTTTTTACCCGCGGTGCGGGTCAGAGAAACACCCTGTATCAAAGTTGAAATTCCTTCTACTGTTAATTTCTGTTTATTCGCGGACGATTTAAAGTTATTTGCTGTTGTTCCTAATAGATCCGATGACCTTCAACTAGCATTAAACAAAATCAGCTGTTGGTGTCAAAAGTGGAACCTAAAACTCTGCTCATCCAAGTCTACAGTGACGCATTTTGGTAACCAAACAAGTAATTATGTCTATTTGCTAGATGGTAATCCCCTTTCCTCTTCTCCCGTAATTAAAGACTTAGGTGTGTCCGTAAATGATAAGCTATCATATAATGACCATGATACTCTTAAATGTAAATCATCTGAAACTCTAGTTAATATACTTCTTAAATCATTTAAGACAACATCACTACCTGTTCTTATTAAGGCGTTTACTATTTATATTCGTCCAATTATTGAATACGCCTCCGATATTTGGTCTCCTCCATCAAAAGGTCGAATAAGAGAGCTTGAACATGTCCAGCGATATTTCTTGAATAGGGTAGCTAAACGTTTGGGTCTGTTTAATTTAACTTATTCGCAAAGACTTTCATTGTTAGGATTAGAGAGACTTCAGTACAGACGTTTAATAAAAGACCTTCTGTTTCTACTTAAATGCATTCATTCTCATGCTTACATAGACACCTCTACAATATATCATCTCGCTCCTCTCTCTAAGCCCTTACGTTATTGTCATTCATTCCGTATTCAGCTCCCAGTACCTGTTTAACCTACAAAAATTTCCACTTTTGTCTCTAGGACCATCAATATTTCGAATAATTTACCTCCTAATGTTGTAATTATCCAAAACAATAGTATTTTTGCTGCTAGTCTTAAGAACCTTAACCTTTCTCATTTGGTTTCACATCTGACTGTAGAAGATTGAATGGTTTTTTCACCTTTTTCTATCTCTATCTATTGTACTTAACTACCTAGCCTTTGATCTACTCTCATTAGGGCTATTGTTAGGGCAGCACAATCTGCCACCAAGTTCATGCATTAAGGAATATATTATTTTGAGATTGTATCACCTCTTTTTTACTGTGTATGGAATAAAGAAATGAAATGAAAAGTTTGTTCATCATAACTTACCTCACCCACAAAGAATGTTAGAGAAATACTCTGCCTGTAATCTCCATCACAGTTAAGTTTGTTCATTGAAAAACCGAGCCAAACGACATTTTATTTGAATGCCGAAATTGCTTACCGTAACCCAGCCTGTCTAAGTGAACGAAAAGAAGTGGAAGGAATATTAACTTGTAAGACTCCTCGGGCACTTTTCGGTGCCCATCTCTAATCAATTTGTGCAGCAAGTGACAGAACTTCCACGTGAACACGGGATTTTTCTCCAACTGCATACGCATAACTGCATTCCAGAAGACATTTGAAGACCTGCAATTCGTGTTTTACACCGGATTTCTACTGAATGCCTCTAGATGTATAAACCTCTGGAAAAAAACTACCTCAAACTATAGTAACAACTATGCAGTTAAAAAGATACATTATGTCGTTGTCCTTGACAGCAATTGTTCTTGAATCTCGTTAGAGATTGTAACAGTATGATCTAAGGCAAATTTGATTGTGACTTTAGATTGATCTCTTAGACTGACTCATACTCAAGTGTTTCTTTTTTCGCTGTTGCTTCTATGTATAGAGTGACAAACATTCTGTAAGATTACTGTGTCAGTACTTCTTTTTTGTATTCCGCTATACTGTGTCTTCAGTGTTTCACCTAATTTGCCAACGCATTATCCCTTGTTTTACAAGGAATAAATGATTTATTTTGTAAAGGTCACAGTTTCTCCCAAAAAGGTCACTTGCAATTATTGAAAATTTTCAAATTATTGCTGTTAGAGCGTGGCAGTCTGGAATGATGAGAAGTGAGATTGAGGTAAAAGGCAGAGTAAGGAAAATATTCTGATTATTCTAGACTCTCTCACTCGTAGAATAGTTTCTCTTTTGGTCTTCTCAAGTGGTGGTTCTTTTTTGTGGAAGTTCATCAAAATCGCGGTTCTTACAATGGTACATAAAGCACGTTTGATGCATCACTGTTTTTTTAACATCCACACTGAGTTGAGATATGTATTCATTAAGAAAAAGTTGATAAAAGGCTTTTTTTTGGAAGAAACTTTAGTGAAGGTTAACTATTGTGGTTCCTTCATAACTGACTCAGTGAAGGTTAACTATTGTGGTTCCTTCATAACTGACTCAGTTTTGATTGAATACATTTTTTTGTGATGTTTTAGGTCCAAAAATGCTAAAATGTGTGTGAAAAAAAGAACATTTCTTTGAAAAAAATTATGCGAAAAATTTAAATTTGGAGTAAGTTCAAAACTTTTCACTTATTGACATCAAGTAATACCATAGCTCACCAGGATGTGTTGAAAAAACTATTTCGAGGCGGGCAACCGGGCGACCCGAAATAAATGGGGAAGGGGAGGGGGATGGGGGGTTAAGGGAGAGGGGCCGACGACTTTTTCTCCGTTCCTTTTCTGGCTCAAAAAGTTTTTTCTCACTTTTTTATCCATTGATAAAAAACTTTGAACAGATCAAAAATATGGTAATCATGCACGCGAAGTTCAAGTTCAGCCTTACATGGGCACTTTATTAGCATCACACAGACGCAAAGAGAGTAAGCCGGTTTTCAGTAACTTGAGTTGAGTTAAATTTTTTTTTCCTTGGAGATATAGCGGGCGACCGGGAGAAATTTCATAGGTTTGGTGAGCTGTGAGTAATACAAACTATAAAAATTATCAGTAACGTTTCCGGCCTTGAAAACCTGCGAAGCCTCAGCCTAAACATATTTTTACGTTCTTGGCTGAAAAGTTAGAGAGAGTTGTTCAGAAAAATCTCAGTGAGTTGATTAGTTAACTTCAAGCTCTGAAATATTCAAACAATCAAGAGTAAAAAGTTTTGCAAGTTAAACAAATTCACTCTTTTGCCAAGAGTGATTGAATATGAAAAGCAATAATAATAATTAAGCAAACCATGAACAAATGTAGCTATTTCTCACTCTCAACATTCAACACTCGACTAAGAACGTTTAAATAAGTTCGAGCTCAAACAATGCCAATTTTTGAGCAGTAAACGAACCACTTTTTTTTTAAAAGAAAAAAGTCATTTTTTTTATTTTCAAACACACTTTTGCAATTTTGTTCAGAGCCTAAAACATCACGAAAAAATGTTTTTAAAAAATTATTCAAGAATTGAATTATTTATAGAGAGACCACTTTTAATGCAGCAAGAAACTAAGAACCATAGTTAACTTTCGCCAAAAACTTTTATCTTTATTATCATTCGCACTCGATTTCTCTTTTTACAAAGCTTTTTTTTACCAGGGGCAAGTAATTTAGCGTAAGAGGCAGGGTGTTGCTTAGCACCCGCACAACTTTTTTCGAGCGCATAGATTTTTAAAATTTCAGAGTTCAACATCAAAATTTTCCAATGATTTAGAATTTCTCTACGTAAAATCCGAGAAAAAATTTTTTCTAAGCGCATATAGTTCTATGTATTTCGTTGTTTTTGGAAAGCGCATAGATTTTTCCTACACGCAGTGCGGGTCAGAGAAACACCCTGGTAAGAGGCATAGGTGATTGCCCTCAACAGAATCATATAGCTTAAGAGATATTGATTATGGAGGAGAGTAACGATCTACTGACTTCTCTTGGTGAGTACCAAGAATTAGTCGACGAGAGTGCTTCGGCTTCAGAGGGACTTCTTGCTTAGTCAACGCTTTCTGGACGGCTTCTAGCTGCAAAAAAACAACCCTTTATTTTTTCTAATATATAGAACACATTCTTTAAATTATTTTTGTTCACAGTAGCTGATCTCGGGGAAATTTTACTTTAGCACTTCCCTCCTGAGAACAATTGCACTGTAAAAGAGACGGTGATACCACAGGCCCCTTCCTACGTCATCGTCATCGAATTTTAACCTCCCCGCACCCTCGAGGGGGAAGTTAAACATTTTTCTGGAGAAATGGTGTTGGGGTACTAAAATTTAAAAGGTCCGGGTATGTAATTGATGCCCCATTTTGTATGGTGGGGGTTAAAATTATATGTACTTTAGTCTCCCCCCTTTTAGGACCGTTTTACTATGGAGTGGGGGCCTCTTGTATCACGGGGGGGGGGCCGAAGGTGAGGGGGGCCTAAAGTAAAATTTTACCCTGATCTCTCCATGAATCGAACTCTCACGATAGTGCGCGTTAGGCAATGTTAAAAAACACAAATTCACCGGTCATCCTTTGTACTGTCTATTCCATTTTATCAAATCGAATTTCTTGGTAAGGCAGAAATGTTTACCTGTAAGATATTACTTCTTTTGACTCACAGGTCGTTCACTGAGATGCGTTGTCCATGTGTTGTCACGCTCATGACAAACGTACAAATAAATAAATTTATGATTGATTCTCCAGTGAAAAGGCGCTCCCTTTACTCTACTGTCTAGGCCACGATCCTTTTTTTTTGCTGGTACCATTCTGATCAACCAGATAAATCCGAAGACGAGGCATATCAAAAGCGCTCACCTGTCCTTTGAGAAAGGCTTCTCTGTCCATATAGGCCCAAACCAAAGTTTGAAGCCTTCGATCTATAAAACATACATTGCAGTCACGTGAATAAAGTCTTTTTTTTTGGTGAGTCTAGAGTTCAAAAATGGTTTATGACTGTTTTGAAGACGTGAAACCGAATAATAACTGTGCAGAAAACACAATGTTAGTATTTCGAAACTTTTTATGCTCAATTTCTAATATTTAATAGTTTTGAAGCCTTGCTTATCAAAAAAATTGAAAACACAAAGACTTAAAACTTTTTGAGTTAGCTAATCACAAAGCTGGAATAACACAGTCCTGCAACATTTGAAATTTCTAAAGAGAATTTTGCTTTATTGATGAACAATATATTTCAAGCAAAATAGATAGTCATCAGGCAAATTCTCTTCAACAGCCCAAGTCCGGTTTTCCTGAGTGACTCATCATTTCGGTGAGTAATACATTGGAATCTCTCAAGCCAAGAGAAAACTTTAAATAAAATAAGCTTTAGACATAGGTTTGTCTAAAGCCATTTTATTGATGCGGTCTCGTTAGCGTAAACTTTTTCCTAAGCCTAAGCTTTTTTTTTAATGTAAAAATATTTTTTGTAAATGTAAATAAGTCAGACGTATACCCCATGGAACCTCTGGGTAGAAGGGCCCTGAACGCAAAAAGTGCCCCCTCCCCAATCCCTCATGCCATGATGAACAAAGAAGTCTTGATTAGCGAGCTATGATTTTTGGAACTTCTTCCCTTTAGCAACCCCCCCCCCCCTCCCAGAGGTTCAATTGGGGGCCGTTACAGAATTACACCGTGCACACTGTGCGCACTGTACACCGTACAAATGTACACCGTGCACTGTATAGTTACAGAATTACACCGTGCACACTTAAATTTGCATGAGTGTTTGACGCACTATATTGTTTCACACTATAATTAATTTCCTCCAAAAAATATGAATTTTCTTCAATAATATCATGCCATATCAAGCAGCAAACGTGCGAAAGTTTAATAAACCATTGACGAAGTATAAATTTTCGGTTTAGAATTAGTTTCAATAATTGAAATATATCTAGTTTTGAGTAAATCAGTAAGTTATTCGCATCATCGTAATTTTTCAGGTCTGATGGAACAGTTCCGAGAAGGTCCAGAAGGGTTCTTTTACCAGTTCAGAGAGAAAAACATCGACTTAGCAGACGCTTTTTTTTGCACGGTGTAATTCTGTAACGGCCGCAGTGTACGGTGTACATTTGTACGGTGTACAGTGCGCACAGTGTGCACGGTGTAATTCTGTAACGGCCCAATTGGGTCATTTTCTTGATACGGTCTCGTTCGCCTAAGCCGTACGGCCTCGTTAGCGTAAACTTTTTCCAAAGCCTAAGCGGTTTTTTTAATGTAAAAATAGTTTTTTTTTAATGTAAAAGGAACTTTTTTGTAATTGTTAATGAGTCAGAAGTATGACCCATGGAACTTCTGGGAGGGGGGGGGGGGTTGCTGAAGTGAAGAAGTGCCTGATTTTTCCTATGAAGTAGCCAAGAAAACAATTTACACAGATGAACGAATTTCCGTGATGCTTCATGAACTTCACACCAATAGAAGGTATTTCTAAGAACAAATAGTAGCAACCGACGTATATATCTTTTACTGAATGATTTTTGAACTAAGAAACAGTAATCAGAATTGCATGCTAGGTGCACTTGAAAACAAGCTCTAATCTGTTGACTGTAGCTTAACAATCGTTGCAAAGCCATTTGCAATTTAAATATTAAGAGTAACAAAGTGTCTTGTTTCACTGTAGGAATTTGAAACTAACTAAAAGTTCAAGTTTGTTTCAACATTAAAACATACAAAATTTAGCGTTAATCTCAGAAAAAAATTCAAAAATGCTAGAAAAAGTTTGCTGTTAGATAGAAAAATAACGCACGTTCAGCTGAGATGAGTGATCAGCGCTCAATAGAAGATTTCGAGGAAATTAATGTTCATGTTGCGTTCAAATAGCAAAATTAATTTTCTTTTTATAGTTTAACAGAGGTCCATCTATCTATAAGTCTATAGACACTATAGTGCTCAACGGAAAAAACAGATATTGTTTAATACACTGGGGACGCTTTTTATATCAAAAGAGACTCAACTAATTGTTTTAAACACATACAAAAAAGGATGAGATTGGGAAAGTAATGCTAGAAAGAGGGCCTTTAGCAAATTGCACTCAGTGGGCGCAGTGGCGCAGAGGCTCACTAAAACACGGCCTCAACTCTGGCCTTTTACAAATCGCACTCAGAGGCTCACTAAAACACGGCCTCAACTCTGGAAATTTTGGGGAAAGGAAAGGGGGGAGGGAGAGGGGGGTTCACCTAAGCAGGGAAGGGAGAGGGGCCTAAAGGGGGAAGGGGGGGGAGGAAGAGGGCCCTACCTAAGCAAAGGGGGGGTAGGGCCCTAAGGGGGAGGGGGGGAGGGGGAAGGGGGGCCCTAAAGGGGGGAAGGGGAGCCCTAAGGAGAAAGGGGGGAAGGGGAGTTTTAATGAGTAAGAGAAAAGAAAGAGAAAAGTGAAAAAAAAGAGAAAAAAATAAAAAAGAGAAAGAAAAAAGAATACTAATTAATTGAGCTAGGCCGTTTTTAAGTTGAGGCCGTGTTTTAGTGAGCCTCAATTTAAAAATCTGCGCCACTGAGTGCGATTCGTTTAAACGCCTAGAAAGAGCATACAATCAGGCCATGTTCATTACTAATTCACGCTTCTGCGCGGAAAAGAGAGAAAGAGTTTTTGACGCTCTATTATATTTTTTTTTAAATCGACATTTACTATGCAAGGTTATGGTGAGACACATTGTAAATGATACATACATAAGTGTGGTGACAGGTAAGGCAAATTTATAAATGCTACTGATTATTCTCCAGTTCACTTAGCACATTCTCGTTACGAAGACGAGTTATTTTTTTATTTTATTATTGTCGTGGCAGGGGAAGATCAGGATAGGAATTGCGGTATAAGAGTTGGCGTTTGTATAGTCCATTTGCACACGAGATGAGAGGCTGCTATAGAAAACAGAAAGTTCATCTACTAGCTCCGTGGAGTAGATCCGTGTAGACTCTTCCGGAAAAAATACTCGCAT
>OZ057403.1:3679367-3797714 GCA_964056735.1 Allodiplogaster pararmata
AAGAAAAAGTTTAATAAATCGTTTTTAGGGGCTTAAAAATCACGATTCCTAACTTTTTATTATGCGATATTATAAACAGAACTGTATGCTTCGAACGGAATAGATTATGATTTGAAGTTCTCATACGAAAAATCGCCCAAAGATCTTTTCAGGGGTTTAAAAAAATTGACTAATAATGGTAAGGCGTCTGAAAAGCTGCGGTTGGGATTATTCGGAAACCGGGAAAATGGTTAGAAATAAAACGTTAATACAAGCTAACGCAAATACAGGGTGACCAACAATTATTGCGACACCGAAACCGCACCAAGTGACAGCCTGTTGGCGCAAATTTTGTGTAGCGCGAATGTAGAACTTCATCATTATACATTTGTAAATTTTGTCTGAAATTTTGGTGCAAATCGGTTCATTCTCAAGGTAGTTATGAAAGCGAATCCACACCGTCAGTCGATCATCAACATGAAACCTCGCGTGTGAACAACATCGCAAGAGCCTTTGGCGTCGCTCGGAGCACTGTCTATCGAACCCTCCAAAGGTTCAAGGAGACAGGAGGACTATTGGATCACCCAGGGAGAGGATGAAAGTTCACGGTGGTCACTCCCAAAAACATCAGAAACGTCCAGTAGAAGATCAGCCGGAACCCCCACCGCAGCATGAGGAAGATGGCCAGAGAGAGCGGGATCAAAAGAGAATCGTTGAGGAGAATTGTGAAGACCGAGCTAAGACTCACCCTCTATCGTATGCAAAAGGCGGCTATCCTTAGTCAACGCATCATTGATCAACGGCTGAAAAGGTGCCGAGTTCTGTTCGCTCGGACTCGACAAGGAGAGCATCTGATCACCATCTTCTCTGACAAGAAGCTCTTCTCCGTAGAGCAGGCATACAATCCCCAGAACAATTGTGTGCTTGCTACGGACTATGGAGATGCTCGGGACAAGGGTAAGGTGATCAACAAAGCAGCCCACCCGGCCCAGATCATGATGTGGGGTGGGATCTACAGCGCCGACAAGACCCCTCTGGTTTTCGTCGATCCTGGAGTCAAAGTCTATAAAGACTACTACCTCAACCACATCCTGAAAGATGTGGTTCTTCTCTGGTCCCATTCCCACTTCCCAAACACCAACTGGGCCCTCCAGCAGGATGAAGCACCCACACACACCGCAAAAGTCGTCCAGGAGTGGTGCAAGAGCATTCTTCCCATGTTTTTCACCCGAGATGAATGGCCTGCCAGCAGCCCCGACCTCAATTCTCTCGACTACTCCAGCTGGGCTGTTTTGGAGGCCAAGGCCTGTGCTACTCCCCATGAAAATTTGGAGTCTCTGAAAAAAACCCTCGTCAAGGAATGGGATAATATGAATGCTGACTACCTGCGGGCGGTCGTGGAAAGCTACCCCACCAGACTCAAGCAGGTCACTAAGAAGCGTGGTGGACGATTAGAGATTTGAGTGTGCAGTTATGATTGTTAATGTTTGAAGATTATTTGATGAAATTTTGATGATAATCTGTTGAGTTTCTGAGCAGTTATTCCGTTTTTACGGTGTCGCAATAAATGTTGGTCACCCTGTAGACTCATTTGCCTCTGAGCGAGTTTTAATAATATGCAAAAGAGTATGATTTAAAAATAAACAAATGAAGCAAAACAAAAGCTGTTTACTAAGCTTATCGCGATGAAGCTATAATCGATCGGCGTAAGACTAAATAAACTCGAGGCATTACAATTTTCATGAATGACAGTGTCTCCTTGAGCGATAGAGGAAGAAAGTTTTTCTTCCGGAAAGGCAAACTTTTGACCCGTACCGCTGGCTTTCAGGTGAAGAATTTCTTAGTTCAAACCATTAGACAAAGATTAGACGGACTATGTATATATGTATAGCGGTTCTGGCACCTCATACGCTTTGTAGATGTGGTTAGCGGAATCGAAAGCGCCTTCTTCCAATAAGTAGACGTTAAACGTGTGTTCCGTGGACGCGGTGAGGTTTAAATGTTTCGTGGCGAGATTGGAAATAGACCAATCGACAAATCTGTTTTGTAAAAAAAATGGCACACTACTCTGCTATCTTTAGTGCGGACTATTAGAAAGCAAGAAGCCTCCATTACAGGGTGCGGGAAATGCTCAAGTGCACAGTATTTTTCCGATAAAAAAACTTAACGGATTGAGCAAATCAAACCAAGTTTTCATCAAAGTTTGTTCAAATAGTTTGAGATATAACTGAACTTCAAAATTTTAAACAGCCCTCCATTCTCTTTGAAACAGGCGTGGAGTCGCTTGTGGAAGGACTCAATTTTACTTCTTTACTTTCTGTTTTGTTGCGGAGTTCCAGCAAGTATAAGTCTTTCCATTTTTTACAAATCACCTCAAGGGATTCATGCGCGTCTTTCAGTTTTGGTGAATCTCATTTCTCGTGTTTTTCAACTCGCCTGATGGGAAATATTCCTCTTCATCACAATTTGCTAGTCGTAAACCCAATTTGAAAGTAGGATGGAGAAAATCTATTAGTTGGATGACAGTGGTTCCTTCTACTTCCGGCACTGAGGTGAGTGGTTTGTGTTTATGACACCTTCGATCTCTACCAATTGAGTTTGAAATTCATTCTCGCTCAGCATTTTTCTGCCTGACACTTGGATTCCAAGATCACGAGCGGATGAGACAACTGGTAGAGGTAGGTTCGAAAGGGTAAGAGGAGGTATAGAGACATCCGGTCGTTCACCAATAAACATGACATTGCATTTGGATGGTGCTAAAGTTAATTGTAATTTAGCGGACCATTCACGGGAAGCTTCTAGGGCTTGTTGAAGTTCATTAATTCTTTCAGAGGCATTACTTCTATCAAAACTGATATATAACTTAAAGTCATCAGCAAAAGCTTGGCATTTTACATTACGGAAACGTGAAAGAACGCTTGCTACGTCAGATGTGTATAGCAAGAAAAGAGTAGGCGCTAGTACTGTTCCTTGTGGAACGCCAGACGTTACGCGTCTTGCTGAGGACTGATAAGTATCTATCTTAACTGAGAAAGAGAGATTATTGAGGAAGTCCTCCAACCATCTCAATAATTCTCCATTAATACCATGTTGAAAACATTCGGAAAGGATTTTGGGAATGGAGACGGTGTCGAAAGCACATGAAATATCCAATAAAACAAGAGCAATTGATTTTTTATTAGATAAATTTTTCGACCAGTCATCATGAGAATCGAGAAGTTGGGTCACTACAGAACAATTTGATTGAAAACCATGCTGAAATTGAGGAATTGAACCCCTTCTCTCTAGATATAAACTTAAATTGTGCTTAATGTGCCAAGGTTACAATCTCTTCAAATGGCACAAAATTGAGTAAGTCAGATTCGAGAACATTCCCCTTTCTTTGCTCACACTGAGCGTATCACGACACTTTGTACCGCGTCACTTTGTATACGACACTTTGTACCCGACACTTTGTACCCCGTCACTTTGTACCGCGACACTTTGTACCGCGACACTTTGTACCGCGACTTGAGTGAGGCCGCGCGTTTTATTTTTACATTAAAACATATTTTTACATTAAAAAACGCTTAGGCTTAGTAAAAGTTTACGATAACGAGGCCGTACGGCTTAGCTAACGAGGCCGTACGGCTTAGCTAACGAGGCCGTACGCGGTACAAAGTGTCGCGGTACAAAGTGTCGCGGTACAAAGTGACGGGGTACAAAGTGTCGGGTACAAAGTGTCGTATACAAAGTGACGCGGTACAAAGTGTCGGTAATTCCACACTGAGCAGTCGGTGATCTACCACGTCTCATATTATATCATATCGACTCCAACTCTGAAAGTGGAACTGAATCAACTTGCGGCGAAAACCTAGTGCCAAGGTTACAATCTCTTCAAATGGCACCAAATTGAGTAAGTCAGATTTGAGAATATTCATTCTAACTCATCGCTTCTTTCCGAAGCAAATCTACGTTCAAGTCTAGAATGTCTTCGCCTTCAGAAACTACTCAAATGTCCCCGCTGGCTTCTCTTGTTAACAGGATTCGCCCGTCAAGAAGAAAAGCTGATATCGGTACTGGTTCAATAGAAGATCTTCAGCGAATGGTCCAAACTGTCATCTCTCGCAACGAAGAACTGGAGCAGAAATGCATCGGATTCGAAGAGCAGAAAGATACATCAGCAAAACGAGGCTATTTCATCTTTTAAAGATCTTGTCGCAACACTTGTTTCTGACATTGGTTCTCAAAATAGAGATATTTTGAATATAATGAAACAACAGAAAGAAATAACGCCATCCCACCCAGCTCCAAAGACCGCACCGACTCCTGTTCCAAAGCCTCCTCCGATCTCGAACCCCTCATTTCGCTACTTTGAGTCTACGAATGAAATAGCCGATAGAAGAGAAAGATATCGTTCAGTTGTGCTTTTCTGACTCCCTGAATCTACCTCCCCATCTGCTGCCAGCCGAGCCGATGATGACCTTTACAACGTCCGGAAGATCTTGAATAATCTTGACATCCAAGCAATTCCGGAGAAGGTTTATCGTATGCCATCAAATCTCCCTGCTAATCCTCGTCACTCCAATCCTCGCCCAGTCAAAATTGTTTTGCCAACTGTCGACTTCCAACAAGCCGTGCTTTCCAAAGCATTTCTTCTCCAAAAACACAACCTTTACATAAGGCACTCACAGACCAAGTGTGAGCGTGCCTATGATCGCGCTGTCTTTGTCTTGCAAAAAGACCGCTCGAAACCGAAACCATACATACCCCATTTCGCCGCCCCCTTGTCTCGAAATCTCCGCGACCTCTTCTTGATATACCTCTTTCCCGTCCCCCTATGCGACATTCAACTTCACTATACATCAGAAGAATACCAATCATCCAAATCACTCCCCTTATAGAACATCGTCAAACTTTCGAAAGATCTCCGACCATTAAGCAGAAGTGTGAAGTTTAATTGCTATTATGCAAACGTGAGATCTATTGTCAACAAAATTCCAGAACTGCAATTGCTTTTGTTTAATAGCTACTCAATTATAGCTATGACTGAAACATGGCTCAATTCTAAGCATCCCGATTATCTTCTCCTCGCTAATTTTTCATGTCAATATAACTTGATTCGAAGCGATAGATATGGTAAGAAAGGAGGAGGAACGCTCCTATTCATACACTCATCAATTAGTCATAGGCTTATTTCACACTTTTGCACTTTTCTCTCACAGTGAGCAGTGCGTTTATTGAGAGCTCTGATATTGATTTCTTCACCCAGTGCCCTATATCCTATTCCTGTCCAAACATGTCCTCTTCTTCTGCCAACATTGAAGTCGCCTCTCTTCTGGAAACCATCCGTTTACAAGCAGACACGATAGCAACTCAAGCGCGAACCATTGAGGCTCAAAACAAGCAGATTGAGTATCTCACTCAAGAAAAGTTTGCCGTTTCATCAGCAGCCCAATCTACTCATTTCACTTTGTCTCCAGACGCTGTTGCATATGACGCAGTCAGACGCTGCCTACTCGAAGACAAAGATGTTATTGAAGAGAAAACCAAGAATATCGTGGTTGTTGGTATGGAGGAACACGAATCGGACTCAGTCACAGCCGCGAACGATGAAACCTTCGTTTCAAAGTTCATACAAGAACTGGATATCCAGGGCATTTCGGAGGCCTTCAAGAGAGGCGAAGTCAAATACAAGCGGTTTGGCAAAGCGGAGCACAAAAGACGAGTTCTGAAGATATATCTACCGTCTACAACTCTTCGCTCAGCTTGTCTGTAAAAGATAAGAACTTCAAGGCTTAATGTCCTGCAGTCTCTTTCCCGAGTCTTCGTCAGAGAAAACTTGACCAGAACTGGACTCGAATTAGAAAAGCAGTGCAGACATATTGACAGAGAACGGAACCAGGCGAGCGGGCAGATAGAGTGGACCGTCAGAGGAACTCAGCTGTCCAAGCTATCGACGCCGAGACCATTCCGAGAAGAACAGAAGAGGTCATTCGCTAAGGTTACCAAAAGAACTTCTCGCTAGGTCAGTGGCAGTGTTAGGAATTCTTTTTCTTGCCCTTTAACGAAAGCATGTTTATTCAATGCGAGATCTATACGCAATAAAGTAGCTGATCTTGATTTTTTGCTTATTTACAATAACTATGATTTTGTTTTCGTTACAGAAACTTGGCTTTCTTCCTTAGATTCCGATCATGAGTTTTTGAAGGAGCATAAATATTTGTTGTATAGATGTGATCGTTCCCTAAATGATCCTAATCGAGGCGGAGGAGTTGCCGCATTTGTCTCCCTTAATATTCCATCTGTTCTAGTTTCCTCTTTCTAAGATAATGGCATAGAAGTGATATCTCTCGATATCTTCAACCCTATTGCACTTCCATGGCAAATGCGATGCGTAGTGATCTACCGTTCCCCTTCCTGTACATCAGCAACGATGGTCAGATTGTTGTCCTACATTAAATCGATTACTCTTCCCAATATACCTATGGTGGTAGTAGGAGATCTCAATCTTCCATTTATTGACTGGAATAGCCTATACACTTCTTATAATGAGAATCATTCCTTGTTCTTAGATTTCTGCTGCGATGAGCATTTTTTTTCAATTCGTCTCCCAACCAACACGTGGTACGAACATATAAGATATTGTGATGTCTAATAGTCTAGTTGTTTCCGACTGTATTGTGATTGCGCCTTTTTCATCAAGTGACCATGCCACCGTAGAATTTCAAGTGTCTTTCTCATCTTTTCCTGCTGCTTCGGCTTCTTCTATAAGAAATTTCGTGCGTGCGAATTGGGCTATGATGGAATGGCTGATTGCATCTCATGACTGGACACTTTCTCTAGCTCTTTTCGACTCTGACGCTGCTAATAACTACTTCTTTGACTTTCTTGTCCACCTTATCGACCGTTTCGTCCCATTGTTCTCCGATTTCTCTGATATCGACCTCTATCCACCTAGGCTCCGAACAATGTATTACAAGCTTCAACGAGCTACACTTCATTCTCCCAATTCTGTTTACAGCCACAATCTTTCTGCTGAATTTTCTGAACAGTTACATTTGCACCAGATTAAGAAAGAAAGCAAACTAGTTAGTAAAGGAAATCCCGGTTCTGGCAGTGGCAAAACAAGGACAACAAAAAAAACCCGATTTTGGCAGTGACAAAACAAGGACAAACCAAAACCCGATTTTGGCAGTGACAAAACAAGGACAAACAAAAACCCGATTTTGGCAGTGACAAAACAAGGACAAACAAAAACCCGATTTCGGCAGTGACAAAACAAGGACAAACAAAAACCGGATTCTGGCAGTGACAAAACGAGTACAAAGTAGAAAGCTTGTTTTTTTACGGTTTTTCTTGGCAGGCCCGTCAAAACGCATGTTATTTGCTGCCATTTATCATGGCGCTTTTTTCCATTTCTTGCCATGGAAAAGCTTGGTTTTTAAAGGGAATTCTGCCCGAGGAACAACATTTTGAGCATTTTGGCGAAAATTATTCCCAGCATCGTCTTATATATAAAAATCCATGTTATATTGCTTTTATATTTCGATTCCACGTGAAACATACACATGTACATGGAAATAAAGAATGAAAAAAATGAGAAAAAAAGTCAAAGTATTCCGAACTCTCATGAAATTTTAGTAACAGACCTCGAAATCAATGATCATTGTTTTAGAATAATTTATTTATTCAGATACGTTTTTTGAAACAAAAATGCGACAACACTCGGAACATGGTGAACACATGATAAATTCTCTACAGGTTAGGTAACTGCAGATTGAGTAGTTCCAATACATCGAGAGAACTCAATCTTGCTTTCAGAGCAAGTACAGTGCGAGCAGAAACAATATCGTAAGCAAGCTTACAAAAATATCTAGCGGAACGAAAGGCGAAAGAATTGAATAATGGTAATCTACGCGTACGGGAAATGTGAAATGAATACTTAGAAGTACGACCATTACAAGGCTTAAGCCTATACATTTTACTAACTGGAATATCAATTAATCCATTCAGTATTTTATAAGAGAAGATGATATCTGTCTTACAGGGTGGTCCATAAATAGTGTTACAAATTGGAATTGTTATACCTTTTTTCAAAACAGAGAAAATCATCTCAAATTAACATATTTTATCAACAACATAAATGTCAACATTCACGCGAAAGTTCAGCTCAAACTATCGTCTTTTGCTCGAACTACAGCTCGAAGTCTCTTTGGGAACGCCTCTACCACTGTACGGAGGTATTCGACTCCGATGTTGTCCCATTCTGCCTGAAGGGCATTCTTCAGGGAATCAATATTTGAGTGGGAGCGAGAGTTGACCTTGGACTCCAAGTAGGCTCAAACGGAATAATCCAGCGGGTTCAGGTCGGGTGATGAGGCCGGCCATTTTGATGTTGTAATGAAGCCGGGAAAACTTTCCTTGCACCACGTTTGGACCTTTTTAGCTTTGTGGGCTGGTGCTGAGTCTTGTTGAAAGGTCCATGTCCTCTGATTGAAATGCGATTGAGACCATGGATGGAGCACGTCTTGCAGAACATGTTCAGGTAGTATTCCGTGTCGATCTTGACGCCTTTCTCGACAAAAACAAGCGGTGTTTTTCCTGTGGCGCAGACCATGACTTGAGTTGGATGTGCACTGCGTTGGACCGTTCTACCCTTGCTATCGGTTTGCTCTGCGTCCTTCGCAAGCACTCTGACGTTTTTTGAGTTGTGGACTTCTTCCACGGTGAACAGCTTTTCGTCAGAGGACACCATATTGAAATGTTCGCCTAGCTGCGTACGGCGAAGACGGTCGCGACATCTTTTGACTCTTCCCGACTTGTTGCGAGCCGACAGAAAAGCGGCCTTCCGTGTACGATACGACCTGAGTCCCAGCTCCTCCGTGACTATTCGTTTCAATGAAGTTCGGCTCATCGGGAGCTGCTGCGCCATCTATCTGATGCTTCGTCGTGAATTTCGGTTGATCCGACTCCGAACGTTTTCGATGAGTGGTGTCGTGCGAACAGTGCGAGGACGACCTCGCCTTGGACGGTCCAAAGATGTGCCAAGCTCCTCGAATCTTTTGATCGCTCGATACACTGTCATGCGAGGCAGGCGAAGCGTTTCAGCAATGCGAGTAGGAGCGTGGCCAAGAGTGTGTAGGCGAATGATCGCAATGCGCAAGCGATTCGACGCTGTCATTACCCTAAACATCGATGGAATCAATCGCAACTCACTTGACACGTACTAAAAAAAACGGGGGATCAGGAAAACGAGAAAAAAAGACCGCTACGTGCGGTCACTTTCCCAGGAAATGTTTTCGAAAATTTGTAACTTTATTTATGGACCACCCGTAGTTCTACGCGACAATAAAGTATCTAATTGGAAGCTTCTAAGTCTATACTTGTAGGAAGGTCGGGTTTGCAGAGATTCTCGATTGTAAGAGCATCGAATGCATAGTAATCGTGTGAAAATATGCTGGACATGCTCAATTTTTCTGATGAGATTCTTTTTGTACGGAGACCAAATGACAGAGCCGAAGTCTAGTAAAGGAATAATGAAAGATTTGTAGCAACGAATATATGCTAATGGACTTTTGATGCATAATGACAGAAATAAAGCCTAGACTAATCTCATTGCTCGTCTTGTAACATGTTCAATATGATATTCGTAAGACAAATCAACATCAATGAAAACTCCCAAGTCTCTTATTGGGTATTCTGCAACTTTGAATGGAATTTCACTATGATCATCGGTTTTTACAAAATAATGTAGACCAGGATTAGATTTACCCAAATGTAAAACACTGCATTTGTTATTCGCGATCGTCAACTGCCATTCATCACAAAAAGTCTGTATTTCTAGAGCAGCGGATTTCAATTGTAAGTGGGCAAGAGTAGAGTCATTAGGAGAGAAATTGGCAAATACTTTGATGTCATCCGCGAACAAGTTGACAGAAACGAGATGGAAATTTTCGAGCCTATATGACAGGCTAGCGATATATAGAGAGAATAGAATCGGGCCTAAGACAGAGCCCTGGGGCACACCTGAACTTATTGGAAAACTATCAGAAAGGGTGTTGTTAACACGAACACGCGAGGGCCGTACCGGCCTTTCAGAAAACACTCGAACCAGCAAAACAAATTGCCTCGAAAACCTACACTTTCAAGAATATGTAACAGCTTATCATGTGAAACTGTATCAAAAGCTTTCGCTAAATCGTAATATAGTATGTCTACAACATTATCACAGTCTAGTGCACGCTGCCTTGATTGAGTACATTCTAGGAGATTTGTTTCAACCGATTTACGAGAGCGAAACCCGTGTTGACAGTTTGGAATGAGATTGAAGACATTGCACCAATGATTTATTTCAGGCTTAAGACAACGTTCTAGAACTTTAGAAGCAACAGGAGATATTGTAATTGACCGAAAGTGTTCGGGAGAACTTGGGGAAGCAACTTTATTAATCGGTACGACAATGCCTTGTTTCCAGATGTCAGGAACCTTACCCAGTATTAAGGAAAAGTTAAACAGAAACGAAATGGGCTCGGCAAGTACTTCTGCACAATTTTTTATATACAATAGACGGAATAGAGTCAGATGGCGCAAAACAAGATGATTTCAGTTTCTTCAAATGATGTAATACTTGTTGAGGCATTATAATACAGTCTGACATGGAATAACTATTTCGAGAACTGAGAATAGGCAAGTTTCCATTATCTTGAGTAAAGACAGAGGAGAAGTAAGAGGCTAATGCATTGGCCTTTGCCTTGTCAGTCAACTTGGATGATCCATCGACAGCTATACAACCAATACGAGTTGTTTGTTTTAATCTGCTATTCACAAAACTGTATAGGTTTTTTGTGGAATTTAAAAGTCTGAGTTCGCGATTTCTATTCAGTTTCTCAATCTCAGATTTTATTTTTATACATATTCTATTGTATTCGGTTCGGTCACAACTGGAGCACAGTTCAGTTTGCGAAAAAGACTAAACTTGTAAATGATCATTTTCTTTATATGAGGTTTTCTAGTATATCGTGTTTTCTAGTATATTTTAATTCTAGTATATCGTGTTCCTGACTTGTATAGTGCGAATATCATGAAGATACTGCTAGACTATCTAACTTGTTCGTATCCTTGTATTGTATTAGGAGACTTCAATTATCCTGATATTGATTGGAAAACAAATGTTCCAACTTCCACTAACTCTGTTCATCCATCCGTAGAATTTTGTTCTCTCGCTACTCTTTCTCAATTCATTAGACAACCAACCAGGCGAAACGAAATATTAGATATTCTTCTGAGTAACTGCCCCGACATGATATCTTCATCAGATGTGACGGTTCCTTTTTCTACATCTGACCATAACTCGTTCACATTCACTCTCTCAGTTCATCATCAACTCCCTATATATACATATCGTCAGAACTTCACTAAAATTGATTATGATTTCTTAGCATGCGAGCTATGCAATATGGATTGGCATTCAATTCTCTCACCTCTTAGTTATGTCAACGAGATGTTTGATAAGTTAATAGAAATTCTGACAGAAGCCTCGAACTGCTTAGCTCCTTGGGAGAAAGTTAGCATTTCCACTAATTCAATTCTACCCGAACACATAAAAAGAGCTATGCAGAGGCGATTCAATCTATGGAATTCCTATGTCGTTAGTAAAAAAGAAGCTGACTATATAAAGTATTCCCGATCTAGTAAAATATGTAAAGATTACATAATAAAATTTAATTTGAGTGTAGAAAAGAAAATAATAGAAAGCAAAGACAAGAAACTATTTTTCAAATATATTCGTTCGTCTCTTTCTAAGAAACCAATGGGTGTTGATACCCTCTGTGATGATCAAAATACGATGTTATATTTAGACGAAGAAAAGGCAAATTCGCTTGCTAAATCATTTCAATCTTCTTTTATTATTGATGATAATTTAACTCCTTATTTCAATCCTTCTTTTCCGAATTGTACTCTTGAAAATGATGAAATGCTGTTTCCTAGACATCTCATTTGCTCTTTGATTGAAAAATGGAAGAATTCTTCTTCCAAAACTCCAGACAATCTCAATATATTTTTCATCAAAAAACTAGCTGTTCCTTTAGCTATACCTCTAGAGATAATATTCAATGAGTCATTCAGTCGAAGTCAAGTTCCTGACAAATGGCGTCATTCCCTAGTGACTCCTGTTAAAAAGAAACCACCTTTTTGCCAGCCCACTAACTATCGTCCTATTTCCATAACTTCATTCTTCTGTAGAGTATTTGAGAAGATTCTTGCCAGTTACATTTGTTTTTATTGTGAATCGAATGAGATAATACCTGATGAACAATATGGTTTTAGAAGAAAACGTTCAATAGAGCAATTGATGTTATTATTTTTAGATTACTGTAGTAATGAAATAGACAGAAAACGTTTTATTGATGTTATTTACTTTGATTTTGCCAAGGCTTTCGATAAGGTCTCTCATACTAAGTTAATACAAAAACTAAAGGGGTATAATTTTCCGATAGAAATAGTAAAGTGGATTGAAGCATACCTGAGTAACAGAACCTTTCAAGTTAAAGTAAATGATTCTTTATCTGAGTCCCTTCCCGTCATTAGCGGAGTACCACAAGGTAGTGTATTAGGTCCACTTTTGTTTATAATATACACCGCTGATATAGTAAAGCCAATTATTGACTTAGATTGTCAAATAATGTTGTACGCAGATGATATGAAAATCTTCAGATCTTTCAAGAAATCAGACAATCATCAAACCTTACAGCTCGCCATAGACTTTGTGAACGAATGGTCGAACACTTGGTAGCTCAGTTTAGCCCCTAAGAAATGTTCATGCTTAAGAATTGGTTACATCAGAAGTCCTCACTATCCGTACTCCCTCAATTGTATATCAATACCTTACGTTTATAGCGTTCGCGATCTCGGTTTCTTAATTGATCCAAAGCTATCTTTCAGCAAGCATTGTTCTTCTATAGCTAAAAAAGCTCTTACTAAAGCTTATCTCACACTTAAAGTTTTGAAATCAAAAAACGCTGATGTTTTAACTAGAGCTTATTCTATATACATACGATCGATTCTTGAGAACTGTACACCAGTTTTCTCCCCATATCTCAAGAAAGATATTAAGGCATTAGAAAAGGTACAGAACTATTATACTCGCCGAGTATACAATCGTTGCTTCAATACCCCCTAAAGTCACATGCCTTCTAATAAAATAAGAAACTCTAAGCTTAGACTTCAGACCTAAGTAGTAGGAGGGAATTGAATGATTTTCATATTTTAAACAAGCTTATATCTGGTAGAGTAATTCTTTCTCAAAAAAGACGAAATTTTTATAAATTAAATGTTTCCACGACTCGAGGCTCAAAATTAAAAATTCAATATAAAACTCCTCGCACTAATTGTAGGAA
Organism: Allodiplogaster pararmata; assembly: GCA_964056735.1. Classification (NCBI taxonomy): domain Eukaryota; kingdom Metazoa; phylum Nematoda; class Chromadorea; order Rhabditida; family Diplogasteridae; genus Allodiplogaster; species Allodiplogaster pararmata. Next base: position 3,692,726 of record OZ057403.1, read on the forward strand.
GTTTAGTTTCGCTATAAGATCCGCTCGATTGTATTTGTAGACGCTCGGATTCATTGTTCCGTTTCATTTGTGTTTACCCATATATTATCTAAATATTCTCTATAACATTATGTATAATATGTGTATCCACCACGTGATTCTTTTCGCGTATGAAAAAGTTTAAAAGTCTCCGTAAAATGAATGTACAGGGTACTTTTCGTAAAAAAATTGTAAACATTTAATTTTTTTAAAAATTTCTCAAAAAAAATTTTCTTCTAGAATTCCTGATACTGAAAATTTCCATGAGCGAATAAACTTTGGGTCTTATTCCTTGATGCTTCCTGTATTGCAGACATTCGAATAACAGACGAAAATTGGCTTTAAACGCTACGGTTTCGAAAATTTTCTTCATTGGATTTCATTTTGAGCATCAGAGAATCCGGGTCTTCAAAAAAAAATTCACAAGAAAAATTTACATCAAAAAACGCTTTGGCTTTGTAAAATTTTACGCTAACGAGGCCGTACGGCTTAGGCTAACGAGACCGTATCACAAAAAAATGCGACTCTGCACTGCCTGGCGTCATCAGGGAATTTTTTAAACCTTAGCGTTTAGAGTCAACCAGGCCTGGACAATTAAACTGCAGCAGTCCCGCGAAATTTTATGAACTAATTCGCAAAAGTTGCAATACGCAGCACAGCAACAAATTTTGATTAAAATACCGCTTTGAACAGTCAGTTGTGATTGAGAACAATTTATAAGCTACAACCACGGCTCAATACAAATGAAAAAGCATTACTTTTGATGTACCACAAGAGTGAACACTCGCTCGTTCTCAAAGGTTCTTCGAAGCGATCTAAAACAGTCGATTATTAATTTTAACAGACATTTTTATGCTTTGTTATTATTGTTCTCGTATGAAGCAAAAGAAAAGTTTCATATTTTTCTAAAGAAAACAACTTCGGCTCTTATCCCATTTATATGGGCATACCCTGCGTCTTGTCTTGCAGACATTGGCATGATGCTTTTTTTATACGGTCTCGTTAGATTTTTTGATACGGTCTCGTTAGATTTTTTGATACGGTCTCGTTAGCCTAAGTGGTACGGCCTTGTTAGCGTGAAATTTCACTAAGCCCAAGCGTTTTTTGATGTAAATTAGATGTGAATTTTTTTTTTCTCAAGAATCGGTGTCCCTGATGCTCATAATGATCACCTGTGAAGAAAACTTCCGAAACCGTAGCGTTTAAAGCCAGTTTTTCGTCCAGTATTCCAATGTCTAGAATACAAGACGCAGGGTATCCCAACAGGGAATAAGAGCCGAAATATTTCGAAACCGTAGCATTTAAATAAGAGCCCAAAAAAGGCACTTTTTTACTTATGTGGTTGGGAAAACAAAAACGCGGACCAATGAACGGATAGGGGAGAGAGAGGGAGTATCTCTCATTTTTCTTTTTCATCCCTCTCCCCCTTTCTCTCTCGCCATATTACTGTATCACGATTAGAATCTCTCGCCGCAGAGAGACATAGCTACCTGCGTGATTGATGATTGATTTTTCTCTGCGAGGCTCAGTGCACAATTATACTCTCTTATTTTTACATTCAAAAAATATTTTTTTACATTAAAAAACGTTTAGGCTTAGGAAAAGGTTTACGCTAACGATGCCCTACGGCTTAGTTAACGAGGCCGTACGGCTCTGCTAACGAGGCCGTACTGCATAAGAAAATTTCTCATATTATGAATTTTTGTCAATTCAATGACTATATTCGTCAAAAAATTAGAGAAAGAAAAACGCCGCAGAGAAAGAGAAAAGGTCTATGTTCATGTGATTGCTTATTTAGGTCAATTCTGTCTTTTTCTCTGCGACGAGGAGGACACAGGCTCCGCCGCTCGCACGTTTTTTTTCTTCTCCAGATTAGATAAGTAAAAAAGTACCCAAAAAAGATCTGGCTCAGCTAGAAACCTAGGTGTGGTCTGCGTCTTTAGCCTTTTTTAGGATGAAAAAAAAACTGAAAACGCGCTCATACCATCTTTTGGCACTGTTTGCGTTAATAGCCTCCGTACCAGAGGTTCCATGGGTCATACGTCTGACTTATTTACATTTACAAAAATTTATTTTTACAATTATTTTTACATTAAAAACGCTTAGGTTTAGAAAAATTTTACGCTAACGAGGCCGTACGGTACGGCTTAGGCTAAAGCGACCGTATCAAAAAAATGCCACTCTCATCTGACCCATGGAACCTCTGGTAGGAGGGAAGGCGTAAACGCAAACAGTGCCCATCTTTTAAACTATCTCTTTCCTAAACTTGTAAACGTTTGCAGTCCGTCTCTTTCGGCAGAACCGACAGAATCGGCTGACTATTAGGGGCTGAGAAAAAAATTGGATTATGTCTCATTTTGTTTATAATATCTAACAGGCACTGTAGTGTAGGATGAAAATGCTAGACTGTGAGTAGTTTGGCGAAAGTTCGGATTCGCCGTGATGAATTAATTTTGCAACATTTCGTGTGTTGTTGAATTCATGTTTTTCAACTTTTATTTTTTTTAGAATGAGATTTTATTATATTTATATATTATATTCAAATGATGAGATGACAAATGAACTATCGCACAGAAAAAAGCTAGTCCACCGGGCCGGATCGAACCCAGACCATCTCGACTCAAACTGGGAGCGCGTGTTACCATTATACCACGGGGACACATTGCTATTCCGTGCGAAAGTGTTATATGAAAGGCTCATATGCCTTGTTCTCTTAGTCACGCATGCTTATCAAGCGAATACGTCATGAATGGAGCGTAACTCCAGAGTTCACGATTAAGACAGAAGAGAGATGGAAGATATATGATAATTCTTCAAATTTTTGGGCCCCATTTCCCCTTCATCATTTGTCATCTCAACCAGGCATCACTGCCTTTAAACTGTGTAACTTAGAATTTGAAGTATTATATTCAACTTTCATATTTTCAGAAAGAGATTTTGTTCATGAGAATCCCCTTACCCCTTTTCTTCTTAGGGCCCTTTCCCCCTTCAGGACTAGGGCCCCATTTCCCCTTCCCCCTTTTCTTAGGTCAAGCCCCCTCTTCTTCCCCTTACTTTTTTAGGGCCCCCTTCCAAAGTCCTGCTTAGGTAAACCCCCATCCCCCTCCTTCCTTTCATCTCCCCAAGGTGATAAAAAGAAAGAGAAAAATAAAGGAGAAAATTTTCAATTGAGCCATTAGAAAAAGAAAGTAAAAGTTATGACACCAAAAAGTACCGTTACAGTCATCCGATTCTGCCGAAAGAGACGGGCTGTAAAATTTCACAAGTCTTTCCTAACCCGTGAGGTCTCGTTACTGAGCCGTATGATAGTCTCACCACGAATAACCTTGAAAAGAAAAATGGGCTACGGTATTACTTTATAATAACTTTTACTGTTGGACGTAATTTTTTGTGAATTTTACAGAAAAATCGTCGCTTTGTCTTAGAATGTATGTGTTCTTTCTTTTTACCGTAGTCCATGTTTCTTTTCACGGTAATTCGTGGTGAGACATTGGAGCGTTCAACGGGATCACTTTGCAGAAAAAAACTTTGCAAAGTGAAAAGTTGAATTCTAACGCTCCATAAGCCTTCGCAGAAAAAACATGAAAAAGTACCTTTAAGATATCGTGACGAGACAGCAGAAAATCAGAGAAAACTCTGCAGTCTGACGCTGCACCACCCCTAGGTTCCGTGCAGAGCCCTTTCGGCTTAGGCCAGAGTTACGCTAACGAGGCCGTAGGGCTTCAAAACGATACTTACGCTTAGAAACGAGAACGTACGTAGAAACACTGGCACTTGTGAACTTCATGGTATGAAAAAATAAATAAAAACGCGAACAAATTAACGGGGAGAGGAGAGGAAGTATCTCTCACTTTCCTTTCTCATCCCTCTCACTCTCTCTCTCTCTCTCTCTCTCTCTCTCTCTCTCTCTCTCTCTCTCGCCATATCAATGTGTCACAAATATAATCTCTCGCCGCACAGAAAGAGAGACATAGCTGTCTATGATCAGCCATTCTTTCGCTTTTTGCGAATACCTAAATACATAAACGTTGATCTCTCACTCAGAAAGAGATTTTATTCATGAAAACTCCCTTCCCCTTTTCTTCTTAGGGCCCCTTTTTTCCCTTTAGGCCCCCCTTCCTCCTCCCCCTCCCCCCTATGGCCCCATTTCCCCTTCCCCCTTTTCTTAGGTAGGGCCTTCTTTTTGCCCCTTTCCCTTAAGGGCCCCCCTCCCAAAGTCCTGCTTAGGTAAACCCCCCTTCTCTCCCCCCATTTCCTTTTCCCAAAGTTTACGAAAATTTCTTCTTTTTAAAAAAAAAGTTATTTTAGCATGTTCCAAATTGTCTCATCCAGTTCTCTATCACTGTGTTACAATTATAATCTCTCGCCCCAGAGAAAAAGAAACATAGCTGCCTGCGTAATTGATTGCTTATCTAGGTCAAATCTCTCTTTTTCTCTGCGACGAGAAGTAGGACGAAGGCTCCAGCTCCTCGCGCTTTTTTTCATCCATCGAAGTAATAAAAAAAGTACCGAAACAGTGAGAATTACCGACACTTTGTACCGCGTCACTTTGTATACGACACTTTGTACCCGACACTTTGTACCCCGTCACTTTGTACCGCGACACTTTGTACCGCGACACTTTGTACCGCGTACGGCCTCGTTAGCTAAGCCGTACGGCCTCGTTAGCTAAGCCGTACGGCCTCGTTATCGTAAACTTTTACTAAGCCTAAGCGTTTTTTAATGTAAAAATATGTTTTAATGTAAAAATAAAACGCGCGGCCTCACTCAAGTCGCGGTACAAAGTGTCGCGGTACAAAGTGTCGCGGTACAAAGTGACGGGGTACAAAGTGTCGGGTACAAAGTGTCGTATACAAAGTGACGCGGTACAAAGTGTCGTGATACGAAACAGTGACTATTATTAAAGGTTCAATTTTTTTCAACTCGGACTTGTTAATGATCTCCTGTGAAACAGTCCGTGGTTATGAAGCTCTTCGACAAACCATCAGAAGTTGGCAAGCTAACAAGAAAGGTTGCTTATTGAATTTTGAGTTCATAACGCAATTAATTTTCCTGGTAGACAAGCTTTTAGAGAGATCCTGGCTTACTCATTAAGATGCTATAATCAAAGCTTTTTTGTTGTCCGCTATTCTCTCTTATAAATCGTATGTAGTATGTTTTTGAGTTATTGTCCGCCTGCGGTTGGGAGGGAGACTTGCTAGCGAAAACTTTCTCTTTTTTATAATGTTTTTTTTCTCCAAACAGTAAGATTCAACGTAGTGGAAAACGTTGAAATATTTCTATAAACAATCAGAAACTACAATAATTATGTTCTAAAGGAGAAGCTCAGTCACAGGTTAATAATACTCCAACGACGTTGTAAGGCTTATGAAGGAGACGGTAATGAACTTAAATTCACATAATTACGGTTTGAAGGGGTCCCCAACCCCATTTTGACTTAACTGTTGTTTTAGCAGTCACGTATAATCCGTACGGTCCCATTAGTGCTGAATTATACCAAATCTATGCAGGAATACTGGGTAAGAGTGGTCAACGCGCCAGAAAAGCCAGAGCACGATCAGAGTATAGGAACGAAGCTCTTGGACAAAAATTTAAAATAAGCTATTAGATTTTTGAGGCAAACGACTGCTTATTTTCTTTTCTACATGTATCCAGAATGGCAGAAGCTGGTCTCAGTACTGCATGCGCGGTACGATTTGTTCCTTTCACCTTTGCTATCATGGTTATTCTAATTGAGCTGTGTGGCTTATTATTTTGTAATCAAGTACCGTTGTAAAGAGTTCTGTGCGTCTTTAAGAAGAGTATATCCTATTTAGCCGCGAAGACTGTTTAAATACGTTTTCGCTTGTATCACATAGGTCTTTGTAACAATCTCAAAATGTTTCCTCAGAAATGATTGAGTTCAAGCAGAAATGAAGAGGCAAAATATATGAGAAAAGTAAGATTTCACTATTAGGTGCTAGTTGGAATTTCAATTATTTTTACATTAAAAATTTACAAAATTATTTACAAAAAATTATTTTTAAATTTTTTGTTGAAGTCTAACAAACAGCCGCAATTCTTATGTTCAATTTCTAAACAAATTGATTACAAAACAAACTAACAAGAATCAACAACTACAAAAAAATCAAACAGTTTCAAAAAAACTCATTTAGAACCTTTTTAAGGTCAATTTATGTTAGAAGAAAAAGTAACCTTGAAAGAAAAAGTTAGAAAAAAAGTAACCTGTCGTGGAAGAACTGTCCTTCAAACTAAAAACTGTGGAACAAAATATATCGGAGCAAATCGTCGTGTAACAATTTTTTGTAACTTTTTTTTTCTTTAAAAACTCAAAAAACCAAAACTAAATTTTATCAAATATGCATAAATATATATATAGCCTTTTACAATTTTCATCAGATTAAAAAAATTCGTGTAACAAACTGTCGTGTAACAAAGGGTCGTGTAACAAAGTGTCGTGTAACAAAGTCTCTTGTTACAAACTGCCGTGTCACAAACTGTCTTGTCACAAAGTGTCGTGTAACAAAGTGTCGTGTAACAAAGTGTCGTGTAACAAAGTGTCGTGTAACAAACTGTCTTGTAACAAACTGTCGCGATACCGGAATTTCTATTAATCGGTTTACGGAGTCACTAAATGAGCTCAGCCTTTATACTTACTAGTCCTCAATGTAAACACAAGATCCATTTGAAAAATCGATTAACAAGTCTTGATTTTCCACCAAATTTTTGCAGAGAGGGACTTTTTCTAAAACTAGAATCGAAATATAAAAAAGGTGATGCCTACGTATTCTCACTTGCAGCTGCACCAATCCTGCAAAGCGTAATTACATTGCCTGAAGTAACTGCTAAAAATGTTCTACTAGTTGTGTGCATCGTCGGTCCTTATGAATTGTTAGTCTTATTAACTCATTTTTACGTGATTGAATTAATCACTTTTTGATGATGAGTGATGGATCTCGTCGGAGGGCTTTATTACTGAGTTGCTGATTTAATCATGGATGCCCACCAGTACGAGCAGACGTTAAAAGACCGGTGACAGGGTTGTTTGCACGCAACGAGAGAGTGGGAAAAGAAGAGCGAAGTAGAGATGGATGATGGATTATAATGGATGGATGGATGAGAAATTGTAGATTTTCAGCGCATTTTCAGCGCAAGTAGGTATGCGCCAACAGAGCTGCAGCGTTCACTACTTATTACCTGAGTACATGTAATTCTCATGGGCAGAAATCATGAATAGCTAAAACCACCTGGAACCACTGATACCATCCTGTTTGCCCCGTTGTCTTCTAAAGTTCTAGTTTTACTAGACTATTTTTAGTACCCAGCTGAAAAAAAGAAAGAGCATCCGTTCCACGTTTTGTTTCCATAAACTTCGGTTCCAAAAGTTTTGAAAAAAGGCGTTAATTCATCTGGCGACTAGATCGGCGGTAAGTAAGTCGATTTGCGAAACTTTCACTAATTTTTTTTTAAAAGTTTAGGCTTTGCTTAAAATTACAGTAAGGACGGTTAAAAAATGAGTCCATATAACTTAGAAGCAAGACCGTATGATAAAATCAGTCAGAAAAACATTGTACCTAAATTGACGCACCAAACTCCAATTTCTCACCAATCGCTAATCGACTCAACAACGCCAAAAAACAAATAAAGTGTGCGGAGGAAAACCTTATAAACAAGTTGGCGAGAAATGAAGTAAATGGCCGTAATAATAAGTGCAAAGTCTTTCCTACAATCATTCAGTGCTTCAATTCATTTAAAAATTATGTATTTGGGTAAGGGAAAGAGACAATCTGAACAGACAGATGTCAATACTTACATGGCGACAGAGGTGTTGTGGCTTCTTCTTCTTTCATTTTGCAAGGTGCAACTTCAGCTGGCGAGAGCTGACAAATCCTTTCCGCCTGTCTGAAGACCTTCGGGTCTACACTCTACCAACTCTTTTGGATTACGACAAATTGGTATGTTTATCATTTAATACAGTCGATTAATGCAGTCAAATCATTTAAAACAGCTATCGGTAAGCTATAAAACGATCCTCATATTCTCGATTCCAGACCCACTTACCTCTTTTTCCTCGACTTACCTCTTTTTCTCACTTTGAAAAGTGTCACGCCTTGGTGTTGATACGAATCACTCCTCTATTTGATCCCCTACCTGCCCCTTCCGAAATAACCCTTGCGATAAAGTATTATTATTATTATTATTATTATTGTTATCGAAGTTCATCGTAGGCTTTATCTCCCGAAGCTTCAAGCAAAAGTTGAGTTATTTGACGCCCTATGCACGTATGATTTTTTGCTGAAAAAGTTCTAAAAATAAAACTGTTTTATTTCAAAAAATGAACATCGGTGTGCTCGTACCACTCTGTTTTTTGGAGAAAAAAAACTGTCTTCTCTAAGTAAAAAGTTCGGTCCGATTTTATTTTAGCACCCCCTTCCCCTCCCACAGCTCGTTAATTCTCCCCAGTGTTATCAACAACAAAAAAACCCACACCACAAAAATGTTTTTGCGGAGAAGGGGTTAGCGAAAGTAAAATATATGAATTTGCGGTTAGCGAAAGTACAATATATGAATTTGATAAGTGGTAAGAGAAATTGATGCCTCAAGGTTTTACAATAGCTCCCCCCCCCACCACAAAAATGGATGACTAAAGTCCACCCCAGGCAATATTTGACATTAGCACCCCGCCGAGCACGGTTTCTAAAAAAATTGTATCATAAAAGTTTCCCGCAGAATTTTACTTTAACCTACCACTCTCTGAAATACAATCAATTTTAATATTTTTGCCTAATTTTTTAAGCAGTCATCTCATAGAAAACTCCACTTTCGGAAAAAAAGCATAATTCAATCACAAATAAATCTTGGAAAAATACTTCATGGAGCTTAAAACAACCATTTTATCGTTATCCTATAGCGCCCGGGTTTAGGAATCGGGGGGGGGATGGCTAAAGTATAACATAAGTTTCACATTCCATTTTGTCTCGTGTGGGAAGCTGAAGTAGAATTTTACCAACAGGGCGCCAGATAAGTTTTACCTCACTGCGTCTCTGTCTTTTTTTACAGTCTCTTTCCTAAGCCATGCGGTCTCGTTCCTTTGCCGTACGACCTCGATAGCGTAACCTTTGCCTAAGCCTATGGAGAAAAAACATGAAAAGTACCTGAAAAACTTTTATTCCTGAGTTAGTGAATTGCCAGGGTAGATTAAACTCTGCACTGTCTGACACTGCACACTGACCCAAGAAAACGTGAAATGATAGCTGACAAGCACAGAAGAATAAGAAATAAGATTGCACGAAGAAACTGCAAACGATTAGATAAAAACTGTCTGACACTGCAAGCTGCAAGTAAGTCAGAGACGCAGTGTTGCGTGAAGCAAATTCGACCCCCATTCACCTACCCCTGGTAATTAAAATCTTTATTTTCCTTGGAAAACCAGTATTCAAAAAATGGGCTATTATTCTTTGATGGGCATACCCTGCGTCTTGTCTGGAAGATATTGGAATACAAGATGAAAAATAGGCTTTAAACGCTAAGGTTTCGAAAATTTTTTTCATAGATGATCATTTTGAGCATCAGGATTTTTGATTTTTTTGAGCATTATTGAGAAAAAAAGTTTTACATCAAAAAAAATTTTTACATAAAAAACGCTTAGGCTTCATAAAAGTTTACGCTAACAAGGCCGTATAACTTAGGCTAACGACACCGTATAAAAAAGTTTTTTTTTAAAAATGTCTGCAAGACAAGACGCAGGGTATCAGGGAATAAGAGCCAAAACAGGTAGCCAGTGTTGACTTGCATATGGCCTATGAGCAAAATTCTATCCAAAAGAATAGGAGAGCTCAACCGACTAGAATGAGATGTTGAGTGAACATGAGATGTTGTTTAAATTTTAATAATTTATTTAGAATTCATTAAGTGACCACCAAATGTGGATATAGAATAACAATAGAGACGTCGCCTGCTGTAAGATTGACAATAAATGCGAGAAGAAGTTTGGATTTTTGTGAAATACGTGTTTTCTTGCTTTATTTTAATGAATTTTCTAGATCTGACGAGAAGTTTTTTAAATATTGTTTGAGAAGTATGTGAATTTGAGCGTTTTGGAGAGGGAAGAGTAGGCCAACTGTCGTTTCCGAGAGGGAAGAGTAGGCCAACTGTCATTTCGGAAAGGGAAGAGTAGGCCAACTGTCGTTTCGGAAAGGGAAGAGTAGGTCAACTGTCATTTCGAAGAGGGAAGAGTAGGTAAACTGTCGTTTCTGAGAGGGAAGAGTAGGCCAACTGTCATTTCGGAAAGGGAAGAGTAGGCCAACTGTCGTTTCGGAAAGGGAAGAGTAGGTCAACTGTCATTTCGAAGAGGGAAGAGTAGGTAAACTGTCGTTTCTGAGAGGGAAGAGTAGGCCAACTGTCGTTTCGGAGAGGAAAGAGTAGGTCAACTGCCCTCACGAAATATTGGCCGTTACGCAGTTTTTACATGGTAATCAGGCGAGCTTTTTTTACATGGTAATCGGGCGAGCAGATTTCTAAGCACTTCAGATAGATAAAATGCTTTCATTATTTTTCTCCTTTAAAAAAAGTTTCTTTTTGAGACTAGATCTAATCGAAATAGAAATCTTAATGATACTAGATGAATTTTTATTCTGTTTTTATAACCGGATGGGAAGGGAGAGAAAATTGTGAAAGCGTACGTTCTCGTATTCTTCAAGCAGTGATTAATGGTCCAGTTCCTTGAAGCAAAGTGTTTATCAGTCCCGTATTACGTCTAGAATCTATGCGCTAATTAAAAATATAGCCCTCAAATAGTTTTATTGTATGTCCTCATTCGTTTTTCACCGCGCTCTCCGTTAATATTCAAAGTCAACCATTTCTTTAATTCCATTTGTTTTCAATTTACACGCTTCTTACGTTAATTGTACTTCAGTTCTCCTGTCTATTAAAAGTATTACTTGTGGAAGTACCTACCATCGGTTGAACCCGCTTGTTATAGGATGCTGTCTAATTAACTTAAGGGTTCCACAAGTTGAAAAGAAGTATCATGAATCCGAGTTACTTGATGTTCTCTCTCAGTGGCACCGGCTGGTCGAAGCGGAGTGTGCGGACTTGAATGCCTTGAAAGAAATGTTTTTGAGCGATGAATGAGATCATTCACACGATGATCTGATCGAGAATGTCCGAACCTTTATTATTTACAGTAATGAAGGATGAAAAACTATTGTTCAACATAGAAAAATTTTCTTTCTCAAGTATTACATGAGTTTTTTTTGAAACACTTAAAATTGATGAGTTTTGAAAATATGCTTGCTGTAAAAGTAAACTCGATATTAATGTTCGATAACTGTAATAATATTGTGATGAAACGTTTTCAACTAGATGTAATAATATTTATGAAGTATTATATATTCCGAGCTTGAGAGGGAATGTTTGAATGATAAATGTTTTTTCATCGTAAAATTTTTTCGAATTAATCAAGTTTTTTATTCGAACACAAAACAGAAAGTCAAGGGACAAATATGATTAATCATGGATGGTGTAAAGTGATAGGCCAGAAGATACTACATATGTTACGAAAAAAGAAAACAACTTATTTTTCACCTATTCTTTATATTCTTTATATTCTTTATTCCAGTTGTAATGGTTCAGACATACAACGTATGGTGAGAGATTACAACATGGTAATCAATATTTTAAAATGAAAAACAGCCAATAAATGATCAGGATTCTAATTTAAGTTCTGGAATAGAAACTTCTTAGCTGACAATGCATTCATATTGAAAAAATTGGAAGGAAGAGAATTCCAATCATTCACAACTCTATTTGTGAAGAATTTCTTGTATCGGTTTGTGCGGCACAAAGGCAACAAAAGCTTCCAATGATGTCCTCTAGTCCTAGTACAGTGAGACATTGGTAAGAAATCTGGGCAAGTGATATCTAATCTTTTAAACACTATTCTATGCAAAGTGAACACATCGTTAATAAGTCTGCGTCTTTGAAGACTCTCACAGCCAAGCCAATTCAGTCTTTGTTCGTAAGATAAACTAATTCCTGCTCTATTAAAAATACGCTTAGTAAATCTTCTTTGGACAGACTCTACTTTCTTACTTAGCGTTAAGTCAATAGTATTCCAGACTTCATTGGAGTACTCCAGGATAGGTCTAACGTAAGTATAAAATAGCTTCATGAGAATTGCAACATTTTTTGTACGAAAAGATCTCAGAATGAGATAAGAAATAGAAAAAGCCTTATTACAGATATGATTAACATGTTCCTTAAAATAGAGATCGTTGGAGATAGTTACTCCTAAATCACGAAATGATGAAGTGAACGAAATCGGAGAGGAATTGAGATTAAAGTTGACATCTGGATGATCCCTTCCTATTTGCATAGCAATTGTCTTACTGCTCGATATAGTAAGTCCCCATTCATCAGACCACTGAGATACTGAATCCAAAGCTGTCTGCAGTAGACCGGAATTGTTAAGTATATATATATATATATTTTATCTACATCTTTCGATGCAATAACGCACAAATTTGATTACAATTGAAAATGAGGAATGAATAGATCAGCTAAACAATTGTCAAATACGATAACAAAAGCAATACATCAATTTGACTTTAATATAGCGAATTGAACGGGGGAAAAAAACAAACAAACAAACAAACAAACAAACAAAACTATATAAGTAGAACAATTTGAACGACAAAAAAAATTTAGTTCTGAATTCATGACGAGAGAAGAGTAGATAGAACACCACTTTTTAATTGGGATTTAAAATATTTCAGGTTCATACTATTAATCAAGTTTCGAGGTAGTTTGCTGAAAAGGCGGGATATTCGCATTCCATAAGAGTTGTTTCTAGCTGTATTCTTGCTACCCTGAACTAATAAGCCATTTATATTAGTTCGCGTTGGAATAGTCTCTTTGAAAAATCGTTTTTTATCTATTATCGACAGTCCATGGAAGATCTTGAAACCCATAACTAAGTCAGAAAATATCCTCCTCTTGGAGAGAGAAACGAATCCAAGGCGGGCAAGTCGATTGGGGTAAGAAGGAAGAGACCTCGTATTAACTTCATTTGCGAAACATCGATGATAAACTATGCGAGTGAATTTCCTTAAAACTTTCTCTATATCATCACAATCTCTTCCATAGTATGGATTCCATATATTCGAAGCATAGTCCAAGTGCGGCATTACGTAAGTTTTAAAGCACTTGACCAGTATACCAGGATCATTAACAGTTACCGCACGGAGCATAGCATACATTGCTTTGGATGCCTTTTTAACTCGGTCTGCTACAGCCTCTTTCCTACACAAAGAAGAAACTATTTGTATGCCCAGGTCACGTATCTGAGATACACATGAAATGGAAACATTATTTATACTGTATGAGGAATATAAAGATCGACCTCCAATGTGAATATGGAGAGACTTGGATGGAGAAAGAGATAGTTGGTTAACTAAACACCAATCGAATACGGAATCTAATGCTGATTGCAGCTCTCGAGTTCGTTCGCCGTATGAGTTCTTATCATAAGAAACATAAATCTTGAGATCGTCTGCGTATGCTTGATAACGAATATTAGGAAAGTTCTCTAGTACCTCATTTATATCGGATATATACAGAGTAAAAAGAAGTGGCCCCAGGACAGACCCTTGGGGCACACCCGATGTGGCATTTATTGGATCAGAAGTGACATCACCCATACGCACAGAGAAAGATCTATTAGTTAAAAAAGACTCAAGCCAAGAAAGGAGTGGGTCAGTAATTCCATAATGTGTGCATTTAGACAAAAGCTTACTTATACTAATGGTGTCAAATGCACGATAGAAGTCAAGGTAGATGACATCCGTTGAAAGACCTTTGGCTAACGAAGAGGTCCAATCATCTTCACATATTAATAAATTGGTTACTGTGGACGCTCCACGCCTAAACCCATGTTGATTGATAGGTATAATAGAGTGCTCGGATAGATGATTGATTATGAAAGCTCTAACAAGTCGCTCCATCGTTTTAGAACAGGGAGAAAGGATGGAAATCGGACGATAGGAGGACACCAAGTGAGGTTCCTTGCCTGGTTTCAGAATAGGGGTCACCAGAGAATGTTTCCAGTAAGACGGTATTTGACCACAGATAATACAATAGTTGAAAATATGGGAAAGAGGAAGTGCAAGAGACTTAGCACATTTCTTGAGGACAATCTGAGGGATACCATCTGAACCTTTGCTACCCGTTGGTTTAAGCTTCGAGAGGCTTTTAAGAACAGAAGAGGGGAGAAAAATAGGAAAGGGGCTCATAGTAGGGGCCGCTTCAGTTTGCAATGCGATACGTTGGTTATCATCCGTAGTATAATGAGAAGCGAATTCGGTAGAAAGCAGAGAACATTTAAGTTTATTTTTCAATACTATGTCCCCTGTAGTATTCAATAGATATCGAGGAGGCACAGGTTTAGGCCGAGTGAGGGATGAGATATGTCGGAACAAGTCCCGAGAGCGAGGCAATTTCTTCTCACAATGCCTAGTTTCAGTTCAGTGTTAAGTGTGAAAAGCTTAGCGTCGTCAGCATACAACGTGCAATAAACATCTTTCGGTAAAGCACTGGGTAAATCATTTATGTAAAGCAAGAAAAGCAATGGACCTAACACAGATCCCTGCGGGACCCCACATCTAACTGAATAACTACTAGAGAATGAATCGTTAACAACTACACACTGACTCCTGTTAGAAAGATTAGAAAAAATTAATTTATAAAGACAACCAGATATACCATAGGCTGACAACTTCTGCATTAGACGGTTCAAAGGTACTGTATCAAACGCTTTGCTATAGTCGATAAAAACACAAGAAACATAGGCAGAAGAAGATACATCGAGTGCTTTGTACCAAACAGACAAGGAAGTCAAAAGAGCGGAAGAGCAGGACTTTCTAGAACGGAAACCATGTTGGTGAGGACTTAAGAGAGCATTGGCCTCGAGGTAAGTGTGCAGTGACGTGCTCAATATTCTCTCAAATACTTTGCTGCAGCAACAAGTCAACGAAATAGGTCTATAGTTAGCTGCATCCTGTACGGAACCCTTACGTTTATACAACGGTTTCACGAAAGCCTGCCGCCAAATATCAGGATTTTCCTATTATAATATTTTCTGATTCCACTGACTGGTGAGGGTTTGTACGTAGTTTGATTTTTTGGTTTTAAAAATGTGTCAAAAAGGTTTTTAAATGTGCAAAAAACTATTATGCTGGATAGTTTGTTCAAACTTTGTTGATTTTCAGGAAGTAAGTGACGATAGTTATAAGATTCCCTAGTTTGAGTAAGGTGTTGAACACAGTTTTTTTAAAGCAGAGTTTCTTCAGCATTTTCATAGCTTACATTTTTTGACAAATAGGGAATTAGATGTGTTTGAGGAAACTAGGCCTGTTGAATAGGCAACTGAGGCCTTACACTAAATATTCTTGGTAAGACGCTTAGCGTTTCTCATTTTTTCTGAAAACTCCCGAAATTATAACATCCTCAGACAGTAAAAGAAACAACATTTTGAAGAAAGGTTTTGAATTTTGAAGAAAGGCTCAAACATACTTGAGTAGTTCACTTGGATGTTCCCTGCTGTAGCAAGGGAAAATTCTGCAAGTATTCTGCAATTTCATATGTTGCTGCTGCGGGTGGATAAAGGAAGCCGGGTCACCGGCTGCTGCTGCAAGAGAAGAAGCGGCGAAGAAGACGGAAGGCGCAGAGTTATTGGCTGATGCTGCAGGATGGATACAGGATGCAGGGTCAGAAGCTGCTACAACAAGATAAGAAGCTGCAGAGAGGCTGGAAGGTGTAGGGTCATCCGTTGCTGCTGTAGAGCGGATAGAAGACGCAGGGTCACCGGATGCAACAGCAAGATAAGAAGCTGCAGTGAGGACGAAATTTAACTACGACAGGACTCAAAGAAGTTCTTAAAATCACTGATTTTAGAAAGAAAAGTGATTGAAAGCACATGCTCTCATCGGAAAAACCGAAGAAATACGGTGAACAATAAAAAGTGAGTAGATGGGAACGGAATCAGACTAATTTGCCATAGGTTAAATCCTGATAATATATTTCAGATAACCAACAAAATAATATAACTTTTCTTCAAATATTCTACTGTGTATTGAGCTTAGCGACCAAACACTCTTTTTTGAAAAGGAAATAATATTCAACTCAATTCACTTTGATAGCTTTATTTTAACATTGAACAGTGTAAAATTATTTCAAAGCACTTCTTGTTTCGAGCACCAACCAAGAACTCTGCTTCGACGCAGCTCAAAAAACCGCCTTTTCATCTCAGATTCTTTTCGACCTCTTGGTCCTCTAGGGTCCCATTCTGTCACATTTTGGCCCAACTCCTGTTTTGTATGTTTGCATTCCGAGCACATTAGTGCCACTTCGCCCTTCATGCATTCCTGCACTACACATTTCAGTCATGTTCGGTCCTTCATCCACTCGCTTTTCCGATGACTGAGGAAAAAACTCCTAGCATTGAAAAATATTATACGTCCTTCAAGTAATGGTGACATGTCCACCAAATTAAGTTTTTCAGAAATGAAGTTTGGTGAACGAACATGTGGTAGACGAACATGTGGTAGACGAACATGTGGTAGACGAACATGTGGTAGACTGGCAGAACTCTCTTGAGTTTTAATAACATCTATTTTACGCCTATATTGAATATTGAATTATTTACGCCCTCAACTTCTGAAAAGACAAGCTTTTCAGTCATTCCGTTGGCTTCAAGGTCAAAATTTTCTGACTTGTAAGCGTAGGAACAAACGTGGTATTTGTCCAGAACGACGTAGACTCCGCCTCTCTTCCCCCTCGGGGGGCGGCGTCACGGATTTATGACTAATTTTTTGATACGGTTCCGTTAGCCTAAGCCGTACGGCGTCGTTTTTTTATTTATATTTTTTTATTATTATTTTTTAAACTATTACTAAGCCTAAGCGTATTTTAATGTAAAAGTAACAGGGAGAGGGATGAGACAGAGGTAAATGAGAGAAAACAGGAGCAACATCATGCATCAAAATGCAGGGAAGAAGAGCCTACGTCGAACTAGACAAGTGCCCAAACGAGGACAGCTTAATGTAGGCGGTGCTGCCTTTTTGTACGCTTTGAAGATGTGGTAAGCGGAACCTAAAGCGCGTTTTTCCGCTACCCAGTCGTGAAATGCGCACTGTGTGGACGCTCGAGGGATTCCGATTAGGTTGTAGTCGTTCACAGCGGGATTCAAAACCGACACAAAAGTAGAAAAATCTGTCTTCTATGAGGGATTTAACGTCAAAAAGAATAAGCACTTCTCTGCAATTTGAAATACGGAGTATCAGAAAGAAAGGCACAAATATACATGGGGGGGCTTCACTTCGTCCAGGGAAATCCACTTCTCTGGGGGACATATTTGGAATTTCGACAAATTCAAACAACAAACATTGGTATTTTAATAAATTTTTCGTGCTTCTCCGTTTTAAGTCTTACAGCCCAAACGCGTCTATCTGTACAAACCGCGAGTTATCGACCCATAACTATAACCTCTGTGTTCTGCCGCATCTTCGAAGGAATCTTATGTAACCATCTAAAGAAAGGTTTTCGTAACATTCTCTGTAAGTCTCAGTATGGATTTATCTCTAGACGTAGCTGCGAGCTCCAACTACTTAAAAGCATTTGTGAGTGGGAAGTCGAAATGAGAAACAAAAAGGATGTCGACGTAGTTTACTTCGATTTTTCGCGTGCTTTTGATAAGGTCCCTCATGGTAAACTAATAACCAAACTGGAAAGACTCAATTTTCCGATAGACATTGTGAGATGGATAGCGAACTTCCTGACGAATCGGACCTATAAAGTGCGCGTAGACGGGGAATACTACGATTCATTCCCTGTGCTAAGCAGCGTTCCGCAAGGTACAGTCATCGGACCTCTTCTATTTCTGTTTTTTATTAATGACATCGAAATTTGCATCCCTCCTGATGTCAAATTCTCTCTTTATGCAGATGACCTCAAAGTATATAGTTCGAACGCTCAATCTCTCCAGCAATGTGTTGTCAATGTTCATAACTGGTCTATAGAATGATCTCTTCCGCTTGCCAAGCACAAAATTAACGTACTACGCCTTGGCCGAAACAATGTGAACTCTCTTTACTTTATCGGTGATGAGGTTCTTTGTTCCAAAAGTGTAATAAGAGATCTTGGTGTGTTAATTGATTCCTCCCTGAAATTTGACCGGCATATAGAGATGATAAGAGCTTTGAGCAAGATTTCTCAGATTTTTAAAGTCTTTAGATTCCTCGATTTTGAAGGCTACAAACGCGTCTATCTGTCTTACATCCGACCCCTTTTAGAATACGCCACTGTAGTATTCTCACCAAAACCGTGTAGCGAGCTAGCTAGAAGACTAGAATACCCTCAAAGATTTTTTTCGAAAAAGGTACTGAGGCGATGCTCAATACCTTGTAGCGATTACCCTGACAGATTGAATAAGTTTGCTATCGAGCCTTTAATAATAAGGCGCGCTAAATAAGATCTATTATTTCTGTTCAGGCTTCTTTATGGAACTTTAGAGTGCCAGGTCTGCAGATCGCATGTGAAATACAGAGCGAACAGTGATCTGAGAACGTCATCTAGAACAAGTCCTCTTCGATTGCTGCAAGAAAGAAATTATCGCAACGGCAACTTCTTTTTTACTCGAGCCATTACCCTCTGGAACAAATTCTGCGATCGGTTCCCCGATGTCGTTACGATCGAAGAATTCATTAATATTGTTGAGAATTGTTCTTTAGTCCCGTTCATGACTTTACCTGGATATCTACTCTAGGATACTTTGATTTTCTTTGATACCCACTAGATTGTGTTTTTCTTCTTCTTTTTATTCCTAGTCAGTGCCTGTTGTGTCCCTCTTTTTTAAAATTTTTTTATCTTAAATTTCTTTTTCTTCTTGTTTTTGTTGTTTAATGTCTACCTTATAAGTGTATGCGACAACAAGCATACCTCTGGCGAATAAAGTGAATTGAATTGAATTGAGCCTCGTTAACCTAACCTTTACCCAGGCCTTATCGAAAAAACATGAAAAAGCCCTGTAAAACGGCTGAAAAAGTTTACTAAATTAGAACGTTTCAAACATTAATATTTTCTGTGTCTAATTGTTCGATACGGTCTCATTTCGAACGGTATGGGCTCGTTACCACATCGTACAATTTTATCCTAAACATAAGCGAAAAAAAAAACTAAAACCTGCCTAACCCCCTCCAAAAAACAGTTAACCCCATAGGCCGTATGCATGGAGCAATCCAAAAGGATTATGAGCTTGGATTAGCAGTTATCCAAATACATTTCACTAATCCGGTATGCATGGAAGCTATAATACTTTTGGATTAGAGATAATCCGACAAAATTTTTTTGAACTATTTTGGATTTTGTAATCCTTGGATTTGAATAATCCAGATTGTTATAATCTGTTTTCCATGCATACGGCCTCACAAGTCGATGAGTGTTGAAGAATATCATTGAAAATGTTAATTAGGTTTCTCCGTGGAAAACTGCCGAAACTGTCTCTCTCTCAAGGAATATTCTCTGTTCCTAGACAAAAAATGATGATTTTGATAAGCCATGAGAACAAATTTAAAAGAATGTTCCTTTGAATTCATTTTTTAAGAAATACCTACAATTGACACCAGGCATTGTGGGTTGTGATTAGTTAATTTTTTTCCTCCAAGTTGCAATACGCCGGGGAGCAATAAGTTTTGATTGATAACCGTTTTGACCAGTCAGATATGATTGGGTAAAGTCTATGAGCTCACAATAAGTTTCATCTCAAAAGAAGCACTATTTTCGATGAGTCACAAGAATGACCTCTCGCTCGTTCTCAAAATTTTTTTGAGGTAATCTCAAACGAACGATTATTGGTAATTTTTTTAATTCAAGATTAGAAGTTTTCAGTCAGTATCTATGTCAAAATTCACGTGTAGCAGTTATTTCGTATGAATAATATTCATACAACAGTCAGTAAAAGCCATGCAAAAATCAGATACGGACTTCTCTTCTTTTCGCAATCTCTAATGCTCTCTCAAGAAATAGCCTTTGGTTATGCAGATCTGCGACGAATCATTCGAAGCTGGCAAGCTAACAGCGAAGGTCGCTCATTGAATTACAACTTTATACCTTATTGAATTGCAAGTTTATATGTACCTTATTGATTTGCAACTTTAAAACTCATTCACTGCTCTGCTTTAAAAGCCATCGATACCACAGCTCTAAAACATGTTTTGAAGAGGTTTCTTTATATCTTTTAAGATAGGAGAATCGAAAAATGTAGCTTTTCATCCACTATTCCTTTCTGATATACATAAATAAGAAGTAGTATGTTTATGGGCTATCTTTCGCATTGAGTCTACTTCCTAAGCCGCACGGACACATTATTGTTCATTTAATGGATGATAAATCTTTTAACGCTCAGTTACACAATTCGAAGGCAGTGACGCCTGCTTAAGATGTCAATAGATTAAATTGCTCGGAAAAACAGTCCATCGGGCAGGATCGAATCCAGTCATTTCTCCTTGAATGGGGAGCGAGCGCGTGATCATTAGAAGTTTATTCCATTGTCAACTTATTGTTAGGATGGCTAAGCAGAGATATTAGGAAGGTGAATGGAATACAAAATTGACAAAAGAAGGTGAGTGGACTACAAAATTCCGGCAACTTTTTGATTTTTTTTTGTAGTGCAATTCAGTTTTTTTCTTTTTGCTTAGGCTTAGGTGAAGGTTATGTCTTGAGGACAGGATCAATATGTGTTAAGTGTGTTGTCTAATATACAATTCAGTGTGAATTTTGTAGTCCACTCACCTTCTTTTGTCACGGGTAAAAAGGTACTTTTTTCTGCTTAGACTTAGGTAAAGGTTACGCTAGCGAGGCCGTACGGCTCAGTAACGAGACCGCACGGCTTAGGAAAGAGACCGTTTAAAAGAGGTGCGCGTTTTCAGTTTTTGACATCTTGTTAAAGGTTAGAGACGCACGCAGACCACAGCTAGGTTCCTAGCTTAGCCAAAGATTGAAGCACCAGGCAGGCGGAAACACTTTTAGAGTCGACGAACAGGGCTTTCGGACAATAGTTCGTAAAAAGTATTTTAAGTATTGAGGTCAACGAATGCTTATTTATTTTACGGCGGCGTTCCAGCGTGGCAGGAGTTGGTCTCAGTACTGCATGCGAGGTACGATTTGTTCCTTTCACTTTCGCCATCCTAATTATTCTAAGAGTTATTTGGCTTATTATTTGGTATTTATGTATCATTTTTTGTATTCAAGCAATATGTGCGTCTTTAAGAGCAGAGTGTCTCTAACTAAGCTCCGAGGGCTTTGTTAGTGTATATGGTTTCGCTTGTATAACAAAAGGCACTTTTTAGTCCCCCCTACCAGAGGTACAATGGGTCATTCGTCTCACTTTTCAAGAGAGCGCATGGCCACTCGCGCTCTTCTCACGCGGAGAACATAAATATGTAAACCAATTGATGTATTTTTTACTATAACGAACCTGAAATCTCACTGTGACAAGTATCCATTGTACTTTATGTATGAAGGAATATAGAATAATTATGATTATGATATCTATACCTGCGCAACCACGCGATAACACTCAATCCTATTCGAACATTATTCCTCCTCTTACTTTAGTTGTCTGCGCACTCTTCTCTCGCATTCTCTGACCCGTTCAACCTTTCGTGAGCCATTGAACTCATCTGACCCATTGAACCTCTGGTAGGGGGGTGACTAAAGTGCAACAGTTCCTTACTTTTAAAAGTATTTCAGATAATTTTGCAATTTTTTGCCGGAATTTCCCAAGTTTCAGCCGAAATAAACGGCAAATTTATACAAAAAAGACGATTCAGATGTTAGAGTGCTAGTTAAAATTTCTATTCAAGATTATTTTACAGCCCCAAAGAAGCTCTTTATTCTTACAAGCGTTTACGGTTTTGGAACGAAAATGCTGAGTTAACTCAAAAAATAAAACATTCATTCTTGGTTGTCACCTTTTTTTGGAAATCAGAAATTTTATAAAAGCTTCAAAACCAAAACATTATAAAATAAAAAAGGTTATCGCTATGCCGCATATGTAGTGAGAGATGACTTGCAGCTTCACCCGTCGTGTCCGCAGTGATAGCATCGCCTGATGTGGTAGCTAAGAACATTCTATTAGTTATTTGCGTCGTCGGTACTCGACAATTGTTAGTCAGAATTGAGATATTTCTTTTGTGAGTCACATTGTCTTTTGTTTCTGTTTCTACTTCTGGTTTTTACTTTATATTCATTTACTCGTTTATTCCGTGCACATAAACAATATAAAAAAGATACAATTAAGACAGTGTTTAGAAAAGGCCTTTAACAAATCACACTCACGACACTCAAACACTCACGACACTCACGACACTCACGCGTCGGCCTAAAACACGGCCTCAACTTGAAAACTGCCTGGCTCAATTTTTCTTTCTTGTTCTCTTTCTTTCTTTCTTTTTTCTCTTTCTTTTTTATTTCTCTTTCCTTTCTTTAAAAAAATTATCTTTATAATTTTTGGGGAAAGGAAAGGGGGGAGGGGGGGTTTACCTAAGCAGGGAAGGGAGGGGGGGCCCTAAAGGGGGAAGGGGGAGGAAGAGGGCCCTACCTAAGCAAAGGGGGGGGGTTGGGCGCTAGGGGGGGAGGGGGAGGGGGGAGGGGGGCGCTCAAGGGGGGAAGGGGGGCCCTAAGAAGAAAGGGGGAAGGGAGTTTTAATGAATAAAAACTTTCTGAGAAAAATTCTTTGGACGGCTGAAGTAGATTAAAGCCAACTTTTTACAAAGAAAGTAAGAGAACAAGTAAGGAAAAAGAAAGAGAAAATTAAAAAAAGAGAAAGAAAAAGAATACTAATTAATTGAGCCAGGCAGTTTTCAAGTTGAGGCCGTGTTTTAGGCCGACGCGTGAGTGTCGTGCGTGTTTGAGTGTAATGAGTGTGATTTGTTAAATGCCTTTAGAAAATAAGCAGGGACTGATACGAGAAACATTCTAGGTTATCAATACTTAGTTCTGGTGGGAATTGTGTCTTCTACATATCGACTTATATCTTTTATAACTAATTATGAAATGCGAAAAAAACAAGACTGGTTCTACTAACTTTAATAGTACATACAGTCGATAAAAGATTTACATGGTAATCGGATAATATTTAGTCAATCTACAACATCCGGAGTCGGTAATATGACTTCTATTGGTAGCTTCTTCAAGTTCGTTGCAAACTGCGAGGCATTTTTGATGGATACTATGTAGTTCTTCTGGAAGTAATTCCAGACTGATATAGATCTGGAAACGAGACATTCTAGCGGGATAAAGAAATGGGAGGCGTATTCTAAGAGAATGGGCTTGTCTCATATGATACTTGGGTGGAGAAACTTTATACAGAAAAGAAAAAATCGAGGGAACAGATATTGTGGAGACACTTGAGCAAGAAACACAATTATTTAAATGCTCGGCGCTGTTCTAGTGAATCAGTATTGAGAAGGCGCTGTTCTAGTGAATCAGTATTGAGAAGGCGCTGTTCTAGTGAATCAGTATTGAGAAGGCGCTGTTCTAGTGAATCAGTATTGAGAAGGCGCTGTTCTAGTGAATCAGTATTGAGAAGGCGCTGTTCTAGTGAATCAGTATTGAGAAGGCGCTGTTCTAGTGAATCAGTATTGAGAAGGCGCTGTTCTAGTGAATCAGTATTGAGAAGGCGCTGTTCTAGTGAATCAGTATTGAGAAGGCGCTGTTCTAGTGAATCAGTATTGAGAAGCGCGAGTCTTTGCGAATATGTTAATCTTGGATATCCACCTCTTGTCAAAATTTTTCTTGTAAAATTTCTCTGTACGTATTCTAATTCATTTATGAGATAATTCGTTTCAGGAGACCATATTTCAGTGCCATATTCAAAATATGATTCATTACTTCGGTTAAATTTTACTTCAGCCCTTCACACGGGACAAATTGTACTGCGTAAATTCTGATAAACTTTGAAGCCTCGAAAGCCTCTCACTTCCTAAACCCGGCATTACGCTGAATCACCATATACATATGGGGCTGTTTTATGCTTCCATGGACTACTTTCTCATCATTTGGGATTGAATTTTCACTTTTGTTTTGAAAGTTGAATTTTTTAAAAGACAGGATTGCTTACACTCAGGCAAAAAATTTTACCATCGATCGGATTTCAGAGTGGGTGGTTAAAGTATGATTTTGCGAATGGCTTTCGTAATAAAAACTTCTTTTTTTGTACAGAAATCGTGCTGGAAGAGGTGCTAATGTAAAATATTGCCGGATGTGGACTTCAGGCACTCTTTTTTTTAATCGGGGGCTATTGCAAAATCTTGACACATTTCTCCCCCCCACTTCTCAAATATCTATTTTTTATTTTCGTCATACCCACAAAAATTTCTTCTTCTCTCACTATGGAGTAAACGTGCTGGGTGTTAAAGTGAAATTTGACCATTACTTTCAAATGTTGAGAGAATTACAATGGACCCTTTTTGTTTTCTCAAAATTTTCTCACCTTGTAAGATGCAACTTCAGCTGGACTCAGAGGTCAAATCCATTCCGCGTGGCGGATGATCTCATGGTCTACGCTCTACCAACACTTTTAGATTATGAGAAAATGGTAAGTTTTCTAAAAGGTTCTGGTTTGGCTTTATCTACGCTTACACATTTGATGAGTTACTCGACGATTTATATATTTTATCTGCATCTTTCGATGCAATTACGCACAAATTTAATTACAATTGAAAATGAGGAATGAATAGATCAGCTAAACAATTGTCAAATACGATAACAAAAGCGATACATCAATTTGACTTTAATATAGCGAATTGAACGGGGAAAAAAACAACAAACAAACAAACCTATATATGTAGAACAATTTGAACGACAAAAAAAAGAAATTTAGTTCTGTATTCATGACGAGAGAAGAGTAGATAGAACGCCACTTTTTTAATTGGGATTTAAAATATTTCAGGTTCATACTATTAATCAAG
Source organism: Allodiplogaster pararmata (assembly GCA_964056735.1). Taxonomy (NCBI): domain Eukaryota; kingdom Metazoa; phylum Nematoda; class Chromadorea; order Rhabditida; family Diplogasteridae; genus Allodiplogaster; species Allodiplogaster pararmata. The sequence continues at coordinate 3,717,769 of OZ057403.1, forward strand.
TTTCGAGGTAGCTTGCTGAAAAGGCGGGATATTCGCATTCCATAAGAGTTGTTTCTAGCTGTATTCTTGCTACCCTGAAGTAATAAGCCATTTATATTAGTTCGCGTTGGAATAGTCTCTTTAAAAAATCGTTTTTTTATCTATTATCGACAGTCCATGGAAGATCTTAAAACCCATAACTAAGTCAGAAAATACCCTCCTCTTGGAAAGAGAAACGAATCCAAGGCGGGCAAGTCGATTGGGGTAAGAAGGAAGAGACCTCGTATTAACTTCATTTGCGAAACATCGATGGTAAACTATGCGAGTGAATTTCCTCAAAACTTTCTCTATATCATCACAATCTCTTACATAGTATGGATTCCATATATTCGAAGCTTTTGTGAGTCGATTTGCATATTTTCAACTGTTTTGTTCGTCATTAGCTTAGGCTAAGGTTACGTTAACAAGGTGGAAAGAGACCGTAAAAAACGTTAGGTCACAATATTACTGTAAATTTCTGCACCAATTGCATAAGTGCCTGATAAAGAAAACTGCGTTTTTATGAAAATGTTCAGAAATAGCGGGTACTTCGGAGTCATTCAACGTTGCTGGAGGAGTTCATCAAAGTTCCGCGCTTTCCCGCCTGCTCTTTATTTTGATAATGGACACGATCACCAGAGATCTACAAACAAGCCCTCCGAAAACTCTAATGTATGCTGACGACGTTGTGTTATGTTCCAACACATCAGAGGACTTGGAGAGACAGCTAGGAGAGTGGAACGAACGCTTCAATGACTATGGTCTACGACTAAACCTCCAAAAGACCGAGTACTTGGAAATGGGAAAAAGTACTTCGAATACCTCGAATACCATCAAAGTCAAGAACACCGAACTCCGGAAAGTGGATGGCTTCAAGTACCTCGGATCCTACATCACCGCAGACCTAGACCCCAAGGCTACAGTTGATGCGAGAGTCAATGCTGCCTGGCTCAAATGGAGAGAATCAACCGGTGTACTATGCGACAAGCGAATGCCTGACAGACTGAAAAGTAAAATTTACCGATCAGTTGTCAGACCAGTGGCGTTGTACGGCCTCGAATGTGCTCCATGCACAGCAAAGACTATACAGATGCTGCATGTTATGGAGATGAAAATGCTGAGATGGAGCCTCGGACTCACTCGTCTAGACATGGTGCGAAATGAAACCATCCGAGATCGTCTGGGCATCGCCCCTATATCTGAAAAGCTTCGAGAGTCAAGGCTGAGATGGTACGGGCACGTGATAAGATCAAATCTCCATTCCGTTTCTCAATCGTCCTGGAACCTCGAAGTTCAATTCAATTCAATTCAATTCTTTATTCCAGTCAAACATTTACAAAGAAGTATGCATGACAAGGATACTGCCACGGATGTGAGTTCAGTGTTTAGATAGATAAGTTGAGTATTCACAGAAGAAACAAAAAAAACTATTCAAGGAGAAAGATAAGTCTAAATACGTAGACGTGTTTTAGGGACTATGATATCAACTGTTAAATTCTGTATAGATTTCTTGAAAGCAATGGAGGATTTTAATGTTACTACATTTTCAGGCAAATTATTCCAGATATCAATAACACGAGAGGCACAAGTGTTATTCGAGTGTGAGTTTCTGAAGAGAAGTACTAATCGTAGTGAGTGCGATGACCTATTAGGATAAGGTGAGGGTAAGATCGTAAATAGAGAAGAATAATCCATCACAAAGTTGCCATGAATACATTTGTGCACGAAACAAAGATCAGCAATAGTTCTTCTGTATTCAAGGGTGTTGAGGTTAAGTAAATGAATACGAGAACTGTAACTCAAATTAGTTTGGCCAGTTCTATATAGTATTCTACGTGTGAAGGTTCTCTGAACCCTTTCCAGATCATTAACTAGGCCAATAGACACAGGGGACCAGATTTCCGTCCCATACTCGAGTATAGGCAGAGTATAGGACTTGTATGCTCGTACTAAGACCGAAATAGAAGATGTTTTAAAAGCCCTTAAGATTAGATTTATGCACTTGAGAGCCTTATTTACGGTTACATTAATATGGTTAGTAAAACTGAGCTTCTCATTGAAAAGTATGCCCAGGTCTTTGATTATACTAGATGAAGGTAGTATATTGCCGTTAATGAAGTATATTGACTTTGGATTACGAGGGCCACAGTTGGTAACGAAGCATTTAGGTATGGAGATGGTAAGGCTCCAATTAAGAGCGTAGTCAACAATCGAGTTAATAGCTGCTTGCATTAAAATTGGGCATTCAGAAAAAAGTTTTATGTCATCAGCATACAAAAAACAATGTACACCATGAGGGATATCATCGACAATATCATTAATAAAGATTGAGAAGAATAATGGCCCCAAGGAACTGCCTTGGGGTACACCATTATGATAAGTTCTACTGTTAGATAGTGAGGAAGCGATTAGAACTCGAGAACTACGGTTAGTGAGAAACGATTCAATTAGTCTGAGAAAGGAAGAATTAATTCCTAGTGATGCTATTTTGTGAATTAGTAGTCTATGGTTAATTGAATCAAAAGCCTTAGAAAAGTCTATAAGACAAATATCAAACGACTTATTCTGTGCAATGAGAGAGAGATAAAGGGAATGCGAATGAACTATCAACGATTACGCATTCAATACAGTTATGTGAGTAATGGTCAATCAAAACGGAAGAAATGGAGTTATGCACTAATATTGCAGTGCCTCCACCGCGATCTTGGTTCCGATCGCTTCTAAATACATTAAAGGGAAGATTGTCAGTGAGAATAGAGTTAGGATCTGAGTTAGAGAGCCAGGTTTCCGATAAAAACAAAATGAAAGCACCAGATTGACGAAGTAAATGATACAAATCATACAGCTTGTTCTTAACGGATCTACAGTTAAATGCTAGACAATGTAAATGCTTCGATGAACTCACACCCTTCCCGGCCTATGGTGAAAAACGCTTGGGTGCGTTAATTCTCCGACGGCATTTTCTGACATTGGACTGCGGAGGAGCGGCAGGATTAGTGGAGATCACTGGGGAAGTACTAGCAGATATAGTAGTAGAGCGGGGAGGGCTGTGAGATCTGTCGATGGGGAAGCGAAGAGGACGAGACGTCGTAGTAGAGATTGCTTTAGTCGAGGGGCCTAGTAGAGAGACGTCAGACTGTTTCATGACCTGTTGAGTGGAGAAAACATGACGAGGGGTGCGAGACGGTCTATCGAAGACAGGAGGAATATGGACGAGATGTGCATCGACCACTTTGACGGGAGGATGTGTGGGGTCATTGTGAATGCGATGACATTCTCTTTCAGCAATCAATTCGATGGGAGATAAGTCTGCCCTTGCGTAGCAACCAGAAGGAAGAGGTTTTTTTGTTTTCCTATAGAGTTGCAGGAAGACGTTGCGCTTGTCGGAAGAGGAAAACTCAATCTTCAGAGGTCGACCATTAACGAAGCCAAGGCGAGGTTTGCTGGCGGGGTGACGATGAAATGTTATCAGTCCCCTTTCGAAATCGTCTTGAAGAACGTCAGATCCAAGTTTCTCGAGAAGTCTAGAGATCGTGTCGAGATCTCTAGCTGTAGTTTCGTCCTCCGATTTACCCTCTTTCAGTTTGAGAATGACTGCTCTTCTAGACTTGCAGTCGAGCATGGTCTTGTCACGAACAGTAGACTCAACCACTGCTGAGTAGAGATGGGGCCAAAGCGTTGCTGAAGACATCCGGTACTTAAGTTCAGCCATTTGACTACTAATTAGTTGAATTTGACTTGCCTGATCCGCAATCATTTTGTGGAGAGGTAAGACAGCTTTAGTGACGATCTCTTGCAGAATAGAGCTGATGTATGGAAGTGGCACCATGGGAATGTCGATTTCCATGAGTTTGGGTTTATTTTTTATATTTGATAAGAGAGGGTGAAGGAGGTCACCACTCATCATGAGACACAAACGATCTATGAGACACAAACGATCTATGAGACACTGTAGAGGGCAAAAGACCCAGAGGCAGACCCAAAACTAGGTGGCGAGACTGCATCGAAGTAGACATGAAGACGACCGGGCTGAAGACTGAAGACGCAACTGATCGGGTGAAATGGCGTGGTGCAGTCTACAAAGCGGACCCTGCCCGGCGGCGGGATGAACGCTAGGAAGAAGAAGAAGAAGAAGTTCAGAATTGGTATGAACCTAACAGTTCGTGTTAGACAAATACTGTTCCCTTCAAAATGACCTATTTATTATACAGTGCGCTTCAAAATTTTCATATTTAAATCTTTATCTCCAAAGGTTAACGTGTTTAGTTTTATCGCTTACATGGTGAACACAGAGGGGTTTGAAAAACTGGCGAAGAGGAATTAGCGACGTTGGCGTTCACCTGAAGGGTCCCAATAGGACCGTTCAGCTGAAGGGTCCCAATAGGACCGTTCAGCTGAAGGGTCCTAATAGGACCGTTCAGCTTTTCAACTTCAGATTTTCGAAGAGTCATTCAAGCCACAGTAAGAGTAGAACACCAGTCCTTTTGTGAGTAGACGAGGATATGCGAGTTCAATTCAATTCTTTTTCCATGACCAAGGTTATATATAACACACAAAATATAACAACAATTACATGGAACCATGGTTTTTCATTTGAAAAATCTATTTCAAACGGATAGGACATTAATCAGTGGCAGTGATATCAGTGCGAAATGTGAAGAGAGAGAGAAATACATAATAATATCGATAGCATGTGTCTGCATGAAAAATCAGCATGAAAAAAGGCAATGATTGGATTCGGTAATATAATTGAACTAGGGACCTCTTTCAATTTCTTTGTGAAAGTTGCACTCGATGGAATAGCAGCTATATCATGCGGTAACGAGTTCCAAATCGATAAGGACCAGGACACGCATGTAGAAAGATGAGAAGTTTTATGGTGAACGGTAAAGAAATCCTCAGGGAATGGGTGTTTTGGATGTTCTTAGAGTTGAGCCGCACAGAATAAACTGGAAGAATCGATATCAGACACACCATAAATCAAATTATCTAAGAAAACTAGATCTGAAATCATTCTACGGTATTTGAGAGACTCTAAATTAAGCATTCTAAGTATTTCATAGAAGGTTTGACGTGGAATACGTTGAGAGGATTGTGAGAAAAAGTCGCGACCGACTTTCTTGCTGGAAAAAGGGAAGAATGTGAGGACTAGAAAATTTTTTGGTTTTTTTTTTAAAAAACCGTTCACTAAATTGAGCAGTGGTTTTTAAAAACTTGTTTCACGCAGTGATAGAACTTTTGTTTTGAAATTTTCTTAGAAAAGATCACGAAGTGAATTTTTTTTACAAAGTTTTTTTTAAAACTTTTAAGCCTCTTCATAATTATGGGGACTCGCACACTTTCACCACTTATCACTCTGTGTGTCGGTCGTGTAAGTAATTCCTAGCTCCACGATGCTTTCTGACTCCCAAAAGACAGTTATCGCAGCATTCTACGCCAATGGCGTCTCCGGTAGATCAAATGCTGATCAAATAGGATGAAGCAAAAATGTCGTGTACAAGTACCGCATTGATCCGGAAAATTCAGGACTAAGAAGCATCCTGGACTCCCGAAAAAATTGACTGAACGAAATTCAAGAAATATCTGCAGATGAAAATTTTTCAGTCTTGATTTTCAAAAGTTGAGATGAACTGGTGGCAGGGGTTGCTTGGGTTGCTTCGAATTCCATAATGACAGCTGATCAAATCCAAGCTCAACTGAACTTGTCCGTGAGCAATTGAAATTGAATCTACCATACTGCGGACAATTCATGATTCTCATCATCTGGTCTATGCTACACGTAAGTCTGCACCTCAAATGACAGACAGCCACAAGCACCACCGTGTTACATTTTCCAAGAACAAAATCGCTCGTAACTGGAAAAGGGTTAGTTTTTGTTTTTCGCTATTCTCCATCCGAATAAGTGCTTCCATGATGCATGTCGTGTTTTCTGAGAAGAAGAACTTCAATTTGTGATAGTGATACGGTCGCCCTGGAATTAATTTCAACACACATGAACTCTGCTCACTATGAAGAGCTCATTGAGACTCATTTGGTACCCTTTCTCCATTGTCGAACTCGTGCCAATTACACATTACAGCAAGACAATGCTGGGATTCGTCAGCAACTCCAGTAAACTTTGGTTCGCAACCAAACGCGTCGCAGTTATGGACTGACCAGCATGTAGTCCTGATCTTTATCCCATTGAGAATCTTTGGATCATAATGACACGGCAGATATACAGTGATGGGAAACAGTATAGCAATACTCAGGAGCTTGAAAATGTTATTGTCCCATCATGGCTCTCTCTCGATGAAAACGTAATTTATAATTTGGTTTCTTCCATGCCTAATCGTGTATTTGATGTTGTTAGATCGTTTTGTTGTCTACTTGCTTACGGATAACTGATTAAAATATGCTTTTACATAGTAATTTTTGAGTAAACTGTTTTGTAATTTTTTTTGTTTTTGAGTAAACTGAAAAATCATTGTAAAAAATTTATTTCGTGGAAAAATTTATTTCTGTAGTACGTGAAAAACTGTAAACTTCCCGAAAACCCGTTTTTAGGAGAACATATCTTGTGTGAATCTTGCATACGGCCTCTGGGCACAAATAGACTTCATTGAAAAGAAAAAAATCCCTAATATGTAGAACAATATGTAGAATCATTCTTCCCTTTTCTCGTCCTCCTTAGCGGTTGCCCTTTAATGAATGACTCGCCACTCTTCACTTCCCCCTTCAAACTTCTCTTCCCGAACTTCCCTTATTAGAAACCGTCTAGTAACTTCCATTGGAAACCGCCAATGAACTCTACAGTTCTCTTCTCGCTTCTGCCCCTCAATTTCTCTGTCATCCAATCCCCCTTTTACCATTTTAACGTGATGTTTTGAAAGACTCTGCGTAATAAAAACTCAAACAAGAATAGAATCTGAGCTAAACAGCTCAACTCGGAACAAACAGTAGATGATGATAAATTCGAATAGTTCAGTAAGAAGTCATAGAGTGTCCATCAAATGTCGGATATTTCATGAAATTTGAAATTCCCATGAGATAATCGCCTACTGTAAGATTTACTACAAAAGCGAGAAGATGCTTTGCTTTTTGTGAGATACGGGTTTATTGTTGCTTTTATTCAATCAATTTTGTCTGGATTTAACGAGAAAAGATACTTTTAGTGTAAAAGTTTTTCAGCCTTTGTTAACTTGAGCGTTCTGAAATACGACCAAGAAGTCAATCGTCCTAACCAAATATTTGCTGTATAGTATTTTATTTATGGTGAATGAGCAAGTATGCTCTGGAGAAGCTTTGAAAGAATAAATGTGCTTTCAGTGTAACTAGTTTTTTTTAAACTTGATAAATTTGAATATTTCTAATAAACTTATCAAAATGTCTTTGAATTTCGAGCTAGAAAACCTGAAAGCACAAAAAACTTTTGGTGTTTGGGTTTCTAGCCAGGAAAAAGGGAGAAAGGCTCGGTGGAAGCGTTTCGGTCTTGAAAATGTCACACAGGGCCCAGTTCTTCAGAGTGAAGTATTTCTCGAACCCGCACTGCAGAAAAAATATATGCATGAGTCTATGCACTCCCTGAAAATTAAGCCGATAAACTTCTCTGACATTTTCTATTTTTCATCGCACGCACTCGATTCTTTACAAAGATTTTTCCTCTTAGCATGTCTAAAACGATGCACACGCTTTTTCTACACGAAAGAAGAAAGAGGGGGAAAATGTAGTAGTTTAGGTACCTACCACAGGCTATTCCCGGTGAATATAGGATGCTGCCTGGTTGAATGAAGGGCTCTCGTATGCTATCGAAAATGCCTATGCCTTTCAACTGCTTTACTTTTTCATTCAGTGGCGCCGGCTCGTTCAGGCCGAGTGTGCGAACCGGGATTCCATGAGGGACATGTTTCTAACGGATGAGTGGGAACCCCAAGTGAATATTTGAACTCGTGTTCATTATTGAATTAACAAGGACATTTAATGATCGGTACAAATTATAATACTTTTTATTCATTTATCAAAATGATTTCTTTTTTGCGTCTTGGAATAAGTAAAAAGAAAGCTTGAGGAGTTTAAACACTGCCGCGCCAAAATCTGAGTTTCTGCTTAATTGTTAAATGGTAGACTCTGTCTCAATCTTCTAGAAATGTTTCAATAGTGAAACTTTTGGAACTAAATGAAGTAATACTCATGTAAAACATTTCGAGCTGGCAAAATAATATTTCAAAAAAAAATTTTTTACTTTAAAAAAAATTCATATCTTTCTAGCGTTGTTTCCGCTAAAGAGCGGCTTCTGCTGTTTTAGTTTTAATTTTTGGTTCTAAATAAATAATTCATTCTCTCTTTCATGTTGAAGATAAATATTAATTTTATGGAGGATGTGAAAAAATATTCACCGGTAAAGAAATCAATTTATTATGTTTGTTTTATTTTCTGTTTGTTGTCACTTATAAGCACTTCTACCTATTTTGATACTTTTACTGAAAGTGTTTAAAATTTTCAATAAAACAATTTTGCTGAACAGTTTGTCCATCAATAACTCTGGATGCACATCTGCTGTGCCTACTTTGATAATTCGAAGAATGTATGGACCATATTTATAGGACACCCAAGTGAAGAATGGGGATGCGGTCAGTTTGAACATATCAGAGTAGTTCATTTGGATATTACCTTGTGAGCTTTCATGGATGACTCTCGAGTCATTTTTAGTCTCTATTTATGCTCTAGCTTCGGTAACGAATCTCAATTTTCATGACTGCTGTTGAGTCATCACATGATTTACTCATATCACACGGCAACTGTTACGGTAATCCTTCGGTCAGAATGTTATATTTTGTAGGTTAGTTCCCCTCCCTGAGGAACTCTCGTTGCTGTGTACAACGGACGCGAGAGTATCTCTCTTTATTAAAAACTCAATTCTAACCCTATCGAAACGAACGAAAACACAAAACTGAATCAAGAAAATTTGAACAATGTGGCTGGCCAGCCGAAGTGCGCGAGAGGTACGCAAACCTAACATCAAAAGGAAATATCGAAAGGAGACATCCAAAAGAAATATAACAACAAAAAGAAACATACAATTGTAGATCACTACATTATAACGGCATAAGCAATAATTGGGGGAGTCTCTTTACATGCCCCCCTTTTAAAATCGTCGCCCTCGACGAGTTGGGTTTTTATCGTAGGGTTGATATCTGCGATTGGGGTGGCCACGGAAAAGTTCTCGCTAGCCGTGGCGTGTGTGGGGGCTCAAACTTCGGCCATACTATTTCTGAGTTGCATTTCTCTGCCAGGATGCAGCAGTATCTTCTTAAGGATAAAGCTGGAGGGCTTGATGCTTGTGGGAGGTGCCCGATTGTATACATTATCAAATGTATCCCGATCTTCTCATCAGGAGAGACAAAATATATATAAGGGGCCATTAATTTATTTTTCAAATCCTTCAGGACTCCAATGGTATTTTCTAGCTCTTCGATGCTCAACTCACTGGTAGGTGGTGAAGCTCCTACTATTAGGGTACCTTGTGCTGGGGTTATAACTTCAATAAGTTTGATGAGGACTGTCTGGAGGGGATATATATCATAATTGATTTGAGAACATTCAAGAGAATCTTTCAACATTTTTACTTTTTGTTAGCGTTTTTTTAACTGTCTTTTTCACGATAACTCTTTGTTTTTACCCTCGATTGATAGCTTTGATGGAATCAGTTTTACCCCACTCTGGACTGTCTGTGACTTTTGTTTTACTGTCTCGTTCCTAAGCTTTATGGTCTTGTTTCTAAGCCGTACGACCTCGGTAGCGTAAGAGCATATAATTAATCTTAGGCACTGCATGTTGTCATGAGCTCTTTTTCTTCGTCATGCTTCAATGCTTGGAGAATGCTTCTTCGTCATGCTTGGAGGAACAAACAGTTGTAACTGAGAACAATCTATAATTTATCATTGCAACTAAAAACCAGTGAGCGGAGCTGTCTTTATGGTTGGTTACGAGAATGACCACTCGCTCGTTCTCAAGTTTTTTTTTATAAAGCGAGCTAGTACGAATGGTTTTTGGGATTTATCATGATTTTCATAGTTTGCCAAAACTTCTCTAAAAGCTCTCTATTCAATTCTATTCCTTTCAAAACCCCTCTGAGACTTCAAAAAAACTAATTTTTGATGTAAATTTAGCCTTATTTTCGTTATAAAACTTGTTTGATGTCATAAATTTCATGGATAACTGATAGGGGTATGTGAAAAGTTCTTTAAGAGGAATGAGCGATTTCGGCTGCGACGTTTCGGTTATAAACTTCATAACTTCTAAGCTTTGAAAGGCTCTTATTCCCTGATGGGCAGGCATACCCTGCGTCTTGTCTTGCAGACATTGGAATACTAGACGAAAAATACGCTTCAAACGATACGGTTTCGAAATTTTTTGCATAGGTGATCATTTTGAGCATGAGACATCGGTTTAAAAAAATATATTTTACAAACAATTTTGTACATCAACAAATTGTTTTTACATAAAATATTATTTTTACATTACAGAAACGCTTAGGCTTAGTAAAAGTTATGCTAACGAGGCCGTACGGCTAAGGCTTAGGCTTACAAGACCGTATAAAATAAATTCCACTCTGTACTGCCTGACGTCCAGTATTCCCATCAGGGAATAAGAGCCGCCTTTTTAATAATGATGAAAACTTATCGCGTTGAAATCAGTTGTCAAAATAATTTTCACAACCGTGTCACTTTGTACAAAAAAAATTAGAAAAGGGAATCGGATCATAGTAGATTTATCGTCACATCGAAGCTGTGAAGGTGATCTACTCGACAATTTTTCTGGAATCGTTCTTTTTTTAAACAATTTAACATTATTCATACATTCGCTGCTTTCTGAATTTTCAGTTTTTTTTTCCAAATGAGCCAGGTTAGGAGGTAGAGTGTGCCATATTCTACAAAAACTCACTGACAGAATGTTCGAATGGCGAGGCACATTAATAGCCTTTTCCCAATTAATTTTTCTCCATGTTGAAAGAAGTGGTCAATTAGTAATGTGGTAAGATTTCACGAGTAGAAGTAATTGTGTTTAGCGATATTCATCTTACAGTCAGTAAGTATACTTGAAGACTCGAACTTCTCTTCAGATCGAAACCACTGATGCTCACTCGTGTAATGATCTACGGTTATGAAGCTCTTCGACAAATCATTACAGACTGGCAAGCTGACAACAGAGGTTCCGTATTGATATCTGCGTAATTGCATAATAGCCATGAATATGTTTTAATCTTCGGGTAAGTTTATGATAATAAGGCCGTACTGTATTTGGAAAAAAAACGAGACCGTAAGAAACAGCCAACCTCCTCAATTCTGTTTTGAGAAAACGTTGACTTAATGTTTCATACGGTCTCGATCCTAAGCGTTAGCTTGAACTGACCCTATCAAGAAAACGTGATTTTAGCTCCTGTGGAAAATGGAGAAAAAAGTTTTCTGAGGCCGTATGCACGTACACGCCGTAAGCATTCTCCCTGAAAACGGTTTGCAAGAAAAATTTTGGTTCTGAACATTACCTAGGTGATGTGCAGCGTCAGACAGTGCAGAGTTGTCTGACCGTCTTGATATTGATATTCTTTATCGCCAAAGGACAACTGGTTCAGGGTCATCGCTAACATGGTTGACAATGAGAAAATGAAAAAGTAGAAAATCTTCGGAAGAGGAATAAGCAACTGTGGCGTTGCACTGAAGAGTCTTGGTAGACCACTTAGCGTTTCAACCTCATACCGAAGAGATTCACGAAGTCTTGAGTCCCAAGAAGACAGAAGATAAATCTCGTAATTCAATGAAGTAGAGACGAGTAGAAGTCAGTGTGAAGAGGTAATGATAGACCCGACCATCTCCGGGGTTTGAAAAAGAAAAGAATTATCTTATGTCTTCTATCTCTTCGTGATATAATAACTCTCAGTATTAACTCCTACTCTTCTATTACTTCAAATTCTCTGAAATTTCTGCTTTTCCGATAAAATCATTCACAAAGCTTTTTAATATCAGCCCAATAATTGATTCACAAACTTAAGATTGAAAGTCTTTCAGGTACTTTTCATGTTTTTTGGTACGTGAATTAGGCGTCTACCAAATAAAATGAAACGTCACCAAATAAAATGCTGATGTCCACCAAACTAAATGCTCACGTCCTCCAAATATTGTAGAGACGTCCACCAAATAAAAAAGGCTCTTATTCCCTTTTGGGTATAACCGAGACGCAGACATTGACACAATGCTTTTTTATGATAATTTTTTCGATACGGCCTCGTTAGCCTGAACTTTTACTAAGCCTAATGGTTTTTTGGCTCTTATTCCCTGTAGGGCAGCATACATTGCGTCTTGTCTTGCAGACATTTTAATACTAAATGAAAAATTGGCTTTAAACGCTTTAGTTTCGAATTTTTTTCTTCATAGGTTGTCATTTTGAGCGTCAGAGACTCTGATTCTTGAGAAGAAAAAAATTTTTACAAGAAAGAAAAAGAATTTCTTTTTTGTAAAAAATTTTTTTAGTAAAAATTTATTTTTACATCAAAAAATTATTTTTACATAAAAAGTTTTTTACACAAAAAAACGCTTGTACTGTCAGGCGTATAGTATGCCCATGAGGGTACTTTTTTACTTCTCTTATTTGAAGAAAAAAAGCGCGAAGGTGTGGAGCCTGCGTCCTCCTCGTTGCAGAGAAAAAGAGAGACTTGACCTAGGTAAGCAATCACATAAACAGAAAGCTTTTTCTATTTCTCTCCGGCGTTTTTTCTTTCTCCCATTTTTTGACAAATTTATTCATTGAATTGACAAAAATTTATAATATGAGAAATTTTCTTATGCGGTCTCGTTCGCCTAAGCCGTACGGCATCGTTAGCGTACGACCTCGTTAGCGTAAATTATAAAAAAATTTGATTTTCAGCTCGTTTTTAAAGTTGAAAAACAAGGGCATTGTACATGACCTGTGGTTTTCCACTGTTTGCACTGTGTGTGCTAAATTTACATTCAATTTCGAAAATGCCGTGTTTGCCTGGACGATTTGTTTTGAAGACGGAAATTTATTCTTCATCTTTCAAAACGTAGTCACCAAAACGTACAATGGAAAACGCACAAATTTCAATTATCCGTATACGATTTTCGGGTAAAAATCTATATTTAAAAATGAAATTTTCTTTAAAGTATTTTCTCAAAATTAGACTATTGGTCTTTTAAGCTATCTTTAACGGGCGAAAAAACAGCTTTTTTTTACAAGCACAGTTTAAAAGTTAGGAGGCGCAGTTATGCAGTACCGGAAGCTAATCCTATATGGGTAAGAAAACGGGAGGTTAGACCGGCCAGAGCATTATTAAATGCGAGGAGAAGAGCACTCGGACTTGAGATCAATGGAAGCAATAATATGTGTCTTGAGGTAAACGACTCCTTATTTTCATCAAGACGAGAACCATGGAAGATTTTTACACTGATGGTCTCAATTGCGCACGTGGTACTTTTTATTCCTTTATAAATTTCTATCATGGGTATTCTATTAGAAAAAATACAGTAATTGTTACGCACATCGAGGCGGGACATTTCAATCCAAATATTACAGAGAAACTATTTCTATTGCGTCAAAAAACTGAGCAGATGGCATTTTTTCAAAAACAATCCAAGTCTGAAATAAATGAATCCATTGATACCCAAGAATGAACTTCGATCAAAAACTTTGAACTAATATCTTGCAGTATTTTCATTCCAAGTTCAACGAATACATACAGAGTAGCCCATGTATTCGACAACGCCTTTACAAACGTGTATCTCAGTGCATAAGTGAGCAAGAGTATTCAAATTTGTATATTTGTTAGCTGACATTAATAAAAACGTTGGGTCAAAAAATCATTCGATTCGCTCTCCTTTTGCACGAACGACAGCCCTGAGTCGCTTTGGCAACGCTTCGATCACTGGACAAATGTACTTAACGTTGATCTTCGACCACTCCTCTTGTAGGGATTTTTTTAGAGACTCCAGATTCAAGTGAAGATTAGCATTGACTTTGCTCGCAAGGTAGGACCACACGGCATAATCCAGCGAATTGAGGTTGGGCGATGAGGAGGGCCATTCCGCGCTGGAGATGAAGTCGGGAAAATGCGCCTTACACCATGCCTGTGTTCCGATAGCCTTGTGAGATGGCGCAGAATCTTGCTGCAAGACCAAAGGTGTATTACGGCAGTGAGAAGCAGACCAAGGAAGCAATTTTTTTGAACAACATGCTGGCGGTAGTATTCCTGGTTAATTTCGACTCTTGGTTCGACAAAAACAAGGGAGGTTTGTCGGTGGCGGACACTCAGGCCAAAACCATGACTTGGGAAGCTCTATGAACGATTCTACCTACTTAATTAGCTGCCTGTGAGTCCCGAGCAAGCACTCGCACATTTTGAGGATTGTAGGCCTCTTCCACAGTGAACAGCTTCTCTTCCGAGAAGACTGTCCAAAGGTGAGCACTGTCGCGCGTCCAGAGGATTAGGGCGCGGCACCTTTTGAGTCTTTCCTCCTTTTTCTTAAGAGTTTGGATGGTAGCCTTTTTAGTACGATATTTGGGAAAACTCAAGTCCTATTCAACGATTCTTTGAAGAGTCTTGCGTTCGTCTCAAAGTTCATCTCGGAGGCCTTTTTTCATGCTACGCCTAGCATTTCGACCGACGCGCTTCATCATGGCCTATATTTTGTTAGGGGTGAGGATCATCTCTTCGAGGCAAATCAGCACTAATCGAGGATAATCTTTTCGAGGCAAATCAGCAAGTGTATCGATCTGTTCAACCCGTTTGATTGCTTCCCAGACAAGATTGCGAGAGACGTTGAGATCCTTAGCGATACGCGTATTTGATCAATCAAGTTTGTACAAGTCCACAATAATAGAAAAAATATTAGAGCTCAGTGTGCACTACAAATTGAATTATAAGCGCCGAAAGATTGGTTGCCGAATACATGGGCTACTATGTATATTCATATATTTGTCACTCCAAAAAAAGAAAATGAATTCTGACTACGCAACCGTGTTGAAATTTTATGGTCTGCTGTTGTTCTGGGCAGGCTGTTTTATTCGGTACTCTGCACTCTGACAACTTTGTGTTTTTATCGGCAATTACCGAAAGGCGTGTGACCGTGTTTGAAGAATGCACTACTCGCACCAAACACAAACTCAAAAGTGTTCATTACTACACTTTCTGCTCACAACTACTAGACTAATTTTTTCCCAAGTTTTTTTTCATGCCAAGTTTCTTTCAAACAGCATTCGAATGATTCGCTTCAATTCACTTTAGAACGATTTTAGACGCGTTAATAATTTGCTCCGAATATATGTTCCATTTCTGCCGTTGAGAGTCAAAAGAAGATTTTCTCGCTATGCAAATAATCTAAGAGCGCTGCTTCTTTGACTCTCAACGGCAGAAATGGAACACATATTCGGAGCAAATTATGGACGCGTCTGAAATCGTTCTGAATTGAATTGAAGCGATTCATTCGGAAGCTGTTTGAAAAAGTTTTGGTATGAAAAAAATGAAAATGAAAATTAGTCTAGTAGTTGTGAGCAGAAAGTGTAGTCATGAAGAACACTTTATGAGTTTGTGTTTGGTGCGAGTAGTGCAATCTTCAAACATGCTCACACGCGTTTCGGTAATTGCCGTTTTTATCCAATCGAACGAGAATACACAAATAAAAGGTTTTTATAGCCGAAACTAGATCTTCGCTAAAATCTGTAAGAGTTCAATTTCAGGGATGGATATGCTGAATAAAACACTTGCATTGCCCGAAGTGATGGCAAAGGATATTCTATTAGCTGATTGCACCATCAATCATAGAGAGTAGTTAGTTAGTCGGAGTTATGTTCATTACTCTTTATTACTCGAAAGGAATCCATATTTTTGATGTTGAATGATGCATTTTGTCGTGAGACATTGTTGATGAGTTTGATTTAGTCGAGGTACAACAGTACAAGTAATTCTCGTTGAAAGAAGTAGTTTTTGGATTTCGAGAACCTCACTTGTCTTGAGTAGTTATTATCTAAAGTTCTTATGAAGACTTCAAAAGTCTCACAAATCGATCTGCGTTTCAATTCTATCAAGGCCGGTTCTGAAGAACCAAATTGTGAGAAAAAAGTTAGCTTTCTTCTGAAGAAAAAACAATTTGTGAGACTTTTGAAGTGTATAAAAAATATGAATAATAAAGGTTTCGAGGCTTAACGAGAAAAATAAGTTTTACGAAACCTTCCCCTCATATATTCTTTACATGGGAATTAATGTAAATACATATTTGGGCAAGAAAAAGTGGCAATTTCACGAGAAGAATGAGAGAAGAATCTATGATAGTAACAGTGGTTTTATGGCTTCTTCCTTAAGAACATTATTCCTGACTTCTCAAGAAGCAATTTCAGTCATAGAGCGGAAGATCCCATCCGTTGGGCGGAAGACCTGAGAATCTACGCTCTTCCAACTCTTTTATGTTACGGAGATTTGGTTAGTTTTTTTTTTTTACAAAGTTCAGTGTCGGCCTGATCTTGTTAGACTTTCATACTAATTTGCTTAATCTTAAAATGTACCATTATACCGAAAATAATAATTAGACTTTCATACTAATTTGCTTAATCTTAAAATGTACCACTTTTTATAGAAAGATAATTAGCAAAGTGCATAACCACGAAAATTGAATATTTTACGGAATTATCATACCAATAGTATGGTCGGAATTATCATACCAATAGTATGGTCGGAATTATCATACCAAGAGTATAGTCGGAATTATCATACCAATAGTATGGTCGGAATTATCATACCAATAGTATGGTCGGAATTATCATACCAATAGTATGGTCGCGTGCTGTAAAATTGAGTGAATTAATTCTTTTTTCTAGTAGGAACCGAGTGAAGTAAATGTTTTCTTGCTATATATTCAAGAATTTTTTCTATACTAAACTAATAGAATAATTCAAAATTTGTTCAAGTATTCTGTGGTATCGAGCATTGTGGAAATGAACGAGTGGGTCGAAATATCTCCCGTTTCGTAGATTATACAATATATGGATTAAGACGAACCTTCACGAAAAAATATACTCACTTGAAAGAGTTAAAAATGCTGTCATTGTTTCTCTCTTCCATACAAATCTAGGCAGTTCCCAAAAATTTATCGCCAAACAAACTCTATTTTGTATGAAATTCTCTATTTTTCATCGCACAAATACTGTTATTTTCCAAAATATGCCGTTTTCATGTATTAGTCGTTCTACACGCTTTTAGGTATAAATGTACTTCAGCCATAACCCTTCACGAAAAGATTATACATTCGTCAAAGTTGAGTAATTAGACACAACAGACGTATAATGAGACAATTATGTAGTCGTGAAATCATACACATTATAGTTATTCACAGAAGAATTTTCAATGAATGTAGTTCTGAGCACAAAAGCCTGTATGGAACGAACGTCTCTGGGAAAAATTAAAGCCAGATGGACTTTTTGGTGATCAGTGATTAAAAGTCTATCTGACTTCAATTTTAAAGTCTGGGCTGCGCTAAAACATCTCTCGCAATCAGTAGAACACGCAGGAATTTCATTTCATTTTTTAAAATATCCAAGTATTTCCAAGCTAGTCGCTTGACCAATGGGTATTTCGCTTTTGACACAGAATATTCCCATAACTGCAGGTTTTTTTCTCCGATGCTGAGAGCTCATTAATCTAAAAACGTGACTCAAAATGACACTTCTTAAAATTCATCAAAAGTGCAACAAGCAAAAACATTTTTGAAAAAGTTTTTGCGACTTATTTGTTTTTCTAATTTTCGAAAAAGTTTTTTCGACTAATCGAAAAAAAATTTTTGTTTTTCGAAAAGTCGAAAAAGTTTTTTATTGAAAATATTCGAAAAACCCGAAAACGAAAAATTTATGACCCTGGTCAGAATAGCAGAAAAAATGGTGATTTGAAATTCGGTGTGGCGTAGAAGGATGGAAAATAGTACATAAGAAATTGAAGAGAAAATCAAGAAAAAAACAACTCGGACTCATTTAACTTTTATTTCACAGAGAGAAAAATTTATCACCAAAAAAAAATTCAAGCATATTGATCCATTTTGATAATATTAATACGGTCTATATATATATATTTATTTACGGTCTACAGGGTGGCTGGAAAGTACGCAGTCCGTGGTTTAGGAGTGTGCTACGCACTATTTCGTGCACGCACCGATTCCTTTTTTTTGATTTTCGAAGTTTATTGTGTTCTAAACATCGTGTTGAAGTTTGACAACGATTGTTCACATTTGAAGGTAATGACGGGTCCTTATCTCCAGCGTGCCGCTATCGTCGATTTGCACCAGCGCGGGTACTCCAACTCCGACATCGCGAAACGCCTCGTTGTTCGTCGAGATCTTGTCTGGAATACCATCAAACGTTACCGCGAGCTCGGAAATCTCGAGGACCGTCCAAAAACTGGCCGACCTCGATCTGCTCGGACGCCGGCGAAGAGCAGTGAGGGAGCGAATACGCCGAAACTCCAAGCGGAGCATTAACAAGATGTCCCAGGAGCTCGAAAAATCCCGCTGGTCGGCTCAGCCCATCGTCAGGGATGACCTCGGCATGCGCCCTTATCGTACTCGCAAGGGTGCCTTGTTGTCTGCCAAGAACAAGGCAGAGCGCATGAAGAGAAGTCGGGCCTTGCTTCGCGACACGGCCGCACCTGGTGCCGACGAGAGAGACTTCTCAGACGAGAAGTTGTTCACGATCGAGGAGGCCTTCAACTCCCAAAACGTGCGGGTTATCGCCAGAGATCCTGAGGAAGCCGATCGCAACGGAAGAGTCGTCAACCGCTGATTACCTGCGTGCCACGACTGATGCTTTCCCCAAGCGTCTCCACCAAGTCATCCACGCCAAGGGCGGCCGCATTGAAAACTGACTTCACCCAGTTGTACATATATATGTTGAGAATAAAATGTGTTGAATTGAGAGGAATTGGATTATTGATTATGACACAAAAGCGTTTGACTTTCGGACTGCGTACTTTCCAGCCACCCTGTATATATATTTATATATGAACAATATATATTTATCCTTATGTTTATTTCGTATTTAAGCATGGCGCTTTAGTGTTTACGTTAGCTTTAACCCCGTTCCATATAAGTGGAAAGCTCCATAGTTTTAAGAGTGATTTAATTATACTATCATCGCATTTTGTAAGTATGATACATAAGAGTAAGGCATTTTAGAAGCAAAGTTTCTAATCCTTATGGAGAACGACATAGCAAACGATAGGCTGAGTCCTTCCTTCGCTCTCTCATTTTTGATAGAAAAGGCTATGATGAACGGAAGCGAATTAATTGGCAATTGAGAGCGAGACTCTACCGCACCATTCTCTTGCAAGTATCCATGATCGTTCTTATACATCATTCCAGTTATAAATTCGCGCGAGGTAGGTATACTATTCGCACGATCGAATTGAACAATATATAACAATTGGCGTTTGTAAGATCATCACCTTTACTGATTTGATTTTTTAAAATAACCGATTTGTTCAGATTTGATTGAATTTTTCGTATTCAGTGGCGCCGGCTGAGTGCAGGCGAGTGTCATGACCCGTTTGCTATGAGAGGAATGTTTCTCAAAGATGAGAGACCAGAAAATCCTTTACTACGAAGAAGATCCAACCCAATTTAATCACTACAGCATTCAAGGATAAACTATTAGTTGGAATGATTTTTTCTTCTCAAGGATTATAATAAGTTCTCGTGAATGAGTCTGAGCATTGCCGGGCGAAAATGAGGATCATCTTGATGGCAGACTCGATATTCATGTCAATTAACTAATATTAATGCAAAACTTTTCCAACTATATTGGTTCTTTTGGATTTCTCGTTTCGTGAATGTTTTCTTTATTCTGTGCTTATCGCCACATTTTAGCATTGAAAAATGTAGATTAATTATTATATTGTTGTTCAATTTTTTGAATTATTACTTTATAAACTAATATTCCTTCCTTCCCCCAAGTTGAAGAGTGGTCGCCTGTCGTTTCGCTCTTCATTTTCCCCATCCATGGAATAGGAATCCGGCCTCTCGAGGCTCGTAATCGTAAAAGGACGTCAGGCTGGAATATCCTTATGGACTTTCTCGCGACAAGCCGGTCTGTGAAGAAAATCGTCGTATCTTAAAAGATGCACTACCATCCAACCCCAACGATGATGTAGCGAAGTGCTATCTACACAGCGGACCTCGCTCTTCAGCGAGAATAACGCTAGGAAGAAGAAGACTTTATAAACTAATACGAAAAATCAACAAGACGAATTTTTATTCGCCTTTCATGTTCTTATTCAACTGAATGATACGATATTATTCAATTCAATTCTTTATTCCAGTCAAACATTTACAAAGAAGTATGCATGACAAGGATACTGCCACGGATGTGAGTTCAGTGTTTAGATAGATAGATAAGTTGAGTATTCACAGAAGAAACAAAAAAAAACTATTCAAGGAGAAAGATAAGTCTAAATACGTAGACGTGTTTTAGGGACAATGATATCAACTGTTAAATTCTGTATAGATTTCTTGAAAGCAATGGAGGATTTTAATGTTACTACATTTTCAGGCAAATTATTCGAGATATCAATAACACGAGAGGCACAAGTGTTATTCGAGCGTGAGTTTCTGAAGGGAAGTACTAATCGTAGTGAGTGCGATGACCTATTAGGATAAGGTGAGGGTAAGATCGTAAATAGAGAAGAGTAATCCATCACAAAGTTGTCATGAATACATTTGTGCACGAAACAAAGATCAGCAATAGTTCTTCTGTATTCAAGGGTGTTGAGGTTAAGTAAATGAATACGAGAACTGTAACTCAAATTAGTTTGGCCAGTTCTATATAGTATTCTACGTGTGAAGGTTCTCTGAACCCTTTCCAGATCATTAACTAGGCCAATGGACACAGGGGACCAGATTTCCGTCCCATACTCGAGTATAGGCAGAATATAGGACTTGTATGCTCGTATTAAGACCGAAATAGAAGATGTTTTAAAAGCCCTTAAGATTACATTTATGCACTTGAGAGCCTTATTTACGGTTACATTAATATGGTTAGTAAAACTGAGCTTCTCATTGAAAAGTATGCCCAGGTCTTTGATTGTACTGTATGAAAGTAGTATATTGCCGTTAATGAAGTATATTGACTTTGGATTACGAGGGCCACAGTTGGTAACGAAGCATTTAGGTATGGAGATGGTAAGGCTCCAATTAAGAGCGTAGTCAACAATCGAGTTAATAGCTGCTTGCATTAAAATTGGGCATTCAGAAAAAAGTTTTATTATCAGCATACAAAAAACAATGTACACCATGAGGGATAACATCGACAATATCATTAATAAAGATTGAGAAGAATAATGGCCCCAAGGAACTGCCTTGGGGTACACCATTAGGATAAGTTCTACTGTTAGATAGTGAGGAAGCGATTAGAACTCGAGAACTACGGTTAGTGAGAAACGATTCAATTAGTCTGAGAAAAGAATTAATCTGAGAATCTGAGAATCTGAGAATCTGAGAAAAGAAAAAAAAAAAAAGAAAAAAAAAGAAGTCTGAGAAAAGAATAAAAAAAAAAAAAAAATAAAAAAATAAAAAAAAAAAGAAAAGAATTAATTCCTAGTGATGCTATTTTGTGAATTAGTAGTCTATGGTTAATTGAATCAAAAGCCTTAGAAAAGTCTATAAGACAAATATCAAACGACTTATTCTGTGCAATGAGAGAGAGATAAAGGGAATGCGAATGAACTAAAGAAGTAACAGTTGAACGTTTGTGTCTGAAGCCAGATTGACAGGGATTCAAAAGACTATTCGATTCTAGATGATTGTAAACAGTGTCATGTATGAACTTTTCAAACAACTTCGAAAGCGAACAAACGAGTGTTATTGGTCGGGGGAAGTACTAGCAGATATAGGAGTAGAGCGGGGAGGGCTGTGAGATCTGTCGATGGGGCAGCGAAGAGGACGAGACGTCGTAGTAGAGATTGCTTTAGTCGAGGGGCCTAGTAGAGAGACGTCAGACTGTTTCATGACCTGTTGAGTGGAGAAACGTTCTGGACGCAAAGGACTCCAAACTATACCTATCCCAAAGTGGTTTTTCTCCCGCAAGGGACACATCGAACAGCTCTCCCCCCAGCTGTCCAATCCTCTCGTTTTTTCTATTAAGGATCAGGGCCTTCCAGCGGCTCTGATCCTCGCCCTCCTCTTAATTGCTGGAATAGAAAGCAACCCGGGTCCTTTGCGATGGCCGTGTACTGTATGTCACAAAAGTGCTTCCAGCAATAGCGTTCGCTGTCAGAAGTGTCAGAAATGGACACATCTTAAATGTTCTGGTCTCTCCTCCTTAAATGCCTGGAACCCATCCTGGAGATGTCATAGCTGTGTCAGACCTCCCCCAAGAAGCTCACAAACTAAGATAGATACCCTCAAAATCATCCATTGGAATGCTAATGGAATTCGGGGCAGAATCGTAGAGCTTGAGGACTTACTCCACGAGGAAAATATCCACATAGCCTTAATCCAGGAGACCAAACTAGATGCCACAGCCGTATCGCCATCGATTAAAGGGTACTCACTAATAAGACAGGACCGAACCAGATCAGGAGGTGGCCTCGCAATGATCATAAGAGAGGACATCCAATATGTGCTAGCAGACTCAACTCACGGTGATAAGACAATAGAGACAATGACTATCGAGATCCCCTCTACACTCGGTAATCTGAGAATAACTAATCTCTATATCCCTCCACGCTCCTCATGTCCACCGGGTTATACCACAGACTTTGCCCACTTCCTCAAACATACAAAGACATGCGTTGTGGCTGGTGACGTGAACGCCCACAATGAGCTCTGGAGTACTGGTACCGAAGATGCCAGAGGAACTGCACTTTGTGAAGCTATCGAGCAGAGCAATTACATAGTCTTGAACTCTCCTCAGCAACACACACGTAAGGAAGCCTCTCCGGACATTATGTCAGTCACAAACGACATTGCGACCAACTGTTCCTGGAGAACTCTCGGAAAGCTAAATTCTGACCACCTACCAGTCCTACTCGAGATAGAACTGAGAATCCCAACGATTGGGAAACGAAGATGCTACATGAACTTCAGAAAAGCAAAATGGCACGAATACGAAATAGAAGTGAACAAGAGACTCGGCGAATTTCCGTACGAAGGAAGCCCTCACAACATGCATTCCTTCCTGGATGAAACTCTCAGAGAGGCGGCAAGAAAACATATACCACAAGGAAGATGCCCAGACTTCATACCCCGCCTGAGCGAAGAAGCCAAAGCACTCATCCGAAAAAGAGATCAGATGCGTAGAGCAAACCCGGCAGACCCATGTCTCCCTGAACTGATGACAAGGATTTCCTATAAGATCAATGACGATAAGCGCATTGCATGGGAAGATTTCGTAAACAACCTCAGACCCAACGAACCCACAAATCGTTTGTGGAACACAATCAAATCACTTGATGGTCGAGCACACAAACCCTCCCACGCCGCTATTGTCCATAAGGGTTCACCTCTATCCAGCCTGGAAGCTACCAACCTTTTCGCCAAACAACTCGCCAAACAAGCCGTCAAGACCCCTGATCGATCTAACAGGAGAACGCACCGCTGGACCTCGAACCTAGAGCGTTCCGACGTCCCAGTCGTCACAGTTGACGAAGTGAAGACAGCAATGAAGAAAATGAGAAGCTCCAAGGCCATGGATCTCGACGAAATCTGTCCCCTTATGGTTAAAAAGGCTGGCGAACAGTGTGCAAGATGCTTTGCAATACTCTTCAATTGCTCACTCAGCACCGGCATCATACCTTCGGCCTGGAAGACGGCCAGAGTTATCACGATTCCGAAGCCAGGGAAGGACCTCACGTCGGTTAAAGGCTACAGACCGATCTCAATTCTGTCCCCTGTGGTCAAACTCCTCGAGAGAATCATCCTCCCCCACATCACAGAAGAAGTTGAGTTGGAAAACTGGCAACATGGCTTCAGAAAAGGACGCTCGACCACGACAGCCTTGATGGAGATAACGGGCCACATAACCAATGGTATCAACCAACGGCTCCCTCCACATCGCACAGTGATGGTTGCGCTCGACCTCACCTCGGCATATGATCTGGTCAACATTTCTCGCCTGTGTCACACTCTCGCCGAAACGTCCATCCCCAGAGGCCTCGTTAGATGGCTCTCCAGCTATCTACGAGGGAGAGCCATCCGTGTGGACTTCAGAAACTGCCTCAGCCGCCAGCAAACCTGCTACGCAGGAGTTCCTCAGGGGGGAGTACTCAGCCCTTCCTTGTTCAACATATACTTGAATGGGCTGCCGAAACCTCCCGAGACGATCAAACTGGTCGGGTATGCGGATGATCTGACAATACTGGCCTCTCACCCTGACTGGAGAGTTGGAGCTGACAGACTGAACACCTACCTCCCAACCCTCACCAGCCATCTTGGGGAACTAAAGATGGACATCTCAGCAGCTAAATCCAGTGTAACGCTCTTCACCACCAACACAAAGGAATGTCGTGAAGTACCAGAAGTTGTGGTCAACGGTGAGCCACTTCCTCCAAGTAGAACCCCCAAAATCCTTGGTGTCACCTTGGACCAGATGGGAACCTACCGTCAACACGCCGAAGGACTGAAGACAAGGGCAACAAAAAGATTGAATGTCCTCCGAGCAATCGCAGGAAGAAAATAGGGACAGAAGACCGAAACAATGCTGAACACCTACAAAGCAACTACAAGAGCAGTCTTGTCTTACGCAGCACCCATCTACTCGCCCCAACTTGCCGAATCACATTGGACTTCCTTGCAAGCAGCACAAAACAAAGCCATTCGAATCGCAACTGGAAACCTTGCAATTGCGGACACTCAGCACCTGGCATACGAGAGCAAACTTCTTCCAGTCAAAGAACACAACCTCATGCTCAGCAAACAATTCACCGCCAAGGCCAGGCTTCAGCCTAACCATCCATCTCACCGCATCTGCACTGAAGCAAAACCTCCCAGGGCAGTCAGAAAGCATGCCAAAGACATAGACATAGTATTAGGTGACACGGACTATAAAGTGGCCCTCAGAAAAATACACACGGAGACAGTCAGAGATTTTCTTAGAAATAGTCGACCCAACCCAGTTCTGGGAACTAAACTTCCTAGAATACATAAGTCCACGTCCCAACTATCCAGAGAAAATCAGATAACTCTGTCTCAATTGCGAAGCGGCCACTCTAGTTTCCTTAACAGTTACCTCCACCGAATAGGGGCCAATGAATCTCCCCTCTGCCCACTGTGTAGGGTAGAGCCGCATACTTCGAGACATATTTTTTCGTGTCGCTGTAACCCCACTTCACTTAGCCCTATCGACCTTTGGAATAGGCCGCACTCGGTTGTTGATTTCTTGTTCAATTAAATCTCTCCAAGAAAAAAAAAAGTGAAAGAAAAAAAATAAGAGAGAGAGGAAAGAGAGTGTGGGCTTATAACGCTGGAGGGTCGAGAGCTTCGACGACTTCCTCCAGTGTCTCGCGAAGGAAGATCTACCCGTTGGGCAAAACAACAACAACAAGACAGGAGGAATATGGACGAGATGTGCAAGTGCTACAACGATGTCCGCCTACTCGCGGTGCAGCACGTCAGTCTCAGGACTGCAAAGGACATCACCAACCTTCTCCGGAAGCAGACCAGCTCCGAAGACACGAAGACACGCTCCCTCCGGAGCACACAATTCTTCCGTTTTTTGCAATTCATTCATTTTATTCCTTTGCACATGGTTGATATACAATGGATAACTGTCACAGGGTGATTCAGTTCGAGGCAATAAGATAATACATATGTATGTACATTAACCGTAATTTTTGCATTTAAATTACAATTGATCGAGAAGTTCAAGGTGTGAGTTCATAATTATTAATTGGTGAGAAATACTCAAATGCTATGTGAGTCTTAGTTTAGAAGAGGGTACAATTACATCAATTGGTAAACTAAGAAGAGCATTTTTAAATTCTGACGAGGATGGCATTGAAACAAGAGGCGAGGGCAGGGAATTCCAAGTATCAATACGGCGAGAAACACACGTATTATGACCTTCGGGCATTTTGAAGGGCAGTATAAGTCTGAGAGTGTGGGAGATTCTTTGGCTGTAGGGGGAAGGCCTGATCACAAAGAGATGTGTGGTTCCAAGCACAACGTTATTGTGGATGGCTTTATGAATGAAAGATAGGTCAAGTATGGTGCGCCTATACTCCAAGGTGGTTAGGGTTAATAATTTTAGACGGGCAGAAAAATTTTGAGAGATTTGGCCAGCTCTAGCGAGAATGCGTCTGGTGAAGTTTCTTTGTACCCGCTCTATGTCGTTAATGAGACCAACAGAGACAGGTGACCAGAGTTCGCATCCATATTCCAGAATTGGTAGAACGTAGGTTTTGTATGCGCGAAGTAAGACCGGGATGGAGGAGGTTTTTAAAGACCTAAGAAGAATGTTAATGGCTGTTCTGGCTTTTTGAATCATTGTAGTAATATGATGGTTAAATGAGAGAGAAGATTCGAAATGAATACCAAGGTCTTTAACGATTGATTGTGAGGGCAGGGTGTGGTTTTCTAAGGTGTAGGGTAAGTCAGGGTTGTTAGGTCCGCAATGAACAATATAGCATTTAGGGAATGAGATTGTGAGTGACCAAGTTTGAGCGTATTCAGCGATTCTGTGAAGAGCATTTTGAAGGGAGGACGAAGACTGGGAGAAAATTTTGAGATCGTCTGCATACAGAAAGCTAAAAACATTTGAGGGTAGAAGCTCTACTATGTCATTAATGAAAATAGAGAAAAGCAGAGGCCCGAGGCAGCTACCCTGAGGAACCCCAGTGGTCACTGCTCTATCTGCAGATTCGAAGCCGTCAACAGAGACGCGGGACTTGAGACGGGACAACAGACCTTTTAGAGAGAAATGACTTGATCAGCAGGAGAAGGGAGGAGTCTATACCACAAGAACTAAGTTTGTAGAGTAGTGCCCTATGATCTACAGTATCAAAAGCCTTTGTGAAGTCAATGAGACATATGTCGAAGGCTTGTTTTTTGAACAAAAGAGACAGATAGACTGAGTGAGCGTGTACAAGGGAAGAAACAGTGGAATGTTTGGAGCGAAAACCAGACTGATTTGGGTTGAGGATGTTGTTGCTTTCGAGGTGATTGTAAATAAGGTGAAAAATATGTTTTTCAAAGACTTTCGAGAAGGAAGAGACGAGGGTTATGGGACGATAGTTATTGGGCTCTGATCTTTTACCTTTTTTGAAGATGGGTTTGATAATTCCAGATCTCCAAGCACTGGGAAAGTATCCAAGGGTAAATGAATTAGAAAAAATTATTGAGAGAGGATTGCTTAGAGAATTTATGCAGTTTTTGATAAGTATGTTTGGTATTAAGTCGGGAGAGGAGTTCACTTTTGGGCACATTTTAGATATTATTCGGTGAACTTCAAAGAGCGAGACATTGTGGCTAGGGGACATAATGACTTGGGGTGTAGGTCTGGGTAGGGGGCCAGTGACAGGATCAGACACATTTGAAGAGAAAAGAGAGGCGAAGACGTTGGCGCATTGCGTAGGACAAGTTATGGGAGTATTGTCAACTATCAGAGAAGCGGGAGTAATTTTAGGTTTGGTTCGATTTGCGATGATACGGTAAAATGACTTGAAGTTTTTAGGAAAAGCAAATGTGTCTTCACGTTTGCATTCAAACTTGAAAATTTCTCGATGAAGCATTTTACAGGCTTTGAGGGTTGTTGTGGAGTTAGAGGAGCGTTTAATGTTTCTTTGTAAAAAGCTGTATATCTTGCGGATTTTTTTAGGATAGAGGAGATGGGTTTTTTTGTGCCTTGAATGCGGAATATGAAGGGAGATAAGATTCTTCAAAAATATGGTTATATGTTCAACACACTGGTCAATCGTGAGGGAAGAGAACGTTATGGTCCAGTCTACAGAGTTGATCGCTTCGTTAATGGCTGTCCAATTAGCATTCTTCCATAACGGATGGAGTAAAGGGGAGAGACCATTAGAGATGATGGAGGACACAGAGACAGAGAACGTTACAGATAGATGGTCACTAGTCGAGAAGGGATGGGATGTGGCACATTCGGATATAAGGGAGGCATGTGTACAGAGAACATAGTCGAGAATGTTAGCCCGACGGGTGGGTGTCTTAACCAGCTGACTGATATGCCTATCAAGGAAGAATTGCAGAAAAGAGTTAGAGATAGGGCAGTTAGATGGACACGTGAGGTTAGGCCAGTTAATGCTTGGAAGGTTGAGGTCTCCACATATAATAGTGGAAAAATACAGAGATATATGCATAGAGAGAAAGTCTAGGAAGGGTTGGACACTGACAAAAGGGGAGTTGGGAGAGCGATAGCATGATATTAGGCGCAGAGAGGGATACGGGAAGGAGAATCTAGAGTTTGGATGAATATCGGATACAACACATTCAACGGAACCATGAGCAAATGAATCAATAAAGGCTGGGGACAAGTGTGAATTGATAAGCAGGGCTGAGCCTCCCCCTCTATCACTGCCTAATCGATCGGCTCTGAAAACTTGATAGGGTAGGCCATCATTAAGTAGAGAATCAGGATCAGATGATGACAGCCAGGATTCGCACAAAAAAATTATATCAGGAGAGGAGGAACGGAGAACGTGATATAAGTCGTATAACTTGTTCCTAATGGAACGTGCATTGAATGAGAGGCAAGTAATGCTACATGAACTCGCACCAAATCTGTCCTATTTAGTGGCCCTGGCTGCTCTCGTTCTGGGGGCTCGATTCGCTGGCAGAGTTGGCAGTGGAGCTGAGTGCGTAGCCGCTCTTCTGGTGACACGAGCCAAGACACGAGCCAGGGGCGACGAGCGATGAGCGACGAGCTTTGAGAAGCAGGAGAATAGGGAGTTGCTGTAGACTTCTTGGACGTGGAGTTCAGCGAGGGGAACGATGCTTCGTCATTTGGATGGGGAGGAGATTCACTGGGAGACGATGATGAAGGCGAGGAGCGTGTAGTAGCTGCTGGTTTAGGCATGAAAGTCGTCGCAGAGAAAGTTGAAGAGGGAGGGTATGTAGGTTGAGTCGGGGGTTTTGCGGAATAGGGGACTTTTCGGTAAGACTGAGTGGCAGGATGATTGTTTGGTGAGGCTGGTTCAAGGTGTGAGTCGATAACTTTAACCGGCGGATGGAGAGGGTTGAGAGCGATTCGCTTGCAGTCGCGCTCGGCGAGAAGTTCAACAGGGGAGAGATCGGCACGAGCAGAGGAACCAGAAGGGAGGCAATTCCTGGTCTTTTTGGTCAGAGCAAGGAACTGGTTCCGTGTAGAGCTGTTTTCAAATGAAATCTTGATGGGCCGTCCTACTTCAGAAGAGAGTCGAGGCCGGTCGATGGGATGGCGGTGATGAGTAATGGCCCCGTCTTCGAGTGCCTTCACAAGATTATCTTGTTTCAGGCACACGAATAGGTGGCGGATGGTGTTTCTGTCACTGGCTTGGGTATTTTCAGCATTGTCTTTTTCGGGAAGACGAAGAAGAACCGCTCGCTTGGCCTTTCCCTCGAGCATTTCCCTGTCTCTTAGTGTGGATTCTACTACAGCTGAGTAGATATGTGGCCGTAGAGAGGCGGGCGAGAGAGACATGTTGATCAGGGAGAGTTCTTTTTCCAGACATCGTAGCTGTAGCGCCTGGGCCACGATTTGTTGTTGTAGGGGGGCGATGGCTTGTTGAATGACATCTTTCAAAAGTGAACTGACGAAGGGAAGGGGAACTGAAGGAATGTTGATGTCAATGAGAGATTGGGGAGATAGGGTCATTTGCGCTTTTGGCAGGATACGGTCGCGGAGATAGGAATAAGTCACCTACTCCTATGAGCGTAGGAAGGGATGACGTCATTGAAGGCAATGTGAGGCAGACTGACCCGGCCAGTCTGTCTCAATCTCTACTTCTACAAGCCGGAGACATCGAACGCAACCCAGGACCTCCCACCACCTGGCTCTGCTCTACTTGCCGAAAGACAGCGAACACGAACTGCATCCAGTGCTCTCTCTGCTCCGAATGGACACACATCAAAGCGAAGTGCAGCGGTATTCCATCGCTCAAGGACTACGTCCCTGCAACCTACCGATGCCCTCCATGTCAGACCCGCCAAGACACACCCTCGCCATCTGCAGACGCAGCTCTCGCTCCAATCGCTCGAAACAGACGCAAAGGCAACAAGAACCTGAGACTGCTACAATACAATTGTAATGGGATAAATGGCAAGACAACAGAGATCCTCGACCTCCTAACTCGCCTGAAGATCGACATATTCCTAATACAAGAAACGAAGCTGACGGATCGCGCTAAAACTCCTTCATTCCCCGGATACTCCATTGCTAGAAAAGACCGCGGAACCGACACAGGTGGCGGCCTACTCACAGGCATCACCCATTCTTTAATCTACTCCGTCGTCCCGTCTACCACAGATCCTCACCTGGAATCACTGACTGTTCGCATCTCGGACAACAACGGCCTCTCTCTGGACATCACTAATGTCTACATTCCTTCGATGACCTCCTGCAACACAGGCTACCAACCGGATCTATCCCCCCTTCTACGCAACCGCGAGAATTCCATCATACTAGGCGACCTTAACGCCCACGACTCCAGCTGGTACTCTCACTCGACAGACAACAGAGGAAACGTCATCTCCAGTGCTATTGACGACTCGGAACACGCCACTCTCAACCGCGACATGCCCACACGAGTTCCCTCAAACGGTCGCCCTTCCTCGCCAGACATTTCCATCTGCTCTCAGGATCTCCTTCAAAAAGCGTCATGGAAAACTATCACTGAAGGCAGCTCCGATCATCTTCCGATAATCATCGAACTAGAAGGCAGCAACTTCAACCACACTCACAGAGACGCAACCTTCACAAATTACCGGAAAGCGGACTGGGAAGCGTTCCAGCAACACGTCGAAGAAAGCCTGTCCAAAAATCCTCTTCCCAATCTACCAGCCGTTCAAGCAGAACCTCTCTTCCGAAGAATACTTGTATCAGCTGCAGCAAAAACAATCCCACGCGGCCGGATCAAGAAGAGAGAAGTCGCCCTAACGACAGAGATACGAGAATGGATGCATCATCGCGACACTCTCAGAGAATCGAATCCGACAAGCGACCTTTTGAACGATCTCAACACGAACATAAGGAGAGCTACCGACAAAAACAAACGGGATATCTGGCGCGCACTGATGGAGTCCTTCGATCCAAAGAAAGATGTCAACAAGCTCTGGAAGACCATCAAAATCCTCAACAACAAAGGAAGACCACCGCCGAACTGCGCCATATCCTTCAGAAATGAGACGATCACGACCGCCTCCGATATCGCGAACCGCTTCAACAAAGCCTACACTTGTCCAGTCCAGTATATAACTTCAAAGGAAAACAGGAAGACTATGAGGAAAATACACCGCCTGTCCGCAGATGACTTCGAGGACTTCACTACCACAGACGTAGCAGCCGCCATCAGATCCACGAAGAAGTCCACCGCGCTTGGTCCAGATGGCATCGCTCCTATAATTCTCCATCATTTAGGTCCGAAAGGAATCAGCGCCCTGACTTCCCTGGTCAACAGCTCCCTACGCACAGGCAGGATCCCCATGATATGGAAATCGTCGATCATACTACCCCTCCTGAAAGCAGGCAAACCAGCATCCGAAGGCTCCAGCTACCGTCCGATATCTACTCTCGCCCGTCGCCAAAGTGATTGAACGGCTATTACTCGGCTCCCTACAGAGGCACATTCCCCCGGAAGACCACCAACATGGCTTCACGGCAAGACGCTCTACAACCTCGGCCCTCGTAACTCTCTCGAAGAGCATCGCAGACGGTTTTAACCAGAAACGTCCCGCTAGTCGAACGGTCCTCATGGCAATTGACATGTCCAAGGCATTCGAAAGTATCGACATCGTCAAGCTCATCGACCTCATTGAGACAACAACCGCGCCGAACTACATTAAAAAATGGCTCGCCTCTTACCTTAGAGGAAGAACAGGACGCACAAGCTTCCGCGACTCGGTATCAAGTTCCAGACTCTTCAGAAACGGAGTCCCACAAGGCAGCGCCCTCTCGCCCACGCTTTTCAACCTTTACCTCCGCGATCTTCCCACAGACGATGCCCACACGAACGTCATCTCGTATGCTGATGACATCACGATCTGGGCGTCAGATCCCGACATCAACGTCGCCTCCGAAAATCTACGCAGGGCCATCACGAAAATTGAAACCTTCCTCAAAGAACGGTCACTCATCATTTCCCCGACCAAGAGCCAGCTCATGCTTTTCACCCCGTTCAGTCGTGAATTCAAGTCTACTCTGGACATATCAATCTGCGGATCACCCGTCCCCACCGTCAACCAGGCCAAGCTACTCGGCGTCACGTACGACTCGATGTTCACATTCAGCCATCATGCCAAAGACATCGCGAGACGGATGTCGCAGCGCAATAACGTACTGAAAGCCTTAGCCGGAAGCACCTGGGGCAACCAAAAAGAAACCCTCCGCCTCACGTTCAAAGCCATCTCGCAAGCGATCTGCAACTACGCCGCACCCGCCTGGTCCACCTTCCTCTCGGACTCCGCTCACGCCAAAATCCAACGTTCTCAGAACTCCGGACTCCGCGTCGTGACAGGGAATCATCAAATGGCCGACACTGACCATATTCATCGCGAATCAAAGGTCATGCGCACCAAATCCCATCTGAACATGCTCGCCGCGCAGTACCTCGCGAGATCGTTGGACCCAGAACACATCCACCACGGCCTCCTCGACTGCCCAGCGCCCCCTCGCGCAATGAAGAACAACCTCGTGTTGAGCTGCAAGAAGACTGTCGAAGCCGCGAAACAGATGTCAAAGGATCCGAACAATGGGAAATCAGTCGCAAACACCGTACACTCGATGATGGTCTCGAACGAACTCCAATCGTTGAAGGGTGCCGTCATCCTGGGAGGCAGACCTCCGCCCCTTATCCAGGAAGAAGAGAAGGAGTTACCCCGCAAGACTAGATGCACGCTCAGCCAGCTCCGCTCGGGATTCAGCAGATTCATCAACAACTACCTCCACCGCATTGACGAATCCATCCCCGACGTGTGTCCCGATTGCTCTTCCGGACCTCACGACGTTGCGCATCTCTTCAACTGCCCATGCCACCCGACCGCGCTGTCTCCAATCGACCTCTGGACCAAGCCGCTGGATGTCGCAGCGTTCTTGAAGATATAAGAAGAAAAAAAAAAAGAACAAGAAACGAAGTACACAGACGTTCTTCGAAGCCGGCTACATCCGGCAACAACAACAACAACGAGATGTGCATCGACCACTTTGACGGGATCGACCACCATTCATGTATAGTTAAAAGTGCTAGAAATTTTCTAGAGAAGGATACTTTATAGGCAGTTCATCTCAAATCTCTCTGGATGTGCTTATATAAGTACAAGAGGAAAATCAGGAGACTCTATCAGGAGTAAGGTAATGGGCCCAGTTTGAACCGATTCCAGTAGCTCATTTGAATGTTGCCGTGTAAGATTCCATGGACGAATCTCAAATCATGTCCTTCTGTATTTTAACCCTGACAATGACAGAAGGGCTATCTATATATTCCATTCTCGCTAGTTTTGCCCATCCTGATAAGGATTATCGACGCTTTGTACCGCGACATTTGTAGACGACATTTTTTACCCTCGTTCAAATCGGCGAAATATTGATATTGTAAGATTTTTTTGACACGTTCTCGTTCCTAATCGTTCGCCTAGTTAGCGTAATCCTGATCACAGCTTGAGTGAGAAGAGGGCACTGTTTGCGTTTATGCCTCCCCTACCAGAGGTTCCATGGGTCATACTTCTGACTTATTTACATTTACAAATAATTATTTTCACAATGATTTTTACATTAAGAAAATATTTTTACATTAAAAAACGCTTAGGCTTAGAAAAAGTTTCAGCTAACGAGGCCGTATCCAAAAAATGCCACTCTCAGGCTATTACCAAAGCACGCCGTGCACGCTGTGCACGCACGCTGCACGCTGTATAATTACCAATGCACGCCGAGGCGCGGGAAAATTCTTAACTCCGCTCATGCGCTTCATTTAAAACGTCGCCCTAATATATTTCTTTTGTAATGGCCCAAAAGTATTCTTTTAGTAAAAATTATCACTTTTCATAACTAAATTATAGTGTGAAACAATATAGTGCGTCAAACACTCTTTCTCTCTTTCCCGCGCCTCGGCGTGCATTGGTAATTATACAGCGTGCAGCGTGCACGGCGTGCTTTTGTAATGGTCCACTCTCATCTGACCCGTGGAACCTCTGGTAGAGGAGAGGATTATAAACGCAAACAATGCCGAGAAGAGAATAATGAAAAATAGAAATCGCGGGTACAAAATGTCGCGCGTTCAAGGTGTTAGGGGTAAAGTGTCGTGAAACGACCTGATAACTACGTTGATGAATGTTGAACTATTTCGAAGGCTCTGTTTAGTTTCGATGACAAAGCATCATTGTCAGTAAAATTATCTTTGTATTTGAATCTTTCGTACATTACAATCTTTCATGATCGCAAGAATGCGAAACGGGTCCGAATTTAAACGCGGAGATTGCCCATTTGACTGAAGAATATAAAAAAATATAGGAGTAAGAGCAGAAAAGGAGTAAAAAAGTAACCGAGAAAAGGAGTAAAAAAGGAAAAGAGCAAAAAGAAAAAAATTTAGTATTTCAAATTCAAAAGTTGTAACCTTTTTATTTGCAATTATGACGGGAGTGAACAAAGGACACTAGTGTAATCTTGGTATATTTTACAAATTCCGTTTTTAAAATGACCTCGACAAAATAGTTTTGAACATCAATAACAAACTATGAACTACAATTACAATGAGAAGCAGTCAGCGAAGCGCCATTCATCTGTGGGTCGCAGGAATGACCACTCGCCCATTCATCTGTGGGTCGCAGGAATGACCACTCGCCCATTCATCTGTGGGTCGCAGGAATGACCACTCGCTCGTTTTCGAAAAAAAATATTTTCTTCAAAAAGCTTGTTTGTTTCAAAAAATCGCTTCGAAAGTAATTATATTTACAGTTGATGAACCAAGTTATGTAAAGACTCCTCTCTGTTTTAAGATGAAAAAAGCTGCCGAGTTTTTTTTGTGTGTAGTGTGAGATCTTCAGCTTTCGTATTCCATCAGCACATATCTGGTTTCTTTCAAATCAATGTGCCTTTAATAATTCAGTCATTGTTTTAAGACTCAATTTTTTTGTCTTTTGAGTTTACTGATGCCACTCACCCGTGAGAATGTTCATGGTTATGAAGCTCTCCGAGAAGTCATCACAGGCTGGCAAACTGACAACAAAGGTACCTCATAGTACTTCGAGTTCATAACTCATCTACCCGCTCCCCATTGAGACGTGTTTCCCGATTCAAATGTCCAAACGGCCATACCTATCGTGATGATTGAATTGTTTAATTCATAGGTAACCTAAAAGTGTCAAAAAAGATTTCGCTGGCGGGGGGCCGGACGGTTTTTTTCTAGAGTTCTGTGTAGAAATCTTATTCCTCATTGTATTTTCTTAGAATTTAATTCTAGGTAAATAATGAAAAACATTTTGGTTTCCAGCGAAGCGTTATCAAAAGCGATTTATTAATTGATTGTTGACCATAAATTCTTCAACTTTAATGCTTGATAATTTATCAAACACCACAAAACATAACGAACTATAACTGAATCAGATAAAAGCTTACGAATGTTAAAAAACATCAACGCAAAATTTGTTTTCTTTTCGGCGGGGGGCCGAGAGTTTTTTTGTACCGTTTGGAAACCTATGGTTTAATTCTTCAGTCGTAAAAATATGATATTTTTTATGACTTCTGAGGTGGGCCAAGTCAGCATCTTCGTTATCTTAATGGGAATTTTTAAGTGCAACAGATTTGTAGCTTGAAAATGGGAGATTGATTCCAAAAATTGGTATCAAAATTGTGAACGATACAGAAAGGCAATTCTATTGTTGAGGTCAACGACTGATCATTTATTTCACGGGAGATTACGAGAATGGCGTAAGTTGGTGTCCCGACTGCATGCTTGGTACGGTTTTGCACTTCCACTTTGAAAGTCATGAGGTTAAGTCTGTTTTATCTCGTAGTTCCTCAGTGAGACACTTTTTTGGGCTCTGCTCGAAACCTAGGTGTGGTGCAGCGTCAGACTGCAGAGTTTTCTCTGATTTTCTGCTGTCTCTTGGTGATATCTTAACTCTCGTTCTTCTCTGCTTCTCTGGGGCCGTATGAACGTACCCCTTCTTGGTGGGAAATGGTGAAGAAAACAGTGTTATCCTAGAACACTTCACACTATTTTCTTTATCATTTACCGCCAAAAATGGTACGTGCATACGGCCCCTGCTCTCATACTTTCTGCTGTTGTCATTGATAAAATCATTCAAAAAGCTTTTTACACGTCAACCTAACTATTAAGTCACAAATTCTAGAATAACAGTTTTTTTAAAAGGTACTTTGATGTTTTTTTGGAGTTAAGGCCTAGGTAAACGTTACTATAGCGAGGCCGTACGGCTTAGTAACGAGACCGCATGGCTTAAAAAAGAGACCGCTTAAAAGATAATATGAGCGCGTTTTCAGTTCTTGGCATCTTGCCAGAGGTTAGAGACGCAGACCACACCCAGTTTTGCAGCTTAGCCCGTTTTTCTCTGAATAACTAAACCTTTGCCGACTTTTGAGATGAATAGTGTCTCATAGAATGTTACCAATAACATCAAAGACTAATTCAAACTAATTTCTTGCAATATCAAATATTTAAAATGAAAGTTCAAAACCGAACACAATGCGACTTGGAGGGCCGTACTTCACTTGGGGAAAAGGGGGGGGGTGGCTCACTTTACTCAAAAGAAGGTCATGTTACTTATCACTTATTTTTTCGCTAAGGCTGAACCAAATTTTTGGCTGAGCTTGAACCCACGCCGGACTGCGTCTCTGACTCATAGGTAAAATCTCTCTTTATTTTTCAATAGGTCTATCGCTGAAGTAGGCTAAAAAAATTCCATTTTCAACTTGACGAAACCGGTTGAGGCTGAGTTAAAACAAAGAAACGTTTTATTTATGTACAGGGTGCGCCCAAAGTATGGAACGGGGGTTATTAACCATTTGTTTTTAGAAAAAGCAAGCAAATCAAGTTTTTAGTACAAAAATGTTTATTGCATACAGGTTTAATAACAATTATGAAGTATTATTATATTCGGCCTGCTCTTTATCATACAACATGCCTGAGAAGATGCTCGAATGGCTGGACCGTGTCTCGCTTCCTCAGATAATCTTCTCTGATGAGAAATTATTCAAATTAGAAGAGGATTTGTTGTTGTTGTTGTCTTGTCCATAGGTCCTGTCGAGGGGAGTCCTTTTGGAATAGGTTGGTGGTGAGGATCCTTTTGAGTCCGGAGAGATTTTCTCCGTCTACACTCGCACCGCAGTCGGCGATCCTCTTGGCGAGACCCATTCATTAACCGGAGAAGGGCAAGAGGTTATTTTACTGGCGCCTCGACTCGCCATTGAAAAGTATAGCGGAGTATCGGCTGATGTTTTGTCCGGTGGCATGCCCAGGCCGGTCCGGCATCGCCCTCCTTTGACGAGCTATACTACCCAGTTTTGGTCCGCGGCGGGATTTCTCCCGCTACCTCCCATCACGAATTCTTCGTA
The DNA here is from genome assembly GCA_964056735.1 of Allodiplogaster pararmata. Taxonomy (NCBI): domain Eukaryota; kingdom Metazoa; phylum Nematoda; class Chromadorea; order Rhabditida; family Diplogasteridae; genus Allodiplogaster; species Allodiplogaster pararmata. Next base: position 3,755,521 of record OZ057403.1, read on the forward strand.
GGGAGGCGTCCCTCTATCCGCCACCTGAGGTCGCGCTCGATTCTGGACTGGATGATCCGGCTCCATCCGTGACAGGCTCTTAAGGCTGTAGAGTCACGAATGGCCACTGTTGCCAGTGTGTTTCGAGTTTCAACCCCCAAAACAAACGCGTTCTTGCTCACACTTCTCTGGAGGCTGATGAAAAAGGAAGATGCATCGAAAGAACTCAACACCCTGCTCAGGTTATGGTGTGGGGAGCAATTTGCTCCTCAGGCAAGAGTCCCTTGTTCTTCGTTGAAGTACACGGAAAAAATCCTGAAAATGTATCGAAGCCCTGGGCAGATGCTCATTTTAAAGGAGAGAAGTATGTCTTCCAGCAAGACGGAGCTCCTTCTCACACTGCCAAGTTCACTCAAGATTGGTGCGCAGCAAACGTTCCGGCCTCTTTGACAAAATCCGAATGGCCCGCTTCCTCTCCCGACCTGAATCCGCTGGATTACTCTGTTTGGGGATATTTACAGTCCAAGGTCTGCGCTACAACTCCTGCAAATTTGAATCCGGACTGCATCTCTGACTGTCTCGCTCCTAAGCCGTACGGTCTCGTTATTAAGCCGTATGGTCCTAATTGTGTTCATTGATTACAGTAGTACGAACACACTAAAAAAATCCTGTTTCAAGTAAATCGCGCTCCCCCTCAAGTAAAATCGTCCCCATAACCGATATACTTGTTGTTTCTAGAAGAATGAAACTGGTGAGGTCTAAAATACGTTAAGAATATATTTTTACACATTCGATTGCAGTTACACCCTATGTGGAAAGAGTTCTGTCATTCCCAGAAGTGAAAGCAACGAATATTCGATTTGTTGCGTGCTTTGTCGGTCCCCGCGAACCGTGAGTCAATATTGATAAATACCTATAACATATGATCTCGCTGACATCAAATCCTGGTTTTCTCGGTACAATCGGTTTTCATGAGTTTGGAAAATATAAGAAAGGTCCTATCCTGACCGAGAAAAACCTATATCGAAGACTTGAATTTTTGAGGAAAATGTTTCATAAAGAACAGTTCGTAAGCAGGGGTTAAATAGTCATGTCAGACCCTCTGTTTTTCCGGAACATAAGGGGGACGCTTACGTAAAACAAAAAAATTTCTGGCTTTAGCGGGCGTCTGTACCTTTTTCTTGCACACTAAAAACGCCCTGTTCGTAAGCCTTTCAGCGTAAATACATATATTCTGGACATGAATTACATGAAAATATAAACAAAAAAGGCTGCGGCATTATGTATTTACTATGCAATGGGTGACAAATTCGACGCCCACTTATAATAGAAAGAATCCTCTTGAACCAAGAAGTTAAAAAATATGTTGGTAGCCTTCTTACTCTCCTTCTTCAAAAAAGAGTAGCGAATTGAAGAGAATCCTTTCGTTTTATGCAGTATCATCTTGAAGAAGCGGGTACGTCAAGGGGCGCGAGAAAAGTTATTCTAGGCTCTTAAAGCTTGAGGTACTATAAATGACGGTACTGTTTAAGACGAAGCTGTTTACTCAACATTTGTGTACGCTTCCCCATGTTGCCTTCTAGATTTTAGGTAAAATATCTACAATAAGGTTTTTGGAGAGTTGAAATTAGAAGAGGAAAATCTACTAAGGCAATCGACCTATTGAAAAATAGAGATGTAATATAATTTAGATGGAAAGACAAAACAAATCCTTTCCGAACCTCAGAAGACCTCAAGGTCCACGCGGTACCAACTATTTTGGAGTACGGCAAATCAGTAAGTTTCAGTTTTTTTAAAAATTGGCCGTGTGCTGGCACAAGCAGGTAATTTTTTTCCTGATAAACTTAACGAGAAAAAAAAACAGTACTCCGCCCACTCGTGGCACGTAAACTGTTAGACTGAACAAAAAAATAAGTAATGCCTGTAGATAAATTTGATTTTTTTGTTGTTGAAAAAAGCAGTTTTCGTAATAACTATTTCTTCGATAATTCATGTGTGCATACATACAGCTTTTGCGGTTACACAAATTCTAAAATAAGCGATGTCACAACTTGAAAAGGCTGGAGTTGTTTATTTAACTGTACATCACCAATGCTATTTTCATGCAGTCCAGGCTGTGTTTAAACAATTGTTGATTGGTCTGATTATTGTGCAAAAAGGTTTAAAATCATGTATAGTTTGAGCCCCAGTTCTGAGTTCTCATCGCTCATGTTTTAGTGGCGCCGGCTGATTGAATCTGAGTGTGCGAGGGAAGACAATATGAAGGACATGTTTCTGGAAGAGCACTGACGACATAGCAACACATTATAATCAAAAAGTTAACGGAGTGTTTTTTTATCAACAATAATTAAGGCGAAAAAATGAATGAAATTCAGAATTAATTTTGAAGTTTTTTTCAAGAATTGAATTGTAGGGTATTGATTTAGGTGCTTGATGTGAGGTTGTGATTTTTCCGTACATTTCCAAACGAGGAATATAAGCTCAATTTTTTTTCAGATTAGGTTCGATATTGATATGAAATGATAATATTGAAAGTCTAACATTCGACGTCTGTAACTCTTATTCATGGTTAATATTTCAACCTTATAAGGTAACATTACATGTTGAATAGCTTCTGATTCTATCAAGAACTAATCATTTTGTGATATCTTTGTCAGATCAAGCTTTGATAAAACGTATTTTGCTGTTTAACTGCTCCAGATTCAACACTTTTATTCTGATTTAATATCATTTAATTTTCTACAAAACAATCTTTGATGACCGCATCTTGCAAAAACGGCAAAAACAGTATTTGAGCTTGTTGAGCTCCTACTCACATTTTTGATTTCCATGTGTTATTGTATGACACGGCGGATCTTGCGCTCATAGAATAAGATACGAACTTTTTCATGCAAAATGTGAAACGTTATGCCACGTTGAGAAAATATATTGACATGTTAGTGTACTAGCAAGAAAACTAATGCAACATACGTTTTCAGTGATATATGCTTCCAGAATATATTCTAGATCACCTTTTTCTCAATCACCAAATAGTAACAACTTGCAAGAATTGTTTGATTTTTTCCCAACAACTCTATCATTCAGATACGGTTGACCATACTTCTGCGATTCCAGCAAAAAAGGATATATTACGTTGATGAGAAAAAGAAGTCATCAAACTTGGGTTCCTAATATTTGTGAATTTTTGCAGTACGAAATTTGCTGGGTCTGGGTCATGCTTGCTCAAAAAAAAAGTCTAAAAAATTTTTCGAGCAAAAAAAGTCGAAAAAAAATCGTATTTTCGGCTGAAACTTTTTACCCATAATTTCAGGCTAGTTTCTTGATGTTTTTGAAACTATGAAGGTGAACGGTCATACATCAACCTTTTAAAAAAAAATTTAAATGATCTCAGCTTCTTACCTATTTCATATTGTCCAATGAAGGGAGACTATGTTGAATGCGGAATTTTCTAAGCAAAAGGATGGAAAAACTAATTTTAAAAGGAACTCAACTTCAAAGCAGAATTTTAAAAAACTGTAATAAAAGTGAGGGTAAAGCCAGCTCAGCTGCAGAAGAATGAATCAAGTGTAGATGCCCTCGAGGGTAAAGCCAGCTCAGCTGCAGAAGAATGAATCAAGTGTAGATGCCCTCGAGGGTAAAGCCAGCTCAGCTGCAGAAGAATGAATCAAGTGTAGATGCCCTCGAGGGTAAAGCCAGCTCAGCTGCAGAAGAATGAATCAAGTGTAGATGCCCTCGAGAGAGAGGGTAAAGCCAGCTCAGCTGCAGAAGAATGAATCAAGTGTAGATGCCCTCGAGAGAGGGTAAAGCCAGCTCAGCTGCAGAAGAATGAATCAAGTGTAGATGCCCTCGAGAGAGGGTAAAGCCAGCTCAGCTGCAGAAGAATGAATCAAGTGTAGATGCCCTCGAGAGAGGGTAAAGCCAGCTCAGCTGCAGAAGAATGAATCAAGTGTAGATACCCTCGAGAGAGGGTAAAGCCAGCTCAGCTGCAGAAGAATGAATCAAGTGTAGATGCCCTCGAGAGAGGGTAAAGCCAGCTCAGCTGCAGAAGAATGAATCAAGTGTAGATGCCCTCGAGAGAGGGTAAAGCCAGCTCAGCTGCAGAAGAATGAATCAAGTGTAGATGCCCTCGAGAGAGGGTAAAGCCAGCTCAGCTGCAGAAGAATGAATCAAGTGTAGATGCCCTCGAGAGAGGGTAAAGCCAGCTCAGCTGCAGAAGAATGAATCAAGTGTAGATGCCCTCGAGAGAGGGTAAAGCCAGCTCAGCTGCAGAAGAATGAATCAAGTGTAGATGCCCTCGAGAGAGGGTAAAGCCAGCTCAGCTGCAGAAGAATGAATCAAGTGTAGATGCCCTCGAGAGAGGGTAAAGCCAGCTCAGCTGCAGAAGAATGAATCAAGTGTAGATGCCCTCGAGAGAGGGTAAAGCCAGCTCAGCTGCAGAAGAATGAATCAAGTGTAGATGCCCTCGAGAGAGGGTAAAGCCAGCTTAGCTGCAGAAGAATGAATCAAGTGTAGATGCCCTCGAGAGAGGGTAAAGCCAGCTCAGCTGCAGAAGAATGAATCAAGTGTAGATGCCCTCGAGAGAGGGTAAAGCCAGCTCAGCTGCAGAAGAATGAATCAAGTGTAGATGCCCTCGAGAGAGGGTAAAGCCAGCTCAGCTGCAGAAGAATGAATCAAGTGTAGATGCCCTCGAGAGAGGGTAAAGCCAGCTCAGCTGCAGAAGAATGAATCAAGTGTAGATGCCCTCGAGAGAGGGTAAAGCCAGCTCAGCTGCAGAAGAATGAATCAAGTGTAGATGCCCTCGAGAGAGGGTAAAGCCAGCTCAGCTGCAGAAGAATGAATCAAGTGTAGATGCCCTCGAGAGAGGGTAAAGCCAGCTCAGCTGCAGAAGAATGAATCAAGTGTAGATGCCCTCGAGAGAGGGTAAAGCCAGCTCAGCTGCAGAAGAATGAATCAAGTGTAGATGCCCTCGAGAGAGGGTAAAGCCAGCTCAGCTGCAGAAGAATGAATCAAGTGTAGATGCCCTCGAGAGAGGGTAAAGCCAGCTCAGCTGCAGAAGAATGAATCAAGTGTAGATGCCCTCGAGAGAGGGTAAAGCCAGCTCAGCTGCAGAAGAATGAATCAAGTGTAGATGCCCTCGAGAGAGGGTAAAGCCAGCTCAGCTGCAGAAGAATGAATCAAGTGTAGATGCCCTCGAGAGAGGGTAAAGCCAGCTCAGCTGCAGAAGAATGAATCAAGTGTAGATGCCCTCGAGAGAGGGTAAAGCCAGCTCAGCTGCAGAAGAATGAATCAAGTGTAGATGCCCTCGAGAGAGGGTAAAGCCAGCTCAGCTGCAGAAGAATGAATCAAGTGTAGATGCCCTCGAGAGAGGGTAAAGCCAGCTCAGCTGCAGAAGAATGAATAAAGTGTAGATGCCCTCGAGAGAAGGTAAAGCCAGCTCAGCTGCAGAAGAATGAATCAAGTGTAGATGCCCTCGAGAGAGGGTAAAGCCAGCTCAGCTGCAGAAGAATGAATCAAGTGTAGATGCCCTCGAGAGAGGGTAAAGCCAGCTCAGCTGCAGAAGAATGAATCAAGTGTAGATGCCCTCGAGAGAGGGTAAAGCCAGCTCAGCTGTAGAAGAATGAATCAAGTGTAGATGCCCTCGAGAGAGGGTAAAGCCAGCTCAGCTGCAGAAGAATGAATCAAGTGTAGATGCCCTCGAGGGTAAAGCCAGCTCAGCTGCAGAAGAATGAATCAAGTGTAGATGCCCTCGAGAGAGGGTAAAGCCAGCTCAGCTGCAGAATAATGAATCAAGTGTAGATGCCCTCGAGAGAGGGTAAAGCCAGCTCAGCTGCAGAAGAATGAATCAAGTGTAGATGCCCTCGAGAGAGGGTAAAGCCAGCTCAGCTGCAGAAGAATGAATCAAGTGTAGATGCCCTCGAGAGAGGGTAAAGCCAGCTCAGCTGCAGAAGAATGAATCAAGTGTAGATGCCCTCGAGAGAGGGTAAAGCCAGCTCAGCTGCAGAAGAATGAATCAAGTGTAGATGCCCTCGAGGGTAAAGCCAGCTCAGCTGCAGAAGAATGAATCAAGTGTAGATGCCCTCGAGAGAGGGTAAAGCCAGCTCAGCTGCAGAAGAATGAATCAAGTGTAGATGCCCTCGAGAGAGGGTAAAGCCAGCTCAGCTGCAGAAGAATGAATCAAGTGTAGATGCCCTCGAGAGAAGGTAAAGCCAGCTCAGCTGCAGAAGAATGAATCAAGTGTAGATGCCCTCGAGAGAGGGTAAAGCCAGCTCAGCTGCAGAAGAATGAATCAAGTGTAGATGCCCTCGAGAGAGGGTAAAGCCAGCTCAGCTGCAGAAGAATGAATCAAGTGTAGATGCCCTCGAGAGAGGGTAAAGCCAGCTCAGCTGCAGAAGAATGAATCAAGTGTAGATGCCCTCGAGAGAGGGTAAAGCCAGCTCAGCTGCAGAAGAATGAATCAAGTGTAGATGCCCTCGAGGGTAAAGCCAGCTCAGCTGCAGAAGAATGAATCAAGTGTAGATGCCCTCGAGAGAGGGTAAAGCCAGCTCAGCTGCAGAATAATGAATCAAGTGTAGATGCCCTCGAGAGAGGGTAAAGCCAGCTCAGCTGCAGAAGAATGAATCAAGTGTAGATGCCCTCGAGAGAGGGTAAAGCCAGCTCAGCTGCAGAAGAATGAATCAAGTGTAGATGCCCTCGAGAGAGGGTAAAGCCAGCTCAGCTGCAGAAGAATGAATCAAGTGTAGATGCCCTCGAGGGTAAAGCCAGCTCAGCTGCAGAAGAATGAATCAAGTGTAGATGCCCTCGAGGGTAAAGCCAGCTCAGCTGCAGAAGAATGAATCAAGTGTAGATGCCCTCGAGAGAGGGTAAAGCCAGCTCAGCTGCAGAAGAATGAATCAAGTGTAGATGCCCTCGAGAGAGGGTAAAGCCAGCTCAGCTGCAGAAGAATGAATCAAGTGTAGATGCCCTCGAGAGAGGGTAAAGCCAGCTCAGCTGCAGAAGAATGAATCAAGTGTAGATGCCCTCGAGAGAGGGTAAAGCCAGCTCAGCTGCAGAAGAATGAATCAAGTGTAGATGCCCTCGAGAGAGGGTAAAGCCAGCTCAGCTGCAGAAGAATGAATCAAGTGTAGATGCCCTCGAGAGAGGGTAAAGCCAGCTCAGCTGCAGAAGAATGAATCAAGTGTAGATGCCCTCGAGAGAGGGTAAAGCCAGCTCAGCTGCAGAAGAATGAATCAAGTGTAGATGCCCTCGAGAGAGGGTAAAGCCAGCTCAGCTGCAGAAGAATGAATCAAGTGTAGATGCCCTCGAGAGAGGGTAAAGCCAGCTCAGCTGCAGAAGAATGAATCAAGTGTAGATGCCCTCGAGAGAGGGTAAAGCCAGCTCAGCTGCAGAAGAATGAATCAAGTGTAGATGCCCTCGAGAGAGGGTAAAGCCAGCTCAGCTGCAGAAGAATGAATCAAGTGTAGATGCCCTCGAGAGAGGGTAAAGCCAGCTCAGCTGCAGAAGAATGAATCAAGTGTAGATGCCCTCGAGAGAGGGTAAAGCCAGCTCAGCTGCAGAAGAATGAATCAAGTGTAGATGCCCTCGAGAGAGGGTAAAGCCAGCTCAGCTGCAGAAGAATGAATCAAGTGTAGATGCCCTCGAGAGAGGGTAAAGCCAGCTCAGCTGCAGAAGAATGAATCAAGTGTAGATGCCCTCGAGAGAGGGTAAAGCCAGCTCAGCTGCAGAAGAATGAATCAAGTGTAGATGCCCTCGAGAGAGGGTAAAGCCAGCTCAGCTGCAGAAGAATGAATCAAGTGTAGATGCCCTCGAGAGAGGGTAAAGCCAGCTCAGCTGCAGAAGAATGAATCAAGTGTAGATGCCCTCGAGAGAGGGTAAAGCCAGCTCAGCTGCAGAAGAATGAATCAAGTGTAGATGCCCTCGAGAGAGGGTAAAGCCAGCTCAGCTGCAGAAGAATGAATCAAGTGTAGATGCCCTCGAGAGAGGGTAAAGCCAGCTCAGCTGCAGAAGAATGAATCAAGTGTAGATGCCCTCGAGAGAGGGTAAAGCCAGCTCAGCTGCAGAAGAATGAATCAAGTGTAGATGCCCTCGAGAGAGGGTAAAGCCAGCTCAGCTGCAGAAGAATGAATCAAGTGTAGATGCCCTCGAGAGAGGGTAAAGCCAGCTCAGCTGCAGAAGAATGAATCAAGTGTAGATGCCCTCGAGAGAGGGTAAAGCCAGCTCAGCTGCAGAAGAATGAATCAAGTGTAGATGCCCTCGAGAGAGGGTAAAGCCAGCTCAGCTGCAGAAGAATGAATCAAGTGTAGATGCCCTCGAGAGAGGGTAAAGCCAGCTCAGCTGCAGAAGAATGAATCAAGTGTAGATGCCCTCGAGAGAGGGTAAAGCCAGCTCAGCTGCAGAAGAATGAATCAAGTGTAGATGCCCTCGAGAGAAGGTAAAGCCAGCTCAGCTGCAGAAGAATGAATCAAGTGTAGATGCCCTCGAGAGAGGGTAAAGCCAGCTCAGCTGCAGAAGAATGAATCAAGTGTAGATGCCCTCGAGAGAGGGTAAAGCCAGCTCAGCTGCAGAAGAATGAATCAAGTGTAGATGCCCTCGAGAGAGGGTAAAGCCAGCTCAGCTGCAGAAGAATGAATCAAGTGTAGATGCCCTCGAGAGAGGGTAAAGCCAGCTCAGCTGCAGAAGAATGAATCAAGTGTAGATGCCCTCGAGGGTAAAGCCAGCTCAGCTGCAGAAGAATGAATCAAGTGTAGATGCCCTCGAGAGAGGGTAAAGCCAGCTCAGCTGCAGAATAATGAATCAAGTGTAGATGCCCTCGAGAGAGGGTAAAGCCAGCTCAGCTGCAGAAGAATGAATCAAGTGTAGATGCCCTCGAGAGAGGGTAAAGCCAGCTCAGCTGCAGAAGAATGAATCAAGTGTAGATGCCCTCGAGAGAGGGTAAAGCCAGCTCAGCTGCAGAAGAATGAATCAAGTGTAGATGCCCTCGAGAGAGGGTAAAGCCAGCTCAGCTGCAGAAGAATGAATCAAGTGTAGATGCCCTCGAGGGTAAAGCCAGCTCAGCTGCAGAAGAATGAATCAAGTGTAGATGCCCTCGAGAGAGGGTAAAGCCAGCTCAGCTGCAGAATAATGAATCAAGTGTAGATGCCCTCGAGAGAGGGTAAAGCCAGCTCAGCTGCAGAAGAATGAATCAAGTGTAGATGCCCTCGAGAGAGGGTAAAGCCAGCTCAGCTGCAGAAGAATGAATCAAGTGTAGATGCCCTCGAGAGAGGGTAAAGCCAGCTCAGCTGCAGAAGAATGAATCAAGTGTAGATGCCCTCGAGAGAGGGTAAAGCCAGCTCAGCTGCAGAAGAATGAATCAAGTGTAGCTGCCCTCGAGAGAGGGTAAAGCCAGCTCAGCTGCAGAAGAATGAATCAAGTGTAGATGCCCTCGAGAGAGGGTAAAGCCAGCTCAGCTGCAGAAGAATGAATCAAGTGTAGATGCCCTCGAGAGAGGGTAAAGCCAGCTCAGCTGCAGAAGAATGAATCAAGTGTAGATGCCCTCGAGAGAGGGTAAAGCCAGCTCAGCTGCAGAAGAATGAATCAAGTGTAGATGCCCTCGAGAGAGGGTAAAGCCAGCTCAGCTGCAGAAGAATGAATCAAGTGTAGATGCCCTCGAGAGAGGGTAAAGCCAGCTCAGCTGCAGAAGAATGAATCAAGTGTAGATGCCCTCGAGAGAGGGTAAAGCCAGCTCAGCTGCAGAAGAATGAATCAAGTGTAGATGCCCTCGAGAGAGGGTAAAGCCAGCTCAGCTGCAGAAGAATGAATCAAGTGTAGATGCCCTCGAGAGAGGGTAAAGCCAGCTCAGCTGCAGAAGAATGAATCAAGTGTAGATGCCCTCGAGAGAGGGTAAAGCCAGCTCAGCTGCAGAAGAATGAATCAAGTGTAGATGCCCTCGAGAGAAGGTAAAGCCAGCTCAGCTGCAGAAGAATGAATCAAGTGTAGATGCCCTCGAGAGAGGGTAAAGCCAGCTCAGCTGCAGAAGAATGAATCAAGTGTAGATGCCCTCGAGAGAGGGTAAAGCCAGCTCAGCTGCAGAAGAATGAATCAAGTGTAGATGCCCTCGAGAGAGGGTAAAGCCAGCTCAGCTGCAGAAGAATGAATCAAGTGTAGATGCCCTCGAGAGAGGGTAAAGCCAGCTCAGCTGCAGAAGAATGAATCAAGTGTAGATGCCCTCGAGGGTAAAGCCAGCTCAGCTGCAGAAGAATGAATCAAGTGTAGATGCCCTCGAGAGAGGGTAAAGCCAGCTCAGCTGCAGAATAATGAATCAAGTGTAGATGCCCTCGAGAGAGGGTAAAGCCAGCTCAGCTGCAGAAGAATGAATCAAGTGTAGATGCCCTCGAGAGAGGGTAAAGCCAGCTCAGCTGCAGAAGAATGAATCAAGTGTAGATGCCCTCGAGAGAGGGTAAAGCCAGCTCAGCTGCAGAAGAATGAATCAAGTGTAGATGCCCTCGAGAGAGGGTAAAGCCAGCTCAGCTGCAGAAGAATGAATCAAGTGTAGATGCCCTCGAGGGTAAAGCCAGCTCAGCTGCAGAAGAATGAATCAAGTGTAGATGCCCTCGAGAGAGGGTAAAGCCAGCTCAGCTGCAGAATAATGAATCAAGTGTAGATGCCCTCGAGAGAGGGTAAAGCCAGCTCAGCTGCAGAAGAATGAATCAAGTGTAGATGCCCTCGAGAGAGGGTAAAGCCAGCTCAGCTGCAGAAGAATGAATCAAGTGTAGATGCCCTCGAGAGAGGGTAAAGCCAGCTCAGCTGCAGAAGAATGAATCAAGTGTAGATGCCCTCGAGAGAGGGTAAAGCCAGCTCAGCTGCAGAAGAATGAATCAAGTGTAGATGCCCTCGAGAGAGGGTAAAGCCAGCTCAGCTGCAGAAGAATGAATCAAGTGTAGATGCCCTCGAGAGAGGGTAAAGCCAGCTCAGCTGCAGAAGAATGAATCAAGTGTAGATGCCCTCGAGAGAGGGTAAAGCCAGCTCAGCTGCAGAAGAATGAATCAAGTGTAGATGCCCTCGAGAGAGGGTAAAGCCAGCTCAGCTGCAGAAGAATGAATCAAGTGTAGATGCCCTCGAGAGAGGGTAAAGCCAGCTCAGCTGCAGAAGAATGAATCAAGTGTAGATGCCCTCGAGAGAGGGTAAAGCCAGCTCAGCTGCAGAAGAATGAATCAAGTGTAGATGCCCTCGAGAGAGGGTAAAGCCAGCTCAGCTGCAGAAGAATGAATCAAGTGTAGATGCCCTCGAGAGAGGGTAAAGCCAGCTCAGCTGCAGAAGAATGAATCAAGTGTAGATGCCCTCGAGAGAGGGTAAAGCCAGCTCAGCTGCAGAAGAATGAATCAAGTGTAGATGCCCTCGAGAGAGGGTAAAGCCAGCTCAGCTGCAGAAGAATGAATCAAGTGTAGATGCCCTCGAGAGAGGGTAAAGCCAGCTCAGCTGCAGAAGAATGAATCAAGTGTAGATGCCCTCGAGAGAGGGTAAAGCCAGCTCAGCTGCAGAAGAATGAATCAAGTGTAGATGCCCTCGAGAGAGGGTAAAGCCAGCTCAGCTGCAGAAGAATGAATCAAGTGTAGATGCCCTCGAGAGAGGGTAAAGCCAGCTCAGCTGCAGAAGAATGAATCAAGTGTAGATGCCCTCGAGAGAGGGTAAAGCCAGCTCAGCTGCAGAAGAATGAATCAAGTGTAGATGCCCTCGAGGGTAAAGCCAGCTCAGCTGCAGAAGAATGAATCAAGTGTAGATGCCCTCGAGAGAGACAATTTTTTTGAAATTCCAAGATATTATTCGAGATAGTTCTGTGTTTGAGAGCGCTCGCATAGGTCTGCGAACGCCGTTAGGCACCCAACCCATCTATAACTTGTGTGTTTAAAAAATTTTTTAAAAAAATATAACTTGACGGACTATATCGAAAAGCGTTCTTCAAAAAAAACTGTTGCATTTTCACTGAGTTACTTTGAATGCGAAAATCTTCATTTCATCAAGAGTCCGCGGGTTTTCAGATTTTTTAATATGTACTTCTGAAAAACCTGAAAATATATATACTTTATCGCAATGGGTTGAGTTTGGGTGTAAGGGGATATTGGATCCAGGTTGAAGGTGTTGACCCGAGCGTGTCACTTTGATAACTAGAGTGAGAAAAATAAAACGAAGCACAGTCGAAGGCTGATTGCGACCATGATGATCACGAGCCTTTCTGTCTGCGCTGAACAGTACACTTGAGCAATAAACTTGTCAGATATCATTTAAGACTTTAGTGAACGTACTGCTTGTTGACAAATTTTGAATACTTATTTTAAAACTGTTAAGATGATTGGTTTTTTTATTATAAAACAGCTATATATTAAAGAGATTGTAATTCAGTTAAATCAGCTTCCTGAACAGGTGGACTGATTCAGTTTTGAGCACATCGATACTTAGATTATTCCACGCGTCACAAACTCGTACCGGTAACATATTAGAATGAGAAACAGTATTCAGACGCGGGACATTTAGTGCCCAACTATGGGACCTAGTACTGTAATGGTGAGCTCGCAGATTGAAAATAGATTTAGGACTAAGAGGCGTTCTATTCTTGATTATTTTGAAAGTCATTACAAGGTCAGCTTGTTTACGTCGCTCCTCTAAGGAAGTTAAATGTAACTGCTTTAAACGATCCTTATATTGCAAAAACAAACCTGCTCTAGCACACACACACGTTTTGTGAAAGACCTTTGAACTTTTTCCACAAGTTCTATGTCTTTCTTGAAGCAAGGATTCCAAATAACCGAGCAGTACTCCAATTGAGGTCGAACGTAGGTAGTGTAAAGCGTTCTGTACCAGTTGAGGTTCTTTGACTTGAAAGTACGTAGTATGAACGCACATTTGGAGTTCGCTTTCTGACAAATGTTCTCCATGTGGCTACCGAATAAGAGCTTACTAGAGTACGTGACGCCCAGATCCCTCACGGTATCCGACTCTGGTAGAACAACGTTATCGAGGAAAAACGAGTAGGAAGGATGCTTGTTACCAAGACGGATGACCACTGTTTTTTCTGTCGATATGGTTAGTCCCCAAGCTCGAGACCATGAAGCTACAGCAGATATTGCTTGTTGTAGAAGAAGAGGATTGTTCACTGTTGAGATCTTCACATCGTCCGCGTACATAGTTACTGAACAGCCATCAGGGATCGATTCAGGAAGGTCGTTGATGTAAAGTAGGAAGAGCAACGGGCCTATGCAACTGCCTTGAGGCACTCCTGTTGGGGTCAGGTATGATTGTGAGTCGCACTCACCAACGCGGACAAACTGTTTTCGGTTCTGCAAGAAGTATTCGATGAATTTTGCGAGACAGCCTCTGATTCCGAAAGCTGATACTTTCTCCATTAGAAGGGGTATTGGAACAGCGTCAAAAGCACGTGAGAAGTCTATCAATACGCAGCTAATGAACTCTTTGTTGTCCAGTTTCCTGTGCCACTTCACTTGAGTCTCCAATAGTGCTAGCTCGCAAGAATGGCGGGGTCTGAAACCGAATTGACAAGGACTGAGTAGTGAATTCTCCTTCAGATATTCGAGTATGTTTTCGCAAAGAATACTTCCATGATCTTAGAGGTGGAAGATGATGCAGATTGGCCTATAGTTTACGGGGTCAGTGCGACAACCTTTTCGCTTGTAGATGGGTTTGATGATAGCTGAGCGCCAAGAACTTGGGCATCTTCCTTGCAGTAGAAAGCTGTCGAATAGTATTGCCAATGGTTGAGAGATGGTTAACGCCGTGTTTTTGATGAAGACGTATGGAATCAGGTCTGGGCAGGAGTTGTTCTTCGCTGGCAGACGCTTGATTCGGGAAAACACTGTGTGCGCATTGATCTGAATGAAATCTAAAGAATTTTCAGTATGCTTTTTTAAGAGTCTTCCGCATCCCATCACAGAAAGCAGAAATTGTGATTTGAAATGCTCCGCAAAAATTTGAGATTTTTTGAAATCTTCAGAAACCACCGAGCCATTCGCAGTTTTTATAGGGCCTATTGTTGAATCGTCTTTGAAATTCAAGTTGCTGAAGCGGTAGAGACTCTTCAATCCTTTGCTTCCAAGAAATGCTTTCTCGAGGTTACGTCGATGAGAGTCCAGGCATCGCCGAAGTTTCAGGTTCATTTTATTGAATGGGGAAATTCCAATCATATGTTTTCTGTTGAATAGCCTTTTTGCTTGACGACGAACACGAGCTATAATGGGCGGGTAACTGGTTTGTTTTTTCCTGGAATTCAACTTGACCAATGGAACGCATTTTTTGATAACCTCGTGTTAGGGCTTGCGGATGATACAAATGTTAGGGCTTGCGGATGATACGAAGGGTTCGAAGAGAAAAACCAAAATAACCGAATTTCAGGATGCCTAACATAACAAAGTTTAGGATTCCACCAAAAAAATTGTGTTTTAGATAGTACATATATGGGATGAAATGGCAAACACAGTTTGTTGCGGTAAAATATTTATTATAACTCAAAGCGAAAATCAATCAAGTGCATCATTTTTCACTTGGAGATGATTAAACCCTAACTCTCAGTGTTGTGGCTAATTGTTCCAGTTTTATTAAGTCTTATTAAGTTAATTGGTGCCGTAACTACTCGGGCCCAGCAAATTTCGTACTGCACAATTATGCACGTGTTAATAATGGCTACAATCGCCCGCTTCTTGAGTGAGAAGTTATACTAGAGCGTTTTGTGCATACGAATCACGACCCATTTTGGGGATTGAATTCATATGCTTTGAGACCTTTCCATTTAAAGAGAAGAAAAGACCCTTGTCGGACTAAAAGATTCCTCAGAGCAAGTTGTGCTTCTTCGCCTTCCCCCCGCGCTTGCTAGCTCCACAGAAACAAGCGGACATTCTTCTCAAAGATCCTGAAAAGATTAGATGTTTTCTTTATGTTCAGATCCAACCGGGACGTGCTCTCTTCCTTCCCATTTTTTTCTCTTTGCCTCTCCCTCTCACTTTTTATTTCTCTCATTTTCTCTTTTTTCCGCTCTTCCCCCTTTTACGTCAATGGAATTCTCTTCTTATTTTAATGAGTTTTTCAATCTCTAGCAGTAAACGATGTTCGCTAAAACATATTACATACAATACCGTGCAAAATTCTATCAACAAAAAAATATTTTTAAACATAATTGCAAAAAGCGAACATATTGTCTTGATCTTTTCATTTTTGTGCAATCCATGGAAATATATGCTGTAGTTATGGTAAAATGTCTGCTTCAAGATAAACCGAACTCATATGCACCAAAACTCGAATTTCCCTAATTTTGACGAAAAATTCAAATTTTAAATTTCCCTTTTTTTGTGTGGCCACACAATGAATCATCTTATCGAATGTAAAAACATGTTTTAGATCGACTTTAAGTTTTTGTCGAAATTGGATATTTGTTATACAATTGTTTTCTGGTTGCAAATTAATTGCTATTTAGTATTGCCATCTCCGTGATTTTTTTTGCTCATTTTTTTCAAAAACTTATGATAAATGAATAGTTAGAGTTTCAAACTACTGGGTACAAAATGAAAAAAATATCAGCGAAAAATTAAAACTTGATAGAATCTTTTGAATACCAGTGTTTCATTTGTCTTTGACTACTTTCATAACCACTGCTCGAAGCTCTTATCGCTCTGTCGTGGCTGATTGTAAAAGTTATGGTAACGTTGAAGCCAATTGTAAGAGAACCGATGTCTGCTTCAGGAGTACTTTTACTAATGTCCACTCTTAAACTGTGGTAGTATGTAATAATATATGAAAAGTGTAAGTGTATCAATGTATTCTTCAATAACTTGCTCTAAAAGTGTTATAGTATCAATGACTGCTCCAAAACTGTAAAAGTACCCATGGCTGCTACGAAATTGACAGTTTACCAATCTCTGCTCTGAATGTGTATGTGTAGCAAGATCCGCGAAAAATACCAATGTCTGCAAAAGTGTAGCATGTAGGCTAAAGTGTACCAATATCTGCTCCTCTGCAGTAGCAGCCGATGACCTTGCGCCCTCCGTCCTCCCTGCAGCTCCGCTCGCAGTCTCTCATAAGACAGCCATCGAAGGACGGCCAGTTGCTCAATACAGAGACACACCATTTTTATTACAACACCTAACACACAATAACAAAACTTGAGCTTTACTGAGCCACATTTTTCAATCTTCGACTTCAAGTTCACTTAGTCAAATACTTGTGCGATTAATATCTCCTGTCAAAAACAGTATCTCGATTGAATATTCTTACAGTAATCATTATTTAAGTGTATAACAATCTAAATGACAGCCAAGTTCTTCTGGAAAGTTTTTCACGTCAGTAAAAATTCGAGAGAGGTCATGGTTTATGCTGAGTTCGAACCCGTCCAATGTACTAGCTTTTTGCCGTGCTATGGTTCAATCAATTGTCGTCTTAACTCGGCTTCAATGTCTGTAAACTGTGTAATTGAGCATTTGAAGATTTATAGCATTAGAGGTAAACATTGGTGATGAATAAAAATATCATGAGAAAATAACTTATCCTTTAGTTGCTGCGATAAAAATGTATTTCCAATCTTTAAGTTTACACTCAAAGTAGCGATGACGGCTGACCATGGCAATGTTAAATGAGGGCTGCAACTGGCATCGCATCGCGCTTCCAGAGTGACAGCATAATATCCCACTGTCACTACGAATATCACAGTTGCGGAATGGTGCATGCCTACAGCAGCACTTGATTGATGAGGCAGTCTTAATGAACTTATAATGATTGCTACATCGCGAAAGACTAGTTTCTAGGGATTTATCGCTAACATGGTTGGAAGAATTGGAATAAAAATTGAGGAAACTTAAAGAGAGGAATCAGCAACTTCCGCCATGTGCTTATGAGTCTTAGTGAAGTTGTTCGATTTCATGGTTTTGAAAAGTCCTACAAAAGACGAGACACGTTCTAAAAAGCGAAAGGAAACAATGAGCGAGGTGAAAGAAAACAACAAAGGTAAAAAACAACTGAGTTAAGAATGACGACAGAAGCCTTTAAGTTGACAGTTGTGAGTTCAAAACACAGATGGTTTTTTTGATTGTGATGTTGTTCGGTGAACAAACGACGAATTTGTATGAGTCAGGTTAGCTTCAAACTAATTCGAAATGAACCCAAAAGAAAACAAATTAGTTTTTATAAATAGCTATTACTAGCAGTTCTTTTCAATGAATTTCAGTATATACGTAGCAATAATTTGGATAGGATAAACAAAAGGAAAACACAGTACTAGTTGATGATCTTAGTTTGAATGTTTTCTCTCAAAAGAAAGGCTAGGTTGAACCAATCAACCTGTGAGACTGAAGAGGAGTCCTGCGCGGAAGGTACGCTTTTCCTCTCTAACAATAACAAGGCTAGGTTGAACCAATCAACCTGTGAGACTGAAGAGGAGTCCTGCGCGGAAGGTACGCTTTTCCTCTCTAACAATAACAAGGCTAGGTTGAACCAATCAACCTGTGAGACTGAAGAGGAGTCCTGCGCGGAAGGTACGCTTTTCCTCTCTAACAATAACAAGGCTAGGTTGAACCAATCAACCTGTGAGACTGAAGAGGAGTCCTGCGCGGAAGGTACGCTTTTCCTCTCTAACAATAACAAGGCTAGGTTGAACCAATCAACCTGTGAGACTGAAGAGGAGTCCTGCGCGGAAGGTACGCTTTTCCTCTCTAACAATAACAAGACCTCCTGCCAATCACCAAAACCAGTTGAGTTCAACCAATTACAAAAGAATGGAGATTGCATTTGAACTGGTCCGCAAACACAGCAAAAACTCTTCTTCAACCTACACACCGAATTCGAACATTTTGGAGAAAAACCGAGTTTCTCTTCAAATTTTTAAAGAAAACTGGTCCAAAGTATGATTTTTTCATCATCATCACTTTGTTCACGACAGGACAGTTTGTTTTCACTGTCTCTGACACGGGAAGTAGGTATAAAAGGGGAAAAACATAGGATAATTTTTCTTGATCGTCAAGTCAAGACAAAAAAGTACAGGGGAAGATTTGCAAAATGACTCGGCGGTATTTCCTCGAAAATTTTGACAAAGACTTCTACAGGGTGTACAGATAGTCCAGGTGGACAGTATTTTTCCGATAAAAACTTAACGGATTGAGCAAATCAAACAAAATTTTCATCAAAGTTTAATCAACTAGTTTGGGATATAACTGCGTTTTCGAATTTCGAACAGCCTTACTTTCTCCTTGACACAGGCGTGGAGTCGCTTGAGGAAGGCACCCACCGTGGTGTACAGGTAAGCTACGTCAAGATCATCCCACGCCTTCTGTAGGGCGCGCTTCAAACTTTCCAAATTCTTGTGTGGGGAAGCACAGGCCTTGCTCTCAAGGACCGACCACACAGAGAAGTCCAGAGGATTCAAATCAGGTGAGTACGGAGGCCATTCGGCGGATGTCATCATGTAGGGGAAATTGGTCTTGCACAACTTTAGCCTTGTGGGCGGGCGCAGAGTCCTGCTGGAACGTCCATTTGCGTCCGGAGAAGTGAGCCTGGCTCCAGAAAAGTACTTCCTTTATGATAATGTCGTTCAGGTAGTTATTGGCATTCATTTTGACTCCCTGCTCGACGAAAACGAGTGGAGTCTTGCCAGTCGCGCAAATCCCGGCCCAGACCATGACAGAAGCGGGATGGCCCTTTCTCTCTCTGTGTGGTCGGTCCTTGAGAGCAAACCGCACGGGCAACAATCATCATCATCGTCCTTGAGAGCAAGGCCTGTGCTTCCCCACACAAGAAATTGGAAAGTTTGAAGCGCGCCCTACGGAAGGCGTGGGAAGATCTTGACGTCGCTTACCTGTCCACCACGGTGGGTGTCTTCCACAAGCGACTCTGCGCCTGTGTCAAGGAGAAAGAAGGGCTGTTCGAAATTCGAAAACGCAGTTATATCCCAAACTATTTGAATAAACTTTGGTGAAAATTTTGTTGGATTTGCTCAATCCGTTAAGCTTTTATCGGAAAAAATACTGTCCACTTGGACTTGCTGTACACCCTGTATTTCGGTAATCTTCGGATGTTGGTCTGCGATTTGTTCCACAGTGCCACTGCGCACTCGAAGAAGAATTGGAGATGCCGGTAGTCCTCTTGAGTAGGCGTAACGGGCTTGATATGGGGGGGGGGGCGATGGGCGAAACACACTTTCGCATTTGTTATTCATAATTTAAAGCAGAACTTTCTCTTTCAAATAATATGCACTTTTACAACCTTTCTCTTCTCTAATATGTGAAATTCTGAGGTTCCCGTCTGCCCTGAATTCAATTTGGCTTCTGCAAAGTTGGCAATCTAGAGAACCGAAGAGCCGACGGAATAGAAATAATACTTAGCTCTTCTAATAATCAATGAGTCTACGTTGAAAACTTTTAACCTCTCTGTATAGCTTCTCGAGGTACCGATACATCTCCAGAGAGCTTTTTTGAGGTATTTCCTCTGAGGATATTCTAATCTTCTGGCTAGGTCACTACAAGGTGATGGTGAAAAGATAATTGAGGCGTGTTCTATGATAGGTCTTATTCAAGACAGATAAACAATTTTAAATCCTTTCATATTAGGACCTGAACACTTTGAAACGATTTCGATCTGATGATTTCTATGTTTATCTAACTTTAGTAAAGAGTAAATGTATACGCCCAGGTCTCTGACTAGAGTTCGTGAGCTTATTTCCTGTTTGCCAATGAAGTAAATATGATTCAGATTGTTGTAAACCAGGTGTAGACAGTGAATTTTATGTTTTGCGAGAGGTAGATCCCATATCATCGACCAGCAAAGAATGTTGTCTATATGTACACTGCTGAAGAACTTCTCAATCATGACTGTAGATTTTCAGATCAACCGCAGAGAAAAAAATTGACGTTAGGGGTCATTACGCTTTCTATATCATTGATGAGTAACAGAACTAGTAGAGGCCCGCCCGAGTCTTGGGGAACTCCACTCATCACTGGATACGGTGCCTTGGGGAACTCCACTCATCACTGGATACGGTGCCTTGGGGAACTCCACTCATTTCATTTATTTTCATTTATTGTTCCACGCAACATTATAAACAATATCACGAAGTCAATACGAAAAATTAGAGCGTGGACTATGATATATAATCGAACAGAAAGGAAATTAATTTAAGCACTGATGCTGGTGACAATACGTTTAATTTTTTCTTTAAATAGAGCTGAGTTTTGCAAAGACTTGAATTCACTAGGAAGGCATTCCCATATAGAAATCGATCTAGATACAAAAGTAGACAATCTAGCAGGATAGAGAGCGGGAAGTCTAATGTTCAATTGGTGACCATGCCGTGTATTGTACTGATGAGGATTAAGTGTATACAAATGAGAGGTGTCTATGGATAAGTTGGAATGAAGGCTCTTATGGAGAAAACAAAGATCTCTTATAGTGCGACGGAGTTCAAGCGATTCAGTACCGAGAAATTTCAATCTTTCGGGATAGGAAGCATTGCCAAGGCCACATCTATAGAAAACCCTTCTAGTGTAATTACGCTGCACATATTCAATATCATTGACTAGTTGTTTGGAGACAGGAGACCAAATTTCCGTACCATACTCGAGTATCGGACGAACATAAACATTGAATGACTGCATGAGGAGAGAATGGGATTTAGATTTAAATGCTCATTTGAACGGTGCCTTGGGGAACTCCACTCCGTTTAAAAAACAAGAAATCCATCGGACTATGCAGTAATGAATCCCGAGAATTATCAGCTTGTGCTGTGGATACTTTGTCGAATACCCGTGAGAAATCGAAATACACTACATCGACTTTCTTTTTCAAATCAACGTCCCATTGAAATATAGTTTTCAGAAGTTGTAGTTCACAAGTTCTCCTAGAAAGAAAGCCATATTGACAACGTGAAATACTACTCCGATAGTTGATTCTTAGTTGGTGTTCTAGAATGCTTTTGAATACTCTACAGTTTACAGAGGTTACCGTCATCGGTTCGTTACCGTGAAATCGCTCACTTTTTGAAAACTTTTGGATGAGATGTACGTGTTAAATCGTGAAATGAAAGCGTGATAGTTTGAGTCGAAGAGGTGTGATTTGGGAAACTTTGGGAGGTAAAATTTTATTTTTTTAAACGTAACAGAGAAGAACATCAGCAAATGAGTAAAAAGTGAAAAACAGCTTTCCAGTCTTTATGAAGAAAAACAAGAATTTGACTACTATCAATGCTCATTTTCCCTTTAACATTTCAACATCATCGTTTTCAATTTTACATACTATTCAATTGTTTTAGGTCGCATTAACATGGAAAAGTCAATCCATGAATACCCGTTACATTTTATAGATTCCAATGATCATTATCAATATCTGAGGAAGAAGAGCATTAGCGGTCTGCTTAAAACCTTTACACATTAATCCACGACATTCTTTCTTTTTCTCCCTACAAAGTGGTTGAAAACATCCACTTTTCTCTTATTTTCTATGATCAAAAACATATAATAAATTCTCGCCTCTAGTGAGATTTACGCAAGGATATACCATACAGTATAGTGTACGCATAGATATATCATACCGTATAGTGTAAACCAGGATGGAAATTTTCATAATATTCAAAGCTCTTACATTTTGAAGAATTGAAGTATCATAAGGAATCTTTTGAATGGTTGTTCAGGTGCCATAAATTCCTTTAAAAAACTTGTACCGATGAACTGAAACCCGTAAAGAGCCTACCACCAAAATAACTTTTCAAATGCAAGCAACCGAAATCGGTTTACTCTTTTGTGAATTGCTCCAGAAACTCGAGAATGGCAGGTCTGGAAGAGAGATCATTGAAGACCCTCCTCTGCTGGGGTGAGAGCGAGTCTCGTAGCATAAAAACCAAGTGATGGTGGAAGAGACGCAGAGGAACTCCCACAGATGCAGAGATCGATATCTTCATGTGAACAATCATATCACAAGCAGGGATTTTTTTAGTGTGCAAGAAAAAGGTACAGACGCCCTCCGACGATGGAAATTTTTTATTCACATAAGGGTCCCCTTTATGATAAAAAAAAAACAGAAGCCCGCGAGTTTTTTTTTTTATTTACATAAGCGTCCCCCCTTATGACTATAAAAAAGAGAGGCCCGCCAACAGAAGGTCTTACATGACTATTTAACTCGTGATCACAAGCCTCATCATTCTTATTAAACATTGTCTTTTAACCTCGCTTCCCACCATCAAAATCTCTGAGTAAATCCCTTCACTAAAGCTATATCCATATATTTCCGACTAGGATGTTTCTCTGAATTTCACTGGTGTTGAATTATAAAAATTTTCTTCAAAATCGTTCAACATATCATTCTCTTTATAAAATTATGTAGTTGCTGATCTTCTCACTAAGCTCCTTACCTAGCCTTACTCTTTTTTCTTCTCACAAAAGAACGGTTGAATAAAAATTTTCGAACACCAGTTTGTGCCCCTCTCTTCTCTTTACCCGCTATATCGTAACCAGGCGTTCAATGATACAGGTCTAAGGCATGCTTAAACGCGCCGAGCGAGTTAGAAAAGGGATGGAGAGAGGCAAAAAGAGTGGAATGAGAAGTAGAGGGAAAGTAGATTAGAACGGAAAAAGAAGATATTGAAGATCATATTCGGCGCGAATATGTATGCGCCTCGCGTTCAATGGTGCTACAGCCCACAAGTTCACACCATCGCAAGGGACCGGTTCATCATCACCGGTATCGAGCGCGTGATCAGGTGGAGGATAGAAAGATGTCTTTACGCACGTGTGCATTGTTGTTGTTGTTGCCGGCAAGCAGCCCGCATCAAAGACTTTCGGTTATGAACACTCTCTTTAATGAGAGAGGTTACCGTTGTTCTTTTCGGACGAGATGCGTTCGGAGAAGGGTTTTGATGTCCTTTGCAGTCCTGAGACTGTCATGCTGCACCTTGTGAAGGCGGACATCGTTGTAGCAACCTGTTCATGCTATAGGCCTTGTGAGTGGGTGGTCAATCCGGCCTAGCATCGTTTTGGTTTGGATTAGAGACGTCTCGTCTGTCGTTGACCGGAGATAGGCAAGAGGCTATTTGACTGGTGCCTCGACTCGCCATTTAAAAGTATAGTGGAGTATCGGCTGATGTTTTGTCCGGTGGCTTGCCCAGGCCGGTCCGGCATCGCCCTCCTTTGATGAACTATACTACCAAGTTTTGGTCCGTGGCGGGATTTCTCCCGCTACCTCCCAGCACGAATTCTTCGTAGGGAGGCGTTTTTATATCCACCACCTGAGGTCGTGCTCGATTCCGGACTGGATGATTCAGCTCCATGACAGGCTCTTAAAGTCATGAATGGCGACTGTTGCCAGTGTGTTTCGAGACTCACGTGTGCGTTGGAGATAGCGGACCAAAATTGGATAGTTTAGTTCATTAAAGGAGGGCCTGGCATGCCACCGGAAAAAACATCAGTCGATATTCCCCTATACTTCTTAATGGCGAATGGCGAGTCGATGCGCCAGTAAAATAGCCTCTTGCCCTTCTCCGGTTAACGAATTAGTCTCGCGAAGAGGATCGCCGACTGCGGTGGGAGTGTAGACGGAGAAAATTTCTCCGGACTCAAAAGGATCCTCACCAATCATCTCAAAGGACTCCCCCGATTGGACCTATGGGCAAACAACAACAACAACAGCAATATGTATGCGCCAACATAGCGGGTCCGGTAACTATTTAACCCCTGATCGAAACCAAATTATCGGATTACTGCCTGAACACAGTTCCTTTAAAATAGCTTTGTGAAACACCGGCAAAGCTTTTTGTGGCGAATGAATGTAAGTACCAATTCAAAACATGTTGTTTGAACCCTATTTGAAAGGTTTAAGAATCTGACCCAGTCCTTGACACACTCCAACGTCGTGGATTCCGCACCAGTGAACATGGAAGGATTAGAGAGGAGTCCATTCGCAGCCATGATACCGTCTACTCCCGTCTCTGACCAAACCTGTGAAAGAACTTTCTTTTGTTTCTTCTAACGCTATGTTTTTTTCTTCTAGCCACAGTAGGCACTTTTAGAGGCGATAAACTTCCCCGAGTCACGCTATTGGGTAACAAAGATGGGAAGATTAGAAACGATCAAGAACAAGGCAAAAAAAGAGAAAGAGAGAGAGAAGTGAGTGAGGTGACTGTGTGCTTGAGCTTTTACCGCGAATTCGTGGACCTCCTTTCAAAGCCAAAGGAACCGTTCGGGCAACAATCATCATCATTATCAAGAACAACCGACATCTATAAAGCCGCTATTTATAAATGTAGCTCTCACGAGAATGTGATTCAATTTCATGTATACGCAATAGTTAGTCACAATAACAATATGACATATGTATATGTATATCTAATATGCAATGTTTCCATATGACCATAGTTAGTCACAATAACAATATGACATATGTATATGTATATCTAATATGCAATGTTTCCATATGACCATAGTTAGTCACAATAACAATATGACATATGTATATGTATATCTAATATGCAATGTTTCCATATGACCATAGTTAGTCACAATAACAATATGACATATGTATATGTATATCTAATATGCAATGTTTCCATATGACCATAGTTAGTCACAATAACAATATGACATATGTATATGTATATCTAATATGCAATGTTTCCATATGACCATAGTTAGTCACAATAACAATATGACATATGTATATGTATATCTAATATGCAATGTTTCCATATGACCATAGTTAGTCACAATAACAATATGACATATGTATATGTATATCTAATATGCAATGTTTCCATATGACCATAGTTAGTCACAATAACAATATGACATATGTATATGTATATCTAATATGCAATGTTTCCATATGACCATAGTTAGTCACAATAACAATATGACATATGTATATGTATATCTAATATGCAATGTTTCCATATGACCATAGTTAGTCACAATAACAATATGACATATGTATATGTATATCTAATATGCAATGTTTCCATATGACCATAGTTAGTCACAATAACAATATGACATATGTATATGTATATCTAATATGCAATGTTTCCATATGACCATAGTTAGTCACAATAACAATATGACATATGTATATGTATATCTAATATGCAATGTTTCCATATGACCATAGTTAGTCACAATAACAATATGACATATGTATATGTATATCTAATATGCAATGTTTCCATATGACCATAGTTAGTCACAATAACAATATGACATATGTATATGTATATCTAATATGCAATGTTTCCATATGACCATAGTTAGTCACAATAACAATATGACATATGTATATGTATATCTAATATGCAATGTTTCCATATGACCATAGTTAGTCACAATAACAATATGACATATGTATATGTATATCTAATATGCAATGTTTCCATATGACCATAGTTAGTCACAATAACAATATGACATATGTATATGTATATCTAATATGCAATGTTTCCATATGACCATAGTTAGTCACAATAACAATATGACATATGTATATGTATATCTAATATGCAATGTTTCCATATGACCATAGTTAGTCACAATAACAATATGACATATGTATATGTATATCTAATATGCAATGTTTCCATATGACCATAGTTAGTCACAATAACAATATGACATATGTATATGTATATCTAATATGCAATGTTTCCATATGACCATAGTTAGTCACAATAACAATATGACATATGTATATGTATATCTAATATGCAATGTTTCCATATGACCATAGTTAGTCACAATAACAATATGACATATGTATATGTATATCTAATATGCAATGTTTCCATATGACCATAGTTAGTCACAATAACAATATGACATATGTATATGTATATCTAATATGCAATGTTTCCATATGACCATAGTTAGTCACAATAACAATATGACATATGTATATGTATATCTAATATGCAATGTTTCCATATGACCATAGTTAGTCACAATAACAATATGACATATGTATATGTATATCTAATATGCAATGTTTCCATATGACCATAGTTAGTCACAATAACAATATGACATATGTATATGTATATCTAATATGCAATGTTTCCATATGACCATAGTTAGTCACAATAACAATATGACATATGTATATGTATATCTAATATGCAATGTTTCCATATGACCATAGTTAGTCACAATAACAATATGACATATGTATATGTATATCTAATATGCAATGTTTCCATATGACCATAGTTAGTCACAATAACAATATGACATATGTATATGTATATCTAATATGCAATGTTTCCATATGACCATAGTTAGTCACAATAACAATATGACATATGTATATGTATATCTAATATGCAATGTTTCCATATGACCATAGTTAGTCACAATAACAATATGACATATGTATATGTATATCTAATATGCAATGTTTCCATATGACCATAGTTAGTCACAATAACAATATGACATATGTATATGTATATCTAATATGCAATGTTTCCATATGACCATAGTTAGTCACAATAACAATATGACATATGTATATGTATATCTAATATGCAATGTTTCCATATGACCATAGTTAGTCACAATAACAATATGACATATGTATATGTATATCTAATATGCAATGTTTCCATATGACCATAGTTAGTCACAATAACAATATGACATATGTATATGTATATCTAATATGCAATGTTTCCATATGACCATAGTTAGTCACAATAACAATATGACATATGTATATGTATATCTAATATGCAATGTTTCCATATGACCATAGTTAGTCACAATAACAATATGACATATGTATATGTATATCTAATATGCAATGTTTCCATATGACCATAGTTAGTCACAATAACAATATGACATATGTATATGTATATCTAATATGCAATGTTTCCATATGACCATAGTTAGTCACAATAACAATATGACATATGTATATGTATATCTAATATGCAATGTTTCCATATGACCATAGTTAGTCACAATAACAATATGACATATGTATATGTATATCTAATATGCAATGTTTCCATATGACCATAGTTAGTCACAATAACAATATGACATATGTATATGTATATCTAATATGCAATGTTTCCATATGACCATAGTTAGTCACAATAACAATATGACATATGTATATGTATATCTAATATGCAATGTTTCCATATGACCATAGTTAGTCACAATAACAATATGACATATGTATATGTATATCTAATATGCAATGTTTCCATATGACCATAGTTAGTCACAATAACAATATGACATATGTATATGTATATCTAATATGCAATGTTTCCATATGACCATAGTTAGTCACAATAACAATATGACATATGTATATGTATATCTAATATGCAATGTTTCCATATGACCATAGTTAGTCACAATAACAATATGACATATGTATATGTATATCTAATATGCAATGTTTCCATATGACCATAGTTAGTCACAATAACAATATGACATATGTATATGTATATCTAATATGCAATGTTTCCATATGACCATAGTTAGTCACAATAACAATATGACATTTGCTCTCCCTTACTCATTTGCTCTCCCTTACACATTTGCTCTCCCTTACTCATTTGCTCTCCCTTACTCATTTGCTCTCCCTTACTCATTTGCTCTCCCTTACCATTTGCTCTCCCTTACACATTTGCTCTCCCTTACTCATTTGCTCTCCCTTACTCATTTGCTCTCCCTTACTCATTTGCTCTCCCTTACTCATTTGCTCTCCCTTACTCATTTGCTCTCCCTTACACATTTGCTCTCCCTTACTCATTTGCTCTCCCTTACTTGCCAGAGTGCGGTGACTCGGTACTCTGTCTCTCTTGCAATTTACTCATTTCGTGTTTTCTTCTTTGGTTGCTGTCTTAATACTCTCATTTTGGATAAGGGGGATTCTTGCCTCATTTCAGAGGACGATCCTTGTCCAGTGTGAGGCTTCTGTCGTTTACTAAAGGACGGGAGTGACAATAGCAACTATTGAAACGAACGCTTTAAACAACTAAATTTGCAGTAAGGAGAGTATTGTACAATCAAAGCAGAGTCAGTGTTTTATCTTTTCTGTCTCTTTTATCTTTTCTGTCTCTCATTCCGAGACACTCTCTAATTCATACTCTGCGTCTCATTCTAATACATCGAGTTTGATCAGAAACTCAACTCTCGCGCGAGGCCTTTTGCTGCGCTCTACGCAAGCTCTCGCTCGCTTGCTCGATTTACAACATTCTATCAACTACTCTCTCTTCAATACGCACTGTCTATTCTTTGTAGCATGTCTACCTCTGTAGATCTTTCCGGAGAAAGTCTCATAATTATGAATAGACTTACTTCTATGATTGAAAAAATGCAGGAGGCAAATCTCAATGCTATCAGTTCATTAAGAGAAGTTGTCAATCAGCAAGCAACGATCTCGAACAATCTGATAGCTACAGTCTCGAGCCTTGTTTCTTCGGTGAACAAACTGATGTCTGCTCACTCAAACCATCCCATTCCCGTCTCCAGTTCGTCTTTAGGCCCTATGTCATACGCTGCAGTCGCTTCCGCAGTCACTCGTTCTCTTGCGAGTGACAGCGAAGCACAAGAGAAAGCTACTCGAGCAGTTCTCATCAACATCAGCGAAGGTGACTCCGAACAGATAACCGCAGCCGAAGACGACACTCTTCTCGCATACATAATCAAGTTAGCTACTGATCCTCACCTTCGGCTTCTTGTGAATTCCGATGGGAAACTCAACAAAAATCTAGTCACTATACATAGACATTCGGGTCGTAGCTACGTTGCCGATAGAGTGAACTCTCGACCTAGACCGGCTAAAGTTCAGTTTGTAGACAAAAAGACCCGTGACTTGTTTTTACTTCATACGCGTAGCTCTAGATGCGTTCCTAGGTGTAGCAATAACGTTCACGCATACGCGCGTCCAGATTACATGAAGCATCAGCTTCGGTTCGACGCTGAACTTCGCAGAGAATGCGGACGGAGAAATGAATTAGAAGGTAAGCTATTACACATCGTGAGAGATATCGGAAACGGGCCGGAAGTGTTTCAACTTCGTAACCCTCGTGAGCTGAATAGGAGACTCAGTAACGCGCAAATTACGATGGCTGAGACTGCTCCTACTAGCTCTAATTGTGAATCTCTTCCTGAAACAAATGCTCAGATCCCATTACCCTCTCCTCTTCCCATTCCGAAGCGTGGTCGTGGTCGTGGAAGGAGCGTTGCAGTTGGCAGAGCTCGCGGAGTCGGCAGAGCCTCTACGAGAAAAACTCGCAATCAAACAAGCACTCAGGAATCAATCGTGAGCGTAGGAGACGTAGCACAAGTCGACAGAGGTATTGAAGAATTTCCTCTCTTGACGGGAGGACAGCGAGTTTCATCTCAGACTTCTCCATAGGTAGTTCCCTTTCGTGAAACAAAATATTCTTCTAATTCAATACCTCAACGATCTTTGAAATGCTTCTTAAGTAATATTCGAAGCATTAACAGCTTAGCGAAAATCGCGGAAGTTTTTGATTTGATTGAACTGGAAAATGTAGATGTTTGCTTTTTAACAGAAAGCTGGCTAAATGACAACACGCCTGATTCTTTTTTTCAAAACTCCAAGTATTCGATTATTCGTCTCGACAGAAGAAGTAATCAGCGTGGTGGCGGGTTATTAGTCATCTATCGAAACTCATTGAGAATCTCCCGTGTAGAACTCGATATTTCTATAGATGACGGCATAGAACTATTAGCTCTTGATATATGCAATGGGAAGTCTAGAATGGTTAGATGCTTTCTTGTGTATCGGCCTCCTTCTCTATCTCTTTCCACTTTCGAGTCGCTGATCTCAATCATCAGTTGTCATTTAATGCCCAGTCACAATATTGTTCTTGGTGACTTAAATGCGCCCGACATTGACTGGGATCATATTTATTTGTCTAGGGCCCCACTCGGAAAACTGCTGTCTAATTTTGTTTCAACGTATCTACTCAACCAGATGGTCTTTTTTCCTACAAGACATGACGGTAATCACGATGCTTCTCTTCTCGATGTAATACTGACTGACAGAACCTCTTCCATCACTGATGTATCAGAGCATCCACCATTGTTGAATTCTGATCACGTTACTATATCATTCAGAATAAACTCATTACTAAGTGTACCTGTTGATAGAGGGTCTTGTGGTAATCGTGATTCAGATGTCTACATAGATTTTCGTAATGGTGACTACGAGTCCATGAACATCTTCCTAGCAAACATTCCCTGGCGGAATTGTTTTGATTCTTTTTCTGATATACAGAACAAGTACAGTTTTCTTCTGTCAACGATTCATGATGCCATATATCTCTTCTGTCCCACCAAACCTTGTCGCTCTAGGACCAATTACCGTCCTTCCAAGGCCATGGCGAAACTTCTAAAACAAAAGAAACTTCTTTGGCGCTCAAGACAATCGAATTCTAATTTTCGTTCAGAGTATAAAGAAGTGAAGAAGTCCATATTGAAGGAGAAATCAGACTATTTGAGAAGCCGAGAACTTGAAGCATTGCAAGTACCTAATGGGATACACCATTGGATTAGGACTATTCTGAAGCCTCATTCCGACATTCCCGTGATCAAAAAAGACTGTCAGTTCATTTTCGATTCTAAAGAGAAAGCTACAATTTTTGCCGAAGAGTTTGCTATGAATTACTCTAGTAGGGATCCCATTGTATGCTCTATGCCTAGCACTTCGTTAGTCTCTGATGTCGATTTCTCTCCTCATCTTCTGTTCAATGTTCTACAGAAGCTTCCTAATAAATTTTCCGTCTATTCTGAAAATATCAACCATTTCTTAGTCAAAAATTGCGCCTTATCTCTTGCGCTACCTCTTTCTATGCTCTTCTCCTATTCCCTGCTTACTAGCGAAATTCCTATTGAATGGAAACGCGGTGAAGTGGTTCCTGTTCACAAAAGATCGGGTGACAAATCTCAAGCCGCGAATTATCGACCCATAACTATAACCTCTGTGTTCTGCCGCATCTTCGAAGGAATCTTATGTAACCATCTAAAGAATGGTTTTCGCAACATTCTCTGTAAGTCCCAGTATGGATTTATCTCTAGACGTAGCTGCGAGCTCCAACTACTTAAAACCATTTGTGAGTGGGAAGTCGACTTGAGAAACAAAAAGGATGTCGACGTAGTTTACTTCGATTTTTCGCGTGCTTTTGATAAGGTCCCTCATGGTAAACTAATAACCAAACTGGAAAGACTCAATTTTCCGATAGACATTGTGAGATGGATAGCAAACTTCCTGACGAATCGGACCTATAAAGTGCGCGTAGACGGGGAATACTCCGATTCATTCCCTGTGCTAAGCGGCGTTCCGCAAGGTACAGTCATCGGACCTCTTCTATTTCTGTTTTTTATTAATGACATCGAAATTTGCATCCCTCCTG
Organism: Allodiplogaster pararmata; assembly: GCA_964056735.1. NCBI lineage: Eukaryota > Metazoa > Nematoda > Chromadorea > Rhabditida > Diplogasteridae > Allodiplogaster > Allodiplogaster pararmata. Next base: position 3,786,896 of record OZ057403.1, read on the forward strand.
ATGTCAAATTCTCTCTTTATGCAGATGACCTCAAAGTATATAGTTCGAACGCTCAATCTCTCCAGCAATGTGTAGTCAATATACATAACTGGTCTATAGAATGGTCTCTTCCACTTGCCAAGCATAAAATTAACGTACTACACCTTGGCCGAAACAATGTGAACTCTCTTTACTTTATCGGTGATGAGGTTCTTAGTTCCAAAAGTGTAATAAGAGATCTTGGTGTGTTAATCGATTCAACCCTGAAATTTGACCGGCATATAGAGATGATAAGAGCTAGAGCTTTGAGCAAGATTTCTCAGATTTTAAAGTCTTTAGATTCCTCGATTTTGAAGGCTACAAACGCGTCTATATGTCTTACATCCGACCCCTTTTAGAATACGCCACTGTAGTATTCTCACCTAAATCGTGTAGCGAGCTAGCTAGAAGACTAGAATACCCTCAAAGAATTTTTTCGAAAAAGGTACTGAGGCGATGCTTAATACCTTCTAGCAATTACCCTGACAGATTGAATAAGTTTGCTATCGAGCCTTTAATAACAAGGCGCGCTAAATACGATCTATTATTTCTGTTCAGGCTACTTTATGGAACTTTAGAGTGCCAGGTCTGCAGATCTCATGTGAAATACAGGGCGAACAGTGATCTGAGAACTTCATCTAGAACAAATCCTCTTCGATTGCTGCAAGAAAGAAATTATCACAACGGCAACTTCTTTTTTACTCGAGCCATTACCCTCTGGAACAAACTCTGCGATCGGTTCCCCGACGTCGTTACGATCGAAGAATTCATTAATATTGTTGAGAATTGTTCTTTAGTCCCGTTCATGACTTTACCTGGAAATCTACTCTAGGATACTTTGATTTTCTTTGATACCCACTAGATTGTGTTTTTCTTCTTCTTTCTATTCCTAGTCAGAGCCTGTTGTGTCCCCTTTTTTTTAAATTTTAATCTTAAATTTTTTTTTCTTCTCGTTTTTTTTGTTGTTTAATGTCTACCTTATAAGTGTATGCGACAACAAGCATACCTTTGGCGAATAAAGTGAATTGAATTGAATATATATATATGGTCAAACTACATTTTAACTTGAGTCAAAATATTTAAGGTGGCGTGTGGCCATCACTGCAAAGAGACGCGTGATGACCGCCCTTGATCCCACAAAGGGGACAAAAAGCCATATTTACACAGTGATGATTATCATTGTTATGGGACAGACATTTATGGCACATGTTGAACTTCTCAATTATGACTCTACGATCCGGCAATGATAAGGGGCAAATAACTTCGTCATGTTGGTCTCTTCGGCAGATGCGGCAGACTTTTCTTTCTTCATCTCTTCTGACGGGCTGTGAGCGACCTCGGAAAGTTCCTCGTCCGTAGAATCCTCTTCTGTTGTCGCGGCGATGATCATAACACGGGGGAATCCTGTGCTCTCTTCTTCTATCCTCTTTCTTCCGCTCCAATTCTTCTTCCCATGATGACTTCTCGATCTGTCCTTCTGGCTCGTTATCTTCAAGTTTGTGGAGTTCATCAGACTCTTTCTTCGGAGACGAGAACCGAGTTCTCATTACTTCAAATCTTTCTTCAGTCTTTTGCTCAAAGACAGCCTGTTTTCTTTCAATTTCTCTAATATCTTTTTCAGTTTCGCCGCCTTTTTTATGAGAGCGTTCCATATGAATGGAAAGAACAGCGTTCTTCATATGTAGGTTGGCGGTTTCTTTGTTTTTCTCACACTCCTGATTACCAATCACAATGTGGCCAAACTTTGTGTTCATTAGTTTCAAACCACTTGGTAGAGTTTTCATGGGTCTACTAATTTGTAAGATTTCCCATAGTAGATTCATGCCAATTATGATCTTGGGCACAACCTTTTTGTCCTTTTCATAGCTGTCAGCGAGTAGAATGTTATTGCGCTTTATATACTCAATGTCCGAGTCAGAAATGCGCGTTACTGAAATCGGGCTGGTGATAGGTTCCTCATGAGCCAGTGCTATTCCCTTGATAGTGTAATTCTTGGATACGAGGGTGATTTCGAATTCATTATATAGCTCCGCTCCATCGGTTTTTCCTCCAAAACCATTGACTTGGCATCTCCGCGTTCCGATCTTTCTTAAATTGTGCTCCAGTGCATATTGTTTGGAGATCAGGGTAATCGATGCTCCAGTATCAATTAAAAACGGCGTTCGCAATAGTTGTCCTTTTGGCAGTTGTATATTGACGTCTCCTGTGAGCAATCTTGATGAACCTGTGTTAGCGGTTGTAATGTTTTCTGAGTCTGATGAGTTTGTAGCTTCTAGTTGATTGACAGTATTCTGCAATTCATCAGGATAAACATCATTTTGCTGAGCATCCTTTTCTTGATGGAAAGTGTTTACTGCTCCAAGTCTTCCTGATAATCGGCGTGGAGGTTTCAGGTGGTAGCATAGGGCGATGTTATGTGGACCATCGCATATTGTGCAACACACGCTGCACTCCTTTGCTCCATGACCCTTTTGTAGGCACCGTACACAACGGCCTTGCTTTAGTGCTAGATTAGTTCTTTCTTTGCCTCTTTTAACTGTGAAGCACAATGTAGATTTAGCGTGTTTACCACAAAAGACACATGCAGTAACTTCTGCTGAGCTAGACTTGGTTATTTCGCTGTGCGAATTTTCTGCTCTCGGCCGCCGGTATTCTCTCTTTTGAGAGCGTGGAGATTTTCTGGCTAGAGTCTGTTCTGGTATTACTACCTGTATATTATGTTCTTTAGGGGTCTTCGGCATCACTACGTGGATATTCGGTTGTCGCTGTCTTTCAGGCTCATGTTTTAACCATCTTGTTCCTCCAGACTCAGGGAATGCAACCGCCGTGTACTCCTCCTTCGCTAAGAAGTTTCCGATTTCATTGATGTAAAGAGACAATGGAATGTTACGCAATCCACTGATGTCTTTCATTGTGAATTCCCATTCTGCGATATGTCGCTTTGTTCGACTAGGAAATTTTCCCACCAATGACCTCGCCATTGATATATCATTCTCGATGGACGAAAGTTGGTTTCTTCTGATTATGAGGCATCTCAGCTCGTTCAGTCCATTGGTTTGAAAAGGGATACTTTCTCCTGGTAGACAATACTTCTCCCACTGGTCCAGTAGAAGTGGAAGCTCCGCATGTTTTCTGTCATAAACCACGTCAAGCATGCGTTTGGCTTCCTCGTAATACTCTCCGAGTGTTGGGAGAGATTGGATCAGTTCGAGAGCTTGTCCTTTCAGGCAGGATTTGAGGTGGAGTATTTTTTCCAGGTTCGAGATGTCCTGTCTTTTGTCCACCAAGAGTGCGAAATGCTCCACGAATGACCTGTAGCCCGCATGAACGCCGTGGAACTCTGGTAATCGGACTTCCACTTTGGGCAGGTTGTATTGCTGTGGTTGAAAATTCCGAGTTGTCCATGTCTGTGTTGGAGGTTGTCTTTGTTCGTGATGGAATTGGGGATTCATTCTGGAAAATTCGTTTGTTATCCCTTCCATAATAGGCTGGTTTCTCGTTCTCTCCGTTTCTCCTGATTCCATGTTGAGCATAGGGTGATTTTTGATTTTTTCCCGGCCGATGCACCATTTACACAACTTACTTCCTGAAAAGATTGATTAGTGGTGGTTCAGTGGTAAGGTATATTGAGGTCAAGCCTCTTTGAAGTAAGGTGTAATGACTCGGAATCGATTGAACGATTTATTTTGAACAAACAAAACAAAACAAAAAAGGACTTCAACTACAATAAAACCAAATTCGAAATTCCAACAATAAATTATTCCATAAATACTAAATTACGAACAATGTATATCCGAGTTAGCAACGACTTTGTTGTCAACGTTGGTTCTGAATTCCTTAGTGGCCCCCTCATCGGGAATCTTAGTTGTTTTTTTCCAAGTACGTTCAACGTTGTTTTTGTATGAACAAGCAAACGGAGATAAGAAACCATTACAATAAGGATATCGTCAAATAAGTAGTGCTATTATCCGTTTTAGTGCCACTTTGAGATTTTGAAATGACTCACGAAGCGGTGAAACATTCATTGCTTGAGACGCAATGTTAGTCCCCGTTTGTAGCCAATGTCAGCTACCGACTATTAATTATATTGGTAGAAGTGTGATTGTCTGAAGATGATTAGAACTTCTGAGATAGTTTTTTTAGTCCTTTGAAACATATTCGAAAAATTCTGAATATGTAGTTCGGTTTAGGAAAACTTCTTTTCCCTAAATATCCGTTAGTCCTCCCAGATTCCAGAGAACGGGTTTCCTGTATGAATTGCATTTCATTCTCTTCAAGCCCGACCGCAGGCATGTGTACTTCGATGTTTTCACGCCGTCTAGTTTTCGGTATCTTTTAATAGACCCTCGGTTTCTAGGTTCGAGGTTAACTTAGCGACGGATTCGTTGACAAATCTTAAAAATTCAAAAAAATAGCCATGCCATTTCATTGTGAATTCTTTAAATGCTAAGTTACACAGTTTAAAGGCAGTGACGCCTGGTTAAGATATAACACTATCGCACATTTAACACTATCGCACGGAATAGCAATGTGTCCCCGTGGTATAATGGTAACACGCGCTCCCGGTTTGAGTCGAGATGGTCTGGGTTCGATCCCGCCCGGTGAACTAGCTTTTTTCTGTGCGGTAGTTCAATCAATTGTCATTTCATTGTGCTTTTTCTCACTTTCTAAAAAATAGGAGTTGTTCCAAGTTAAGCTCCTAAATCTCTTTCGCACTTTGAGGCAACGTGTCTACCCGAGGCTCTATCGCGAAATATTCTTTACCACGGGATGGAGCATTCTCTTAGGCCTATTTCGGGAGACAGACGGGTGTATATTTCTTCAGGAACTGAGTGATTTTGTGAAAAGCACCAGGTCGGCTAATGGCTAACTCTGCCAAGAGCTTACTCGTACATTTTAAACAGTGGTCAGGCTTCGAAATTTTTTTGTGTTTCTCTCATTCAAGCAGATGGGGAAACTTAAATCACTGGTTTCACATTCCTTCACAAAAAACGCATTGATGCACCGAGTTGCTCAATAACCATTTCAAGTGGCACTGAAATATGTATTTATAAGGAATCAGTGAAACGAAACGATAGTTGAAACAGTTCCCTACATTTTCTCTTCCTTCAAAGATAGGAGTTGTTCGAAGCTTCCGGATAACCCGGACGAATCGTCAACGAGATGAGAGACTATACAGTATTTCTGCAAGCTTTCATGCAAAAGCATTCCTGATTTTGTGATCCGCAAGCAAAGTAACATTATACTCTGGAGAAAATAATGAGGCATCAGGATTGCTTGGGTCTTTCTTTCATTATCCAACTTGAAAACGACATGAAACACGCAAAAACCGCGTAGAAGCTTGTTTTTACCGTGAGATAGTCAAAGCTCTCCCTGGCCTAGCAAATCTCCCGATCTGGATCCGTCAGATAGTCAAAGCTCTCCCTGGCCTAGCAAATCTCCCGATCTGGATCCGTCAGATAGTCAAAGCTCTCCCTGGCCTAGCAAATCTCCCGATCAGGATCATTGAGGCATCATATATGTAATCTGTTTCAAATTAGTTTTTTCTTCAAAGCTTCTTGAAAAAAAGGGTTCAACAGTTCGAGACAACTTTCACGCCAAGAAAAGTTCGGAAAAAAACTTATGTAAAAATATCCGCGTGCTGAAAGAAATATTTTAAATTGTAGCATGGAATGAAATCTATAAAAACAAAAAACTTCAGAAAAAAGCTATTCAGAAGAATGTGATGTTTAATCATATGTCAAAAGCATGCTCCAAACTCATCCAGCAATGATGTTAAATTTTTTCGTGAAAGTTTCATTTAAAAAATTTCAATTCTTCTTCTAATTCTTCTTCCTAGCGTTGTCCCGCAATGGCAGGGTCCGCTTTGTGGATCTTCTTTCTCCACTTGTCCCGATCGAGGGCATCTTTCGGGCTTAGATGACTGGCTTTCAAGTCCGCATTGATGGTGTCTTGCCATCGCTGCTTCGGTCGCCCTCTCGGTCGCCGGCCGTCCACTTTGAGATTGTAGGCTGTGCTGGCTACAGTTTCCGGTGATGCTCTGGTGAAATGGCCGAACCATCTCAGCCGATTTTCGCGCATCTTCTCGTCGATGGGGGTGACGCCAAATATTCTCCTTATGGTATCGTTTGGTAGGTGCTCGCGGAGAGAGATTCCCATGATCCAACGGATCATGCGCATTTCCATAGTTTGTAGACGTCGCTCAACTGTTCTCGTAGTTGGCCAGCACTCGGTTCCATACAAAGCTACGGGGCGCACTACTGTCCGATATATCTTTGACTTGAGGCGCAGAGGCATCTTTCGGTCGCATAGTACGCCAATGGTTAACACGCTCGCTCCCGGATAGAGGAGAGATGGTTGCATGGGTTCGAGTCCCCCCGGTGACTAGCTTTTTGCCGTGCGGTGGTTTGATCAATATGCTGGATGCTTTCTAAGGCTTCAAAATAAATTTTGTGAGACTTTGATTTTGTGAGACTATCTAAATTTGATGAGACCATTCAAACGTGTATTTCCAGCTTCGACGATGCGCTGCGGGTTTTTTTCTGATAGAAACAGACGTTTTGTTATATCTAAAAAATCATAACTTTGAAAAGGGCAAGCTTGGATGAAGTATAACTGACCACCGTCCCAGCTCAAATTAAAGGACTGACATGATCTTGCACTCTGAAGACTCTCAATGAATGACGCTCAAGATAAGCTAAGAGAAAAAAAGGATGTATCATCGTCGTATCATCGATGTATCATCGAACGGGATGGCTCCAGCTAAAGGGCTCCATGTTTAATCTATCCTCAGTCTCCTCAGTCAGTGCCAGATTTGTTCTTAACCGGATGTGAACAACAGAAATAGAGAAAAAAACGGAAGCTGTAAAGGAAACGACTTGTTAATCGTACTACAATATGTTAATATCACTTAATTATTTTTTTCAAATTTACTTCCCCGAAGTTGACTTTGACACCCGCATCCGTTCATTTTCTTCAATTATTTATTACTCCGATTGGAGAGCTGAGAAAAGGCGGGAGAATCCGAAAGAAAAAGAGATAAAAAACTAATAAGAAAGAAGTGGGATGATTAGACAAAAAGAGCGAATGACAAAGCAGAACTGTGATTGTGAAAGATAGCAACAGAAGTGCGCCAGGAAGAAGGTCGCCCTTTTCTTGAACCGTGCTAAGAGACATACTACCAGGAGCAGAATGGGCGCAAGAGAAAGATATATGTAGAGAGAAAGAGAGAGAGAGAGAGCACATCAGGGAAGATACTTTAGCCAATCCCTTGGGTTATGACCCCGGGACATCGGCTGGCTCCTCTATTATTTATCGGGATGCTCCCATCTCTTTTTCTCCCGCCAACTCTTCTTTGCTCTCTCCATGCAAAGACGTTCGAAACAAAAAGGACGAGATGTCTCGTATCTAAGATAAAAAGGAACTTAGGAAAGAGTGTGCGCGGATCCGAAGGAGTTAAGAGCAAGAGAGACGTTCGCACACTTTCATTCGTAAAGGTTGATGAGAGGAGGAAATACTTACAGAGAGAGGGTGCATACTACCCAATTATGCTTGGCAACAGCATACACACGCGGAAAAGTGTGTGACCGTCCATGGACATCCTTTAACTGTAGGACAACTCCGATATCTTCTTAGCAGAAGGTTATAAAAAAAGAGAGAGGAAGAGAGCGGTAAAACAAGAGACAGAAAGACGAAAGATATATATGAGACAAATTCAGAGAGAGGTAGCGAGATATCTATAGAGAGAGAGAAAGAAAGAGAAGTCGACAGAGAAATTAAAAGAGAGAAAACAAAAGGTACGAATAATGTCTAAGTAGTAGATTCTCTTTTCTCTCGGCCTTCCTTCATACCGCCTCTGGCTGACTCTAAACCTCCCAGCTATCCATTATTCCCTTTATCCAGACCTCCTGACCTTGCGTTTGTATGCTACATCGCGATGGAACGCACATTCTACTTGAGGAAGAAACTGAAGAAGAGTGAAGGAATGCGCCAAAGCGGCTTTTATCAAGAAAAGGGAAGGGGAAGAAGAAGGTTGCCGATTACGCCTGGATAAGATCGAGAGAGAGAGAGAGAATAAGTTAAAAATCAACATGTGTTAAGCGCTAAATATCTGTTATCAATAACAAAAAACAATAACTGTTATCAAGATGCTTCAATGTTTAAGTTTGAGCAGAAAAAAATGAACATCTCATATAAAAAAGACAAACTTTTGTTCTGTTTTTTCTTTTGAATCTACAAGGTAAAAAGTAGCGTAAGATTTGGTGAACATAAAATTTGTGAGAATTCAGAAATTTTCACACGTCAACTTCTGCAGACTTGATGAAATGCAAGAAAAATGTATCTTCAGTCGATATCTAACCGCGTTTCAACGAATTTCAGAAATCGTGAGAGTGAACGCGTTACCATTACACTACCGATGAAGTATTGCCAATCCGTGCGAAAGGGCTACAGATGTAAAAGCGTTCACTCATCAAGCGAATCCCTCGTGAACGAAGCGTATTTCCACGATTGTCAATAAAAAAGAAGATTGATTGGAAGATGAGATAAGGAATCAGAAAACATCAAGCAACTGTTGTTTTTTGCTTCGTTTGATTGCTATATGAAGGTCATGGAATATGAATCATCGAAAATATGAACATGGTAGAGTGTTACTTTTTAAAAACATAATTGATATTCCATAATGAAAATCTATTCCAATAAATTTTACTACTTTTACTGCAGCATCTTCGAGACGAAATACGAAAACAGCTTTTTATTTGATGATAATTTCACCTGCGAAGGATACTTTGCGATTACTTATATGGTTGAATATGAGCGAACTTGAACCATTTAAGGCACCATGAGTAGTAGATCGAACAGAAGCAGAAATTAATTGTTCAACGGTTTCGTCGTCAACATTGTCTTTTAAAAAATTCTAGAATAACGAAGCTTCGTTATTGAAATTTAAACGAAATATTTTGGAAAATAATAGAAATGACCATTCGAGGGCTTGGAAAAGGAAAGAATGACAACTTCGAGGAAGGATAGAAATCCATTCCATTTTTAACGGGATAAAAGATGAAAGAGATAAAATTAGGCATCATAATTAAAAGGCAAAAATAAAGTACTTTTTAGTACAATAGTCATAGGTTTCACCAAACCATGGCTTTGGCAACGTGCTGTGTAAAGAAACTTTGCTGACAACCTGAATTCTCAATTTTGGGGCCAGGAAAACGAAGGCAAAAATGAAGACGACCAATTTTCGCTACGACAAAATGAAAAAAGTTTACCAGTCTCAGCTGTTAAGAAATGAAGGAATAAGTCTAAACTTTACTTTATCATACGAATCCCTTTTCATGACGGTAGCGAAAATCCAGCCATCAAAATCATATGTTCATAAGCTAGAGTTTCGCCCAATATGTTTCCCTGTTTCATTTTTCTTTCGAGTTTTCCACGACTCTAACAAAAACATTCAAGCTGAGACGAAGGTTCTTTTTTAGAAATAAAAGTTTTCCCTTCTACAGTTGCATTTTCCCTTCCCTTTAATACTTCGAACCGTCTTTCGTTCAATACGTCTTTGTATAAGCCTGGTGATAGTAGGCGTTTTCCCATTCACTGATTTAGGACCTTCGAAATGGTTCGTCCGAATTTTTCTTCTGCCCTAGCAAGAGTTAATTTTTCTCAAACGGGCCTATCGCTCCCTACCGATCGCTCCTTCTGTAAGGTTCCTGAACCCCCTTTTTTTTCAACCATGTATAGTGTCTCTCTCTCTCTCCTTCTCTCTATGTATCTTTCTCTACATTTTCTCTATCTCTCCTACACTTTTTCTTTCTCCTTTTCTCTGCTCTTCGATTTCTTCCTCATAACCCTCGTGCACACTTTCCTTGACTCTCAATAGCTTCCTCCTCGGCTCAAATTCATTCTCAACTACCCAATTTGGCCTCTTATGATTCTGTTTATACAAGCGATTGCCCCCACACCCGCAAACTGTGTAGCTGCTAAGCTGTGGAAACACTGTGAGATGGTTAGGTATCGCTCTCCCTTTCTCTCTCTCTCTCTCTCTCTCTCTCTCTCTCTCTCTTTCTCTCTCTCTCTCTCTCTCTCTCTCTCTCTCTCTCTCTCTCTCTCTCTTACTTTTTCTCTCTCACACTCTGTTCTTTCCATTTCTCTATCAAACGCTCTCTCTTTTTGTTTCTCTCTTTTTCCAATTTTTTTTGTCTCTCACTCTCTCTATATTTCGCTGTCTCAATTTGCCCCTCTTTTTTCCTTGTTTTCCCTCTGATTCTATGACTTTCCTAGCCGACATGATATTCCTCACAGTAGACTCACGGATGAATGTGCCCCCCTTCTTATGGAGAACGGGAGTGCTTACTATGCACAACATGCTGTCTGTTATGTGTTGACACTGTTTGGCTTTAATAGAGGAGCAAGAGATGATGTTTATATATACATACATTAGCCGGCGGAACACAAAGTGAGCAAGAAGAAAAAGAAGGAGAAAGAGAGAGACATGGAAAAAAGGAGGGAGAGAAAGTAAGATAAAGAGAGGAAGAGAAATAAGAGACAGGGAAAGTGGGTGAAAAGTGGGAAAGAGACAGAGAGAAGAAACAGAGAGAGAGAAAACAAAGAGAAGAACCAAAAGAGGGAGGAAGAGAGAGAGAGACGATGAGAATAGAGGTGCTCCATCGAGAGTCTTCGAGAAAGAGACAAATACAGGGAGAAGCACAGAAGGAGATTTCAGAATGTCGCAACAATGAACATCGCTTCAAATGAACTTCTCAGCAGCTGGAAACACACACAATACAGATAAATGGTGCGATAA
>OZ057403.1:3797914-3840263 GCA_964056735.1 Allodiplogaster pararmata
ACAAGATTTGGGCGTAAATGGATTCCTCAAGTGCAGAGTATGTTTTCTTGATGAACTTGTAACGCTTTCCTGTTTTTTATTTACAATCCTATTGTTCAGGTATTGGCACCACCGAAACTGCATCTACCGGTTCTATGTATGAGAGTGGGAGGAAAGTGCATCTACGCACTATGTCAACAATGTGCTCTGGAAAAGTCCCCAGAGAGAACTTCATGCTCGCATACGGATGAGGAGAGAGCTTTCGAAGGAACATGGGCAACGGAGGAGATCAAGCTCGCCTTGAGAACTGGCTATACAGTTCTGAACGCCTATGAGGTAGTCACTTTTCATTTATAAATACATATATCACTGTCATTCATTACTACAATTCAGGGAAGACATTATGAGAACTGGAGCCAATACGAGATGAATGCTGAAAGCGGGCATGTACGTCACGGCATCCTCTCCGAGTACATGAACACCTTTGTGAAGCTCAAAACAGTTAGTGATTTTAATTATTGTTTAGTAGTGGGTTGTTGATTCTCATATGATCTTTTCAAAAATGAAGCTGTTTGAAGGAGGCAAGCGGATGGCCCAGAGACGTTGGCGATGACGTCATGAAGCAGGCCGAGTACATTGAGGCCTTCAAGCAGAGAGAAGGAGTGACGCTCGACCCTGCAAAGATGGTGCCAAACAGCGCAGCAAGACAAGTCGCCAAGCTGATGCTCAACTCCTTGGTAAGATTCTTTCTGTGTATTAGATAATTACAAACAAATTATTCTGAATTTTTAGTGGGGAAAACTCGGAGAACGCTCGGGAAGGAAACAGCAGGAGATGGTTATCTCCCCCGAAAGACTGCACAGTCTTCTGATCGAGGCCGAGACCGAGGTTGGGGACATTATTGTCCTCACCGATGAGAAGCTCTGGGTCTCCTTCAAGAAGAAGACTGGCCACTCCGAGCCGATAAGCACAACTTCCCTGGCGTCGGCAGTGCTCACGACGGCTTACGCGCGAGTGACACTTTACAATATCATCTCGCGTGTGCAAAGCTCCAGACTGCTGTATTGTGGTTCGTTTAAATTATTTCGTTATTCTTTGCTGTATATTCCAATTCTTTTTGTTTCAACCCCTAATTTTTTTTTTTTTTGACACGGACTCGGTCATCTACCTTCACAAAGACAGTGAAGTGGATCCTCTGGAGGAGCTGAAGGGGAACTTTCTCGGAGACCTGACGGACGAAATTCCTGGAAAAGGAACAGAGTTCGTGTCGCAGGGACCGAAAGCCTATGCATACAAATACGTCACGCATGACGGCATGGTGAGAGTTTTACATTCAATGGGTCTTGAGGATTTCAAATTGGAGAAACACGTCTTGATTTCTTGCAGGAAAAGAGCGTGGTAAAGTGCAAGGGCTTCCCTCTCACGTCCGAAGCATCGCAGAAGATCCATTTCGAGCAGATGCGACAGTTTGTAAGGGAAATGAAGAAAGGTGAGAAACCTTTCCCGGTCACAGTCGTCTATGACCGAATAGTCACAGAGAGAAGTCACGCGGTGACATCTCTTCTTCAAAAGAAGAAGTTGAACGCCGTGTTCGACAAAAGGGTCATCGTCCGGGGGACGTACAACACAACCCCATATGGATATAAGGAATGATCTCATATGATTAAAAACTGTTCATTGTTACTGTTCATTCCCTTTATTGTGATGCTTCTCGAGTGGCCGTCCACAATGTTGATGTGTGGGCCTAGTGGTTGTGGTAAAAGTACCCTTGTACATCGTATAATTAAGTCTCCTGAACTAGTTTATGAACAAGTACCAAAATGTATATACTTTTGTTATAACGAATATCAAAAAGGTTATGATGAATTTGCCAACCTTGATAGAGTAACCATGTGTTTAGGCCTTCCACAACTAGAAAATCTTAAAAAATTAATGTCAACCCCAACTTTGCTGATTCTTGACGATTTGATGGTTGCTCTCGATAAATGGCCTGATGCTGAGAAGCTATTCACTGTAGCCTCTCATCATTACAATATGTCGGTTATTGCTGTTGTGCATTCCTTGTTTTATTCTAGAGTGATGCGTAATTTAAGAATAAACTCTAGTTATCTTTGTCTGTTTAAAAACAATTCGGATCAACTCACTATACGTAATCTTGCCACTCAACTCTACCCTACCAATAGAACGTTTTTCATAGAGTGTTACGAGGACGCAACCCGTGAACCTCATGCTTATCTTTTCGTTGATTTACACAAGAATACAGATGTCAAATTCCGTCTACGCACAAGTATTTTTCCTTTGACTGATTGCGTTATTTGTTATATTCCCAAATGAAGCGAGCGGTTTGGTCTGAACAGTGTATCAAGAGCATTGCTTCTCTATCAAAAGACAAAGAATTCAAACAAGGATTACAAAGATTGACAGATAATGAAGTGATCTGTCTTATTGAAGCTATTTGTAACATTCTCTATGGAAATGTTCCGATTCCTAAGAAAACATGTAAAACTATGAAAAAGTTTGCGCCAGTAATGCGTAAACTTGCTCCTATAAGAAACATTCAGAAAGCAAAGAAGACCCTCATCCAGATGGGGGGAGGATTCATTGGACCTATCATACCGATACTTGTGAGCCTGGCGAGTACTTTACTCTCCAATGCCCTCCTTCAATAAAATGGTGTTAGTGCCTGAAGAAAGGTTAGCGGCGCTCTCTTCCATCAAACCGGAAACCCAAATTGAAAGAATAGAGAGAGAATTACGCAGTTTGCTCTCTTCGACAGAGAGTGATGATAAACGTCTGAGATTGTATCAAGCCCTTCTCCAGCAACTCACGTCAACTATTCATAAAAATATAAATTATCAAGATGCAGAACAAAATTGGCAGGGAGAGATGTCGACTCACGTTCCAACTAATGCTGATAGTGTAGAAACAACACCTTCCTCTATAAAAACTCATGCTTTAACCCTGAATTCTGAAAACTTATCGACTAAACCTGAGACAATAAAAGAAGAGAAAAAAGAGAAAATTTATTTGGATGAATTGAAATTCACAAATGCTACAGTAAAGTCAAAAGCTGATTTGATAGTTGAACATTTAAGAAAATTTCCCGAAATTTTTATAATAAACGACAAAGGGAAAATTGACTTGGAAAATGAAGAATTTGACGTTTTGCCGATAATTTCGGATCTCTCTAATAGATGGCGGAGTCGTTCGACACCTCCTATGGGTAGCGAAGAGTTTGTTCGAGCACTTGTATCCACAGGATTCCCTGTTGAGCAGATTGCGAACAAGAACCGGTCAGATTTTGCTGTGAGCAAATGGTTCTCAAGTCAGTAGACTATAAATTGGAGCAGATATATTCAGACCCCCAAAACCCCGGAGGTTTTAGAGGAGTGAATGCTTTGCTAAAAGCAGCCAATAATGCCGGAATTAAGGTGACTCGTGAAGAAGTGAAGAGATTTCTGCATCAAAGTGATACATACACGGCCCATTATCCGTCTAGAACAAAGTTCAAAACAGGCCAAATTCAGTCGACAGGGCTTGACAGCGATCATCAAGCTGATCTTGCTGTTCTTATTGACCTGAAGAGGTATAACAAGGGATATTCATACATTCTCGTTGTTGTTGACGTCCTCTCTCGATTTGTGATGTGTGCACCTCTCAAAAACAAAACTGGAAAAGAAACTGCGACTGCTTATAATGGTATACTTTACTCTAGCGGAAGAATTCCGTTCAGACTATACACTGACGAGGGAAAAGAGTTTTTAAATACATATTTTCAAAAACTTTTGAGTGAAAAAGAGATAATACACAAGAAACCAAAGAACCATAATGTGAAGTGTGCGCTTGCTGAGAACGCTGTGAAACGGGTTAAAACCCGTCTGTATCGTGTGTTCTCTGAGAATAATACATATTGTTGGATAGATGTACTACAAGATGTAGTACATGGTTTGAATGTCTCACCGATCAAATCTATCGGAGGCATACCACCCGCTGATGTTAATCATGGAAACATGGAGAAAGTGTGGCGAAAACTATACGGAGAAGAAAGGTATAAAACTCCTCAACATGTGTTTCGTGTCGGAGACACGGTCAGACTTTCCAAGTTTAATACATTGTTCAAAAAAGGTTATAAAAACACCTTCACATTAGAAGTTTTCAGAATAAAAAAATTATTATACAAGGATCCTCCTGTTTATATCATTGAAGACTTGAACGGTGAGGAGATTGACAGTATTGTTTATGAGCCTGAACTCGTCAAGTACGTTCCTAAACAAGAGTTTAAAATTGAGAAAATTTTACGTAAACGGCAGAAAAATAAAAAAACTGAGTTACTGGTAAAGTGGTTAGGTTATCCATCCAGTTTCAATTCTTGGATACCTTCCGACAATGCAAGAAGAATCCGGTAACTCTTGGCATTTGGGTACCACTTCTTGCTCAAGAGCTTTAGTTGTCTACGTCGCTCAAGTCATGTTAATCTATGCTGTAGTTTCGGTTTCTATATATAACCTAACTTTCTCGAATTGTCCTGATAACAAATTGTGGATTGCCATTCTTTCTTCCTGTATAGGGTATCTACTACCATCTCCATCCATCACTCTTAACAAATTATGAAGGACTTTTACTTAACTCTTTTAAGTAACACTCGTAAAGAGGATGTGATTTCTAAATTTCGCGTCAAACTACCTTCTTCAATTACTTTGCATGAGGATTACGAAGTTGCGCTAACAGAGATAATTTACCCAAATACTTTCGACCTTTTGACTGATAGAAGGGAAGATGATAATTTCAATGATAACACGATATTTCTGAAAGATTTCAACGGTAGTGTTGGAACTGTGGCTGTGACTCCATGCTCTTACAAGTCAGGATCCGACTTGATTGGACAGATAAACTACTCTTTGAATGAATTCTTCAGTTTCAAGTATAATACGAAAAACATGAACATGCTATATTACAACCCATATACGAGAAAATGCGAAATAACTCTACCTGAACAGATTGGAAGAGTAATTTTTTCTAAACGTTTCGCCTATCTTTTGGGTATTAAAGAAACAATAGAACATCAGTCAACCTACATTTCTTCTCATCCTGTTCATGTCGCTAAAGAAATGATGTTCATTTATGTCAATATTGTCGAGAATCAAATGGTTTCTAATGTTTTGTGTCCACTTTTGAAAGTAATAGCCACAAACGGAGAATTGGGTGAAAATATAAACGTTTCATTCACAAGACCTCAATATGTCGCCGTTCGCTACAGAGACTTTGAATACATTACTGTTGATATCAAGAACGACCTTGATGAACATATAAATTTTCATTCGGGAAAGATCTGCATGGTACTTCATTTCAAGCCTAAACGTTCGGCAGAGTAGGTATGCATGTACCTTTTAATCCCGACTCTTGTATTGACTGGTACGATGTGTTTATTGAGCAAGCACGTCAGAGTGGTTCAGGATTTCGTGGTTATCCTTATCAGCGTGGTGCTTCTGGTTTGGGTGGTGTTCTTTCAAAGCTATTCAGTTTCATTCTGCCAATAGCCAAATCAGCAGGGAGGTCTATTGCTACTGAAGCTGTGAATGCAAGTGAAAAATTCGTTGATGACATCATTGACGGTAAAAATGTCAAAGATTCCCTAAAGATGCACGGTCGTCAAGCCTATAAAAATTTAGTAAACCGAGCAAACGCTAGACTACAGCAAGGCAAAGGTAAAAGAAAGCGGAAAGTTCGGATAGTCAAAAAGAAAAGTAGAGTCAAGGCTCGAAAGAGGTCAGTAGTGAAACGTCAGCGACACAGAACGGTTCAAAAGTCTCTGAACTCTCTCAAGGATATTTTCTCCAAGTGAAAAAATGGGGAAACTGATCGACCCCAAATCTGTTCCATCTACTCGAAGTGAATTGAGTGTGTTTGAGATACCTTCAACGCAAGTTGCCCTAGAATCCTCAAGATGGCTATCTATACCTACAAGTACTCCAATCAACAACTCTGGACCATATTTGTTCAATTTGGTTGATTCACGACATTTCCTTCAAGTTGGTAAATCCTACATTGCTCTCCGTCTCCGAGTCAAACGACCTACAGGTGCTGATAACGTATTGATTAAGGAGAAGTACGGTTTGATTAATTACATTGGTGCTACTTTCTTCAACCAGGTAACTCTTGAGATAAACAATCAGCAAGTATTTGATTGCAGCAATTATGCTTACAAAGCTTACTTGGAGTGTCTTTTGAACCATAGTACAGATCAAAAGCGAGGTTTCCTTCAAGCCGGTGGTTATTATCAAGATGACGAGGAAGGTTTGGAAAGTACCGAGAATAGCGGATACAACTCCAGAGTTGAGCTTTTATCTAATGATGTTGTGGATCTAGTTGCGCCTCTTCATATTGACCACTTTTCCACTGACCGTTTTCTCATTCCTCACCTCAATCTACAGTTTCGTTTCTATCGTAATTCTGATGATTTTATAACAGAAAATTTCACAACAAGTAAACAATCTGGAATATCCATTGAAGTCGTTTCCATGAAGCTCATGATGCGTGCGGTAGATGTGATAAGTTCAGCTGGTATCGCCTTAGAAAAAACATTACTTTCATACCCTGCAAGATATCCTTATCATAGAACACGTCTACGTGTAATTTCGATACCCGGCGGACGTTCTGATTTTCCATATTCAACGCTTTTCACCGATATTGTTCCGCGACGTATTGTTGTAGGATGTGTAGAGCAGGATGCTTTTGATGGTCATTCGTCCAAGAATCCATTCAATTTTAAGCACTTTAATATTTCGGAGATTTCTATAGACGCAAGAGGAGTTACTTTCCCCGCTCAGCCTCTCAAAATCAACTTTAAGCAAAAATGTTATGCAGAAGCTTTCGCAATGTTTTATGAAAACATTGGAGCTATAAGTGAAAATCGTGACATTGCAATATCTTATAAGCACTATAGGAACGGTTTCACTCTCTTTGCTTTTAATCTTGTACCAACTGATGCTAATAATGATTTTGAACTTGTGCAAAGTGGAACCACTCAAATAGCTTTGAGATTTGCTGAACAAACTCCTCCATCCGGACTACAACTCATAGTATATGCCGAGTATGACGGAATGTATCAAATCGATCATTATCGTAATGTTTTCAATGACCAACAGGTGTAGATATATTCATAACAATTGTATTTCCATGTAAAAGGGATGACTGATGTTGTTTAACGCGGTTGCTTTGTCTAATATAGAGCTAAATAATATTCTGAGGAATTGTCCTGTTACAAGGTTCTATTATCTAGGAAGTTTCCCCTCCGATGCAATTGTTGATATTCCCGAGAGTCGACCTTTCTGCCTTATTTTCAACACCAGCAAGTCTAGTTTGCCAGGAGAACACTGGATTGCTGTATTTGTGAATAAGTTTAATATTGCTGAATACTATGATTCAAACGGAGACGAGTGTTTGAATACCCTTGAAACGTGGTTGTCTAACTTTCCTAGAGTAGAAAAGTTTCCTTTTCGTGTTCAAAGTCTTTTCAGCAATGTATGTGGACACTTTTGTTTATATTTTCTCTATAACAGATGTAAAGGTAAAAGCTTAAGCTTTTTGCTCAAATCACTCCATCGTCACAATTTAAGCAAAAATGACTCTTTAGTATATAAATGGTATTTAAATCACCTCAAGTTATGTATAAATAGATGAAGAGAAATCATAGTGCATCGTTTACTTCACCATGTCTAGTGACAAAATTTCCCTCCTTTCTGAGAAGACCCCTGTGAAAATTTCTGACTCATCAACTAACTCTGAGTCTTCCATCAAAAAAGAAAAGGAACTCTCAAGTAATTGCGAAGATTTGGTAACTGTTATGGATACTGGCATAACTCTACGCCGAGCGAGAAAGCGTATTGAAGGAGATACAGGTGTTAGATACATTCGTAATATTGGCTCATTTCACTTACTCGCGGATGAATCTGATAATGTATTTGTGCAGTTTCTACCTGTTAACTAGTTATCTGAAGATTAAGATGTCCGAGTCAAGCGATACTTCTACTCACGAGGAAGTTCATTTCAAACGCAAAAGAAAACGACTGGAGGAAAACACTGAGGTTTATTAAAATTTTATATTATATGTTCACAACATTAACCGTTAACTGTTGAGTTTCCGTCACATGAGCACGTCAACCTTCATGAAGAGCCTCAACAACTTGGAAGGGATTTCTCAGTATTCAGACCGCAAAGATTCATTACTATGGCTGTTTGTAACACTTGCTCCAAACCTACCGTCATATCCCATATTGATTGTACTGTCACTTTCAAATTGTGTAAATCCTGCATTCTCACTAATTCACGGATGCAGTCTGCAATTTACCACAACATCGTTGTCAAGAACTTGAGGGATAGAAGGACATTTTCAAATGGAAAGGACTCATCGACAATTACTCGTAGCTTCTGGTAAGTTTTTTACCCTATAAAAATGAAATTTTAAGTTTTTAGTGATTACTAATCATTCGGGGTGATCTCTAGATGGGAGTACAGGTAGCACTCTGTAATAATTTTCATTTCTTTTGTTTTCAATTTTGAATAGAGGTTGTGTTCCTTTTCCTCCTACTTGTGTGACTAAAAAAAGTTTCAGATGCCTCACATTGCTCTCGCTACCTATCTGAGAATCAAAATGAATGTAGATATTTATGACAAACTCACATTGAGCCAGATGGATGAAATTAATGATTCCCTCGTTAATCTGAGGATAAAAACAACACATATGGAGAAAAATACTTTTTTGGATCATCTGCAATTGGACATAAGGACTCGCGTTTATCATCCCATCACCGTAAGGCTGAAGGTGGAGGGAAGGAAGAAGAGTCTGGGTCTGAGACCAGTTCGAGTCCCGCTCGTTGTTAGTTTTTTAAAATTTCTCTTTTGTGTTTCAAGTCCTTTTTTAGCCAATTTTTAAAATGTTTGTATTGCAGGATTATTTTCTGGCACAATACGACGTGAGAATAACTAGACAGGATGGCCCCTGTTTCCGAGGGAGAAATGGAGCAGTCTATCCGGTCGAAGTATTGCAAGTTGAATATCTCTAGAACGTGTTATAATTTAGATTCTTTTGGTTCCAGATTCGTTTCGTCTTTGACATGGTTAACTGTTGAAACTAGATTTGTTTTTACTCGATTTGTTTTTTCCTCAAAGTAATAAAATACTAAGCTATTCAGTTCATTTTATGTTTGTTTCGTTTTGTCTTTGAGATGATAAAATGTTGTTGCTAATCTTTGTGTTCTTCATTCTACAAAGGCGGAAGAATACGTGACGTATTCTTTACCGCAAAGAGTGCAAGTTGCGAGAGTAGGAGATGGCTTCCTTCCAAGATCGTATCCATAGATTATGCGTGTATGAAAACAGTGATTATTGGAAACACGTGATAAAAATTCTCAAATAAAAGATTCAAAAATACACATCGGAGAGAGTGTATAA
Source organism: Allodiplogaster pararmata (assembly GCA_964056735.1). NCBI lineage: Eukaryota > Metazoa > Nematoda > Chromadorea > Rhabditida > Diplogasteridae > Allodiplogaster > Allodiplogaster pararmata. Next base: position 3,807,344 of record OZ057403.1, read on the forward strand.
AAAGTATGTCTTTCTGAGAAAGACTGCACTGTAAGAGAAAAACGCTAGAGAGCGTAAAAGAAAATAGCATGTAATATTGAGAGATGCAGATAAAAGCATCATGGATGATTATGTTTAAACGCTAGAGAGCGTAAAAGAAAATAGCATGTAATATTGAGAGATGCAGATAAAAGCATCATGGATGATTATGTTTTCAAGAGATTCAGAGAAAAATATCTGACAGAGTATAAAGATAGAGAGAGAGAGAGAGAGAGAGAAAGAGAGAGAAGAGAGAGAAGAGAGAGAGAAAGAGAGAGAGAAAGAAAGAGAGAGAAAAATAAAGAGAAAGAAAGATAAATAGAGAAATAGAGAGAGATAAAGATCAGCTGGAGTGATTCTTTGCGGTCAGAGAAAAAGTCTCTCGATTTAACACACTATTAAAAATCGGTTACAGAGTCCTCCACCTCACACACACATCTTTTTTCGAGAGCATAAATTTTCAAAACTCCAGAGTTCAACATTCAATTTTTCCAATGATTTGGAGTTTCCCTACGAAAAACCCGAGAAAAATTTTTTCAAGCGCATAGATTTCAATGTTTTTTTCGGGTTTTTTGGAGAGCGCATAGATTTTTTAAACGGAGTGCGGGTCAATGAACCACCCTGATGATCATGAGGGAGTTTCTTAGCACCCACACAACCTTTTTCCAGCGCATGAATTTTTAAAATTTCGGAGTTCAAAATAGAATTTTTTCATTTTTTCGGACTTTCCCTACAAAAAATCCGAGTAAAACTTTTCCAAGCGCGTATATTTCATCTTTTTCGGGGGTTTTTTGATAGCGCATAGATTTTTTTACCCGCAGTGCGGGTAAGAGAAACACCCTGGTGATGACAGGTAAAAGAGGGTGGTTTTTACTCTCGCCTCCATCTTCATCCCCTTTCCTCCTCAACAAACTTTATCAAGGTGATCACATGGAATTCACCCCTCCTTAAACATAAATATGCGGGACATAAAAAGAAGCCTCAAAAGACGTGTTAGATCCGCTTTTATGGGCGTCTTGAATGAGCCTTCGAGTTGTTGTTGTTGTTGTCTTGCCCATAGGTCCTGTCAAGGGGAGTCCTATTGGGATAGGTTGGTGGTGAGGATCCTTTTGAGTCCGGAGAGATTTTCTCCGTCTACACTCGCACCGCAGTCGGCGATCCTCTTGGCGAGACCCATTCGTTAACCGGAGAAGGGCAAGAGGTTATTTTACTGGCGCCTCGACTCGCCATAGAAAAGTATAGCGGAGTATCGGCTGATGTTTTGTCCGGTGGCATGCCCAGGCCGGTCCGGCATCGCCCTCCTTTGACGAGCTATACTACCTTTGAGAGAATGTCTAGTAAGCCTTTGGGAGCGTGTCTACTTACGATCTCCGCCCAGCCAACCTTAGTATTCTCGTCTTCAGGATACCGCCAGAACTTCATCTCGCCTTTCTCCACCACACACCAATACCTGCAACCACCAAGTAAGCTTATCTTAGCCAACTCCGTTTCTAAAAAGATACGGGTTTGATCCCGCCCTCTACAATAGCTTTTTTTCATTCGATAACTTATTCTTAAAATTAAAAAAAATATTATTGGGAATGATATTTTATCCCAACGGTGGTTGGAGATTACCTAAGTAAGAAATTCATAGAGAGATTCTTAGCATAAGAATCACGAGGTAAAACTTCAACAAAAAAATTAAGTGCTCGGAACTAATGAACAGTTGAAGCATTTTTTGTGTAGAGTTGATAATTCTTGTATTACTATTAAAGAATCACCAAATTAAAATTTATTTCTATAGTTTCAGGACTCTGAAAAAATCATAAGAAGAGTTTCTAGACTGACCTTGTCCATGATCCGAGACCTTCTGAGGTTCGCTGAAAGAGAGACAAGAAGCCTCGATGGAGGACGTCTCCTTTCTCCATTGCATATCTGCATCAGGTGCTTCTATAGTTCATGTTCGATTATTTGTCAAAGCTGCTTTATTTCGAAACTCCGGCGGGACTTTGTTCAGCATTTACAAGAGGAGACCCTTACCTACAAAAGTTTTCTGCTTCAGGAAACCGAATTTTTCTGCTATCGACAGGTCTCTGTCTCCTTTTCTGCTATCGACAGGTCTCTGTCTCCTTTTCTGCTATCGACTGGTCTCTGTCTCCTTTTCTGCTATCGACAGGTCTCTGTCTCTCTCTCTCTCTTCTGCTATCGACAGGTCTCTGTCTCCTTTTCTGCTATCGACTGGTCTCTGTCTCCTTTTCTGCTATCGACAGGTCTCTGTCTCTCTCTCTCTCTCTCTCTTCTGCTATCGACAGGTCTCTGTCTCCTTTTCTGCTATCGACAGGTCTCTGTCTCCTTTTCTGCTATCGACTGGTCTCTGTCTCCTTTTCTGCTATCGACTGGTCTCTGTCTCCTTTTCTGCTATCGACAGGTCTCTGTCTCTCTCTCTCTCTTCTGCTATCGACAGGTCTCTGTCTCCAATAAAACCGCTTTCAGCATTTTTTGTCTTTCTCACACGCACTAAAATCGCATGATCTTCTAAGGAAAAGTTTCAGAAGATACATAGCAGAAGAGATGCAGGAATTCTTGAACCTTCTTCATAAAGCCGAAATATTTTTTGTGAAGAAATAGGTCTATTTTGAAAACGCAGGCAACGAATTTTTGAAGAAAACAAATGTCACACCGAACTGATTATTGTTTTTTTAGTCCGAGTACTTTTTTTACAGTCCGAATAAGACTTCTATTCTGGACTTCTTAGAGTATGTGTTTTACTTCAAAAAATGTAACCGAAACGTTATTCATACAGATTCTTCTTTTTTTATTGTTAGACGACTCTCATTTCTTTTCAAATGTTTAATTATACTCTTCAATGTTTTTTTTTCCTCTCGGTGATTGTCGTTGCTATCTCATCTGGTCCAGCTTCCAGTACAATTCTTTTTTAGTAAGATTTTTTCGACCTATTGAGAAATCAAGACATTTTACCTATGCATGTACGTACGTATCCACCGGATAGGAGTGGCAGGTCACTAACTATATTATACCTGATTCGGAACCCCGAGGTTGAAACAATATGCGGTTCCTCAAAATTCTTCATTGTCACACCCCAGTTGCTTATTCCTCTGACCGTTTGTTGACCCTTTTCTGTTAACCCTGGTAGCAATCCCTATACACATGTCATCCTTTAGCGAATAAGGTTTCTTATTAACAATTCATGAAACCGTGAACTTCCCGGAGGAAGGCTCGGATTTGTTACCCATTTCTCATTAGGCAGGACACACTATCATGAGGCCCCAATCGTTCTTTTGAACAACAGGTAACCTCTTGATTTTGATGTGAATAGAGCCATCGAGTGGATGGAGAACATCCCGCAATGTGTACTTCCTTCGGTCGCAGGAGTTGATGTCGAGGAGCAATCGGCCGATCATTTGGAAAGAGGAATCCGTCAGGAGAGGAAGGCCGGCTGTCTGCAGCGTCGAGAAGGAGGAAGAAGGATGATGCTGCTGCAAAAACTGAGGGGGTTGAAGTGGCGCTATTAGACTCGGGATGAAGGAGTGGGGTAAAGCTCAAAATTGGGTATGTTGTTATTTTAGATTGCCCGCCGTAGGTCTCCGGCTGGGTAGACGAGGTCTTCTTGGTCATGGCTCAGAAAACAATATCCTTACTTACATCATTTATCTAATTATATTTAATTCTCTTTCTCTCTCGAGGTTTTTTTTGAATTTTTTTTTGAAAATTGGGTATGTAGCGCATTAGACTGAACCTGAAGGTAAGACGGAAGGTATTTTCAACTGCAGACTGGGTCTAGATCTGAGTGTTTCTCTGACCCGCACTGTGGGTAAAAAAGTCTATGCGCTCTCCAAAAACCCCGAAAAACATTGAAATCTATGCGCTTGGAGAAATTTTTCGCTCGGGTTTTTTAGAAGGAAAATTCCAAATCATTGGAAAAGTTCAATTTTAAACTCTTGAGTTTTAAAAAACTTTGCGATCGAAAAAAGATGTGCGGGTGCTAAGAAACATTCTGGTCTAGATAACATAAGACTAAGTCTGAAGGTCAAAATGGGATATGAGATCCTTCGAAGAGAAAAAAAAACAAGAATCTACTAACCTTCTTCTTCAGGGTACCTTCCTTTTTGATACGGTATTTCTGCTCATGGGGAACATTCTCGCGATGCGTACGCAGTGACCACACCTCCAAACGCACAAGTTCAACAATTGAAACAACGAAAAAACTACATATTTTTCACCATACGTTCAGATTACTTCAGGTGAGACTAGAGTTGATCTGAGAATAATTTGTGCGATAAACCTGAAACGAAGGCATCATCGTCGTTTGAGGCAGTCATTGTGAGGAAAATGACGAATTGCTATCTACACAGCGAAAACTTTTCTACGGCGGAACAAATATTTAGTAAGAAGGGAAGAAAGTAATAATCAAACTCAAAAGGTTTCGCAATTTTTTTGATACTTCTGAAAAAAGCAGATATATGTAATACATATGTATGACTCTCTTTAAATTTTCAAACCTTGCAAAAAATGATTTAAATGACCTCCATAATGCAAGAGAAGTCAGGAGGGAGATGTTCCAGTGTTATGTTAGGGGCGAATTCCAATGCACCCTGAAAGTTGAGGAAAAATTCAAAATTAATTACTCAGTTATTAAACCTCCAGTAAATCTTCAGTTATGAATGTTTAATTCCGAGTAGTTAAATTTAATCTTAAGGTTCTACATGGATACTATTTCTCACACACAGGGGTTGAATATTCATTTCAGGTCTTCTGTCAGCGGGCCTGTGTTTCTTCCAAATAAAAAGGGGGGCCCTTGTGTTATTTTTCTCTCGCGGTTTCTGTTTTTTTCATCATAACGTGAAAAACCCTTGCGTGAAAAATTTTTTTCGCCTTCGACGGGCGTCTGTACCTTTTTCTTGCACACTGAAAAACCCCTGCTCACATAGATGAGAGAGCTCAATAAAAAGTTTTCTTGCACACTGAAAAACCCCTGCTCACATAGATGAGAGAGCTCAATAAAAAGTTTTCTTGCACACTGAAAAACCCCTGCTCACATAGATGAGAGAGCTCAATAAAAAGTTTTCTTGCACACTGAAAAACCCCTGCTCACATAGATGAGAGAGCTCAATAAAAAATTTTCTTGCACACTGAAAAACCCCTGCTCACATAGATTAGAGAGCTCAATAAAAAGTTTTCACCCAATCTTTAATGAACATTTCTCTCTATTTCTGTAATTTTTCCAGTGTTTTGAACGAATTTTTGTAGAATAAAAAATGGCGACCTTTCTCTTGATGGCGTCATCACTTGACAAGAGAACCGTGTGCAGAAGATGCGTACCGCACTTTATCAGAACGATGAAGTAGTACAGTAAGCCATCTTAAAAACGCACAAGTGCACTTCAACCCATCTCAAGCATAACAAAGTAATAATAGTATTTCTGCATATCCGAAATAAACTAACTTTACTCAAACACAATTAAATAGCACAGTTACTCATCTAGAACACGATTGAGTAGTACAGTAACCCATCTAAAACCAGATGAGTACAGTAACTTATCTCTAACACATTTACAGTAACCCTACCCAAATTTGAAAAAAACTAGTATGCTTTTCAGAATTGCACGGAGAATGGCAGTTTACCATTGTGGCCGCGCAAGCCTCCTTCGCACATTTGGTCAAGCAGGTGCAAAGTGATTGTGTAGATGTTCATTGCACCTGCAACCATTCAAAATTCATCGTTTAGTTACAATGCTCAGAGAGAACGAGAGAGAGAGAGAAAGAAGGAGAGAGAGATAAAGAGAGAGAAAAGAGATAGAGGGAGAGAGAAAAAAGAGAGCGCGCAGCAGAGATGAAAAACTTCTTGTCGATTTCTGAGCTACATCTGTTGGAGAGGAGAGTGCCTGGCCCCTCCCCTACAAGAAGATAAAAGGTCAGCTTCTACATTTAATGAAGCTGAGCTACATCTGTTGGAGAGTGCCTGGCCCCTCCCCTACAAGAAGATAAAAGGTCAGCTTCTACATTTAATGAAGCTGAGCTACATCTGTTGGAGAGTGCCTGGCCCCTCCCCTACAAGAAGATAAAAGGTCAGCTTCTACATTTAATGAAGCTGAGCTACATCTGTTGGAGAGTGCCTGGCCCCTCCCCTACAAGAAGATAAAAGGTCAGCTTCTACATTTAATGAAGCTGAGCTACATCTGTTGGAGAGTGCCTGGCCCCTCCCCCTCCCCTACAAGAAGATAAAAGGTCAGCTTCTACATTTAATGAAGCTGAGCTACATCTGTTGGAGAGTGCCTGGCCCCTCCCCTACAAGAAGATAAAAGGTCAGCTTCTACATTTAATGAAGCTGAGCTACATCTGTTGGAGAGTGCCTGGCCCCTCCCCTACAAGAAGATAAAAGGTCAGCTTCTACATTTAATGAAGCTGAGCTACATCTGTTGGAGACTGCCTGGCCCCTCCCCTACAAGAAGATAAAAGGTCAGCTTCTACATTTAATGAAGCTGAGCTACATCTGTTGGAGAGTGCCTGGCCCCTCCCCTACAAGAAGATAAAAGGTCAGCTTCTACATTTAATGAAGCTGAGCTACATCTGTTGGAGAGTGCCTGGCCCCTCCCCTACAAGAAGATAAAAGGTCAGCTTCTACATTTAATGAAGCTGAGCTACATCTGTTGGAGAGTGCCTGGCCCCTCCCCCTCCCCTACAAGAAGATAAAAGGTCAGCTTCTACATTTAATGAAGCTGAGCTACATCTGTTGGAGACTGCCTGGCCCCTCCCCTACAAGAAGATAAAAGGTCAGCTTCTACATTTAATGAAGCTGAGCTACATCTGTTGGAGAGTGCCTGGCCCCTCCCCTACAAGAAGATAAAAGGTCAGCTTCTACATTTAATGAAGCTGAGCTACATCTGTTGGAGAGTGCCTGGCCCCTCCCCTACAAGAAGATAAAAGGTCAGCTTCTACATTTAATGAAGCTGAGCTACATCTGTTGGAGAGTGCCTGGCCCCTCCCCCTCCCCTACAAGAAGATAAAAGGTCAGCTTCTACATTTAATGAAGCTGAGCTACATCTGTTGGAGAATGCCTGGCCCCTCCCCCTCCCCTACAAGAAGATAAAAGGTCAGCTTCTACATTTAATGAAGCTGAGCTACATCTGTTGGAGAGTGCCTGGCCCCTCCCCCTCCCCTACAAGAAGATAAAAGGTCAGCTTCTACATTTAATGAAGCTGAGCTACATCTGTTGGAGAGTGCCTGGCCCCTCCCCCTCCCCTACAAGAAGATAAAAGGTCAGCTTCTACATTTAATGAAGCTGAGCTACATCTGTTGGAGAGTGCCTGGCCCCTCCCCCTCCCCTACAAGAAGATAAAAGGTCAGCTTCTACATTTAATGAAGCTGAGCTACATCTGTTGGAGAGTGCCTGGCCCCTCCCCCTCCCCTACAAGAAGATAAAAGGTCAGCTTCTACATTTAATGAAGCTGAGCTACATCTGTTGGAGAGTGCCTGGCCCCTCCCCCTCCCCTACAAGAAGATAAAAGGTCAGCTTCTACATTTAATGAAGCTGAGCTACATCTGTTGGAGAGTGCCTGGCCCCTCCCCCCCTACAAGAAGATAAAAGGTCAGCTTCTACATTTAATGAAGCTGAGCTACATCTGTTGGAGAGTGCCTGGCCCCTCCCCCTCCCCTACAAGAAGATAAAAGGTCAGCTTCTACATTTAATGAAGCTGAGCTACATCTGTTGGAGAGTGCCTGGCCCCTCTACCTCCCCTACAAGAAGATAAAAGGTCAGCTTCTACATTTAATGAAGCTGAGCTACATCTGTTGGAGAGTGCCTGGCCCCTCCCCTACAAGAAGATAAAAGGTCAGCTTCTACATTTAATGAAGCTGAGCTACATCTGTTGGAGAGTGCCTGGCCCTTCCCCTACAAGAAGATAAAAGGTCAGCTTCTACATTTAATGAAGCTGAGCTACATCTGTTGGAGAGTGCCTGGCCCCTCCCCCTCCCCTACAAGAAGATAAAAGGTCAGCTTCTACATTTAATGAAGCTGAGCTACATCTGTTGGAGAGTGCCTGGCCCCTCCCCTACAAGAAGATAAAAGGTCAGCTTCTACATTTAATGAAGCTGAGCTACATCTGTTGGAGAGTGCCTGGCCCCTCCCCCTCCCCTACAAGAAGATAAAAGGTCAGCTTCTACATTTAATGAAGCTGAGCTACATCTGTTGGAGAGTGCCTGGCCCCTCCCCCTCCCCTACAAGAAGATAAAAGGTCAGCTTCTACATTTAATGAAGCTGAGCCACATCTGTTGGAGAGTGCCTGGCCCCTCCCCCTCCCCTACAAGAAGATAAAAGGTCAGCTTCTACATTTAATGAAGCTGAGCTACATCTGTTGGAGAGTGCCTGGCCCCTCCCCCTCCCCTACAAGAAGATAAAAGGTCAGCTTCTACATTTAATGAAGCTGAGCTACATCTGTTGGAGAGTGCCTGGCCCCTCCCCCTCCCCTACAAGAAGATAAAAGGTCAGCTTCTACATTTAATGAAGCTGAGCTACATCTGTTGGAGAGTGCCTGGCCCCTCCCCCTCCCCTACAAGAAGATAAAAGGTCAGCTTCTACATTTAATGAAGCTGAGCTACATCTGTTGGAGAGTGCCTGGCCCCTCCCCCTCCCCTACAAGAAGATAAAAGGTCAGCTTCTACATTTAATGAAGCTGAGCTACATCTGTTGGAGAGTGCCTGGCCCCTCCCCCTCCCCTACAAGAAGATAAAAGGTCAGCTTCTACATTTAATGAAGCTGAGCTACATCTGTTGGAGAGTGCCTGGCCCCTCCCCTACAAGAAGATAAAAGGTCAGCTTCTACATTTAATGAAGCTGAGCTACATCTGTTGGAGAGTGCCTGGCCCCTCCCCCTCCCCTACAAGAAGATAAAAGGTCAGCTTCTACATTTAATGAAGCTGAGCTACATCTGTTGGAGAGTGCCTGGCCCCTCCCCTACAAGAAGATAAAAGGTCAGCTTCTACATTTAATGAAGCTGAGCTACATCTGTTGGAGAGTGCCTGGCCCCTCCCCCTCCCCTACAAGAAGATAAAAGGTCAGCTTCTACATTTAATGAAGCTGAGCTACATCTGTTGGAGAGTGCCTGGCCCCTCCCCTACAAGAAGATAAAAGGTCAGCTTCTACATTTAATGAAGCTGAGCTACATCTGTTGGAGAGTGCCTGGCCCCTCCCCCTCCCCTACAAGAAGATAAAAGGTCAGCTTCTACATTTAATGAAGCTGAGCTACATCTGTTGGAGAGTGCCTGGCCCCTCCCCTACAAGAAGATAAAAGGTCAGCTTCTACATTTAATGAAGCTGAGCTACATCTGTTGGAGAGTGCCTGGCCCCTCCCCTACAAGAAGATAAAAGGTCAGCTTCTACATTTAATGAAGCTGAGCTACATCTGTTGGAGAGTGCCTGGCCCCTCCCCTACAAGAAGATAAAAGGTCAGCTTCTACATTTAATGAAGCTGAGCTACATCTGTTGGAGAGTGCCTGGCCCCTCCCCTACAAGAAGATAAAAGGTCAGCTTCTACATTTAATGAAGCTGAGGTACATCTGTTGGAGAGTGCCTGGCCCCTCCCCTACAAGAAGATAAAAGGTCAGCTTCTACATTTAATGAAGCTGAGCTACATCTGTTGGAGAGTGCCTGGCCCCTCCCCTACAAGAAGATAAAAGGTCAGCTTCTACATTTAATGAAGCTGAGGTACATCTGTTGGAGAGTGCCTGGCCCCTCCCCTACAAGAAGATAAAAGGTCAGCTTCTACATTTAATGAAGCTGAGCTACATCTGTTGGAGAGTGCCTGGCCCCTCCCCTACAAGAAGATAAAAGGTCGGCTTCTACATTTAATGAAGCTGAGCTACATCTGTTGGAGAGTGCCTGGCCCCTCCCCTACAAGAAGATAAAAGGTCAGCTTCTACATTTAATGAAGTTGTCCTACTATTCTCACTAACTTTATCAAGGTTCTCAAATCTATTTCTTTCTTTTCTAGTAAGAATGATAGGTCACAAGCACTGTTGAGAATTTTGGGAAGCGGCCGTTCTTTGAGCGGTGGATTCTACAGTAATGACAAGCCCTCTCTTCTCCGCTCTTACTTTTACCTCGCTTCTCATTATTCCAGACTCTCCCGCTCGAAGGGCGCTCGTTCTTTCTAATTTTCAACAGTTTCACGAGACCTTCGGTGAACTACGTTTTTTAACAGCCGCTTCACAGACAATTCAGTAAACCTCTTGGTCCATCTACGCCTCTCCCTCCTCCATTCTTGACATCTTCCAATCCTTTCATGAGGCATCGACGAGTCTCCGTTGCAATCAATAGAGCCCGCTGAGCATCGACCTGATTCAAGTATTCATATTACTGATACTCAATCAAGAAGCAATATTTCCTCATTTCAAGTTTTTGTTTACGCTTTTATATTTCTTTTTATCGCTTCAAATTTCCCAAAATAACCTGCAAATAATTCCTTCACAACTGATCACCATTCATGAAACAAGCTTTTGATCAACTTCCGCTGCCCCTAATTAAAGTTCGCAGGGTTTTTTCTGTTGCCCCTAATATAATCCTCACCTCTTCTCTGCTGCCTCTGAACTGAGTCTGCTTGCAGAAAGAAAGCGCTCGACTCGCTTGCGCTATTTGCTCTTGTTGGATGTTGATGGCCCGTTGTAAACGAGTCTGCAAGTGGAGCGACGAGTAACTTAGTACGAGCGTCATCAATACCGTATTCCAAGCACTGAATACCGTATCTCGAGCAATTATTACCGTATTCCAATTGAGTTCTACAGAAAAAAATCACGACTCCCGATAGAATGATGTAACTAAAAACAACCTCTTCTTCTTTCTGGTCGAATGAGGTTTCTGCGGGGAGACGTGAAGGCCCGCCAATTATCTGCAGAAATAAGCATTGACTTCTTCTTCTTGAATGCGTGAGCTATGCTGATCCTCTAAGCATAAAAACCAAAACATAAAGTAACACAGAAAACATTTGACGACGTTCAGTAAACCTACAATTAACAAAAACCGTTCTGCATTTGGAAAGATAAAAACTTAAAATAATTGAGCATTCTTGAGCAATCAAACAATCGAAGAAAGATTCACTAAATATTCATGCGGTTTCCAAACAAAAAAATGAAAATTTTTGAACTGCCGAGAGCACTCGACTCATTCTATGTACAGGGTGGTTCATAAATAGTGTTACAAATGTTTGAGAACATTTCCTGAGGAAGTGACCGCACGTAGCGGTCACTTTTCTTGTTTTTTCCGATTCCCCGTAATTTTTTATACGTGTCAAGTGAGTTTCGATTGAATCCATCGATGTTTAGGGTAATGACAGCGTCGAATCGCTTGCGAACTGCGATCATTCGCCTACACACTCTTGGCCACGCCCCTGCTCGCATTGCTGAAACGCTTCGCCTGCCTCGCATGACAGTGTATCGAGCGATCAAACGATTCGAGGAGCTTGGCACATCTTTGGACCGTCCAAGGCGAGGTCGTCCTCGCACTGCTCGCACGACACAACTCATCGAAACCGTTCGGAGTCGGATCAACCGAAATGCACGACGAAGCATCAGACAGATGGCGCAGCAGCTCCCGATGAGCCGAACTTCATTGGGACGAATAGTCACGGAGGAGCTGGGACTCAGGTCGTATCGTACACGGAAGGCCGCTTTTCTGTCGGCTCGCAACAAGTCGGAAAGAGTCAAAAGATGTCGCGACCTTCTTCGTCGTACGCAACAAGGCGAACATTTCAATATGGTGTTCTCTGACGAAAAGCTGTTCACCGTGGAAGAAGTCCACAACTCCCAAAACGTCAGAGTGCTTGCGAAGGACGCAGAGCAAGCCGATAGCAAGGGTAGAACGGTCCAACGCAGTGCACATCCAACTCAAGTCATGGTCTGGGCGGGGATCTGCGCAACAGGAAAAACACCGCTTGTTTTCGTCGAGAAAGGCGTCAAGATCGACACGGAATACTATCTGAAACATGTTCTGCAAGACGTGCTCCATCCATGGTCTCAATCGCATTTCAATCAGAGGACATGGACCTTTCAACAAGACTCAGCACCAGCCCACAAAGCTAAAAAGGTTCAAACGTGGTGCAAGGAAAATTTTCCCGGCTTCATCACAACAGCAGAATGGCCGGCCTCATCACCCGACCTGAACCCGCTCGATTATTCCGTTTGGGCCTACTTGGAGTCCAAGGTCAACTCTCGCTCCCACCCAAATATTGATTCCCTGAAGAATGCCCTTCAGGCAGAATGGGACAACATCGGAGTCGAATACCTTCGTACAGTGGTGGAGGCGTTCCCAAAGAGACTTCAAGCTGTAGTTCGGGCAAAAGGAGATCGTTTGAGCTGAACTTTTGCGTGAATGTTGACATTTATGTTGTTGATAAAATATGTTAATTTGAGATGATTTTCTCTGTTTTGAAAAAAGGTATAACAATTCCAATTTGTAACACTATTTATGGACCACCCTGTACATATTTCTAATCATTTACCCTTTTGAACTGCCGAGAGCACTCGACTCATTCTATGTACATATTTCTAATCATTTACCCTTTTGAACTGCCGAGAGCACTCGACTCATTCTATGTACATATTTCTAATCATTTACCCTTTTGAACTGCCGAGAGCACTCGACTCATTCTATGTACATATTTCTAATCATTCACCCTTTTGAACTGCCGAGAGCACTCGACTCATTCTATGTACATATTTCTAATCATTTACCCTTTTGAACTGCCGAGAGCACTCGACTCATTCTATGTACATATTTCTAATCATTCACCCTTTTGAACTGCCGAGAGCACTCGACTCATTCTATGTACATATTTCTAATCATTCACCCTTTTGAACTGCCGAGAGCACTCGACTCATTCTATGTACATATTTCTAATCATTCACCCTTTTGAACTGCCGAGAGCACTCGACTCATTCTATGTACATATTTCTAATCATTTACCTTTTTGAACTGCCGAGAGCACTCGACTCATTCAATGTACATATTTCTAATCATTTACCCTTTTGAACTGCCGAGAGCACTCGACTCATTCTATGTACATATTTCTAATCATTCACCCTTTTGAACTGCCGAGAGCACTCGACTCATTCTATGTACATATTTCTAATCATTTACCCTTTTGAACTGCCGAGAGCACTCGACTCATTCTATGTACATATTTCTAATCATTCACCCTTTTGAACTGCCGAGAGCACTCGACTCATTCTATGTACATATTTCTAATCATTCACCCTTTTGAACTGCCGAGAGCACTCGACTCATTCTATGTACATATTTCTAATCATTCACCCTTTTGAACTGCCGAGAGCACTCGACTCATTCTATGTACATATTTCTAATCATTCACCCTTTTGAACTGCCGAGAGCACTCGACTCATTCTATGTACATATTTCTAATCATTCACCCTTTTGAACTGCCGAGAGCACTCGACTCATTCTATGTACATATTTCTAATCATTCACCCTTTTGAACTGCCGAGAGCACTCGACTCATTCTATGTACATATTTCTAATCATTCACCCTTTTGAACTGCCGAGAGCACTCGACTCATTCTATGTACATATTTCTAATCATTCACCCTTTTGAACTGCCGAGAGCACTCGACTCATTCTATGTACATATTTCTAATCATTCACCCTTTTGAACTGCCGAGAGCACTCGACTCATTCTATGTGCATACATATTTCTAATCATTCACCCTTTTGAACTGCCGAGAGCACTCGACTCATTCTATGTACATATTTCTAATCATTCACCCTTTTGAACTGCCGAGAGCACTCGACTCATTCTAAGTACATATTTCTAATCATTCACCCTTTTGAACTGCCGAGAGCACTCGACTCATTCTATGTACATATTTCTAATCATTCACCCTTTTGAACTGCCGAGAGCACTCGACTCATTCTATGTACATATTTCTAATCATTCACCCTTTTGAACTGCCGAGAGCACTCGACTCATTCTATGTGCATACATATTTCTAATCATTCACCCTTTTGAACTGCCGAGAGCACTCGACTCATTCTATGTACATATTTCTAATCATTCACCCTTTTGAACTGCCGAGAGCACTCGACTCATTCTATGTACATATTTCTAATCATTCACCCTTTTGAACTGCCGAGAGCACTCGACTCATTCTATGTACTTATTTCTAATCATTCACCCTTCTAAATCGCTTCAAAGAAGACCACTGAAAGCGGCTTATTTTGAAAAACTCAATTTACCAAACTTTTAAACAATTTTTTTAAATGGGAATGAAATCTCCGAAAGTGTTTTCAACAAAATTCGTGCTGAGACAATAACTCACCGATGTTTCTGCTCAATCCATAAAAAAATCATTTCAAATAACTGACATAAATTATTGATTCAAGAAGCTCTATGGGTTAAACCACTAACCAATCCACTGTTGCCAGACCGCTCTAGCGGAGCACGGAAGTCAATCTTCTCCAAGTTGTTCGACCACTGATCAACCTTCTTTTTTCGGTAGAAGGATACTGTATGCACAAGTCCTCCCCCCGGGCTTCGCTGTCCTGGCTCCTCCTGGTTTCCCTGTAAATACTTCATTTCTTCGTCTTTCAGGCTGGTTCAGCACATTTGTGTTCATTGAACTCGTAAGAAAAAAAAAGAAGAAAATTTTTGAAATATCAACGTTGCAAAAACGATTCAAAAAATTACTTGAATCGAATTGAGTTCGCTGAAACAATCACTTCTACATCAGTCTCGTTTCAGAAACATAATCGCATCAGATTACACTGCTCTCTAATTATATTTGATAGCATGTACTCAACAATACCGTTATCAATATACCTGATTCTCATTAGGAGAACTGAGCTTTTCTTTCGGAGGCGGGGGAGCGATGAAGACTGGCTGATGCTCACGCTTATCCCGCTCTTCTCTTTCTCTCTGCTCTCTCTGATATCTCTCCATCTCGGACCTCTCTCGGTTCCTCTCTTTCTCTTTCTCTCTCTCTTCCTCGTCTTCTTCTATTCTCTCGGGAATCGCTATGGGAGCATGCACTGTCTGGAAAATCAGAGAACTTTATCATTACAAAATTTGCAAAAGTTTTCATTTTCGGTGAACTTATTCAAAAAGATATTAATCATTCCACTGCCTTATAAATACCAATTTTAAGGCGATAAATACCACCACTTCTTCATTACTGTAAGTTACCGCTTGAACCTTTAAAACTTCACTCAACTTGAATTTCCTTAATTTTTTTCTCCATAGTTTGCTTCCAATTCTTCCTCATTCCAACTGCGAGCAAGTATATAATTCCTTCATCTTTTCACAATTGTTCAGATAGACTTTGTTGTATCGATTCAAATGATGGTTGTTAAATTGATGAATAACTCGATGTTTGATAACATTTGCTGACTTTGCATGGGCTCCGACTTTCCATGAAACGGAAAGCTTGGTCAATTATCCGGCTTGCATCACCAATATCTTCTCCCTCAAATAGATTCCTTCATGAATTGATATATTAATTAGACTTTTTTCGTAATAATAACAAAAATTAAAATTTCTTTGCCATTTCGCTGAAGTTTGCAATCTACTACACTCTCTCCTTCTCTTTCTCTCTCTCTCTCTCTTCCATCTACCTGTTCACTCTCTCCCTCTTCCATCTACCTGTTCACTCTCTCCCTCTCTCTTCCATCTACCTTTTCACTCTCTCCCTCTCTCTCTCTCTTCCATCTACCTGTTCACCAGCTCCTTCTCTTCCATCTTCCTGTTCACTCTCTCTCTCTCTTCCATCTACCTGTTCACTCTCTCCCTCTCTCTCTTCCATCTACCTGTTCACTCTCTCTCTGTCTCTTCCATCTACCTGTTCACTCTCTCCCTCTCTCTCTCTCTCTCTCTTCCATCTACCTGTTCACTCTCTCCCTCTCTCTCTCTTCCATCTACCTGTTCACTCTCTCCCTCTCTCTCTCTCTTCCATCTACCTGTTCACTCTCTCCCTCTCTCTTCCATCTACCTGTTAACTCTCTCCCTCTCTCTGTCTCTTCCATCTACCTGTTCACTCTCTCCCTCTCTCTTCCATCTACCTGTTCACTCTCTCCCTCTCTCTCTCTCTTCCATCTACCTGTTCACTCTCTCCCTCCCTCTCTTCCATCTACCTGTTCACTCCCTCCCTCTCTCTCTTCCATCTACCTGTTCACTCTCTCCCTCTCTCTTCCATCTACCTGTTAACTCTCTCCCTCTCTCTGTCTCTTCCATCTACCTGTTCACTCTCTCCCTCTCTCTTCCATCTACCTGTTCACTCTCTCCCTCTCTCTCTTCCATCTATCTGTTCACTCTCTCCCTCTCTCTCTCTCTTCCATCTACCTGTTCACTCTCTCCCTCTCTCTTCCATCTACCTGTTCCCTCTCTCCCTCTCTCTCTCTTCCATCTACCTGTTCACTCTCTCTCTCTCTCTCTCTTCCATCTACCTGTTCACTCTCCCTCTCTCTGTCTCTTCCATCTACCTGTTCACTCTCTCCCTATCTCTGTCTCTTCCATCTACCTGTTCACTCTCTCCCTCTCTCTTCCATCTACCTGTTCACTCTCTCCCTCTCTCTTCCATCTACCTGTTCACTCTATCCCTATCTCTGTCTCTTCCATCTACCTGTTCACTCTCTCCCTCTCTTCCATCTACCTGTTCACTCTCTCCCTCTCTTCCATATACCTGTTCACTCTCTCCCTCTCTTCCATCTACCTGTTCACTCTCTCTCTCTTCCATCTACCTGTTCACTCTCTCCCTCTCTCTCTCTCTTCCATCTACCTGTTCACTCTCTCCCTCTCTCTTCCATCTACCTGTTCACTCTATCCCTATCTCTGTCTCTTCCATCTACCTGTTCACTCTCCCTCTCTCTCTCTCTTCCATCTACCTGTTCAATCTCTCCCTCTCTTCCATCTACCTGTTCACTCTCTCCCTCTCTTCCATCTACCTGTTCACTCTCTCTCTCTTCCATCTACCTGTTCACTCTCTCCCTCTCTCTCTCTTCCATCTACCTGTTCACTCTCTCCCTCTCTTTCTCTCTCTTCCATCTACCTGTTCACTCTCTCCCTGTCTCTTCCATCTACCTGTTCACTCTCTCCCTCTCTCTTCCATCTACCTGTTCACTCTCTCCCTCTCTCTCTTCCATCTACCTGTTCACTCTATCCCTCTCTCTCTCTTCCATCTACCTGTTCACTCTCTCCCTCTCTCTGTCTCTTCCATCTACCTGTTCACTCTCTCCCTCTCTCTGTCTCTTCCATCTAACTGTTAACTCTCTCTCTCTCTTCCATCTACCTGTTCACTCTCTCCCTCTCTCTCTTCCATCTACCTGTTCACTCTCTCCCTCTCTCTGTCTCTTCCATCTACCTGTTCACTCTCTCCCTCTCTCTTCCATCTACCTGTTCACTCTCTCCCTCTCTCTCTTCCATCTACCTGTTCACTCTCTCCCTCTCTCTCTCTCTTCCATCTACCTGTTCACTCTCTCCCTCTCTCCGTCTCTTCGATCTACCTGTTCACTCTCTCCGTCGCTGTCTTCTATCATCTCCTCGTCCTCTTCCTCCCCCGCCTTCTCAGGCTCTTTCCTCGGAGTTCCCTCAAGTCTCGGCGACTTTCCTATTGGTGATGAGGTCGATGACTACAAAGAAAAATCATCTAGCAAATACACAAAATTTCAAAATTAAAATAAAAGTAGGTTTGAAACATTAGTCACCCAAAGTAGTCAAACATTAGTCACCCAAAGTAGTCAAACATTAGTCACCCAAAGTAGTCAAACATTAGTCACCCAAAGTAGTCAAACATTAGTCACCCAAAGTAGTCAAACATTAGTCACCCAAAGTAGTCAAACATTAGTCACCCAAAGTAGTCAAACATTAGTCACCCAAAGTAGTCAAACATTAGTCACCCAAAGTAGTCAAAAAGGCTGGGTCCAAGCTGTATAAATAGTTTTTTTTTCGGTTTCTGTTTATAAATTCGATTCCTTTGTGTATTTTCTTAGATTACATCTCGGTATAATAAATGATCTGTTTGTAAAATCGAGTTCAGACAACGTATAAAAAAGAATCTTTTTTTAATCTTAAAATAGGTCAGTTTGCGTTTAGGGGCTGAACGGGTAAGTTCTAGCAGCTGTTAGCGGGTTTTTAGTTTCAAGTTACAGTAGATCTGTTTTTATTCTATAAAGTTTTTTATGAGACCTCCTCTCTTCTCTTGATAAAAACTTGCTAACAACGGTTCTTTGTCCGAAACCCTTTCCTTCTCCCGCGCTACTCCGTGTACTTCCAGGACGCTAAATAAAAAACCTAAAATGTGTTAACCAACTGACCGCTCTGGTTGTGTCCGCGTGTGCATGCTCACTGCGGATGGTTGTCTCATGGGCCCTCCGGCCCCCGGGGGTGATTCTGCTCCGCTCTCTCTGCTCTGCCAACCTGCGCGCGGTGTCCAACAGTTCATTCTCCTGCTTGTCCGGGTGTATTGGAGTACCCGTCGAAGATGAAAACTTAACACATAATTTGTTTTGTGCAGTATCTTTTTTTTCTAGCGAAAAAATTAATCGACACAAAAACTGATGATTCTGTTTTAATCAATGTTTGATTTCAATCTCTATCAACTATAAGAAAATCTTTAAAAGCTCAGTTACACAGTTTGAAGGCAGCGACGCCTCGTTAATACGAGAATTTCTCAAGGCAACTGAGCCTTTCATATATGTATAGCACTATCGCGTAGGTAAGAGACCTCCCAGAATCCATAAATCAGCGAATCAACTTCCCAGGGAACAACAAATACTTCCCAGGGAACAACAAATACTTCCCAGGGAACAACAAATGATCTTGTTACCGCTTGGTGTTCGGAATGGAACTTGTCTTTGTTGACATCTAAATGCAGTGTTTTGTATTTAGGACCCCGAAATCCTTCTGTTGTATACCGTATAAATGGTCTCCCCTTAACTGTCCACGTCCCAACTATCCAGAGAAAATCAGATAACTCTGTCTCAATTGCGAAGCGGCCACTCTAGTTTCCTTAACAGTTATCTCCACCGAATAGGGGCCAATGAATCTCCCCTCTGCCCACTGTGTAGGATAGAGCCGCATACTTCGAGACATATTTTTTCGTGTCGCTGTAACCCCACTTCACTTAGCCCTATCGACCTTTGGAATAGGCCGCACTCGGTTGTTGATTTCTTGTTCAATTAAATCTCTCCCAAAAAAAAAAAAAAAAAAAAAAAAAAGTGAAAGAGAAAAAAAAAAATAATAATAATAAAAATAAAAATAAAGGAGAGTAAAAAAAAAAAAAATAATAATAAGAGAGAGAGGAAAGAGAGTGTGGGCTTATAACTCTGGAGGGTCGAGAGCTTTGACGACTTCCTCCAGTGTCTCGCGAAGGAAGATCTACCCGTTGGGCAAGACAACAACAACAACAACGAGATAGCTAAAGATCTTGGTGTCACTATTTCCGATTAATTCTCGTACAAACACCATATTGTCGATAAGTGTAAGAGAGCTTCCGCTGTTGTCAACATGTTATTTAAAGCTTTTAAATCCCCTTCCATTTCTCTGTTGACATCTGCTTTTAAAATCTATGTCCGACCCATTATCGAATACGCAAGTGAGTTGTGGAATCCATCTTCCTCGGGCCTTGTTAAGTTGGTTGAGAAAGTCCAACGCTCTTTCACGAGGAGAGTACTAGGAAGAGTCCGTCACCCTAAGCTTCCGTATTCCCAAAGGCTTTCAATGCTAGGCCTTCAGAGCCTCGAGTACCGTCGCGCTATCTCTGATCTACTTTTTATTCATAAATGTTTACATAACAGCTTAGACATAGACACTGATCATTTATACGAAATCTCGGCTGTTCAGTGTTTCACTCGGCATTCGCATCCTCTAAGACTTATTCCTCCTCACCGCATCAATAAGACCTCTTTA
Source organism: Allodiplogaster pararmata (assembly GCA_964056735.1). Taxonomy (NCBI): domain Eukaryota; kingdom Metazoa; phylum Nematoda; class Chromadorea; order Rhabditida; family Diplogasteridae; genus Allodiplogaster; species Allodiplogaster pararmata. The sequence goes on from OZ057403.1 coordinate 3,827,261, forward strand.
TCGACATGTGTTTCCCGTCAAATGTCTGTCTGGAACTCTCTTCCATTTGATGTTATCAACGAAGCTAGTAGCCTTAAATTTAGAAAGCAACTTCTTTCGTTGCCTGTGAATGTGATTGTGCCAGTTAGTCTTGTTTCTGATACTTAATTAAGACTTGTTATTTTTCATCATTATCACAGCCCCCCTTTTTCCCCTTTACACACCGCCACTAAGCTTTATGTGTAATGTAGTCCATGCATACCTCTGTTTATATGTATGTAATTTGCTTTTGTCTTAAATACCTACATGCTTGGAATAAAGAATGAATGAATGAAGATTATCGCAACTACGTAGCGGCTATGCAAGTTCCCTTAACAGCTACCTACACAAAATACATAGGAGCAGTCCAATCCCCTCTCTGCCCAAAATGTTTAGAAGAGCCACATACAACTAGTCATTTATTCTCGTGTCGCTGTGACCACACACTTTAAAGAAGCATAGATTTGTGGAATAGCCCGACGTCTGTTGTTAAGTTCTTATACCAGTGATTCCTTTCTCTCTCAAAAAAATAAAAATAATAATAATAAAAAACGGGGGAGGAAAAAACCCCCTATAAAGAGAAATAAATGTAATTAGATAAATGATGTAAGTAAGGATATTGTTTTCTGAGCCATAACCAAGAAGACCTCGTCTAACCAGCCGGAGACCTACGGCGGGCAATCTACAACAACAACAACTATCGCATGGGATCGCAATGTGTCAACTTGGTGTTATGGTAACGCGCTGCTCTTGTATTGAGAAGAGATGGCTTAGTTCGATCCCGTGCGGTGAAAACAATCCAATATAATAATAAAAACACAAACTAAATCAAGTGAACTTTATAACTAGTTTCCCTGATACCCTAGAATAAAGAATGCCAGAAAGATCTAGTCTGATACGGTATGACTCACCTCCCATCTGCTGCGCAGAGTCTTCACGTTCGCGTTCACTTCCGGTTTGGTTGGCTGGGATGGATCTGCTCCCGTAACGACTGGTGTACCTATATATCAATTTGTTCCTTAGATTGAACCAACGATTAGGATTGGGATAGAGAGAAAGAGTCCAAGATTTGATGGGCAGATGAGAGTTAGAGCGGTGTTGCGAAAGCGAAACGGAATATAGGGAAAACCAGAGCGAGGCCACTGAGAGTGAAACCAACACAAGAGAGAGAAACAGAAAGGCGAGGAGAGAGAAACAAAAAGAATGTTGTAAGCGATCCACATCATGTAAGCATTTGTTGCCGGCAAGCAGCCCGCATCGAAGACTTTTGGTTATGAACACTCTCTTTAATGAGAGAGGTTCTGTTGTTGTAGATTGCCCGCCGTAGGTCTCCGGCTGGGTAGACGAGGTCGCGACGGAGGTCACCTACACGCGGTGCGACTGTGGACGACGCTACATGGCGTCGGACCCAATGGACCTCCAAAACAAAACTTCCCAATGGAATCTCCCGCAAGAGAGGTTCTCGTGTTCTTAGGACGAGATGCGTCCGGAGAAGGGTTTTGATGTTCTTTGCAGTCCTGAGACTGTCATGCTGCACCTTGTGAAGGCGGATATCGTTGTAGCAACCTGTTCATGCTATAGGCCTTGTGAGTGGGTGGTCAACCCGGCCTAGCATCGTTTTGGGTGGGAGTAGAGACGACTCGCCTGTCGTTGACCGGAGATAGGCAAGAGGCTATTTGACTGGCGCCTCGACTCGCCATTGATAAGTATAGCGGAGTATCGGCTGATGTTTTGTCCGGTGGCTTGCCCGGGCCGGTCCGGCATCGCCCTCCTTTAAAGAGCTATAATACCCAGTTTTGGTCCACGGCGGGATTTCTCCCGCAACCTCCCAGCACGAATTCTTCGTAGGGAGGCGTCCCTCTATCCGCCACCTGAGGTCGCGCTCGATTCTGGACTGGATGATGCGGCTCCATCCGTGACAGGCTCTTAAGGCTGTAGAGTCACGAATGGCGACTGTTGCCAGTGTGTTTCGATGGTTTCCAATCTTTGTTATTAACCCTCATCTCTTCTTTTCTAACCCAGCGCTATTATCGTGTGATTATTAACAATGTTCTATCTAACGAAAAGCAAACAGCTGTAGGAGTACACCAAAAAAGCTGTTTAAGATCTTTGTTTTCCCTGCTTTTATAAATGACATTATTGAGCTTCTACCAGAAGGCGTGCACTGCTTCCTGTATGCAGACGACGTAAAGTTGTTTTCTGAAGACCCTAGCCTCCTCCAATTTTCTCTCGATTCATTCACTAATTACGCTCACAAATGGTTTCTAACATTATTTACTCACAAATGTCTACTAATGCATTGTGGTAAAAATAATCCTCAAACATCATATTTCATTAACCAGGATATTTTGCCAAATCAATTATAAGCTCGTGACTTAGGTGTTTACTTCCATTGTTCGCTTTCTTTTACTAACCACATCAATTTATTGGTTGCCAAAGCGTACAAGTGCATTAACATAATTTTTCGATCCCTGAAAACATCCTCAACTGCTGTTTTACTAAATGCATTCAAAACCTATCTCCTTTCACTACTCGAATATGGCTCAGAAGTTTGGTCTCCCACTGCCATCGGTTCAATAAATGATATAGAGCGTGTTCAAAGGTGTTTCTCGAGAAGGATATTTGCTAGAGCTCGTCTTCCGAAAACCGATTATCTGTCGAGATTGCAGTTTTTAAACTTTCGAACTTTAGAACACCGACGTGCCATAAGTGATCTATGTTTCCTTCATAAAGCTGTTCACCATCATGTTCTTTTAGACTACTCATCACTATTCCGAGTTTTACACTCTTTGAGAATCGTTCTGCCATTCAAGATTCTTAGTTCTCATAGTACCTGTTCCTCTCGCTGTATTGATACTTGGAATTCTCTTTCATCTACTCTTGTAAGAATATCATCCCCAGCTTCGTTAAAAAAAGCTCTCCAACAGTTACCATCATCCACAATTGTGTCTTACTCAATCAAAACTCAGACTTTGATTTTTAGGATTTTAGTACTATATCTCTTTTTGCCAATCTGTAAATTAGACGCGCTTTATACTGAATTCGCACCCACGACAGATCTCCAATGTATGTATTATCATATATGCAAGGAATAAAGAATTGAATTGAAGTCGATGAAAGTAAATATGATAGTCCTTCTCTCCAATTAATCAATGATTTTCTCACCCGCTGCTCCTCTCCACTGCGTCTTGATGGCTGCAGCCGTAGGAGTCACCATGTTCGGCCCTGTTGTTGCAGCATGCGGCATCTCAATTCCACATCTTTTTTTTGACAGCTGGCGGTTTTTCGCAAGCAACGTAACTCGTATGAACATACTACTGCAACCTAATTAGGTTTATGTTTTAGTACGAGATTACGGTACTGATTCTATATGGTAGTATTTGAAGCGCTAGTTACCTTGGCTTCTCCGCTGCGGAGCTTGGCTTCCAAGTCCAACCGGATGGAGGTGGCTTTGGCTGATGAAATCGCAGCAGATCTCACTGGAGACGACTGCGCTTTTTTATCGTCTCTCTTCACAGGAGAATTCTGATATGAACTATTTTAGTACTCCTATCCTCAGATTAAGCAGCGCATTGATAGCTAACGCAAAAAAAATTCAAGGGCGAGCGACTTTCCGACCCTCGAAATGAATGTTTTCATAGCTAAAATTAAAAGAGAATTTTTTCCTCTTCATAAAGAGAACGTTTCATTAGCCAGAACTCAGTCTCAATCGGTTTCGTGAAGTTGAAAGTGAAATGTTTAGCCTACTTTAACGATCAACCTACTTAAAAATCAAGTAATATCTTACCTATGACCGCATAACTCTCCTACTCACTTAATGATTTAAATAATTCACCGTGAAAACTATAAAAAGCATGTAGATAAAAAAACCCAAATTAGTCTGTTTTCCTCTTATCTCAGACAGAATTCGGTAAGAAAATGACTGAAATAAACTAGTTCATAAGGAACCGTCGGCAATTGAGCGAAGAAATGCTTCGCTGTGGTAGGGGTGATGTGAGAGGGCGGAGACTCAACCGCCTTCTTCACTGCTCTCTCCAATCCTCGTAGGACTTCGTCCCCGTCTTCTGCGCGTATTATTGAGATGTCACCTGCTGAACATGAAATATCTCACTCAACTGGACATTCAAAGTAAACAAACACTTCATCCACGTACTAATGTATATCTCCTCCTTCTTTTGGTAATGAGAAGTAAGCATTTTTTATTTGTTAAATCTTCATCTCCGGAAATATAAGATACTCAAATGTAGAGGACGAATCGGATTATCGAAATGCGGTTCTATTTATAGGTTTCATAGTTCGTCCGCAAAAGACACAGAAGCCCACCGAAAATCAATAATTAAAGTTAATAGAGACCCAGACCTGCCAATAAAAGGTCCTTTGTCTAGAGAATGCAAGGTTTATCATAAATTTATGTTCTTTTAATTTGATCAGAGACTCGCAAACAGGACCGCAAACAGGCGGTAGGACTTGACTTTTATCCCCTGGTTCTACTCACGAATAGTGCGGGAAATGTTGAGACATGCTTCGGTTGTGATTGGAGAACTGCAGGAGGATGGATCCTGAATCAGGGTTTTTTGTTGAATGTATCATATGTACCGTACCTCCTTAAGTTTTCATTTCCAGAGAAAATCGTGGGGCGTTTTTTTTCAAAATGTTTTCTTTACAAAACGAAAAATAGAGTACTTACTCTTCTGCAGAAAAAGCCCCGGAAGATCTTTTGTCAGCTAGGAACCATACGAATTTCTCAGAAGTCGTCTATCCTCGAGATAAAAGACGGATGTTTTTATACCAACTTTCTATAATACTCAATTTTATTAATGCTCAACACTTTCGATAAAAGTTGCTTTTTCTGGAACCCTCATAATGGGTTTGTCCTTCTAGGAAGCCTTTTATTATCAAGGTAGGGAGAGGTCACTGACGAAGTTGACTGTGCATGCTGCGAAGAGAGCAGGGAGGTCGCATTCTGAATCACAAACAACTAATAATACGAGAGAAAAAGGAATAACAGAAGACAGAAAGAGGAATAAAGCGAACAAGAGAGCCGGGAAAATTAGAAAAAAACAGATAGAGAAATGGGGAGAGAGAGAGATAGAGAGAGAGAGAGTACATAAGATAAGTGGAAAGAGGTAAAGATTGGTCACGATACAAAAGGTGAAATTAATGAGACATGTACTTACAACGAACCCATCAAGAGAAGCAGACATTCTATGGAGACATAAATCTGCTAAAAACAGAATGAAAAAGAGAGAGAAGAGAGAGAGAAGAGAGTGAGATGAAGAAAAAGAGAGTGAAAGTTGATAGAGAGTAAATAGAGAAAAAAGGGAGAAAGAAAAAAGAAAGAAAGAAAAATTCTCTGAATAGAGAAAAAACAGAGAAATAGAGAAGAGATATACAAACATAAAAAGTGATAGGAAACACAATGAAAAAGTGAGAATGAAAGAATCAGAAGTCGAGAAGGCTTTAGAAGCAGAAAGATGGATAAAGTACATGAAATGGAAATGAAATTTGAGTGACCGGAAGCGACATACTACAGCGCTCCAACTAGTAACGTAAGAGTTCCTTTTATGAAGAAAAAACCTAATGGGCTTTTTAAGAAAAAATTTCATCTAAAAGGCCAGTCACCAAAGAAGTTTCCCACAGAAATGATTCTATGAGAAAAGAACTCACTATGCATGTATTTCAGAAATAGCTCATAGACAGCTTGGCAAACTTCCCTTTTTTCTAATTCATATTAAAGAAGAACTAGCTCACTGAAAATGTGTAAACAATCAAATTTAAACGAACGGTTTAAAACAGCTTTCTCAAAGTTTGATTCTAACATGATAACGTACAATATAAGACTCTCAAATGTATAAACATTAAAATTATAACTGCTTATAGATTTATACCTATACCGCTTATAGATGCTTATAGAGTTATACCTATACCGCTTTTAAATGGTTATAGAGTTGTACCTATACCGCTTTTAAATGGTTATAGAGTTATACCTATACCGCTTTTAAATGGTTATAGAGTTATACCTATTCCGCTTTTTAAAATGGTTATAGAGTTATACCTATACCCTCGTATACCTAAAAAGTCTGAAGGGTTAAACAAGCTTTGGGAAAAATTAAAACTCATACAAATGGTTTTGGAGAAAGGATGAGAGAAGAATTGGAACCGCCTCCTTTCGACGAATTCACTGATGCACAACTTTTCTTCTGAAAACTTTCCTTCTCCAAAATTCCACAAACAAGTTCAACTACAAAATCAGGCTTAAATTAAATGAACTCATTTAAACTTTAATTTTTTTTTATTATTGATGACTTATCTCTTATTGGAAAAACTTGATTATATGTAAATTTCTCTTTTTCTATCCTGTTGTACTCAACTTTTCAAATCGAAGTATTAACTGAAAAAGTTGGAACTTTTTAACAAAGTTACAACACCTAAAAATATTCATAGTTACTAACACTTTAAGGCTCTTAGAATCGAAACAAAACTCTTTTTTGTTTTTTTTAAAACTTCTTTTTTTCCTAAAGTTTCTGTAACAAATTTCCCCCTCCCCTAAGTTTTTGTTCCAAAGGTTTCAGAAAGAAGCAAAATCATTATTCTTCTTCCCTTACCCCCGGAACGGCTGCTATGTTACAGCAGTAAAATCAACCATTCATCATTCTTCACTTCTCCCTTTTTCCTGAATGGCCGCTTTGGAACGACTGTACATAAATAGCCCTTATCCTTCCTTCTCATCTTCCCTCACCGCTTCAAGGCTCTTCAACCCGTAGCTCATCAAAATTCTCCTAAATTAAATCTTCCCTTATACCCCATCAAGCTCTATTTTACATTGCGTGATAACAAAACTTAATTTTTAAAATCTTCGAAAAAGAAGAAGCGAAATTCCAAAAGTACAAGAAGCGAAACCTTGACAAATGTCTGTGGACCATACTCTTCTTCCTCTCTCTTCATCTCGTCTCTTTTCTCTCCTCTATATTATTTGTCCGTGAACGACTTTAGGTCCTCCGAGTACGTGCAGTCATTCTCCGTTGACGTCACGGCTGACTGAAATCGAACATTTAGCTCGACAATTACGCTTATTTTTCAGCGCACTCTCATCGCTTATTTTCAACTTATATCTAAGAGATCTTCCGAACAACGATCCAAATATCAAAATCGTCTTCTATGCTTATGATATAACGCCATGGACGTCAGATCCAAGCATTTCCACTGCCTCGCTACACATACGATCCGGTCTCCCATACATCGAGAAATTAACTATCTAGTTATCTAATTCTCCTGGACTATCTAGTTCTCCTGCCAAAAGCCAGATTCTACTCTAAACACGTTACAGCAAAGAGTACAAGACAATTCTGGACGTCTCGATCGGAGGTCAGAGCGTACCCACCGTGAATACCGCCAAAATCCTTGGAGTTAGATAAGACTCTATGTTCACATTCAGTCATCATGCGAAAGACACAGCAGGCCGAATGTCGAACGCAACAATGCACTGAAAGCGCTAGCCGGCAGTGCATGGGGCAATCAAAAGGAGACACTCAGTATCATGTACAAAGCCTTTTTTTCCATCTATTCTACGGATCATTCAAATCCATCTACGGCTACGCAGCTCCAGCCTGGGGCCGGTTCCTTCCGCCTCAGCACATGCCAAAATTCAAAGAGGACAGAACAATGGCCTGCGTACAGGAGTTTTTTAGTGTGCAAGAAAAAGGTACAGATGCCCACCAAAGGTGGAAAATTTTTTTCACATAAGGGTCCCCCCTTATGATAAAAAAGAGGCCCGCGAAAATTTTATTGGTTTGCTTATTATAAGGGTCTTCCCTTATGATTTGAAAAAACAGAGGCCCGTTGACAGAAGGTCTGACATAACTATTTAACATCTGCCTGTGTATCGTAACAGGAAACCATCAAATGGCCAGCGTCGACCACATACATGCAGAAGCTAAAGTGATGAAATCGAAGTCGCACCTTCACATGCTATCAGCCCAATACTTGGCAAGGACCTTGAGCCCATGCCACTTCCATCACGGACTATTTCTCCAAGGACCCCCACCACGCAACATGAAAGCTGATCTTTACATCGCATGCAGAAGCACTGTTGAAAGAGCTCTGTCGGAAACAGCAGAAAAGAACAACGGGAAAAGCGTCGCCAACCGAGTCCACACAATCATGGTCTCAGAAGAAAAGGAATCCATCCAAGGTCCAGTCATACTGGGCGGCCGACCACCGCCGGACATAAATGAAGAAGAAGTGGACCTCTCCAGAAACGCCCACTGCACGCTGAGCCAACTCCGCTCAGGCTATAGCAGGTACACCAACCACTACTTACACCGGATCGATGACTCGATACCTGACGGCTGCCCAGACTGGCTCAATGGACCGCACGACGTGGCCCATCTCTTCAAATGCGCTAGACCTCCAACAAGACTCACGTTGGAAGATCTCTGGATGAAACCAAAAGAAGTAGCCTCATTTCTGAGACTATTGTAAAGGAAAGAAGAAAAGATGTAGTTAGAAGAAAAAAAAGAGGAGAGAGAGAGAGCGGCTCTCCATAGCCCATAACCGACACTTCGATGCGAGACGTTTGCCAGCAACAACAACAAAAACATGACGCTCATCGATCACTTCCACAAAAAGTCACGCGTGCTTCCGATACAACACCACTGCAGACTTCTCTGTGATCAATATCTCGCAGCTTGCTCCTGCACACCCTTGTTTCGAGCTTAGTAATCTTCCTCCACCAACCCGCAACATGAAGGCAACGCTAACCACATACAGCGGTACGTCAGTACAACAGGCTAGAGCTATACTCTCAAAAGAGTCTACGCTCAAAGACTTCCAGAAGTTACTCCACACAAAAGCTGTAGTTGATGCGACATCCAGCTACAGTCCGAATCGAGTATAATACTTGGAAGAGACTCTCTATCGATGAAACAGAGACTTCTCTCCTTGGTCTGCACGTACACGCCTCGCACAGCTTCGCTCAAGCTACAACAGTCTCCTCAATAGCTATCGCCATCGAATCTCAACAGCGCTCGCCGACGCATGCCCTACGCTGTCAAACCACGGTTCACAACACGCAGCACTTGCTCAACTGCCCAACCCTATCGGAGCACTGCACCCCAGAGGAGCTATGGAGCAACCCAGTCAGGGTCGCGAGACTCCTCCACCTTTTAATTCAACAGATTTCCTGCGAAGAAATCAAGAAAGAAGATCTGAGTCCGAGGGATCAAACAACACAACAACATTTAATTAGAAGACCCATGTCTGAAAAAAAACGCCTTCAGCAGGACTATGTCCTTATAGGCGCATTAAAGAACTCATATTCAGGAGTCCCTGAGCAAATATGAAAACATGGCCATCCTATTCATGGTTCGACAAAAGTTCCATGCAAATGTTGAGAAAAACCGCTATTCAAACAGAGGATTCTGAAATTATAGAAAACGACTTGATGTAAAGGGAGAGCTTTTTATTGATCTGGAATCGAACGCTCAAAAATGTCTTTTAAAAATTTTCAAGAGGGCTGGTGGTGACCTATGATATTGTCCCTCAAGCAAAAAAAGAGATAAGGAGAACGAAAGAAAATTTGAACACGGGATATTCGCTGGTTATAAAAAAAAAACATGAACTGTGCAGAATGGTATACCCTGCTGCTGACCATGTCTGCAATGCTGGACTGTGTCACTGGATACGCAAATCGGATCTTCCTCTTGTCCTCATCTTTCTCTCTATCCAATGCATTTCCAGAAGCTGCAACATTCAACTCATTCAAAAGTACAATGTTGAAGAGATTTACACAAAAAAAGCGCAATCAGGAAGTTTTGTAAAAGAATCCTTTTTGATTATCAGATAACGTCTTCACTCTACCATGGAGATTATGAATTTTGGTAAACCTTAATTTTTTAGAGAAAAAAATGCCTACATCGTATTTGCTAAACGAGAAGCATCGCGTGAAAGCTCAGTCAGAAAATGTTTTTTATTGGTCATCGTAGAAGGCGGGGGCTGACATTTAACGATAGATTTCATGGGTGAAATCTCGTTTTTAGGACTCGCTTTCTGGGAAGGTATTGTGGGTGTTGACTGCTTCGTATTGATTGGACTCCGACCTTGGCCAGGAGTGAAGAGGACTGTCGGTCGGGTCTTCAAAACATTAATTTATCGTTGTTATTTACTTTTATTGAACAATTTCTTCCCTGTTCTCATTCTCCTGAGCGGCCGTCATGTAACAACTCTCCCCACTTCTCGTAATTTTCCCTTTTTGCGTCTTTCTGAACGGGTGGTATGTAATGATTCTTGCCATTCTCGAGTCCCTAACTCGGATCCCTCTGAAGTGACTTCCATCGGAAAACAACTCTGAATTCTAAAATTCTCTTCTCCCCTTAGACCCAAAAACCCTCTATCATCCCTCCGACAAAATACTTTGCGTAGTAAAACTTCAAACTTCAGGTATTGATAAATAACATTAGTTTCAAAATTTTGGCAAGCATCATAAACTGATAAACTATTATAAAAAACTATTATTTCAGTAAAAATCGTGAATTTTAACACAATTTGCAAAGAAAATTGGTGCTGCGGCAAAAAAAAAAGACAGAAAATTACAACGAAATTAAAGTGTCATTTGAAAAAAGAACACTGAATTTACATTAAGTTGAACAAAAACTCACGAAATGCTAGCTAGGATAAAACTTGGCCAAGAATTCTCCTCTAATTCAAGGCCTGACATACATTCCACTATTGTGAAACCGAGGTTTAAAACTCATTCTCCAGACCAATCAAGATGAACAAACTTCTCCAACACTGAGCCTCGGTGAAGACCCTTTCATGAAGGTCTCTTTCGGCCTCGCGCCCAGGGGCTTGAAATCGTCAAAGGCGTCGACATTTTGCGCTAGCGCACGGAACCTTTTCTTACGTGAGCAGCTCTGGATAGATGTATTTTCATTGATCCTGATAACACAATTAAGAAAAAAAAACAACGGGGGCCGTGTGCACGTACCATTTTTAATGGTAAATGATAGAGAAAATTGTTGTAAATTTTTTTAGGATAACACTGTTTTCTTCATCATTTCCCACCAAAATGGTCCCGTGCATACGGCTCCTGAGCTTCAATTGTATTGTTTCTTCTTCAAATCGTTTGTACTGATACTTTATCGTCGAAAGATGATTTGCTAATTGTCACTGGCGGAAGATAAATGCTTCGTTTCAAGAATAGAAGTTTTTTGTATTTAGTTAAATTGGACAAACAATTAAGAAATTGTGACGAAAAATACAAGATAGACTGCTAGGAGTTTCCGAAAATTCCGCGAAATATGAAAATCAAAAGGAAGAGCAAAAGGAAAACGAGGCAACCAGTGAGTAAAAACTGAGTAAATGGGGATATCAGAAATAAACTTCATTATCTTCAAATTTTGAAACGGTGAAAAGTTCTCACATCTTCAGACTCTTCGGTAACTTTATTCCAATCGGGAACGGTTTTGAGCGCTTCTGAGTGTTGAAGAACTGTGGATTTGAGAGAATCGGAAGCTTGAGCAGGAGAAGATGAGTGAGGTGATGTCAAGTCTGCCATGTTATCGTCCTTTCGCATATTCATGCCTCTCTGACGGGCTCGCTCCATAATCTTCTCAACAGCTTTCCATCAAAATTGAATACGGTCGATTCTAAAAGTTACAAAAAGAACACAAGCTGGAAGATATGGAGTTTACTATCTCGTGCTGGTTAGTGGATAATTGCTTTTTTTTATTTAAAAAAACTCTTTTCCGACGAAAAAATGTTGTTTTTTTACAATCTGAATGTTTTTGTCTATTAGCATAGGTCACCAAGGGGTACGAAAAACGCCACTTGGTCTAAGTCCTAAGCCGCACGGCCTTGTCAGAGTAATCCTAAACGAAAAAAAAAACTGTTAAAAAATGCCTAAGGTATTAAATTAAGGACGACAATTTCTTGTCTACCTATTTTGAAAAACGTCTATTTTGAAAAACGTCAGCCTAAATTCGTGTAACGTTCACCTATTTTAGTGAAACGTTCACCTATTTTTTACAAACATGTCTACCTATTTTGACAAACATGTCTCCCTATTTTAGTCATAGGTTACCAAGGGGTACGAAAAACCTCCGGCCCCCCGCCCACGAAGGAAATTTTGTTTCTCACGTTCATAAGCTTTTATCAGATGCATATTTATTTCCTTATGTTTTATTATGGTGTTTTTGGTGTTTGATGAAGTATGTAGCAGTCCATTTATCATTTTATTTTGAAATTTGAAGTTTTATTACGCAAAGTTGTTTTGAAAGCATAAGTCAGAGAAAAGATTTTTCTGGGGCATAGGGGAGAAGAGAAATTTAAGGGGTTCAGAGGTGTTTTCCGATGGGATTCCCTACGGAGGTATTCGAATTAGGAAATCGAGAATGGAAAGAATCATTGCGTACCAGCCGCTCAGAATGACGCAAAAGGTAAAATTACGAGAAGTCGGGAGAGTTGTTTCATGACGGCCCGCTCAGGAAAATGAGAAAAAGGAAGAATGGTTGAAGAAGTTAAGGTTGAAGAAGTTAAGGTCAAACGCTGAATTGAGAAATCAATTACAATAAAACTCTGCTAGGATCGAATTGGTCCACAAAACCCCGCCCAGCCCCCCGCCCGCGAAAATTTTTCTGATAAATTTAGGTGACCTATGATTTTAGTGAAACGTTCACCTATTTTAGTGAAACGTTCACCTATTTTTACAAACATGTCTACCTATTTTGACAAACTTGTCTCTTTCTTATTTTTTTCTCTTACTGTTTTCTTACTTGTTCTGTTTCTTTCTCTTTAAATTATCTCTATAAATTTTGGGGAAAGGAAAGGGGGAGGGGGGTTTACCTAAGCAGGGAAGGGAGGGGCCCTAAGGGGGGAAGGGGGAGGAAGAGGGCCCTACCTAAGCAAAGGGGGGGGTAGGGGCCCTAGGGGGGAGGGGAAAGGGGGGGCCCTAAAGGGGGGAAGGGGGCCCTAAGGAGAAAGGGAATTT
>OZ057403.1:3840463-4263139 GCA_964056735.1 Allodiplogaster pararmata
ATAGTCAGAATGAAAAGTTCGCTATGACTCTTTAACTTTAGAGCCGTGTATTACTTTTCCTTTTGTCACGCTTTTCAATCATATCTTGAGTGGAACTCAACTTGAAAGTAATTTTGAGAAAATTATAGGAAAATTTTTTTCTATTACAACAACTTCGATGAATAAAAGATTAGATGTGTACTATAGAGTATAGAAAACGTACACTGTATGATACAATAGGTTGATTTAAGTGAAAAAAGCCGTACTGAATGAATAAATAATGAATGAATGAATAAATAAATGTAGTCGCGAGAAGGATGAAGATGCTCTTACTTAGTAACAGCCAGAGAACGTCTTCCATCATGCTTTATATCGTCACAAAAAGGCTGCAGACTCGAGCCACTGAAAACACATGTTTTACTTTGATAGACTTAAAACTTACATAATTACTCAAATTTCTTTTCAAAAACAAAAACAGTTAAGTATTAAGACGATTAATTTTAAGTTAAGGCAGAAGTCCATAAATATCTAGTTAATAAATAATTAACTTCAACTGAGACGGGATTACTATGACTATTCGAAGGTTAACTAGTCGCTTCATAACTGAACCAGTTTTCCTCAACTAATTTCTCTTTTTCAAACTCAAGGTTGAGGGTTGATATATCCATATATACATATATATATATATATATATATATATATATATATATATATATATATATATATATATATATATATATATATATATATATATATATATATATATATATATATATATATATATATATAAGTTAGAGTTCTGATCAGATGGCTCTTTCGGCTGTGCTGGACTATAATATAAATAATATGAGAACTTTTCTTATGCGGTCTCGTGAGCCTAAGCCTAAGCGTTTTTTTAAATGTAAAAATAGAAAGAATTTAACTTCTGATAAATTTAAAAGCGCCTATCATTTCTAGCCATAACATATGTATATACATATATGTTACATATATGTAGTATATATGTTATGGCTATAATTGATCAGTTAGGATAAATTGATCAGATCAATTCTAAGTTTCTAATATTGATCAAATTTATCGAAAATTGATCACTGTTATGGCTAGGATTGATCAAAAGTTAGAGTTCTGATCAGATGGCTCTTTCGGCTGTGCCAAACTGCAAAATTTCAGCCCGACTGCAATTTTTGTTTTTAGTGTGTTTAAACTACTGTATTTATTACACCAATTCTTATTTTTACGTTAAAAACGCTTTGCGCGCGTTTAAAACGAAAAATTGTTTACATTAAAAAACGCTTAGGCTTAGGTAAAAGTTTACGCTAATGAGGCCGTACGGCTTAGGCTAACGGGACCGCATAAGAAAATTTCTCATATTATTTATATTATAGTCCGGCACAGCCGAAAGAGTCATCTGATCAAAACTCTAACTTCTGATCAATCCTAGCCATAACAGTGATCAATTTCCAATATATTTAGTCAATAGTAAGAACTTAGAATTGATCTGATCAAAAATCTTGATCTGATCAATTCTAGCCATAACATTTATAATGTTCTTAAGAAGTTACCTAATAAGTTTACACAGTTCTCCGAAGGCATCAACCAATATCTTTTGAAAAAAGTGTGCTCTCGCTTAAGCATTATAATCGTCTGTCTATTTATTTGAAGAATCAATTATAAGCTGCTCAATTCCAAATAAATGGAAATTAGAAGAAGTCATTCCATTTTTTAAAAGTTCTGGGGACAGGTCTAATTGTAGTAACTATCGGCCTGTTACCATTACTTCTCCAATTTGCCGCGTTTTTGAAAGTATAGTAGCTAACCATATAAAACTACAATACAGAAGCATATTTTCTATTTCAACATGGTTTTATTTCTAGAAGAAGTTGTGAGATTCAGCTTTCAAAGTCAATCAGTGGGTGGGAAATATCTCTGAAGAAGAATCAAGAACTAGATGCTGTTTCTTTCGATTTCTCAAGAGCATTTGATAAGGTTTCTCATTCTAAGCTAATTGCAAATAGGAATTCCATCAAGTTTTATAAAATGGATCGCATGTTTTCTTGAGAATAGATTGTTCAGGGTACGTATAAATAACACTTTCTCGGATTATTTCCCTGTACTAAGCGGTGTACCGCAAGGTACAGTCCTAGTGCCCCTACTCTTTCTTCGCTTTATTAACGATATCGAAAGCTGTATAACTGACCCAGTGAAATTTTTCCTATTCGCGGACGATTTGAAAATTTATAGTCATGATCCAGCTTGTTTACAATTAGCTATCAATGAAATTCGCAATTGGTCATGTAAATTCAGTTTACCACTTGCAATTGAAAAAAAAAGCTGCCTTAATTTAATGCAATCTCAACAGAACTACTACATAGATAATACAAAAATTAAGAATGTAGAATTAGTAAGAGACTTAGGCATTTATATAGATCTTAAGCTCACTTTTAAACAGCACTTTGACGTCATACGTGCCAGAAGTTTGAGTCGAATCGCTCAAATTTTTAAAGTTTTTCGGTGCCTAGATTTAAACGGTTATAAAAGTGTGTATACCCTAACCCTAATCTAAATTATCCCTAACGTCTCAAGCTATTCAATTCAGATTCGCTTGTAGAACGCAGAGCCCGCTTCGATTTATTTTTTATTTTTGGTTACTATTTAGAAAAATAGACTGTCATATATGTAAAAACCAAATGATTTTTAGAACGGAAAGAAATCTTCGTACCTCCGATAGGACTTCCCGGTTAACTTTAGTGCAGATAAATCATTATAAGCACTCTAATTTCTATTTTAGAAGAGCTATTGGTTTATGGAACAGAATCGTAGATACTCAGAATCACATCACTGAGCTTCGAGAGTTCGAAAAGATTCTAGAAGAACTGAACCTTTTCACAGTCGTCGACATACCAAATTATCTTAAAACGGATTGAAGAGTGTATCCTCAAATGTCGAGGTTTTCCTGACCAATTTTATACACCGTATAGGCGGTAACTCAACAAGTTACCCTTCGGTGATAATAAAGATATATAATATATGTTATTCTCACGAGCTCACTGATCATAAATTCTGATGAGGTAGATTTTCAGATGCTCTCTCTTACAAAAGTTATTGGTACTCGTCAGGGCTTTGAAGCCTACTACTGATGCTCCTCAGGAAATCCCCCACTACATTCTATTAAGAACTAACTTTTCTTTTCTGTTATGAATCCAGTCTCCGCAGCTTTTCTGTGAAAACTCGCATCCAAGTCCTTTGCCCCAGTGTAGATCCTCCGCGATACTGTAAGAAATAGGTACGGTGAGCTCTCAAATTAGCTGTTTTATTCGCTTATAACAGTATTCGCAAACGTAATGAGGTAAATTTTACTTTAGCTCCCATTCCCGACAAAATGCACTGCAGAAGTTCTGTTATACTTTAGCCTTCCACCTTTTCAAAACCGGACATTTTAGGATGCAGAAAGCGATACGATAGACTGGTTTTTTTTCATTCTTACATGGATGGAACCATTTTTCTTTATTTGTGTTTCAATTCTTTATTCCGCTTGAAACAAAACATAATGTTAAGTGACGAAACAGATGACACTGTCACAAGAAAAGTGAATTCAGTGAAGGTTATGAAAAGTGAGATCTAAATATGACAAGAACAATGAGGAACATTTCATTTTAGGAAAATAGGAAAGCACACAAAAAAAAGCAAAGAAAGCAAAGCTTGTATCTTCAGTTATGAACTATTCATCAGCAATTAAGAACTATTCATCCGCAATAATAACTTGAAATTCCAAAAATTCAACTCACTCTTTATCATTCGAGAGCTAACTGAGAACACAAATAAAATTGAAAAAAAAGGAGAAACAGAAACAAAACATTTGAAGAAACAAAGCACTTGAATTAAAAATGTATTCTAGAGTTGGTGACAATGGTCTCACAATCAAGCTTGATAAGTTCATTTCTAAAAATGCTAGAAGAGCTTGTAGAAACCAAAGAACAAGGTAACTTATTCCAGACATTAATCATTCTTGAGGCACAAGTGCTTGTTCTGCTTTGATATTTACACGGCAAGCATATTCTGTAGTTATTCGACTCTCTCAGCGAATAAGGCGATGGGCAAAGTTTAAACATATTTGAGTAATCTACTTGAATATTTCCGTGCAGACATTTATGGATGAACACAAGATCGGCCACATTTCTTCTATATTCAAGCGAGGAGATGGAAAGAAAATTCAGTCTAGCAACATAACTCATTTTGGGTAATCCGGCCCTTTGTAGTAACCTTCGTGTAAATGATCTTTGCACTTTTTCTATGCAGTTAACGAGACCGATAGTTACTGGGGACCATACCTCACTCCCATATTCAATAAGGGGTCTTATGTATGTGGTGTATATTCTGAGCAGAACTTTAATTGATTTGGTTTTAAAGGCTCTGAAGATCATGTTTATACATTTTTGGGACTTTAGGGAGGTTAGTTCAATATGTTTAGAGAATGTGATATCTTCCTGAAATGTAATGCCAAGATCTTTCACTAATGAAGTAGTTGGTATGATATTGTCTTCTAGGTTATATGTTACTTTTGGATTCCTAGGACCACAGTGCATGATAAAGCATTTTTGAGTTGATATCACAAGTCCCCAAGTCAGTGAGTAATCGGAAATGGAATCCAGACTTTTCTGAAGAGAGTCTCTGTTCTTGGAAAAAATTTTGAGGTCATCGGCATATAGAAAACCATGGACATCTGGCTCTATGTGCTCCATGATATCATTTATAAATATTGAAAAGAGGAGGGGTCCAAGGCAACTCCCCTGGGGAACACCACTGTTGTATACTTTAGGGCCTGATAATGTTTCTCCGATTGAGACTTTCGAGGACCTGCTCGTGAGAAAAGAACGGATAAGATAGAGGAGGTTGCCCGTTATTCCCACTTTTTCAAGTTTGTGAACAAGAAATCTTATGTTTACAGAGTCGAAAGCCCGTGAAAAGTCGACTAGACAGATGTCAAAGTCTATTTTTTTATTCTGAAGCGTGAGGTAAATGGAATGAGCCTCTACCAGGGATGTTACCGTGGACCGTCTCCGACGGAAACCATGTTGTTTGGGATGTAGTATGCCATTGGTTTCCAGATATTGATAAGTTATATTGAAGATCAGTTTCTCGAATACCTTTGACATAGAGCACACCATAGTGATAGGACGATAATTTTCGATCTGAGAGCGGGGCCCTTTTTTATGAACTGGTTTGATTATTCCTTTTTTCCAGGCCAGAGGGTAGTGCCCTAAGGTTAGTGAGTTGGTGAAAATGATTGAGAGAGGTATGGCCAGTGAGTCCAGACAATTTTTGAGTAGTCTACTTGGAATAAAGTCAGGGGAAGAGTTCAGTTTCGGAGCTATTCGTTTCAGAATGGAGTTCACCTCAAAAGGGGAGATGTCATTAATGTGGTCGAGGTGAAAATTCGGGCGAGAGATCTGAAGGGGTCCACTGATTGGTAAGGGTTGTAACTTATCAAAATACTCGGCGAAGTGAGTTGCTTGTTCGAAGGGGATAGTAGTTGGTTTATTGTTCACTATGAGAGCAGGAATAGATGTGTTGCTTTTAATGCGGTTGGATATAGTTCTGAAGAATACCTTATAGTTTCTCGGGAACTTAAGCTTGTCTTCCCTAAGAACCTCGAATTTGACTAGTTCTTTGTGAAGTTTCTTGGATGTGCGTAATGACGTAATGGAGAGAGGGTTTCGTTTGTTACTTCTCTGTAGGAAGCTGTATAATCTTCTTATCTTGGGGGGATATTTCAAATGTGTTTTGACATTCTTATTTTTTGGAATCCTATTATCCATTATGAATTGGATGATGTTGGTTAATTTATCGACACTTTCGTCAATAGTTAGGTTTGAGAGCATGTAAGTCCAGTCGATGCTAAAGAGGTCTGAGTTGATTATTTCCCAATCTGCCTTTTTCCAGTCTAACGATGAGCTGGTGCTTGTGATAATACGCTTGGCTCTATCTCTGATTTCAAAGTATATTGAGGCATGATCGCTGGTGGAGAAGGGAGGCCTGACAATACAGTCTTTTATGATATTTGAATTACAGAGCAGGCAATCGAGTGTATTTTGAAGTCTAGTGGGAGAAAGTACGAGTTGTTTAAGATTGTTGTCGCATGTCATGTTTAAGAATGCAAGAGACATACTACATGTATTGGGAGCGGTGAGATTTGCCCAGTCTATCTTGGGGAGGTTCATGTCTCCGCACAGAATGGTGGGAAATACTTCAGTAACATGAGAGGTGATAAACGAGCAGAGATCCTTTGTATTTTCTACTCCACAGCTAGGAGATCGATATATATTAATCAGTCTAATGGCCGAGAAAGCAAACGAGAAAGATGTGTTAGGATAAATGTCTATTACTAACCCCTCGCACTGAGCCTTGCTATATTGAACAACTAAAGATGAGGAGATGGCATTATCTACTAGAATGGCTACGCCTCCTCCTCTTTGTGCCAATCTGTCACCTCTGAATACCGTGAAGGGTAAACTATCGGTTAGAATGGAGTCGGGAAGCTCACTGTGCATCCATGTCTCAGATAGTAAGAGAATGTGATATTTACAGCAACGAAGAAGAAAATAAAGATCATATAGCTTATTCATCACTGATCTACAGTTGAAATACAAGCATTTGATTACTTCTTTTCTAGCTCTTTTATCCGACTTATCCTATGGTGAATAACGAGAGGTTTTCCTAACATTTCTTCTTCTGGAAACAAATTCGTCTGACTTTCTGGGGCATGAGGCAGATTCTTCGGCGTTTCTGGTAATGCGTCTGCTTCTGACTTGTAGCGGCTTCACTGAGCTTTCCGCCAGAGAAGGAAAGTCAGTTGAAGAAGCCTCGAATGTAGATGTCGACCGGGCCCCAGAGTTCACCAGCGAAGACGATGGCATTTGGGAGTGTTGAGTTGAACTGGCTAAGGGGGATAGTGACGAAGAGGCGGGAGGAGGGGAAATTGGTCGATAGGGTACTCGTTTGTAAGACTGGGCAAAACGAGGAAAGGCAGGGATTAGGTGAGCATCGACCACTTTGGCAGGGGGAAAAGATGGGTTAGTGGATATTCGGATGCAGTCTCTCTCGGCTTGAAGCTCTGCCGGCGAGAGGTCAGCTCGGGAGTAACATCCTTTAGGAAAAGGGTGTTTCGCCTTTCTGCAAAGTTCCAGAAAAAGGTTACGCTTTCCAAGCGAAGAAAACTCAATTTTCATGGGACGGCCATGAGGAGCAGAGAGACGTGGGCGATCAATTGGGTGACGATGATGATTGATATTACCCTTCTCTAGGTCGTCAATAAGGTCCGCTGAATTGAGTCTGATGATAAGACGTGAGATAAGATCTTTATCTTTGCAACACGTATCATCCTCTGACTTGCCTTCTGGAAGTCCGATAATAACAGCTCGTTTACCTTTTCCTATGAGCATATCCTTGTCTCGATAAGTGGATTCGACGATAGCTGAATACAAGTGGGGTCTAAGTGTGGCCGGAGAGACAGATGACTTTATGGATTGCATTTCTTCACTAATCCGTAGAACTTGCTGTGACTGGTCCAGAATTACTTTGTTCATGTCAGAAATCTGTTGGGACTGAGCAAGTATCATCTGTTGAAGCGGCTGCATAACTTTTGTCAGCGTTTCTCGGACAAGACTATCGATGAACGGAAGAGAGACTGTGGGAATTTGGAGGTTGCAAAGATTAGGAGGAGATTTGTTTCAATTGTACTTTTTTCTATGGAATTATTGCTTAGGTCTATGGAATTATTGCTAAGGCAAGGGGGAATATAATTCTAGAAATTTTTTTATTGGACAAGTGGCGCGATGAGGGCCCCAAAATTGGTAAGGTCTGGGTATGTACTTCAACTCCCTATTTTGTATGGTGAGGAGGATTTAAATTCTGACGTCAACTTCCCTCTATTTATGCTCTTCACCTTCAGCTCCCCTTCATTCAGGTATGTTTCACTATGGAAGGGTAAGGGGTTCTTGTATCACGTGGGGGTAAAGGTCAGTAGAAAGCTGAAGCGAAAGTTTCCCTGTGTAATGCATATATTTGAGGAAAAACACCTTTTAGGAATAACATTTAGCGGTTTTTTTCTGAGATGGGAAAGAAGCGAATTGAGATTCGTATCAAAATGAACCTAATCGAATGTGACCTGCAGTAATTGAAAGCACTCAGCAAAAGATTAAAAGAATCCTAGTGACATTTCCCTTTTTCAATCATTCTCAATCTCTTTTTGGCTATGTTTGAGTTATAGATACTTTTAATATTTTTTAAAAACCTGTTTTATAACTTTTTTATATCTCATCTGTATGTAAAGGAATGTTGTATGGGCCTTAAAATGTGCATTATTAAGTGTGCGTGTGTAGCTCAGTGGGAAATAGCATTCGCCCGGAAAGCGAAAGGTCGCGGGTTCGGTTCCCGTCACACCACACGTTCGGATATACTCTTATTAGTGGGGAATACTCTCATTTACAGGAATGACAAATAGCTTACTCGTAGTTGGCCTTGTACCATCCAGTATCTTCCAGAAGAGCGAAAGTTATACGCGAGTAGACAGGATTTTGTGTGTGCGTACCCGTCATTGCTTCGTTCTGGGAAAAGTAAGATCAACATGAGAGTAATTATCCTAACATAGTGAACTTAATAAAAAAGTTTCCCAATCAATCTCAAAATCGGCACATGATTTTTATAATTTTCTCAAAAACTTGCGCAAAATCGGGAATTGAGCTTGCGTCATCCGGGATATCCTTTTCATAAGTGAACTTGCAATTGGACAGGATTTTCAGCAACTTTAAAGAACTTTGAACAAAAGACTCACCTCAAAGACCCTCTTCTCCCAATGAGTGATGGCTGTTCCATCCCCACCCTGGTTCTCCAGTTCCGCTCCCTCTAAAGTGTTGCATCCAAAGTGCTGACGGACTTCTTCGACGACTCGTGGGGTCACGAGCATCTTAACTGCGTGCACGACCGTACCCTGAATATTTCCGTTGCTTTGCCAAAAAAAGAGTTGTTTTTTCGGCGAAAATTATTGTGGCTCCTCAAAATCAACAAAAGTGACTCCTTCCCTATCATCATGCTAAGGACTACACAGAATAAGGGAATGTTTGTGGAAAATTTGTGGAAGAATTGTTGAACGGGTGGAAAACCAAACCCACGAACTTCATCATACATATATTGCGTGTAACGCTCCTTTGCAATTCCCAAAAGAGTCAATCCTTCGGCTCAAATTTCCGTACCGAATCCGACTAACCTCGCTCGTCCACCAATCAGTCCTGAGGACTGTGTCAATAGTGGTCTTGTCCCACTCGTAATAGCCCTTCTCCCGGTTCAAAGAGACAGGCTTGCCGTACTGGTTTCTATAATAAAAATTCTCAACTTTTCTGTTATTGGCAGAATGAAATTATTCAGAGCTTCAAAAAGCAATATGATTCTGGGCTTTTTTTCACAGGAAAAGGAGTTTTTGATTAAAGAGGAAAATGGTTTGTTCATTCGAAGAAACATCTTTGTGCGATAAGAACGTATCTGTGAATAACTTTTGTCGAATGGTTTTGGCAAAAAGTCATAAAAAGTCGTACTTCAAAACAGCGGTAGATATGGTTTCGGGAAAGAGTCATTCACAGAGTCACTCACAGATTCATTCACAGAGTCATTCACAGAGTCATTAAACAGAGTCATTCCCAAAGTCATTCACACAGTCATTCACAGAGTCATTCACAGAGTCATTCATAGAGTCATGTCATTCACAGAGTCATTCACAGAGTCATTCACAGAGTCATTCACAGAGTCATTCACATAGTCATTCACAGAGTCATTCACAGAGTTATTCACAGATTCATTCACAGATTCATTCACAGAGTCATTCACAGAGTCATTCACACAGTCATTCACAGAGTCATTCACACAGTCATTCACAGAGTCATTCACAGAGTCATGTCATTCACAGAGTCATTCACAGAGTCATTAACAGATTCATTCACAGAGTCATTCACAGAGTCATTCATCTCACACACACCTTCTAGTTCTCGGTCTCCCGTCATCATCTCTATAGAAAGCGAAGAGCCCGGCTGAGAAGGCGAGAGCGTGGAGAATCTCGTGCTTTACAGTGGAGACCAACACCTGTAGAAAGTAAATACTGATACTTCTGAAGTTTTTTCGAGAAAAAATTTACGAAACGGGTTTATTTTACTCATATTTGAAAAAAAAAGATACACAAATTTGCGATCCAACTAGTTTGGAGTGAGTCAATGGAATTGAATGGATTGAACCTCTTGATCATTCGTATGTGTAGAAAGAGTCAATGGAATTGAATGGATTGAACCTCTTGATCATTCGTATGTGTAGAAAGAGTCAATGGAATTGAATGTATTGAACCTCTTGATCATTCGTATGTGTAGAAAGAGTCAATGGAATTGAATGGATTGAACCTCTTGATCATTCGTATGTGTAGAAAGAGTCAATGGAATTGAATGGATTGAACCTCTTGATCATTCGTATGTGTAGAAAGAGTCAATGGAATTGAATGGATTGAACCTCTTGATCATTCGTATGTGTAGAAAGAGTCAATGGAATTGAATGGATTGAACCTCTTGATCATTCGTATGTGTAGAAAGAGTCAATGGAA
Source organism: Allodiplogaster pararmata (assembly GCA_964056735.1). Taxonomy (NCBI): domain Eukaryota; kingdom Metazoa; phylum Nematoda; class Chromadorea; order Rhabditida; family Diplogasteridae; genus Allodiplogaster; species Allodiplogaster pararmata. The sequence goes on from OZ057403.1 coordinate 3,851,076, forward strand.
TTGAATGGATTGAACCTCTTGATCATTCGTATGTGTAGAAAGAGTCAATGGAATTGAATGTATTGAACCTCTTGATCATTCGTATGTGTAGAAAGAGTCAATGGAATTGAATGGATTGAACCTCTTGATCATTCGTATGTGTAGAAAGAGTCAATGGAATTGAATGGATTGAACCTCTTGATCATTCGTATGTGTAGAAAGAGTCAATGGAATTGAATGGATTGAACCTCTTGATCATTCGTATGTGTAGAAAGAGTCAATGGAATTGAATGGATTGAACCTCTTGATCATTCGTATGTGTAGAAAGAGTCAATGGAATTGAATGGATTGAACCTCTTGATCATTCGTATGTGTAGAAAGAGTCAATGGAATTGAATGGATTGAACCTCTTGATCATTCGTATGTGTAGAAAGAGTCAATGGAATTGAATGGATTGAACCTCTTGATCATTCGTATGTGTAGAAAGAGCTGACGGACAGAGATTAACATGTCCAGCGATTGGTCTGAATGAATAAAATTTGATTAAAACGCTTTGCTTCACATCAAAGACTTTAAGTGCCATAGATCAAACATTTTCATGAATTGCTAGGATGAATTGACATCGAAAAACCTGATGGCAAAAATTTTGCATGGACTAGTTTAGATTTAAATCTTATGATTTTTTAACTATGAAAGCTTTTTCTCGTGGTTTTTCGTCTTTTGCTATTTGCCGGCTTTTTCAGTGAAAACATTTTATAAAGGAAAGAGAGGAAATAGAGAGATAATCGACCGTTCTATACAGTGCAAAAAAAAAGAAAAGTTTGATGAATTGACAACATCGTTTAGAGAACATCACAGTAAGTTATAGATGAGAAAAGCAAACACCTGTCCAGAATGGTGTCCAGTTGGCAATGCGCGGCGTATGCCAGAGTATCATTCCGATCGCAGCGACTGCTCTCCGAAGAAGAGACATAGAGGATAAAGTCAGCATCTGGTACTCCGCTTCCCGCCCGACCCACACGACCGCATCCTCCAGAGTCGAGGCAAAAACGACACGCCGGAAAGCGACCACTTTGGAAAAGGAAAAAAACAAGCTCGTTTCTTAATGAACTCTAAAGAAGCTGCTTCATATCATCCACAAAAAGCGTGTAGACCAAAAACAAATGTAAGGAAGTGAAGAAAATTTTTAAAAAGGGAGCAAGGGTTTACCCTGAAAAAGAGGGAAAGCCATAAAGAGAGCAGCATACTTCTCAATAGCTTTCCTGGGATGCGCATTGATTTGCAATTAGATTTTTCCAGGAGTGTGGATTAAAGAAACAAACCAAAAACAAGTAATGAAATAAATAAAACAACAATGAAAAACAAAGTAGAATAAAGTTTAAAAATTATCAAGTGATGATGATGATAATAATAATAATAATCATAAAAATAATAATAATAATTATGATAATAATAATAATTATGATAAAAATAATAATTATGATAATAAAAATAATTATGATAATAATAATAAAAATAATACAATAATAATAATAATAATTAATATTATTATTATTATTATTATTATTATTATTATTATTATTTTTATTATTTTTATTTTTTTTATTATTATTATTATTATTATTATTATTATTATTATTATTATTATTATCATGATTATTATTATTATCATAATAATTATTATTATTTTTATTATTCTTAAAGAAGAAGAAGAAGAAAGAAAAAGAATAATAAATATAATAAATTAAAAACCTGTAAGTGATCAGTGGGAACGACGCTCTCGCCACACATCGTTACGGTGGCACAAGCTTTGCCACAAGCAAGTACGCCGGCAGCCTTATCTAACAGATAGTAGGACTCGATGCATTTTCTGCAACGAAACTCATTACTCTATCTTGTTATATATCATCGAAACTTACTTCTAATAAATAAATAACACGAGATTTTTCAATAAATTATAACATTAGTACATAGCTTCTTTCTTCGCGAGCCAAAAAATCAATACATTGTTATAAGTATTGAGAATGATAAGAAGAAGACTAGGCTGGTGTTTATCCATGGAAAACTGCGATTAATCTAGCTTACAGCATTGAAGGCATTTTATAGGTTTTAGACTGTTTGTTTGACCTCAAATTACATATCATTACAGTAAAGCTGATGTCCAATAGCACGATAGTGGGGAATTAAAAAATATATTTTTCGATCCGTAAAACTTAAAAATTTTATAATGTATAACTGACCTCTTGAGTAGAATGGGAAGCTTCGCTCGTCTAACCCTCAAAGCTTCTTCCCAGAAACCCGTCGCTTGAGGCAGAAGAGTACTCTGCAGTCAACCATACTTTAATCATACTTTATTTACTCAAAACTAACTTACTCATACCTTAGAGATGTATAACTCGCTCTAGCTCACTCTGCCTCTTATAGACTCTCTATAACTCTTCAATATTTTTGAAAATAGTATTCATGAAGCCTCGGAAAGCCTATAAGGCATCATGAGATAGTATTCAATATCAATAGTGAGAATTGGAAAATCTTCAATTGCCGGGAAAAATACAGCTGAAATGAGTTCCCATTTTTTCAATTTCAAGTTGTGTTTCGCTTGTTCATTCTCATTCATATCAACCATGAAAATCTTTTTGGTTACTGTGATACTGACATTAACGTAAATCTGCTTATCCGGTGAGAGACTCTGTATCGTTTCGTCATAATGCAAGTGGATCCTCAGCGGTTGATAATCATCTTCGATGAGAGAGTCGGAAGTTTCCGAAACGTCGCGTTTGCTGTGTCTGCCACTAACTACGATTAGGTTTGACTTTTACAAAAAAGGTTCAAATCTGAAGTAATAAGACAATTTTAGGTTCTATGAAAACGCAGAAAAAATATGATTATTCAATGAAAAAAGATACTTTTCTTCAAATCGTCAAGTGCACGAATACCCTTTCACAATTTCTGTTGTTCTCCCATAATATTTTAAATAACTGATGGAGTTCGATTTTTTTGAATTAATTTTTTTGGAATGCTGAGCTGCCTAACAAGCCTTTTTAGTGCAACTCCGCAGTTTCCATTGAATTTTTTTCACAAAATCGAGTTCCATACTATATCTTAGTTTTCAATATTTTCAATCACTTCCTCTAGCTTTTTTTCCAGTCATATTAGCAATGACTCTGAACAGTTACAATTATGCGATATAGCTCATCAAAAACCTTGCTTACCTCTTCTCTTTTTCAGTATCAGCTCTGACAATCCCACCGATGACGATTTCTTCTTCTCGAGGGTTCTTCAAGTCATTTTTCTTTATAGAAAGCAAGATCAATTTTTTAAATAAAAAAACCGATAATGTATTTATGCATATGTCTTAACTGCTGATTTCTTTAACATCGAGCTGATATTGAGAAAATATAAACTGTTTATCTGTCTGATTTTTTTTGTCAAGACAAACATAGACCCAGTACGCTACCAAAAAGAGAGCGTTTATTTAAGAGAGAAAATTCCTCCACCACGCTCTGTCCTTGTACGTTCCAATGAAGGCCCCTCGCTCGTCTTTCTCTGCCTATCCACCCCATATTCGTAGCTTGATCTCTTATCGAGATGCACTATTTCGCAATATTCGTTACCCACTTGTTCGAAAACTGTATGAAAAAGCTAGTTGTGATCTACTTAAACAAATCAACAAGTGGAATAAGCACTGCCTCAAGAAAAGGCTCACATCCTCTCGTAATTTGTACCGGCATATCTCTTCTCTCACACGTCCCAAACCCAATCCTCCTCGTTTTCTCATTGATCGAAATGGTTCTGTTTTGACTGACTCTCAAAGTAAATGTGACTTACTAGCAGCTGAGTTTGCCTCTTCCTTTACCCATGATGACGGTTTGTTACCCCGCCCCGCTGGAGATCCCATTTTTCCACAAGCTAATCTAAGTATCTTTCTTCCGTATACTGTTTCACGTGCTTTGTCTAAATTGAAATACACGGGTAGTACCGGTGCCGATGGAATTCCTCAGCTTGTGTTCAAAATGTGTCATTCTTCGCTTTCGGTTCCTCTATCCCACATATACAACTTCTGTCTTATCACATCTTCGACTCCTGCTATTTGGAAGCATTCTTTTGTGACCGCAATTCCTAAACAAGGCAAAGAACCCTCGTCTCCTTCTTCCTATAGGCCCATATCGATATTGTCCCCTGCATCGAAGACAATAGAGCGCCTACTTCGTAAGACTATTATAGAGCATCTAGAAAGATTTGATGTGTTGTCTAATTATCAGCACGGTTTTCGAAAGAAGGCTTCTGTTGTCACCAATTTATTGATGTGTGAGGAAGACTGGACGAGAGCGCTAGGGAGTGGACTTTCCACCGATGTCATATATCTCGATTTTTCTCGAGCTTTCGATACAATTAGTATTCCTAAGCTTCTCTACAAGTGTAGACATTATGGTATACCATCTCAATTGTTATTGTTTCTGGAATCCTTCTTGACAGATCGCACTTTTTCAGTTCGCATTGGTAGGACTCGTTCTCCTCAATTTAATGTGACATCAGGGGTTCCCCAGGGTTCTGTCCTTGGACCTCTGCTATTCATCTTATACATAACTGATTTGAACCATGTACTAGCTCAATTCCCTAATGTGCATTTCCAAGCATTTGCCGATGATATTAAAGTGTATGTGTCTTATAACAAAGATACATTTTTAGAGCGAAGTCAAGAACTACAACTTGCACTCGATGCTATTACTGTTTGGTGTGAATGTAATCAACTCTCCTTGTCTCCCAGTAAAACTCTTCATCTGCATATAGGGTACCAATCTCTCATCGCCTCCTATTCAATCTGCCATGTTCTGTTATCACGTGTCAACCAAGTTCGCGACCTGGGAGTACAAGTTGTCTCATCATTGCGCAGAGGCCCAGCTGTTGAAGATCGAGTGAGCAAAGCAACGGCAGCCATGTATTCACTCCTCCGTGCTGTTCCCATCAACGACCCAGTTATTCTACTCAAATGCTTTTCCACATATATACTTCCTCATCTAGAATTTGCATCTTGCTTCTGGAATCCATATTATAAAAAAGACTGCAAAATTATCGAGAAGGTACTTGAAGCTTTTACTCGTATTGTATACTACCGATGCTTTCCTAATCCTGATTATCCACGTGCACTTCCTTCTTATTCTTGTCGATTGGCTAACCTAGGTCTTTCTTCCTTGATAGACAGGCGGAAAGTCGCGGATCTTATGATGGGTTGGAAAATTTACAACAATAGTTCCATTGTCGCGAAGGAAAAGTTCTTTAAATGGGTTCCGATTACACGGACAAATGTTAACGGTTTGTATGTCGAAGCAACACAGAATACGGCCCGTTTCCATTGTTTCTCATTAAGGGTAGCACGTATGTTCACTAGATTATCGAGAGATGTGTTGAATGTTCCGAGTGAACACGTTTTTAAAAAAGCTGTCATCAATATCATTGATACACTTTAGTCTTTCCGTTTCGAATCAGCAGACATATGGATGTAATTATTAGACACTACATATGACGCGCTCTGTAATAAATTGTTACAAGAATTGTCTTAGATTTCTTTTCTTTTTTTTTTCTTTGCTTCTTAAAGACACCATTGTTATCTGTGGTTTTTGAATGTTTGTTTTTGCACTGACAAGTGTAGATAAAATATAAATATATATAAAATAACAAAGTTCAAAACGGATTCTTCTGGTTCTCTAACACTCTCGTTCTCTAACACTCTCGTGCCGCTCCACCTTTACGAAATTTAAAAAAAAATCTTTTAATGTGAGAATCAGAAAGTGACTGATTTCAAATTCTTATAGATTGAAGTCCATGTCTTCAGATAAATCATACTAACTTAATGCGTTTGGGCAGAATAAATGAATGAATGAATGAATGAATGAATCATTAAATAATTAGTTAATGAAAATTCACCTGATAACTGCATGGAGCCGCACTGATGCTGGCGATAGATATGCATGCTGTACATACCAAAATGGTCTCGAATCTTCTCGATCTCCATGTCTCACCAGAGTGAAACATCAGCCGTAGCGCTGATGCTCGATCAGAATCTATATCGGAATACCGTAATCCGCTTGAGTGACGACCTACAGCCGAGCGGAGAAGCTGCTGTCTGATTTTTTGCTCATCCCTCGTGCGCCCCTTTCCACACCTCAATTATAAGTTCTTCTGCCCTCGAAGCTGGAATAGGAATCAGAAGAGAGAGAGAGAGAGAGAGAGAGAGAGAGAGAGAGAGAGAGAGAGAGAGAGAGAGAGAGAGAGTGAGAGAGAGAAAGAGAGAGAGAGAGAGAACGAGAGAAAAAGAGTGAACGAGGAGCAACGCGATCCTGAACCAGAAATCACCTCCGCTTCGGAGAAATTGGATACGGGAATCAAGATAGGAAGATCAGGGGTGGAGATAAAGAGAGTCGCGATTATGAAGAGGAAGGATAAGTAGATCGAGTTGTGAACACATAGTCGCGAGCTAAGACAACAACAGTGATTTCAGGTGAGAAAGGTTAGAACAGGTCGAGGGCTTACACGATAGGGTGAGCTTAGAAGATATAGCTCCTTGGGATGACTAAGGATAATGGGATGAAACAAAATAACAAAAGACAAGGTCTCAAAATCTAGAACTCTTTAATTTTATAAGACGCCAGAATCTGGGAGTAAGGTCAAATTTTCCGGAAAGAAAAACAGAGTGCTAGAAATTGATGAGATGATTATAACTCTGTGTAACGCTGATCAAGAAAACAATCCTGGTAAAACAGAATTCTTCATTAGTGAATATTTTCTGCAGTAGATGCACTTGAGTTTAGGCAATTCAACGAATGAGTCGTGTTAGGATCTGCATATGATGACTGGACAGATTGCGTGGTGAAGTGAGTACATTTAAAAAGTGAGACGGGAAATGGCAACAGATGGAGTAATAAGAAAAGAGAGGGAGAGAAGAAAGAGAAAGAAAGAAGAATAAGCAAGAAAAAGAGATAGAGAGAAAAAATTGAGAAGAAGAAAAAGATAAAAAAAGAGAGAGAAAGTGAAAGCGAACATAAAAGAGCGAGAAAGACACGCGAAACCCATGCATATGCCGACTGCCTCAGGGAATACATATGAATGGCAAAATGAAAGGGCCAAACGAAGCAAACAATCAGAGAAAAAATACAGAGTTTGTGGAAGAACGCAAAAGATAGAGAAATGGGAGAGACAAGAGAGCTAAAGGAAAGAAAGATAGAGAGATAAGGAGAGAGAAAGAGATATTGGATGAAAACGACGAAATAAATAGAGTGTATCTATAACACACATATAGAGAAATGGGAAACAAATTGAGAGAACAAGAATATCATGCATGAGTGGGAATGAGAAAATAAGAACTAATCAGATAGAGTGTGGGTACGAATGAGAAAAAAAGAGGTACGCCGAGAAATAGAGAGAGAGAGAGCTAGAGATAAACAAATGCAGCGAGAGAGAGAGGTGAAGAGGAAGGAGACAGAATAAGATGAACAGAGAGAGCAAAGGGAGGAAGAAAGACCCAAAAATATATTCACATAGTTTGCAAAAAGAAAGATAACAGGGACGGAAGTCTATTCTTAAGTGAATTCCTTTTTGAATATATGTATATAACAAACGTATATGTATAGAAAAATGTATATAACATATATATATATATATATAAATATATATATTTGAAAATTTGAATCTTCATTTCCATCGCCAAGAATGGAGGTTTCCGGTCTCTATCAGGATTTGGACACTTTGAGGCCGTAATGTCCAGACCGAAATTCCAGTCCACATTCATCGTTCTCATTCTTCTGTACTGCCCGGAGAATCAGATGGAGCTGTTCGATATGATGGCACTTCATGTCCCATGACATCGAAAATAAAACGTTTGAATGGAATTGAATTGAAATATAACAAACAAACCTGAAGCTGTGTGAGTACTTTACTATAATAAAAAAAAAACGAGTTATAGAGCTATAATTTGAGCTTTCTCATGTTTGGGAGTTTGAAAACTATTTGTTTATATAAAGACTATAGTGCCATCTATTGTTTTTATCCCAGGAAGAAGGTTCAACCAATTTCCAATGAGATAAGGCAATAGTTTCCATTGCTGAATTTTCGTTGAAATCGGACTCAAAACAAGTGGTAAATAACTTGTCGGAATAAAATGTAATGCCAAAGTGAAGTAGGACCCTTCCATTGAAAAAAACATGTTTCATGATATGATTATGCATATCGGACTGAATTAATTTTCAAAAGTATTTTCATAAGAAACAAGCATACATTTGGGTAACATATAATACTTATTGTAACGGTGCGGGAAAAAGATTTTACTCGAGCCTGTCCCATATTTTAAACGGATCAAAAATATTATTGCCAGAGTATGACTGCCTGGAAACTTCTGTTCCAGATACCAAATTTTATTATAAAAAAGAAGACTATGAATAAATAAAGTATGATAATTCTAATTTACTCTATTGAAGATATTGCGTTAAACTAGGTGAGAAAATAGAAAAAAATTCAAGGGGAAAGACACAGAGAGTGAGGGAGAAAAGACATAAAGATAGCCAGAGAAAGAGAAATTCAAGGGGAAAGACATAGAGAGTGAGGGAGAAAAGACATAAAGATAGCCAGAGAAGAAAAAAGAGCTCTTTTTCATAAGGAATGAAATGGGGCGTCTTGAAGGGGGTGTTAGATAAAGAAGACCTAAACATACATATACGCGTCGACAAAACAAGAGAGAATGGACAGAGAAAGTTCACTAAGAAAAAGAGGGAGGGAGATGTATAAATGTTGATAGAGAGAGGTAATTAGGGAGTTAGAAGTGGAATGAAAGAATATAGGAGTTAAAAGAGAGTAATTTTATGAGGATAACTTACTGAGAGCAAGGGAAACGAAATAAAATATGATGAAGAATAAATAGAAAGTGAAGCCGAATGTCTTGCTTCCCACGAGTTATTTGCATTCAGCTGCTAAGGAGTGGAAGGTAACACTGTTGCTCCCGGGTTAAGAAGAGTTGGCTGAGTTCAGTCTCGCCCAGTGGTTCAGTAGGATTTATACTTCCAAAGGAAATGACCAGACATGATGGATGACATGGATACACATATGTGTAAATAGGAGGGGCAACGAAGGAAAAGTTGGAACGAGTTTAAACAAGTAAACGCATGAATGTCATAATGAGAGTCACACACGCAAACCTCGGCGAGTGAATCCATCTCTGTCCCAACACCCAATTATTTTAAAGGGGCCTATCCTAGAAAGACTAGCAATCCAAGAGTTTTCACTCAAAGAAAAAGTCATAGTTTCTGTGCTTAGAGATTCTTTCTGAATTACATATTATTTTCAATAATAGGAGATCTTCAAAGATATTCTTGTTTCACAAAGCTTGCAACAGCTTAAATAAAGGAGTAAAATGGGGAAAAGAGGTATGGAGGAAGTGAGAGATAGGGAAAGAAAGAGTAAGAGGGAGAGATAGAGATAGATACAGAGAGAGAAGAGAGAGAATATAAAAAAGTTGACCCCAACTCAAGTTGATAAGCAAGCTATCGGATGAAATTTTGAAAAAGAAAAGAATGTCTTCGTTTAGTAGTACTATCTCTTTCTTCTTTTTTCTTTCTCTTCTTTTTCTCTCTCTCTCTCTCTAGATGTGTTCCTTGTCTAAATTCCCATCTAAGGAACAAAACAGTTCCCATCTAAGGAACTGTCTAAATTCCCATCTAAGGAACAACTACCCTGACTGCAAAATGGATCTAATCTGTTGCTGAAGGATGAATTAATTAATGAATGAAGGAATGAATGAATCCGTAATAAGTCTTCCCGAAAAGGATTACTCTCTTCCTCAGTTTCCAATTGGATTCGTCTTGGGACTAATGTAATCGGATCTCGAAGATTAGATGGAACTAAGGATTTCCTAGAAGGTGAACGAAAAAGGAGAAGTTCCTAGATAAGATTGTTTGTCAAGAAGACGCAAAAAAGGGAGATGAAAATTACTAGTTTAAGAGAAAAGGGATTGACTCAATGAGATTGGATCGTTGAAGGAGAAAAAAAGATAAGAGAGAACAGAAAGTAGGAGAAGAGGAAGGGAAAGTGAATAAAAATAGGTAAAGAAAGAGAAGAAATATAACTGGGAAAGGAAAAGAAAGAGGAAAGCAAAAAGAAAGAGATAGAGACAGATAGAGAGAAAAACAGAACGAAATAGTAAGAGAAGCAAGAAGAAGAGAATAGAGAAGGACGAAAAGAAAAGATGTTGAGAGTGAGTGGCTGAGTAGTTCCTTTGTAGGGTGCACAGCAGGAAGATGCAGACTGCCGTGAGGACTCGCGTGTTCCTCTTCGAGAGAAAAAGCAACAGTTCAAAGAGAGGGAAACGGGTGAAAAAAAGACAGTAAATATAGAAGAACGAAGAAATCAGCGGAAAATCAAAGCTACGCAAGAATGAAAACGCGGAGGAAAATGAAGAGAGAGAAAGGGAAAGAAGGCGACTAGAGGAACGATTTTCTGCTCTGACACACTTTATGAATGACTAAAGAGAGAAAGAATAGAGATTCGAGAGAGATAGAGAGAAGGAGAGAAGAGGAGAAGAGAGAGAGAGGAGATAAAAAGAGGAAAGAGAAAAAAGGAAGGAGAGAGATAAGAGGGCGAGGAGAGAGCGAGTATAGAAAGAGAAAGGGAAAGTTCTAAAAAGTGCGAGATAAATAGAGATTGAAAAACGAAGGAGAAAGTGAAAAAGAAAGGGAAAGCGAGTTGTAGATGTGTAAGAAATGAAGAAAGGGAATAGCAAAGTGGAGTCTACTACAGGAATGGGCTGACCAGGAGGCGGAATGGGTAACCAACTCTATGGGAGAAAGTGCATCAGGTATTCAGAAGAGGAACACAGGCTAAGCAAGGTTAAGAGGGGAGAAGGCGTTAAGGACAGAAATTATATTGGTTAGAGAAGTTTCTATTTGAAAAAAAAAGAATTGAAAAAACCATAAGACTGAAGAGGAGCAAATTTTAAAATCATTTTCGAGATGAGGAGTTGTCGTATTTCTTATCGTTCCCTTTTTGTTACCCGAAGATGACAAAATACGACGCTTAGCAGGATCTACATAACACCATGAAACTATATTTCCAAAACAGAATTCTTTTTCTCGTTTATAATTCGAATGAAGAATAGAACTAAAAATCTTTTTGAAAAAATTACATATGAGTTTATAAAAAGGGAAAAAGCTTCTATGCTTTTGGTTTGTTACTGAAGATTCCGTTTAACCATCGGTTAGGTCAAGAATGATAAGAAAGAGAAAAGGGGCAAACAGGGTTCAAGCAACCTAAAAAGAGATATGGTAAGCTCATCGAAGAAGATATGCGGGAGATTAAACAGAGTGAATGGGATAGAGATTGAGAAAGAGAGAAAAGAATGAGAGGGAGAAGCAGAAAAAGGAAGGGAGATAAGATAATTTGAAGGCGATCTAATGATAAAGCCTAGTCTTCTTGTAAGATGGAAATATACAATGACAACAAGGAATGCAGTAACTTTGGTGATTGGAATGATTAGCTGAGAAGCCCAAAGATAGCAGGTACCTATCAAATCGGACTAGTAGATTGTTTGTTGATGAAGACAGTAAGCAGTAGATAGAGCAAACCTTCATATACGTTGTGAGAGAGAGAAAAGTAGGAGAGGCAAGAGAGGGAGAATGGCAGATTTCCAGAGAAACATATAGAATTATAGAGTGAGAGAGATAGAAGGAAAGAGACAGAAGTATGTATGGCCACATCAGTCGGTCAAAAACACTCGAAAGCCATGGCAGATCAAATACATGAATAACGCGCCGATCAGAAGAGCACTTACGTGGATTTAGTCATGAGGAGAAAACAAAGCAGGCTCGAAAGGAGAGAAGTTGAGAAAAAGACTAAGGTGATTAGGAAAAGAAAAGAATGAAAATAAAAGAAGAGGGGGCACTCGAAAGAGAGAAAGAATTAAACAAGGAGAGGGAAACAATGAGAAACTAAGAGAAGTGAGATAAAAAGAGAGAAATAGCGAGAGAGGAAGGAGAGAAAAGAGAGAGTGAAGAAAAAACCTTAGCAAACGCATTGAGAAGGCGAAGTAAATAGAAAGTATTGTTTCAAAAAAGAAGAAGGAGAATTTTTAGAGGGTTTCGGGACATGAGAAGGGTTTGGAACGGGATAAAAAGATAGCGAAAGTCGAGCTTGCGATAGAGTTGCGACATATAGCGGAGCTATATTTTGTTTAGAGAAATAGTTAAAGCTAGAGAGAGAGAGAGAGAGAGAGAGAGAGAGAGAGAGAGAGAGAGAGAGAGAGAGAGAGAGAGGAGAGAGAGAGAGAGAGAGAGAGAGATAAAGAGAGAGAGAATTAGAGAGAAGGAGTTGTATTGAGGCCGTGAATAACTTCATATCGAGTCTGAAATTGAGAAAATTTTTTCGCAATAAAAATCATCATTAATTTTAAAAGAGAACCAAATATATTTTGCATTGATTGAAATTCATATCGGATTACACATGTTTTGAGTCAATAGTAACTTCAAAAGGCCTAAAAGTAGATAAGTAGATAGATGACGCATGTTTACTCTAGAAAAGATCAATAGTAACTTCAAAAGGCCTAAAAGTAGATAAGTAGATAGATGACGCATGTTTACTCTAGAAAAGATCAATAGTAACTTCAAAAGGCCTAAAAGTAGATAAGTAGATAGATGACGCATGTTTACTCTAGAAAAGATCAATAGTAACTTCAAAAGGCCTAAAAGTAGATAAGTAGATAGATGACGCATGTTTACTCTAGAAAAGATCAATAGTAACTTCAAAAGGCCTAAAAGTAGATAGATGACGAGTCAATAGTAACTTCAAAAGGCCTAAAAGTAGATAGATGACGAGTCAATAGTAACTTCAAAAGGCCTAAAAGTAGATAGATGACGAGTCAATAGTAACTTCAAAAGGCCTAAAAGTAGATAGATGACGAGTCAATAGTAACTTCAAAAGGCCTAAAAGTAGATAGATGACGAGTCAATAGTAACTTCAAAAGGCCTAAAAGTAGATAGATGACGAGTCAATAGTAACTTCAAAAGGCCTAAAAGTAGATAGATGACGAGTCAATAGTAACTTCAAAAGGCCTAAAAGTAGATAGATGACGAGTCAATAGTAACTTCAAAAGGCCTAAAAGTAGATAGATGACGCATGTTTACTCTAGAAAAGATCAAGTTTTTGAGTGTATATGCATCGCTACAAAGGTTACATTTCCGAGATGATTCAACAAATTATGAAATTCATTTAGCCTTCGAATAAGGAGCTGGCTTGTTGATCTTGATAAAGCGTTTACATTGAAAAAATTTTTGGCCTGAATGTTTTTGAGGTACGAATGGGTGGAGAAGTAAATGGAACTCAGTATTTTGGGTTGAAAATAACATTGCAGCGTATTTGGTTACACTTTTATATGTACACTTCATGCATTCTGCTAGAAATAAGCAGCAGGAATGCAAGCAGAGTGATAGCAGCAGAAATGCAAGCAGGAATTGCTCAAAGATGAAAACTGCTCAATACAAAAACAGAGTCATTCAGTGAACGCACATACATACATACAGTGCTGAACATAATGATAAGACATCCCTGATTTTTGATGATATCAGCCGAACGGTAAAGGTAAATGGAAAATGATGATTATCATATTTTTTTCGCCTTCGAAAACCATAGTAGCCGTAGTTTAAAGAAACAAAATTTCTTAGTTCTCGAGAAAAACAATTTTTTAAAGGATTTTGACCTGGACATAATGATAAGACATACTTAAGACACTGGGCCGTTCGCGTACTGTCATTACCAACTACCTCGCCGACCCTCTTGGATATGGATCGAAAACCTCTGGAGGACGTCCACGCAAGCTCACGGAACGAGAAGAGCGGCAAATCGCCAGAAAAGCTTCGAATTCGACCGCCTCCGTAATGGACATTAAGGCAGAGCTCAACTTGAATGTCTCTCGCAGAACGATTCAACGCGCTATTCGCCGTAATCCTCACATCACACGTCAGAAAATGACGAAGATTCTGAATCTCACCACTGTTCATCATCAGCGACGCACGGACTTCGCGAAAAACAACATGGTACGTGATTGGACAAAGGTAAATTTTGGCTCTTTTTTATAACTTAAGAAATAATTATTTAAAATAACTTAGACAATTCAGATCATTTTCTCGGATGAGAAGAAGTTTAATCTGGACGGTCCAGTTGGCTCCAAGTGTTATTGGAGGGATCTCCGCAAAGATCCCCGCTACTTCAGTCGGCGCAACTTTGGGGGCGGATCAGTCATGTGTTGGGGAGCTTTCTCATCGTTCGGAAAGCTGCCAATCTCCTTCCCGTCATCTAGGATGAACTCGGCAGAGTACCAGGCGCTGCTGGAAACAACTCTCATTCCATTCATGAGGAGTCACCACAGTCGTCAGCTTGTCTACCAGCAAGACAACGCTCCTATTCACGCCAGCGCCTCCACCAAGTCATGGTTGTTGGCTAAGAACGTCTCTCTGCTACCTTGGCCGGCTCGTTCTCCGGACTTGAATCCGATGGAAATTCTCTGGGGACTCTTGGTTCGTCGAAAAATAACAAACAATACGCCACTACAGCCGAGCTTAAAGCTGCGATAACCAAGGAGTGGAATGGAATAGAGCCACATGTAATTTCTGCGTTATATAGAAGCATGCCAAATCGGATTTCTGACATTCTTTTGAAGAAAGGTCGTGCTATCAATTATTTAATCGTTTTTGTTGACAAGAAATATCAAATAAAGATTTATTGATAAAAAGCTGTTGAGTGTCTTATCATTATGTCCAGGTCAAAATCCTTAAAAATTGGTTTTTCTCGAGAACTAAGAAATTTTGTTTTTTTAAACTACGGCTACTATGGTTTTCGAAGGCGAAAAAAATATGATAATCATAATTTTCCATTTACCTTTATCGTTCGGCTGATATCATCAAAAATCAGGGGTGTCTTATCATTATGTCCAGCACTGTATTTGTTGAAGCATAAAAAATAACAAGTTGAAATTACACGGACTTTTTTTTAGTGGCGCTGGAGGGGATTGGGTGGCAAACACTTGTAATAAAATTAAAGTATTATTTATTTTATAGAGTTCAACTATTGACAGTTGGATTAGACAATACTCTTTCTTCAGAAGGATGAAGCAATTGTCTCTTAGAAGCAATGACAACATCGATTGGCAATGTGTTCCATACAGATCACATCTTCAAGAAACTCTGGTAGAGATTGATCATTTACCAATGTGATGAGGTGTTACGAACCGCAGCTCATGAGAATGACGTTAAAATGTCTGAACAGCGCAGTTCAGAGCTCATAATTCCTATGAACACGTTCATGAACAAATAAGAGCGTCTTTCAGACCAACATTGATGATGTATCAGAGTATCGGACTCTGGAGTGACCGGAGTTCAACACAATTCTTCTTAAGAAGGTTTGTACTCAACTGTTGAATTGTGTTTTACTTTTATCAAAATAACTTGAAAAACGAGAAAAAAGAAGAAAATTACCCGTCTCAACATCAGCAATCGTTCTCGCGTTACAAACAAACATCTTTAGCACGCCAATTTCAGTAAATTTCTTTCATTCTTTTTTTAACGACGAGGAAGTGACGATACTTTTGATTATTAATAAAATTAAAGTGTAGGATCAAATCGTTCATTCGAGAGCTGCATAATAAGACGAATAATATAATAATATATGTATGTCGTACTCTGAATAATTTAATCAAAACACTGATTCATTAGCTCTCTGCTGCTGACTCTCCCTGACTCTCCCTCTCCCGATCTCTCCCACTGACTCTCCCACTGCTGCTAATCACACTAGCTGACTCTCCCCACTGCTGCTAATCACACTAGCAGTGATCTAGCAGGCAGCCACTGGTTCTACCAGGATAGGTCTGTCCTGCATCTCAGGGAGCGCGTACCCTGCCGCGAGGCGGGAACAAGCGCGAGGAAGATTATTACTGATTCATTAGCAAAATGTAAGTTCTACCAGAATTACTTATGTATATGAGATAAAAGGGAATGATGAAATGAAATGGGAGAGAAGCGTCGCAAACATGAACCAGGCAACTTCCGCATTATCCACTTGTTCTTTTTACTCACACATTTCTGGCTGTTCCACCAAGCTTTCCTAGACTTTTTCCATCCTTCTCTCCCTCTCCTTAATCCTATTTCTCTTTATTTTCGTATTTTCTGCTTCTCTCTTTATTTTCGTCTTTCCTCCTTCTCTCTCTCTCTCTCTCTCTCTCTCTCTCTCTCTTTCTTTCTTTCTTTCTGTATTTCTAACTCTCTTCGTTCCTTTCGCTTTCTCAATTTCTCTCTTTTCCTTCAGAATCTTTCCGCCAAAGCATCATTTCTCCCATTGATTTTTCATCGCATGCCGTCGAGCGCGCAAAGATGAAAGAAACAAAAAAGATAGTTCGTATTCATCCAAAGTCGCGTTTGAGTAGTATGACTAAATTATCTTGTTTTTTAGGTAGCTTCAATCTCTTTTTCTCTGTCGCTCTAGCTACCTCTGTCTTTCTTTCGCACTCTTTTTCTTTACATCGTTCTCTCTGTGTCTCTCTCTCTTTCTTTATTTCTCTACCCTCTGTATAACTGACTCACTTTTTTCTCTATTTCTGTCTCCCTCCTCACTGCCTCTAATATTTGCTTATCCGTGTCTCCCTACCTCATCCTCTGAGTAGATCCGCTTTCTTCAACCTTCTGCTCAGTCTCTGTCTCACTAATACCCTTCTCTGCTTGTCTTGCTCTGATGTTTTCCTCAAAACCTAAAACTGCCCCGTTTTGCAGATAGTACTCTGCCTCTCAGTTCTCTTCAGTTTCTGTCTCATCTCAGTTGTTTGTTCGGGGAGGCAGAAGCTCTGCTTTTCGGACAGTTAATACTTTCATTTACTTTCCGATTCGATAAATGTTCGAGTTGAAGCTGTTACAAGTAATATTATTTATCGCAATGTGTGTATTAAACCGGTAAGAAAGTAAATCAAGAAATATAATTCTGAAACCTGATAACTGATAAGTAACACACGCAAGAAAGTTCACTAACTAAAGAAATTTATCATAAACTTTTGAAATGTTTTTGATTTACAAAAATAACATTGAAGACTTTTTGGAACAAAACCTTTTGGTTTTTAAAAGAATAATCCACGTCTACTATAATTGGTATTGTTAGCATAGTACGGAGTTAGTTAGCATAGTTAGCATAGTTAGCATAGTACGGAGTTAGTTAGCATAGTACGGACATTTTAAGCTATAAATTAGTCAATAAAATGGCAAATTCACATGAAATTTCGGCAGAGTTGTAAAATAGGACAGAGAGAAGTACATATATTCATCATGAGCTCCTCCTTCTCAGCACTCGTCCGAAGAGCACGATCTCCTGCGGTAATTCTTCAACAAAATCTTCTCTTCCGATAAACAACAGATTTACTATTGAAGATTTACAAAAAAGACTATTGAAGTTCCATTATGATGTAATAGTTTTAAAAGCTTGACTTGTTTTAAATTCTGTAGATTCAAGTTCTCCTACTTATTCTTGTTCTAATTTCAGAAACACGAGATATGTATTAGTTCTTGGTCTCTTATAAAATTTATAGTTTGGAGATTTTTTCTTGATGAGCCTTAAAGAAGATGTTCGAAAACCAACCGTTGCGCAACCATGGTAGTGAACTTGGTTTGTATATGGATATTGTGGAATGCTGGCATAAGGGTAGTGGGGACTGCTACCGTATGGGTTGGTCTGACAGCTCGCGTAGGGTCTTGGTTGACCGCTGGCGTAGGGGTAGCTTGGATAGCTGGCATATGGATAATGTGGACTGCTAAGTTGTGGGTAGTTTGGATACGCCACATAGGAGGAACCTGGACAAAAATAACTCATGTTTGAAGTTTTTTACGATAAAAACCAACCAAAAATATTGAGACAAAGTGAATAAATGGCTGAAGAACATAGCAGAAACCCGAAGCCCGTGAACTTTTTTAAATATTAAATACGAATTACTGGCATAAAATACTTTGAAAACTTTGATTTAAAACTCGATCTGCAACACTGAAGAGACTATTTCTAAGAAGCAGAAGATTTGATCACAAACTTCTTCTAATTGCGGTCTCTCAAGTTCTTCTTCGGAACCAAATTTAACAACTGAAAGACATCGTTTTGATCTTGCCTTGCGCAATTGAATACTGAGCCATTGGATAGGCAGGAGTTGGATTGTAGCCTTGAGGAATTGGATACCCCGCTCCAAAGGGATATTGAGAAGATGTAGGGACTGCTGCTGTCTGTGAAAAAAGATGAACACTGCTAAAAGGATGAAGAAATGATAAAAAACAACAACAATAATAATAAAGATCAATATATGCAAACAAACTCAGTCGTTATATGTCGATTGTCATTATATGTATATGTACATTTTTGTTTCAAATATAAGTGTGAGAAAAAACTGGCTGGAGCAGCTTCATGTGTTATTTGTTTTTTGGTTAAATTACTCATATTTTAACAGAATAATGCAAACCATGTATGATTTACTCAGAAATAATTGTAATGCTATTTGGATAGCTTGTAATGCTATTTGGATAGCTTGTAATGCTATTTGGATAGCTTGTAATGCTATTTGGATAGCTTGTAATGCTATTTGGATAGCTTGTAATGCTATTTGGATAGCTTGTAATGCTATTTGGATAGCTTGTAATGCTATTTGGATAGCTTGTAATGCTATTTGGATAGCTTGTAATGCTATTTGGATAGCTTGTAATGCTATTTGGATAGCTTGTAATGCTATTTGGATAGCTTGTAATGCTATTTGGATAGCTTGTAATGCTATTTGGATAGCTTGTAATGCTATTTGGATAGCTTGTAATGCTATTTGGATAGCTTGTAATGCTATTTGGATAGCTTGTAATGCTATTTGGATAGCTTGTAATGCTATTTGGATAGCTTGTAATGCTATTTGGATAGCTTGTAATGCTATTTGGATAGCTTGTAATGCTATTTGGATAGCTTGTAATGCTATTTGGATAGCTTGTAATGCTATTTGGATAGCTTGTAATGCTATTTGGATAGCTTGTAATGCTATTTGGATAGCTTGTAATGCTATTTGGATAGCTTGTAATGCTATTTGGATAGCTTGTAATGCTATTTGGATAGCTTGTAATGCTATTTGGATAGCTTGTAATGCTATTTGGATAGCTTGTAATGCTATTTGGATAGCTTGTAATGCTATTTGGATAGCTTGTAATGCTATTTGGATAGCTTGTAATGCTATTTGGATAGCTTGTAATGCTATTTGGATAGCTTGTAATGCTATTTGGATAGCTTGTAATGCTATTTGGATAGCTTGTAATGCTATTTGGATAGCTTGTAATGCTATTTGGATAGCTTGTAATGCTATTTGGATAGCTTGTAATGCTATTTGGATAGCTTGTAATGCTATTTGGATAGCTTGTAATGCTATTTGGATAGCTTGTAATGCTATTTGGATAGCTTGTAATGCTATTTGGATAGCTTGTAATGCTATTTGGATAGCTTGTAATGCTATTTGGATAGCTTGTAATGCTATTTGGATAGCTTGTAATGCTATTTGGATAGCTTGTAATGCTATTTGGATAGCTTGTAATGCTATTTGGATAGCTTGTAATGCTATTTGGATAGCTTGTAATGCTATTTGGATAGCTTGTAATGCTATTTGGATAGCTTGTAATGCTATTTGGATAGCTTGTAATGCTATTTGGATAGCTTGTAATGCTATTTGGATAGCTTGTAATGCTATTTGGATAGCTTGTAATGCTATTTGGATAGCTTGTAATGCTATTTGGATAGCTTGTAATGCTATTTGGATAGCTTGTAATGCTATTTGGATAGCTTGTAATGCTATTTGGATAGCTTGTAATGCTATTTGGATAGCTTGTAATGCTATTTGGATAGCTTGTAATGCTATTTGGATAGCTTGTAATGCTATTTGGATAGCTTGTAATGCTATTTGGATAGCTTGTAATGCTATTTGGATAGCTTGTAATGCTATTTGGATAGCTTGTAATGCTATTTGGATAGCTTGTAATGCTATTTGGATAGCTTGTAATGCTATTTGGATAGCTTGTAATGCTATTTGGATAGCTTGTAATGCTATTTGGATAGCTTGTAATGCTATTTGGATAGCTTGTAATGCTATTTGGATAGCTTGTAATGCTATTTGGATAGCTTGTAATGCTATTTGGATAGCTTGTAATGCTATTTGGATAGCTTGTAATGCTATTTGGATAGCTTGTAATGCTATTTGGATAGCTTGTAATGCTATTTGGATAGCTTGTAATGCTATTTGGATAGCTTGTAATGCTATTTGGATAGCTCAAAAAACAATGACATCTCATAAAAAATGATGATTAAGCTTTTGAAATGAATCCATTAGAGCTTTTCATGCTTTGATACAATCATCTTGAACTCAAACCTGATCAGATGATCTGGAAGGGGGAGTTACCGGATTGAACACGGGAGGCGTCTCGTAAGGAGCTACAGCAGGGACATACGAGCTCCGTGGGGGTCCATTTGGAGAAAAAATATTTGCCTGGCCACGCATTGTGTCCGCATTATACGAACTACTACTTTGGTTAGGAGCTGTAGAAAGGATGTAAGAGCTCAGAGGACTTGCATTCGGAACGTAGGGCGCCGCTAGGATAGGTACTCTTGGAGGACTGTAGGAGCTGAGGGGAGGGGCGCTTGGAGCAAAAGAGGGAGTAGTACTTGCTGTCGGTGGAACATATGCACTTAGGGGAGGTGCACTTGGGTTTGGATAGGTACTCGAGCCAAAGTGTGTGGCGGATGGACTCGCAGACCGGATAGGTTGTGTCGAACCATATGAACCTGAAACTACGAACGAAAATCGGTCATGCATGAACTATAGCACTGTCCGACAGAATAGCTATAATTCACCCTGATTTAATGGTAACGCGCTCACTCCTGTTTGGACAAGAAGTGGTTGAGTTCGATCCCAACCGGTGAACTAGCTTTTTTTCCTTGCGATGGCTTAATCAATTGATTTTGAAACTCCTCTTGATGATGCTCTAATAAAGCCAAACGTCTGGAATATCTTAAATTGAACCACACCGCATCTCATCACTGACAAGCACAGATATAGAATAATGGAAGTTCATCACGATGCGCGACACTCAGCACTCACATTTAATCAATTTAACTGTTAATAACATGTTACAAAGGTAGTCGACGGGGCGATATCGAACCCTGCGGTGTCTTCCTTACCCGGAGATATCGAACCCTGCGGTGTCTTCCTTACCCGGAGATATCGAACCCTGCGGTGTCTTCCTTACCCTGAGATATCGAACCCTGCGGTGTCTTCCTTACCCGGAGATATCGAACCCTGCGGTGTCTTCCTTACCCGGAGCGATATCGAACCCTGCGGTGTCTTCCTTACCCGGAGATATCGAACCCTGCGATGTCTTCCTTACCCGGAGATATCGAACCCTGCGGTGTCTTCCTTACCCGGAGATATCGAACCCTGCGGTGTCTTCCTTACCCGGAGATATCGAACCCTGCGGTGTCTTCCTTACCCGGAGATATCGAACCCTGCGGTGTCTTCCTTACCCGGAGATATCGAACCCTGCGGTGTCTTCCTTACCCGGAGATATCGAACCCTGCGGTGTCTTCCTTACCCGGAGATATCGAACCCTGCGGTGTCTTCCTTACCCGGAGATATCGAACCCTGCGGTGTCTTCCTTACCCGGAGATATCGAACCCTGCGGTGTCTTCCTTACCCGGAGATATCGAACCCTGCGGTGTCTTCCTTACCCGGAGATATCGAACCCTGCGGTGTCTTCCTTACCCGGAGATATCGAACCCTGCGGTGTCTTCCTTACCCGGAGATATCGAACCCTGCGGTGTCTTCCTTACCCGGAGATATCGAACCCTGCGGTGTCTTCCTTACCCGGAGATATTGAACCCTGCGGTGTCTTCCTTACCCGGAGATATCGAACCCTGCGGTGTCTTCCTTACCCGGAGATATCGAACCCTGCGGTGTCTTCCTTACCCGGAGATATCGAACCCTGCGGTGTCATCCTTACCCGGAGATATCGAACCCTGCGGTGTCTTCCTTACCCGGAGATATCGAACCCTGCGGTGTCTTCCTTACCCGGAGATATCGAACCCTGCGGTGTCTTCCTTACCCGGAGATATCGAACCCTGCGGTGTCTTCCTTACCCGGAGATATCGAACCCTGCGGTGTCTTCCTTACCCGGAGATATCGAACCCTGCGGTGTCTTCCTTACCCGGAGATATCGAACCCTGCGGTGTCTTCCTTACCCGGAGATATCGAACCCTGCGGTGTCTTCCTTACCCGGAGATATCGAACCCTGCGGTGTCTTCCTTACCCGGAGATATCGAACCCTGCGGTGTCTTCCTTACCCGGAGATATCGAACCCTGCGGTGTCTTCCTTACCCGGAGATATCGAACCCTGCGGTGTCTTCCTTACCCGGAGATATCGAACCCTGCGGTGTCTTCCTTACCCGGAGATATCGAACCCTGCGGTGTCTTCCTTACCCGGAGCGATATCGAACCCTGCGGTGTCTTCCTTACCCGGAGCGATATCGAACCCTGCGGTGTCTTCCTTACCCGGAGATATCGAACCCTGCGGTGTCTTCCTTACCCGGAGATATCGAACCCTGCGGTGTCTTCCTTACCCGGAGATATCGAACCCTGCGGTGTCTTCCTTACCCGGAGATATCGAACCCTGCGGTGTCTTCCTTACCCGGAGATATCGAACCCTGCGGTGTCTTCCTTACCCGGAGATATCGAACCCTGCGGTGTCTTCCTTACCCGGAGATATCGAACCCTGCGGTGTCTTCCTTACCCGGAGATATCGAACCCTGCGGTGTCTTCCTTACCCGGAGATATCGAACCCTGCGGTGTCTTCCTTACCCGGAGATATCGAACCCTGCGGTGTCTTCCTTACCCGGAGATATCGAACCCTGCGGTGTCTTCCTTACCCGGAGATATCGAACCCTGCGGTGTCTTCCTTACCCGGAGATATCGAACCCTGCGGTGTCTTCCTTACCCGGAGATATCGAACCCTGCGGTGTCTTCCTTACCCGGAGATATCGAACCCTGCGGTGTCTTCCTTACCCGGAGATATCGAACCCTGCGGTGTCTTCCTTACCCGGAGATATCGAACCCTGCGGTGTCTTCCTTACCCGGAGATATCGAACCCTGCGGTGTCTTCCTTACCCGGAGATATCGAACCCTGCGGTGTCTTCCTTACCCGGAGCGATATCGAACCCTGCGGTGTCTTCCTTACCCGGAGCGATATCGAACCCTGCGGTGTCTTCCTTACCCGAAGCGATATCGAACCCTGCGGTGTCTTCCTTACCCGGAGCGATATCGAACCCTGCGGTGTCTTCCTTACCCGGAGCGATATCGAAACCTGCGGTGTCTTCCTTACCCGGAGCGATATCGAACCCTGCGGTGTCTTCCTTACCCGGAGCGATATCGAACCCTGCGGTGTCTTCCTTACCCGGAGCGATATCGAACCCTGCGGTGTCTTCCTTACCCGGAGATATCGAACCCTGCGGTGTCTTCCTTACCCGGAGATATCGAACCCTGCGGTGTCTTCCTTACCCGGAGATATCGAACCCTGCGGTGTCTTCCTTACCCGGAGATATCGAACCCTGCGGTGTCTTCCTTACCCGGAGATATCGAACCCTGCGGTGTCTTCCTTACCCGGAGATATCGAACCCTGCGGTGTCTTCCTTACCCGGAGATATCGAACCCTGCGGTGTCTTCCTTACCCGGAGATATCGAACACTGCGGTGTCTTCCTTACCCGGAGATATCGAACCCTGCGGTGTCTTCCTTACCCGGAGATATCGAACCCTGCGGTGTCTTCCTTACCCGGAGATATCGAACCCTGCGGTGTCTTCCTTACCCGGAGCGATATCGAACCCTGCGGTGTCTTCCTTACCCGGAGATATCGAACCCTGCGATGTCTTCCTTACCCGGAGATATCGAACCCTGCGGTGTCTTCCTTACCCGGAGATATCGAACCCTGCGGTGTCTTCCTTACCCGGAGATATCGAACCCTGCGGTGTCTTCCTTACCCGGAGATATCGAACCCTGCGGTGTCTTCCTTACCCGGAGATATCGAACCCTGCGGTGTCTTCCTTACCCGGAGATATCGAACCCTGCGGTGTCTTCCTTACCCGGAGATATCGAACCCTGCGGTGTCTTCCTTACCCGGAGCGATATCGAACCCTGCGGTGTCTTCCTTACCCGGAGCGATATCGAACCCTGCGGTGTCTTCCTTACCCGGAGCGATATCGAACCCTGCGGTGTCTTCCTTACCCGGAGCGATATCGAACCCTGCGGTGTCTTCCTTACCCGGAGCGATATCGAACCCTGCGGTGTCTTCCTTACCCGGAGCGATATCGAACCCTGCGGTGTCTTCCTTACCCGGAGATATCGAACCCTGCGGTGTCTTCCTTACCCGGAGCGATATCGAACCCTGCGGTGTCTTCCTTACCCGGAGATATCGAACCCTGCGGTGTCTTCCTTGCCCGGAGATATCGAACCCTGCGGTGTCTTCCTTACCCGGAGATATCGAACCCTGCGGTGTCTTCCTTACCCGGAGATATCGAACCCTGCGGTGTCTTCCTTACCCGGAGATATCGAACCCTGCGGTGTCTTCCTTACCCGGAGATATCGAACCCTGCGGTGTCTTCCTTACCCGGAGATATCGAACCCTGCGGTGTCTTCCTTACCCGGAGATATCGAACCCTGCGGTGTCTTCCTTACCCGGAGATATCGAACCCTGCGGTGTCTTCCTTACCCGGAGATATCGAACCCTGCGGTGTCTTCCTTACCCGGAGATATCGAACCCTGCGGTGTCTTCCTTACCCGGAGATATCGAACCCTGCGGTGTCTTCCTTAACCGGAGATATCGAACCCTGCGGTGTCTTCCTTACCCGGAGATATCGAACCCTGCGGTGTCTTCCTTACCCGGAGATATCGAACCCTGCGGTGTCTTCCTTACCCGGAGATATCGAACCCTGCGGTGTCTTCCTTACCCGGAGATATCGAACCCTGCGGTGTCTTCCTTACCCGGAGATATCGAACCCTGCGGTGTCTTCCTTACCCGGAGCGATATCGAACCCTGCGGTGTCTTCCTTACCCGGAGATATCGAACCCTGCGGTGTCTTCCTTACCCGGAGCGATATCGAACCCTGCGGTGTCTTCCTTACCCGGAGCGATATCGAACCCTGCGGTGTCTTCCTTACCCGGAGCGATATCGAACCCTGCGGTGTCTTCCTTACCCGGAGCGATATCGAACCCTGCGGTGTCTTCCTTACCCGGAGCGATATCGAACCCTGCGGTGTCTTCCTTACCCGGAGCGATATCGAACCCTGCGGTGTCTTCCTTACCCGGAGCGATATCGAACCCTGCGGTGTCTTCCTTACCCGGAGCGATATCGAACCCTGCGGTGTCTTCCTTACCCGGAGATATCGAACCCTGCGGTGTCTTCCTTACCCGGAGCGATATCGAACCCTGCGGTGTCTTCCTTACCCGGAGATATCGAACCCTGCGGTGTCTTCCTTGCCCGGAGATATCGAACCCTGCGGTGTCTTCCTTACCCGGAGATATCGAACCCTGCGGTGTCTTCCTTACCCGGAGATATCGAACCCTGCGGTGTCTTCCTTACCCGGAGATATCGAACCCTGCGGTGTCTTCCTTACCCGGAGATATCGAACCCTGCGGTGTCTTCCTTACCCGGAGATATCGAACCCTGCGGTGTCTTCCTTACCCGGAGATATCGAACCCTGCGGTGTCTTCCTTACCCGGAGATATCGAACCCTGCGGTGTCTTCCTTACCCGGAGATATCGAACCCTGCGGTGTCTTCCTTACCCGGAGATATCGAACCCTGCGGTGTCTTCCTTACCCGGAGATATCGAACCCTGCGGTGTCTTCCTTACCCGGAGATATCGAACCCTGCGGTGTCTTCCTTACCCGGAGATATCGAACCCTGCGGTGTCTTCCTTACCCGGAGATATCGAACCCTGCGGTGTCTTCCTTACCCGGAGATATCGAACCCTGCGGTGTCTTCCTTACCCGGAGCGATATCGAACCCTGCGGTGTCTTCCTTACCCGGAGCGATATCGAACCCTGCGGTGTCTTCCTTACCCGGAGCGATATCGAACCCTGCGGTGTCTTCCTTACCCGGAGCGATATCGAACCCTGCGGTGTCTTCCTTACCCGGAGCGATATCGAACCCTGCGGTGTCTTCCTTACCCGGAGCGATATCGAACCCTGCGGTGTCTTCCTTACCCGGAGCGATATCGAACCCTGCGGTGTCTTCCTTACCCGGAGCGATATCGAACCCTGCGGTGTCTTCCTTACCCGGAGCGATATCGAACCCTGCGGTGTCTTCCTTACCCGGAGCGATATCGAACCCTGCGGTGTCTTCCTTACCCGGAGCGATATCGAACCCTGCGGTGTCTTCCTTACCCGGAGCGATATCGAACCCTGCGGTGTCTTCCTTACCCGGAGCGATATCGAACCCTGCGGTGTCTTCCTTACCCGGAGCGATATCGAACCCTGCGGTGTCTTCCTTACCCGGAGCGATATCGAACCCTGCGGTGTCTTCCTTACCCGGAGCGATATCGAACCCTGCGGTGTCTTCCTTACCCGGAGCGATATCGAACCCTGCGGTGTCTTCCTTACCCGGAGATATCGAACCCTGCGGTGTCTTCCTTACCCGGAGATATCGAACCCTGCGGTGTCTTCCTTACCCGGAGATATCGAACCCTGCGGTGTCTTCCTTACCCGGAGATATCGAACCCTGCGGTGTCTTCCTTACCCGGAGATATCGAACCCTGCGGTGTCTTCCTTACCCGGAGATATCGAACCCTGCGGTGTCTTCCTTACCCGGAGATATCGAACCCTGCGGTGTCTTCCTTACCCGGAGATATCGAACCCTGCGGTGTCTTCCTTACCCGGAGATATCGAACCCTGCGGTGTCTTCCTTACCCGGAGATATCGAACCCTGCGGTGTCTTCCTTACCCGGAGATATCGAACCCTGCGGTGTCTTCCTTACCCGGAGATATCGAACCCTGCGGTGTCTTCCTTACCCGGAGATATCGAACCCTGCGGTGTCTTCCTTACCCGGAGATATCGAACCCTGCGGTGTCTTCCTTACCCGGAGATATCGAACCCTGCGGTGTCTTCCTTACCCGGAGATATCGAACCCTGCGGTGTCTTCCTTACCCGGAGATATCGAACCCTGCGGTGTCTTCCTTACCCGGAGCGATATCGAACCCTGCGGTGTCTTCCTTACCCGGAGATATCGAACCCTGCGGTGTCTTCCTTACCCGGAGCGATTTCGAACCCTGCGGTGTCTTCCTTACCCGGAGCGATATCGAACCCTGCGGTGTCTTCCTTACCCGGAGCGATATCGAACCCTGCGGTGTCTTCCTTACCCGGAGCGATATCGAACCCTGCGGTGTCTTCCTTACCCGGAGCGATATCGAACCCTGCGGTGTCTTCCTTACCCGGAGCGATATCGAACCCTGCGGTGTCTTCCTTACCCGGAGCGATATCGAACCCTGCGGTGTCTTCCTTACCCGGAGCGATATCGAACCCTGCGGTGTCTTCCTTACCCGGAGATATCGAACCCTGCGGTGTCTTCCTTACCCGGAAATATCGAACCCTGCGGTGTCTTCCTTACCCGGAGATATCGAACCCTGCGGTGTCTTCCTTACCCGGAGATATCGAACCCTGCGGTGTCTTCCTTACCCGGAGATATCGAACCCTGCGGTGTCTTCCTTACCCGGAGATATCGAACCCTGCGGTGTCTTCCTTACCCGGAGATATCGAACCCTGCGGTGTCTTCCTTACCCGGAGATATCGAACCCTGCGGTGTCTTCCTTACCCGGAGATATCGAACCCTGCGGTGTCTTCCTTACCCGGAGATATCGAACCCTGCGGTGTCTTCCTTACCCGGAGATATCGAACCCTGCGGTGTCTTCCTTACCCGGAGCGATATCGAACCCTGCGGTGTCTTCCTTACCCGGAGATATCGAACCCTGCGATGTCTTCCTTACCCGGAGATATCGAACCCTGCGGTGTCTTCCTTACCCGGAGATATCGAACCCTGCGGTGTCTTCCTTACCCGGAGATATCGAACCCTGCGGTGTCTTCCTTACCCGGAGATATCGAACCCTGCGGTGTCTTCCTTACCCGGAGATATCGAACCCTGCGGTGTCTTCCTTACCCGGAGATATCGAACCCTGCGGTGTCTTCCTTACCCGGAGCGATATCGAACCCTGCGGTGTCTTCCTTACCCGGAGCGATATCGAACCCTGCGGTGTCTTCCTTACCCGGAGCGATATCGAACCCTGCGGTGTCTTCCTTACCCGGAGCGATATCGAACCCTGCGGTGTCTTCCTTACCCGGAGCGATATCGAACCCTGCGGTGTCTTCCTTACCCGGAGCGATATCGAACCCTGCGGTGTCTTCCTTACCCGGAGCGATATCGAACCCTGCGGTGTCTTCCTTACCCGGAGCGATATCGAACCCTGCGGTGTCTTCCTTACCCGGAGATATCGAACCCTGCGGTGTCTTCCTTACCCGGAGATATCGAACCCTGCGGTGTCTTCCTTACCCGGAGATATCGAACCCTGCGGTGTCTTCCTTACCCGGAGATATCGAACCCTGCGGTGTCTTCCTTACCCGGAGATATCGAACCCTGCGGTGTCTTCCTTACCCGGAGATATCGAACCCTGCGGTGTCTTCCTTACCCGGAGATATCGAACCCTGCGGTGTCTTCCTTACCCGGAGATATCGAACCCTGCGGTGTCTTCCTTACCCGGAGATATCGAACCCTGCGGTGTCTTCCTTACCCGGAGATATCGAACCCTGCGGTGTCTTCCTTACCCGGAGATATCGAACCCTGCGGTGTCTTCCTTACCCGGAGCGATATCGAACCCTGCGGTGTCTTCCTTACCCGGAGATATCGAACCCTGCGATGTCTTCCTTACCCGGAGATATCGAACCCTGCGGTGTCTTCCTTACCCGGAGATATCGAACCCTGCGGTGTCTTCCTTACCCGGAGATATCGAACCCTGCGGTGTCTTCCTTACCCGGAGATATCGAACCCTGCGGTGTCTTCCTTACCCGGAGATATCGAACCCTGCGGTGTCTTCCTTACCCGGAGATATCGAACCCTGCGGTGTCTTCCTTACCCGGAGTTATCGAACCCTGCGGTGTCTTCCTTACCCGGAGCGATATCGAACCCTGCGGTGTCTTCCTTACCCGGAGCGATATCGAACCCTGCGGTGTCTTCCTTACCCGGAGCGATATCGAACCCTGCGGTGTCTTCCTTACCCGGAGCGATATCGAACCCTGCGGTGTCTTCCTTACCCGGAGCGATATCGAACCCTGCGGTGTCTTCCTTACCCGGAGATATCGAACCCTGCGGTGTCTTCCTTACCCGGAGATATCGAACCCTGCGGTGTCTTCCTTACCCGGAGATATCGAACCCTGCGGTGTCTTCCTTGCCCGGAGATATCGAACCCTGCGGTGTCTTCCTTACCCGGAGATATCGAACCCTGCGGTGTCTTCCTTACCCGGAGATATCGAACCCTGCGGTGTCTTCCTTACCCGGAGATATCGAACCCTGCGGTGTCTTCCTTACCCGGAGATATCGAACCCTGCGGTGTTTTCCTTACCCGGAGATATCGAACCCTGCGGTGTCTTCCTTACCCGGAGATATCGAACCCTGCGGTGTCTTCCTTACCCGGAGATATCGAACCCTGCGGTGTCTTCCTTACCCGGAGATATCGAACCCTGCGGTGTCTTCCTTACCCGGAGATATCGAACCCTGCGGTGTCTTCCTTACCCGGAGATATCGAACCCTGCGGTGTCTTCCTTACCCGGAGATATCGAACCCTGCGGTGTCTTCCTTACCCGGAGATATCGAACCCTGCGGTGTCTTCCTTACCCGGAGATATCGAACCCTGCGGTGTCTTCCTTACCCGGAGATATCGAACCCTGCGGTGTCTTCCTTACCCGGAGATATCGAACCCTGCGGTGTCTTCCTTACCCGGAGATATCGAACCCTGCGGTGTCTTCCTTACCCGGAGATATCGAACCCTGCGGTGTCTTCCTTACCCGGAGATATCGAACCCTGCGGTGTCTTCCTTACTCGGAGATATCGAACCCTGCGGTGTCTTCCTTACCCGGAGATATCGAACCCTGCGGTGTCTTCCTTACCCGGAGATATCGAACCCTGCGGTGTCTTCCTTACCCGGAGATATCGAACCCTGCGGTGTCTTCCTTACCCGGAGATATCGAACCCTGCGGTGTCTTCCTTACCCGGAGATATCGAACCCTGCGGTGTCTTCCTTACCCGGAGATATCGAACCCTGCGGTGTCTTCCTTACCCGGAGATATCGAACCCTGCGGTGTCTTCCTTACCCGGAGATATCGAACCCTGCGGTGTCTTCCTTACCCGGAGATATCGAACCCTGCGGTGTCTTCCTTACCCGGAGATATCGAACCCTGCGGTGTCTTCCTTACCCGGAGATATCGAACCCTGCGGTGTCTTCCTTACCCGGAGCGATATCGAACCCTGCGGTGTCTTCCTTACCCGGAGATATCGAACCCTACGGTGTCTTCCTTACCCGGAGATATCGAACCCTGCGGTGTCTTCCTTACCCGGAGCGAGCGCGTTACAGCTACATCACATATGATAAAATTTTAAAACAACTTTATGGAGAAACAGGACTGAAGACTAGCAAATAAAAATTAGACTTACATACGTGCAAGGATTATTCAGTGAGTAGCTCAAATTAAATAAGTATGTATATTATACATCGAAAATTGATATTCAACAAGAATACTGTTCAAGTGTTCAGTGCAAAAAAAGAGAAGGCTTGTGATCATCATGGTCGCAATCTGCCTTCAACTGCGATTTGCTTTTTGCCCCTCTCATTTCGATTATCAAAGTGACACGCTCGGGTCAACATCTTCGAACTGGATACAACATCCCCTTACACCCAAACTCAACCCGTGGCGATAAAGTACATAGAAAGTGACCGCGTTGAGAATTCATCTTCAAGCCGGTACCACAATATATCAGTCGAGTTTCATGATGTTGTGGATCATTTTTGTTTTTGTTTTCTTTAAACATGCAATTTCTACTCACTTTTGAAATACATATATGTTCTTCTTGAACTTCTCCGTTTTTTTAAAAGTTTTCACGAATTCAGTTTGTCTGTTTCTAACTGTACATTCCCTCATCTTCTTATTAATATATGTATATTTCTTTTCGAATTTCTATTACTCTTCAAATAAGAATGTATTAGTCGGGTGAAATTTCAATGTTACCTGCAGTAAAGCCAGAAGGGTAAATCTTGGCAGTTTCCAGTGATTTTCCAGGGTTTACAGACCCATTATCAGTAGAAATCGTATCTGAAAAACTTTTTCCCTGCATGGTTCCGTTTAATACAAACCTAACATTGCAAGAATTTCGGTACCAGTTTTTGGACTAACTAAAAATTTACTATTGAAAAAGTTTACTTTAAAAAAAATAGATAATCGTGTAAAATCCCAAGTTATTCGCGACAACTCATTTTTGATCCGCATTACAGTTTACGTTTAGGTAGGAAAACATCAAACAAGCAGTCATATTAACCCAAGTACAGGAAATAACAATAGAAAAAGATTTTTAAAAAAAACGAAATGTAACTTTCCATCAATTCTCAACTTGTACAATCCTTCTTCAACGGAATACGGAGGCGGTTGTGCATCTGGAACAAAAACGCTGGCTTGTTAACTTTCTTTTTCACATTTTTTTGTAGTTTCTGCTGTAGCAAAATTACATTCCGAAAAGAAATCAAATCACCGAAAAAATTCGTTAGGCTGTATTTTTTTGAATTTTTTTGTAAGTGAAAAATTTAACTGTAAGTTTCCAAATTGATTATTTTCGTTGGGAAGCCAGAGCAAGTCGAAGCAATCATAAAAGAACCCTTTCTTCTTCTTTGAAAAAAAATAGGGTTAACTGCAATTGAAGTCGGCGATCCGGTAGAGCGGTCAACTTTCTAATGCCTCTCTCCTCCTATGGTTTCCTACTCTTCCGGGTTGAACCCTCTCTCCTCCTATGGTTTCCTACTCTTCCGGGTTGAACCCTCTCTCCTCCTATGGTTTCCTACTCTTCCGGGTTGAACCCTCTCTCCTCCTATGGTTTCCTACTCTTCCGGGTTGAACCCTCTCTCCTCCTATGGTTTCCTACTCTTCCGGGTTGAACCCTCTCTCCTCCTATGGTTTCCTACTCTTCCGGGTTGAACCCTCTCTCCTCCTATGGTTTCCTACTCTTCCGGGTTGAACCCTCTCTCCTCCTATGGTTTCCTACTCTTCCGGGTTGAACCCTCTCTCCTCCTATGGTTTCCTACTCTTCCGGGTTGAACCCTCTCTCCTCCTATGGTTTCCTACTCTTCCGGGTTGAACCCGATATCAGGAAATTAACGCATTGTCCTAACTAATGCTATTTTATACACCCTCCACCACCAATTTTCAAATCGCTTCTTGTCTTTTACATAGAAATTAAATGTTTAAATGCATGATGAAATATAGTTATAGATTTATTGTTGACCGCTTTGAAAAAGGTAAGAATCAACATGTTTTTTAGAATCGGGAACCTTTTTTGGAGGTTCTTTTCACTCTTTTGCAAATAGCTTTTGCAAATGACATTTATAAATATACTGTTTTTAACAACTAGCCGGGCTGTTTGGTGTAAGAAATGAGCACTTCAGAGCAAATAAACAGCCCATCCACACAGATCTTGTTGATATTCACTGGATTCACACGGTGGACGAAGGACAGCAGGAGGACATTGTCTGCCGATATCTAAATGGGGGAAAGGCTAAATCGAAACATCATCGAACTTCTTTATCCATCTCCTTCTCTCTCTCCGTCTCTATCTGTTTCTTAATCATTCTCTCATTTTCACTCTCTCTCTACCTGCCCATAAACTTTTCTCTTATTCTCTTACTCTCTGTGTCTCTTGCTATTGCTCTCTCCTTTTCTATTCCTTCTTATCTCTCCTTGTCTCTTTTTCTCTCTAGTTTTTATTATAATTTTCGATGACTACTCTCGTTATTGGTTTGAATGACACCTCGTCCTTTCATTTATCTCATCATCGCTTTATTCAGTCTTTACATTGAAAATCAGAAATTTTCATATTTTCTCTGAAAAATTTTTTGGAGCAGACCAGGGAATTTTGAACTTCTTTTTTTAACAAGGAAAAGTTGTGTAGGCAGAACCTCAAAAACATGCTGCTGAATAGCGACGACGAGGCGAGTTTCCTGTCCTCTGGGAAGGGCGAGTTTAGTTTCAACTGCAGACGAGGCGACGCCTTCTTGACGCGAGCGCAGACTCAGACGAAACAGGGACGAGGACTGAGGCTGACAGGGCGTAGCCGTGCATTCCAGAGCCACGTCGCCTCTCTCGGTGGAGAGTGTGAGCGAGATGTTACTGGAAGAAAGGACGCAGCGAGTTTATTGTGTGTTAATGAATGGGATCAGCTCAAAAACTTTAAAAGTCGGTTTTTTGTGTGTAGTATTAGGTAATTTAAGCTTCGCTTCTGTGAAATTCGCTTAAGTGAAAATGATTCCACTTCAGGAAAAGAAGAAATCGGATGTGTTCGTGCAAAAAACCAAAGGTTGTGGAACTTGAATTTTTTTTGGCTATCGCCTCAATTAATGATGGTTTTTACATGTTTACTAGTTTTCAGCGTAGGCATTGTATGGATCTAGATATGAGCGAAACGCTAACGTCCTATCATCTTGAACGGCTGTCGCTTTGATAGTGATTCCAGTTCCAATGCCTACTCCAGTCAAGTTTCTGATGAAGGGAAGGGTCTGAAATGAATAAGACTTACCATTCATTCATTAATTAATTATTTCCTCTTTTAACTAATTAATCACTTTAAGTTTGATATATTCATTCTTTGGAAGAGTCAATGGAGCGAATGTACACACAAAAAAGGATGAGTTTGGGAAAGTAATCTAAAAAAAAGATCAATGAAAATCTTAGTATTGCCAGTGTTGAGATGTGGTGTGGTTTAGTAGAATGAGTTCGGACGTTTCGCTTTATTTAAAGCATCATCAGCGATATTGCAAGTACTCTCAAAGCAATAAAAATGTATGTTATTTGCAAAGAAAAATGAGAACTATTCACATGAAACGCAATCTCACTAAAAACAAAAGAACGCAAAAATCGAAAAACCAATAAAAAGAGAAATAAATAAATGTTGAGACCTCTCGCCCTATAGAGCGAGGGAATTCACAGATTGGGCAGAGATATAAGGGCTAGTTGATTCATTTCATCAGCAAGTTCATTACGATTGTTGAGGTCAGGCATATTGTCGTTTATAAGTGAGAATTCTGTTATTCGTCGGCGCTCAATATTGGGTTCTACTTGCAGTATAGCGTCCGTTAAAGTAATACTAGAGCCTGAATGCTTAACAAGAGCATGTTGAGCAAACGCATTCGAGCTATAGGATGGAGCAGTTGGGTTGTTTCCTGCTCGGGAATGCTCGGAGGCTCTAACGTAAACTGGCCGGCCAGTTTTTCCTATATAAAAGCTGCCACATGTACAGGAGATCTTATAAACACAACCTGAGGTATTACAACAACCGACCTTTCCATTAGGGCAAAAAATGCAGGATCTAGGTTTAGAGCAAACAATATCATGCGAACGATTCCGACTGAGAATTTTTTCCAGAGAAGGGGAAATTTTCTCTAAAACATCTACATTTTCAAGATCAACATCATGGATGGCTCTGCGTATGTCTTTAGTAAAAGCATCAGAAATGTAAGGGATAGTAAAACCTATTCTGCCCTCATTTCGCGCTTTCGATTGCTGTGTCTTAGAGATACGAGTTTTAGAAGACACAGCATAACCGTTATCAGAAAGAATAGAAAGAGCTTTCGCTCTTGATTCTGTGCGAAACTTTCTAGAACTTACAGACAACGCGGTACGTATAGTGTTAGTAACAATAGCACGTTTAACATGAGCAGGATGAAATGACGAAGAGTGTACGATAATGTTCTTGTTAGATGGTTTTCTATAATATTTATTGAGAATTTTGTTGTCTGATAATATGAGAGAGATATTGAGAAAAGGAAGATTATTCTCTGGAGCCTTTTCTCTAGTCAACTTGATGAGTGGTGCCTTGGCATTGAGGAAAGTAAACAGTTCATCAATGGCTTTCTGCTCCGTACTGATAACAATGTAATCGTCTATATATCGTTTGAATAGAACAATGTTACATATGAGAGCTGAGTCTTCAATAGAATGCATGTAAGATACAGCCAAGAGAGGAGCGAGGCGATTACCCATTGCTAGGCCTCTTTTTACCATTGAATGAGAAGTGATGGCATGAAAGGCACAATTCAAGAAGTTGTCTTATATCAATTTGTGATCATGAGTTCCGAGCTTGATAAGAAACTCATTGAAATGCATTTATCTGATACTTCCTTATATTGTCCATCTACAAAATCAGAATTTGCACGTTCTTCTAAAAATCTTTATGGTACATTCACCTCACTCGCGAATAAGGCTGATTTTTTTTCTAGTCTCATATCACGTTTGATTGACAATCATGCCCGCATACCAATTATCTATATCCTAGTTAAGACTCATAAATTCGATATAGTCCTAGTTAAGACTCATAAATTCGATATATTCGATTGGTGTTTAGTTAACCAACTACCTCTTTCTCCATCCAAGTCTATCCATATTCACATCGGAGGTCGATCTTTATATTCCTCATACAGTATAAATAATGTTTCCATTTCATATGTATCTCAGATACGTGACCTGGGCATACAAATAGTTTCTTCTTTGCGTTGGAAAGAGGCTGTAGCAGACCGAGTTAAAAAGGCATCCAAAGCAATGTATGCTATGCTCCGTGCGGTAACTGTTAATGATCCTGGTATACTGGTCAAGTGCTTTAAAACTTACGTAATGCCGCACTTGGACTATGCTTCGAATATATGGAATCCATACTATGGAAGAGATTGTGATGATATAGAGAAAGTTTTGAGGAAATTCACTCGCATAGTTTATCATCGATGTTTCGCAAACGAAGTTAATACGAGGTCTCTTCCTTCTTACCCCAATCGACTTGCCCGCCTTGGATTCGTTTCTCTTTCCAAGAGGAGGAGATTTTCTGACATAGTTATGGGTTTCAAGATCTTCCATGGACTGTCGATAGTAGATAAAAAGCGATTTTTCAAAGAGACTATTCTAACGCGAACTAATATAAATGGCTTATTAGTTCAGGGTAGCAAGAATACAGCTAGAAACAACTCTTATGGAATGCGAATATCCCGCCTTTTCAGCAAACTTCCTCGAAACTTGATTAATAGTATGAACCTGAAATATTTTAAATCCCAATTAAAAAGTGGTGTTCTATCTTTTCTCGTCATGAATTCAGAACTAATTTTTTTTTGTCGTTCAAATTGTTCTACATATATAGGTTTGTTTGTTTTTTTCCCCGTTCAATTCGCTATATTATATTTATATATTTTATCGACATTTTGCAATGCAAAGTTATGGTGAGAGACATTGTAAATAATATTCAAGTGTGGCGACAAGTAATCAAATATCTAAAGTAATGCAAATATCTAAAAGTAAGGCAAATATCTAAAAGTAAGGCAAATATCTAAAGTAAGGCAAATATCTAAAGTAAGGCAAATATCTAAAGTAAGGCAAATATCTAAAAGTAAGGCAAGTATCTAAAAGTAAGGCAAATATCTAAATGCTACTAGTTATTCTCCAGGTCACATATCACATTCTCGTTACGGAGACGATTTATAAACTGCTCTACTGTTCTTGAATTCAGTATTTCACTCGGGATTACGTAAAACATTCTTGAAACACGTAAACCGAAACAATTGAATCTAGACGTCGAAGAAGTACATTCAATAGCAATACCATTCATATTAGTGCGGGTAGAGGAGGTGCTCTTGAAAATGCGTGATTTTTCAATAATAGACTTGTCATTGAAGATCTTCCAACCCATTTTAAGGTCGGCAATCACCCTTCTTTCGGCTAAAGTACTTAGGCCGATTAGATTCAGACGATCTCTGTAACATGGAAGGCTGAGAGGATAATCAGGCTGTGGGAAACATCGATAAAAGAGTATTCTAGAGAAAGATCTCAAAACCTTTTCTAGGAGATCAGAATCCTTCCGGTATATTGGATTCCATAGACAAGAGGCAAAGTCTAGATGAGGTAGAACATATGTATTGAAACACTTAACAAGTACTTGGGAATCATTGATGCTTATAGAGCGGAGCATAGCATACATCGCTTTAGTAGCCTTCATAGTTCGTTCAAGAATCGCGTCATGTCTGCGAAGAGATGGTACTAGTTGGACTCCAAGGTCTCTCACTTGAGTAGATACTTTTAAAACACAGTTATTTAGGTGATAATTGAAAGGAGGAGAAGTTTTGCCTAAGCGTAGATGATAGGTCTTGTTCGAAGATAAAGAAAGATGGTTGGCTACGCACCAATTATACACATTATCTAGACAATTCTGCATTTCGATAGTTCGTTCAGTTATATTGTGAGCACTGTGAGATACATATAACTTAATGTCATCAGCGTATGCTTAATAGCGTATATTCGGATAAGGGCTAAGCACATAATTCAATTCGCTAATGTATAGAGAAAACAGAAGTGGTCCTAATACGGAACCCTGTGGCACGCCAGATGTCACAGGTTGAGGAGCAGATATTGTCTTGCCCATTCGTACAGAAAATATTCGACCGTCAAGAAAAGATTCTAGCCAAGACATCAAAGATAGGGACAAACCGAAACGTGCAAGTTTTGTCAATAACTTAGGTATACTTATCGTATCGAAAGCTTTGGTAAAGTCTAGATAAATCACATCGATAGATAAGCCTTTACTGATATCTTGTGTCCAGTCGTCTTCACAGACTAAAAGATTAGTAACAACAGAAGCACGGGAGCGAAAACCATGTTGATTTTGAGGTAACAATTCGAATTTCGCTAAATGTTCATCGATGATAGCTCTTATCAAACGTTCCATGACTTTAGAAGCAGGGGAGAGAATGGATATTGGTCTATACGAGGACGGTAGGGAAGAGTCTTTCGCTGACTTAGGGATAGCAGTAATCAGAGAATGTTTCCATACGGAAGGTGTCTTACCAAGCCATAAAGAGAAATTGAAAATGTGAGTGAGCGGAAGAGCGAGTGATTTGGCACACTTTTTGAAAACTATTTGAGGAATTCCATCCGCACCGACGCTACCAGTAGGTTTGAGCTTGGAGAGAACTCGGTAAACATTACATGGCAAGAACAAATGATCATCTGGTTGGGGAGGAATAGAATCACCGTAGATTGGAGGAGGAAAGCCATCGTCTTTAGTGAAAGAAGATGCAAACTCGGAAGCTAATAAATCACATTTCGAGAGAGAATCAACAACAGTACAACCAGTAGCAGTTTTCAAACAGCGTGGGGGAGCTGATTTAGGTTTAGTGAGGGAAGCAATATGGCGATACAGGTCAGCTGCTCTCTTCAGTTTTTTCCTCTCACAATACTTATTCCATTTCTTAACTTGTTTGAGAAGGTCTGAACTAGCTTTCATATAAATAGTGCGAATGAAGGGTATTGTAATATCAAGAAAAAGTGAATTTCTGTATTTGATGAGTCTATGTATATAGGAAGGATAAGAGGCAAATGGAGAACGAGGGAGTCGTCTCGGAACATGTAATTCTATCGCATCATGCACTATTTTACAGAAACGATTATACAAATCATCAATATCATGAAAATAGTCAAAACGATTCTCCCATTCTATACTTGAAAAATATTCATTCAGTGCTTCAAAATCAGTTCTAGCGAAATCAAGAATAACATCGCTTTCAGGAAGTGCAAAGGAAAATTGCAAGGTGAACTGAATTCCAGAATGATCACACGAATGAAACGGTGGAATGATGCAAGGGCTAGATACAATATTCTTCTCAGTTGTCAAAAGCCAGTCTATACATTTGGTATGGCGAGTCGGATCATTAAGCATAAGATTATAGCCAGCAGTATCTACGAAAGACCGTAAAATCGTATCAGAAACAATTGACGGATTAGTTAAAAAGTCGCTGTTGAAGTCTCCTACTACGATAGCTGGGAAGTTACAAGATGCTGTTAAGTCTACTAACAAATCGCATAATGTAGTAGTTAGTTCAGCATTGTAATTTGGAGGACGGTAGCAAACTATTATACGACAGAATGAGTTTGCTAAGAACAAATCAACCGCAAAAACTTCACATGTATCACAAAATGATTGTCTAGCGAAAGTTAAATGATCCCGCATTATGAGAGCCACACCTCCTCCTCTAGAGTCTCTATCATTTCTAATAACTTTGTAAGGAAGAAGACCGGTAATTTCTGAATCAGCTACTCTAGAGTTAAGCCAAGTTTCACTAAGAGCTACTACATCTGGTTGCTCTATTTCAAGAAAGGAACGGAACAATGAAAGTTTATTTTTAATTGAACGAATATTGAAATAGAAAGCTTTCAGACCGGTACATGATCTCAGTTTGACGTCTTCGGCGTAGGATTCGTCTGGCTTCGAATGAGGGCGCTGCTTGTTCGTGCCGACTTCGGAGCTCGTACTGTTATGTTCTGACTGCTTCGAGCATTTGGAAAGGCGGAGTAGCGCGGCTGTGCTGGAGATCGTCGCTTTTGGTCTGCTTCATTCCGGGGCATCAATTCACCATCGAAGATGACGTAGTCTTTTCCTTCCGATAATAACTTACGTTTCTCTTGTCTTAGCAAGTACTCTCTCTCTCTTTGCTCTTTAGTATAAGACTGGGTCGGACATTGATTCCTTGGAATTGATTATTCTTGCGTAGTAAGGCACTCTTTGAAAGAAACAGTCTTTGATGTCCTTTGGTGGGGAAGATTACTTTGAGAAGTCTAGACGAACTCGTTCCTGGCGTATTCGGCGGCTTTCCCATTCTGAAGTGAGAGATTCCACCGACGGCGATACCAGATGCGTCTAGAAGACTGGTAATGAGTTGAGAATCGTGCTGAGTCTGTGCGGAAGGACGAGCATCGGTGTTTTCAGGAGCCCTCTCGATGACGACGGAGCGAAGCCTTTTCTCCTCATCGATCTCCTTTCGGATGGTCTCTTGGCTGACGGAGCTTGTGTAGAACTTGTCGAAAAGAGCGTTGCAGGTTCTCAGGAGAAGTACGACGTGGAGTGGAAGAGAAGGTGTCTTCTCTTCCGCGTCAAGAAAGTCTTTCAGAGATTTTTGTTGGAGAGCTGCATCTTCATTTGTTGTCGAGGCCGACATAATTGCGAATAGGCAGTAGAAATGGAAATTAATTGGAGCAAGTAGAAAGGTCACCGCTCGATATTGAGAACAGAGTGGTGAGTGTATATTAAAGTCAAATTGATGTATCGCTTTTGTTACCGTATTTGACAATTGTTTAGCTGATCTATTCATTCCTCATTTTCAATTGTAATTAAATTTGTGCGTTATTGCATCGAAAGATGTAGATAAAAAATATATATATATAGCTCACGTAGGCGATGATGTTAAACAATTCAAAGTCCGACCAATAATATCCGGTTGCGGAGGACCTACTGATAGAATTTCTTGGTTACTGTGTACAATACTCACTCCAGTATTCCAATGTATTTTAACTCGTCTTCATAACAAAATGAGTCTCCTATCTAATATCCGCAACCTGTCTGATACTAACTTGGTATGCGAAAGCTTCGATGTAGAATCTCTCTACACAAACGTGTCTAATGCAGATGCTATAA
Source organism: Allodiplogaster pararmata (assembly GCA_964056735.1). Lineage (NCBI taxonomy): Eukaryota > Metazoa > Nematoda > Chromadorea > Rhabditida > Diplogasteridae > Allodiplogaster > Allodiplogaster pararmata. Next base: position 3,891,906 of record OZ057403.1, read on the forward strand.
CTGCGGTCATCGATGTTGTTACGAAAAATCGCACTATTTTCAATTTTCTAGGTTTCCGTGTTGATGATATAAGACAACTTCTTGAATTGTGAATTTCATGCCATCACTTCTCATTCAATGGTAAAAAGAGGCCTAGCAATGGGTAATCGCCTCGCTCCTCTCTTGGCTGTATCTTACATGCATTCTATTGAAGACTCAGATGTAACATTGTTCTATTCAAACGATATATAGACGATTACATTGTTATCAGTACGGATCAGAGAACCATTGATGAACTGTTTACTTTCCTCAATGCCAAGGCACCACTCATCAAGTTGACTAGAGAAAAGGCTCCAGAGAATAATCTTCCTTTTCTCAATATCTCTCTCAAATTATCAGACAACAAAATTCTCAATAAATGGTATAGAAAACCATCTAACAAGAACATTATCGTACACTCTTCGTCATTTCATCCTGCTCATGTTAAACGTGCTATTGTTACTAACACTATACGTACCGCGTTGTCTGTAAATTCTAGAAAGTTTCGCACAGAATCAAGAGCGAAAGATCTTTCTATTCTTTCTGATAACGGTTATGCTGTGTCTTCTAAAACTCGTATCTCTAAGACACAGCAACCGAAAGCGCGAAATGAGGGCAGAATAGGTTTTACTATCCCTTACATTTCTGATGCTTTTACTAAAGACATACGCAGAGCCATCCATGATGTTGATCTTGAAAATGTAGATGTTTTAGAGAAAATTTCCCCTTCTCTGGAAAAAATTCTCAGTCGGAATCGTTCGCATGATATTGTTTGCTCTAAACCTAGATCCTGCATTTTTTGCCCTAATGGAAAGGTCGGTTGTTGTAATACCTCAGGTTGTGTTTATAAGATCTCCTGTACATGTGGCAGCTTTTATATAGGAAAAACTGGCCGGCCAGTTTACGTTAGAGCCTCCGAGCATTCCCGAGCAGGAAACAACCCAACTGCTCCATCCTATAGCTCGAATGCGTTTGCTCAACATGCTCTTGTTAAGCATTCAGGCTCTAGTATTACTTTAACGGACGCTATACTGCAAGTAGAACCCAATATTGTGCGCCGACGAATAACATAATTCTCACTTATAAACGACAATATGCCTGACCTCAACAATCGTAATGAACTTGCTGATGAAATGAATCAACTAGCCCTTATATCTCTGCCCAATCTGTGAATTCCCTCGCTCTATAGGGCGAGAGGTCTCAACATTTATTTATTTCTCTTTTTTATTGGTTTTTCGATTTTTGCGTTCTCTTGTTTTTAGTGAGATTGCGTTTCATGTGAATAGTTCTCATTTTTCTGTGCAAATAACATACATTTTTATTGCTTTGAGAGTACTTGCAATATCGCTGATGATGCTTTAAATAAAGCGAAACGTCCGAACTCATTCTACTAAACCACACCGCATCTCAACACTGGCACTACTAAGATTTTCATTGATCTTATAACTCTTCACGATGCTCGTCACTCAGCATTCAACATTTATGCTAAAAAAGGCATACATGTCATTTATGAATAGAAACAATCTGAAAGTATTCCTGCGCGTAAGTATGAAAGTATTCTAGAAAGGGCATACACTCAATGAATGAATGGGATACTTTTGAAAGTATGCCCTGGTGGCTCTCTTCCTTTTCTTGGCACTTATTCAATCTGCAAACCCGGTTGACTTAGGTTGCTCTATATACGGTTATTTTATCGATTGCTTCAAAGAGGAAAAGCACACATATCGTGTGAATCATTCAACCCAGCCATTCTGGAAGAAAGGCATCGGGAAAAAAGTTTGATTGTGAACCGCTCTCCTTGAAAAAGGCCCCTCGGGAAAGTCACAAACAAAGAAAAAAATTTAGAATGAAAAACCCAAGAAACAGCATACATACTTTCTTTTTGTAGACAGCACACTTTCAAAGTATATTTACAATTAGCATACTTTCATTGTTTAGACAGCAGGCATACTTTCAAAGTATCCCTAGCATACTTTCATTTTATTACTATTCATACTTTCAAAGTATGAATAGTAACACTTGTGTGCGGAACAATTTGGAATACTTTTGAAGTATATAGTTCCATTTTCATGCTTTCGAAAGTATGACTATTAATACGCTTTTTTGTGTGTACATATACACGATCAGTATTGTTATGGTTGCTATTAGCATTGCACAGGTAAGCAAATAGTTGAGCTCGAATTTTTTTAGTTGCCCAACACTAGATCGAAGATTCTTTTTTGAGTTCTTCACTCTACGTTAAAACTCGTCACTATCGAGAAAAATGTTCCAATGAATTTTTCTTTGAATTTCTCCACTCAGAATAGTTCACATAGAATTGTATAATTTCTAAATATTGTATGATATTCGTTTTCTATTCGAGTTTTTCAATTCAAGCGAAATAAACTTTTGAATTTTAAAACATTATAGAAAGAACGAATGGAATGTCTAAGACTTTTAATTTTTTCGTTCATCTATTACTTGCGATAGACATTTTACTTACTGATTTTCAGGAGAAACTCAAAACCATAAGCATCTACGACATTTGAATATCAATTGAAACTAACAGGGAGAAGAAACTGTTGAGCCATTTTTGTAAAAAAGCAATATCCATATGAGAGAGGCCCTCGAAGTCAACGATAAGAACTCTGTTTGTCTACTTCTTCCCAGTCTTATCAGTTGACTCATCCGGAAAACTGACTAACTAGTAAGTTTTTTTTTAAACCTTTCTTATTTAAAAATCATTTTGCTCTTTTCATCTCACCTAATAATTTTATTTGAACTCATTTACCTTTTAAAAATCTTCGAATTCTAATTTACACAGTTGAAAGGCAGTGACGCAATGGTTAAGATTAAATGTCCACCGGGCGATATCGAACCCAGCAATCTCGTCTCAAACCGGGATCGTGCGTTATCATAACACAACGGGGTCACATTGCTATTAGTGCGATAGTGTTATATTTTTATTTATTTTATTTATTTATTCATACATCAATACTGATGTGACAAAACATAAGATAACTCATACAATAGTGAGCGTTGTTCTTGACAATAACATCTGAACAATGATTTTCTAGAATAAGAAAGGAGAGAGAAAGCAAAAAAAGGGAACAACTCAGAGATTAGGTAAGTGCAGATCGAGAATTTCAAGAACATTTAGCATCTTGAGCCTCTTTTTGAACACATTAGAGTTAGGAGAAGTCATAACTTGAGCAGGTAAATTAATCATCCACCTAGACGTTCTTACTCCAAAACAATTGAAAGTTAACCTCTTATTTGTGAAAGGTATGTGGAAATTAAAGGCGGATGTTCTACCATTACACGGTTTGAACACATAAAAGGTACTAACTTTAAGATCAACTTCACCTCGGATTATTTTGAAAGCGTAAGTGAGATCATTAATGATTCTCCTACAATATAGAGAGGTCAAATTTAAAGTATTCAAACGATTCTCATAACTAATATTAGGAGAGCAGTTTAAATTACATCTAAAATAGAGAAGTTTAGTAAATATATGCTGGACCTTCTCTATTTTCCTAATATCATTTTTTAAATGAGGAGACCAAACCGATGAAGAAAATTCACAAATCGGTAGAACATATGATTTGTAACATCTTACATATATATCTGGTGTGATACATGAAATAATTCTGAATAAGGCATAAACTGTTTGTAATGCCTTCCGACATAAAAGCTCATATTGTGATTTGAAAGACAGGGAATCATCTATTAAAATACCTAAATCTCTAACAGAGGTTGATTTCGTGAAAAGAGTATTTGGACTTACATAATAGGTTGAGCATGGGTTTTTATTACCTAAATATAGAACAATGCATTTCTTTTCAGCTATTGCCAACTGCCATGTATCGCAATACCTATCGAATTGATTTATTGCTAAACAGAGTTGGGATTTAGCGATTTGAGCACCTAGTTCATCATAAGAAATATACAACTTAATGTCATCAGCGAACAGCTGAATACTAACTGAGGGTAAGTTGGAAAAAATTCGAGGCAAATCGTTGATATAGATCAAGAAGAATAGCGGCCCTAAAACCGATCCCTGTGGGACTCCAGATGATATTTCTCTAGTGTCACTAAATGTTCGGTTGACCTTAACACTGAAACAACGTCCTGTTAGAAAACTTCTAGTCCATCTCAAAAGATTTCCACGAATGCCTAAACTTTCTAGTTTGTGGAGAAGTTTACAATGCGAGACAACATCAAAAGCCTTAGTCAAGTCATAATAGAGACAATCGACAGATTTACTTTGGTCGAGGGCTCTCGTCCAACTATTAGTTACCGAAAGAAGCTGAGATTGAACTGATCTTCTAGGAACGAAACCATGTTGCTCTTCAGAAAATATAGAATGCATGTCCATCCACTTTGATATCCTATCACGAACTATGCGTTCGAAAACTTTAGAAGGTGTGGGCGTGATTGCGATAGGTCGAAAGTTGTCTACATTCAAGGGTGGAGATTTTTTTGGAATAGGAGTGATGTAAGATATTTTCCAAAGAGAAGGAAAATGGCCAAGTTTAAGAGAGAAATTGAAAATATAGCTTAGTGGTTCTGCAAGCGACGAAGCGCATTCTTTGTAAAATTTCTGAGGAATAGAGTCAGATGTCTGCGTAAGAGAAGGAGACAGCTTTTTTAAATAGTACATTGACGTCTCCGGGAAGAATAAGCATATCAGTTAGGGAATGATCAATAACTCTATCAACATTCGGAATCAAACCATCATCGATTGAGAAAGCGGAACAGAAAAAATCGGATAGAGCACTAGCTTTAGCTTCATCCGTGTGAACAAAAGAACCAACTAAATCTGTGAAAGATGGAATCGAAGAATGGGATTTTAGACGATTTCCTACGTATTGATAGAACTTTCTAGGATCGGAGAAGAAAGCCTTCTGTCGATTTATTTCAAACTTCTTGATTTCCTTGTCAAGTTTTCGAGAAGTGCGTTTGAATAATTCTAGAACAGTGGGAACATGAATTTTAGAGAAAAGGGCTAATTTATGCTCGAAGAGGTTACGGATGTGCTCAGGATAAGTTTCAAAAGCAGCTTTCCTACGTTTTCTAGGGATAAATTTCTCAATTAAAGACTTCGCAATAACATTCAATCGATCAACTAGGTCATCTACAGAAATGAAATCATCGAAAACAAGTGTCCAGTCCATATTTGATAATAGCTTATTGATATCTGCATAACTGGCCCGGTTGAAATCAAAAACTTCTACAACAGGTTGTGGGTTCGAAAGTAAAAATACAGAAAAAGTAATCGAATTGTGATCAGAGTTAGAGAACGGAGGACAAACTTTACAATTAGAGATACAGTCAGCTTTAGCAAGAACTTGATCTATTATTTTCTTACCATGTGTAGGCTCAGTTACAAATTGATGAAGAGAAAAGTCTGTACACAAGTCGATAAGAGGCTCAGTTGAAGAACATTTTTTTTTGTCAACAACAATTTCTAAGTTGAAATCACCACAAAGTACAGATTGTTGAGGTACCGCTAACAGTTGAGTAAGAACATCGAAAAAGGCATTATTCTGATGCACAGTAGTGTTTGGCGGTCGATAGCATATAATGAAACGTGTTCTGGAGAGTGATAAGTTGCATAAGAGATCGAAAGCTAAGACATCAGCTGATATTTTAGTCTTGAGAGTTACAACAGAGTATATTAAATGATTACGGAGAAAAGCACAGACACCACCACCTCTTTTTGAAGTTCTATCACAGCGGAGCACACAATAAGGCAGATTAGCTGTCAATGAGGCATCTACTATGTTTTTATTTAACCAAGTCTCACTACATAATAGAATATCTGGTTGTGTTGATGACAAATAATGGTAAAGTAGATCAATTTTGTTTTTGAGGGAACGTGCATTGAAATAAGAAACAGAGAATACTGAACTAGATTTATTGGAAGTTGAAAATAAAGATCTATAACATAGTCCTTTCTGGATCAGTTTCCCTGATTAGAAGATGTTGGTAACCGCAAGGGGGGCGGTAGAGTTCTTCGTGCTCCTCCAATTTCTTCTTTCAGCCACAGATCATCCTTGTAGAGAACCCAAGTCGACGATGGATTAGACAGACGGAGTTCTTTCAGTTGAGCTCGCTTTGCATTCCAGGTCATCAACTCATCAGGCGTCATTGACTTCCTGATGAAAACCCCCTTCCAACGGGGGTTTGAACGGATGGAAGAAGCTGAACGAAGTCCTGCCAACATGAAAGAACGAGCAGGAAGCATTACTTTGAGTAACCTACGATTACCTTGACCCATTCTGAAAACGGCTTCTGGTCTAACTTGAATATTGAGATCATCCAGAAGAGACTGGACGATAGCCTCGTCATGGACGACCCTCTCGCTTGCTGCTGGAGAGAGACTTTCTGGAAGACCCGCGATGACCAGAGAACGTGCCCTTCTGTGAGACTCTTGATCAGAAGTAGTTGACAAGAAGGCGGAAGGCGACCCAGATGATTTCAGTGTCGCGCTAGGGGGAAGGGATGTTGAATTGCAATGACATGTCTTGGAAGATATGGCTTCGAGTGTAGACGAAAGCATGGTTATGATCCGAGAAATGGATTTCCAAAGTGGAATCGATATTCCGTCTGGAGCATCTAATGTAGCGAAGGCGACAGCTTCGGCAACTGTTTCGGAGATTGAGACACTGGCGGAGGGAGATTTGGTCGAAGGAGAAGACTTCGGAGATTTTGGGGAGGAATTCTTTTTGGTTCTTGGCATTTTCGTGTTGAGTTAACGAAAATCAATATCAGAGCGAATTGTCCAGTCACCACTCACTGTGAGGGAAAGGAAAATATGATATATGAAAGGATGCCTTGTTCTCTTAGTCACGCATGCTAATTAAGCAGTGGTTCAATCACTTTTTGGATATGTTTTTCTGCTGTGAATAGAAAATGAAGAAAATCTTCAAAAATAAAGTTTTCAAAAGTACCGTTGATGAATTCTAAGTTATTATAGATATAATGTTTTGTATCTAGGCAAACACTTGAAAGTCCAAATCGACTGGCGAAGCCGTAAATAAATGTTACAAATTACGGTAGTTGAACACACTATAAAAACTCTGAGAACTCTCATCCTTCACTTTATTGTAAACATGGAAGATGAACAAGGAGCACCGGTGTATGGTTTCAGGGAAGCTGGTAAGTTTTTCGTAATTTTTTGGGTTTTCTATAAAATGGAAAAAAATCAAAAATTATATAGAAATCTTTTTTGTATGACATGCTTCAGAAGATTCAAAAAAAATCGTTTAACATGACGTGTGGTAATGAGTATCATTAAAATTCAAAGATTAACACCTGTTAATGTTCTAAGGTCTTGTTGATAAATAGCTTGGATCGAATTGAGTTCATTATTGAATAATTTTCTAATCATGTGCAATAAGTTAAATCATCATTATTAATTCTTGACTCGTGAACAGCTAATGTAAAAATAGCACGAAACGTTCTTTAGGATTGATCTGATAGCCTGCTTTTGCTAATATACGTTGTTTTATAAAGTAAAATATTTCAACAGAGCATTCAGAATTGTGCTTGGCTCTCTTGTCTTGCTATTCCAAATTAAATTCGTTAACAGAGCGAAATAATTTTCGGGTTAAACTAACGACTTCATTTTGGCCTATGCATACAAACTTTAGGCTCTTATTCTCTCATGGGCATACTCTGCGTCTTGTCTTGCAGACATTGGAATGCTAGACGAAAAATTGGCTTTAAACGCTAGACGAAAATTTTCTTCATAGGTGATCATTTTGAGCATCAGAGGTTCCGGTTTGTGAAAAAAATATTTTTTACATCAAAAAATTTTTTTACGAAAAAAAATTTTTACATTAAAAAACGCTCAGGCTTAGTAAAATTTTACGCTAGCGAGGCCGTATCAAGCATGCCACTCTGCACTGTCTGGCGTATATTATGCCAGGAGCATATAAGAGCCAAAATTTATCTTCTTTTCTAGATTTTCTTCAAAACATCTGCAATGAAAAGTTCTACAATTTCAGCTCATCACAAATGATATTTTAACGCTGTTCAAATAGAGTCCTGATAATCTTTAATTTGTATAATTGCGGATATAAAGATTTCCTAAGTCTCATTAGTTCCGTTGCTGCGTTAGAGTTTCCTCGAGATCTCCAAAGCGACAACATCGATGTACCATGCTGCTTTCTAATTCTCTCTCTGTCTCTCTCTCTCTCTTTCTTTCTTTCTTTCTTTCTTTCTTTCTTTCTTTCTTTCTTTCTTTCTTTCCTTCTCTTTCGCTCAATCTCTTTCTCTTACTTTTTCAAAGCTCTTCCAATAATGCTGTCTTTTTTTAATTATTAAAAAGGTATGCAATTAGTCGAGGTTTTAAAAAACGGTTTTTTAAAGGAAAAGAGTATCTGCAACGCTTTGGTTGGGTGCTCACAGCATTGTTCATCATCCTCTACCAAGTGTACACGCGGTTCATTAGACCTCATCTAGAGAAACTGAGTGAGCTGGAGGCTTTGCAGAAGAGAAAGAAATTTGGTTCGTATGATTTAAAACTTAGAAATTAAATAAATAAAAGGAATTATGTAACCTAAATTAGTTTTTCAATAAAAAATTTTCCCTTAATGTTCCCATAAGTTAAAAAAGACTTTTCTAAAACAAATCTGAAAGAGTATGAAGGGGAACTTGTTAAGATCAAGCAGTTCACAGCAAAATCAAGGATCGAATCGATGCTGCACGTGCAAAGCAGCAGGAACTGCATGACGCTGTAAATATTCCTCTCTTCTCTTTTCTGCCGCTTTAACTTTGCCGAATCTTCAAAGTAAAAAAAGGAGTTTTTCTTCATGTCGTGGTAAAAGCGGGATGACATGCCCCTCAGACATCAATCTACACGTATACCTTACAGCAGACATTTTTACAATGATACGCGGCTTCAAAGGCGAAGGAAAGCAAGAAGACTTGGAAAAAATATGAGTGTTTTTTTAGTGGAGAGATAACTGTGATCTGTTTTATGTTGCTGCCGAAATGGAGCGTCAGCGTCAAGAGAAAGAAGCAGAGAAGCTACGAATCCTCATGGAAGTTCGTTCACTGTACAGCAATCTATTACCATGATAGCTCACAATAGGTCATATTTATACGTTAAAATAAAAAAGTCAACTGCTCTCAGAGCCAGGGACGGTCTTGAGTAATTTGCAGTGTGTTTCTCGAACCCGCACTGCGGGTTAAATCTATGCAAGGAAGATTATAAGAGATAATAACTGTTAATTTTGACAGTGACTGTTCTTGTTTTGTAAAACTTTGAAAAAAAGTCATTATTTGTTGAGGAGCTCGAGAAAGAATCTGTTCTAAAAAACGCCCTGGGCGCGCAAGCAGTCAGGGAACTCAGAGTGAAGCACAATGAACCAGTCAGTCTTTATTTCTTCAATTAACAGCCTGAGTAAGCCAACAAGCTTCATTTTACCAAGTATTTGTGTTGTTGTTGTCTTGCCCAACGGGTGGATCTTCCTTCGCGAGACACTGGAGGAAGTCGTTGTTGTTGTTGTAGATTGCCCGCCGTAGGTCTCCGACTGGGTAGACGAGGTCTTCTTTGACATGGCTCAGAAAACAATAACCTTACTTACATCATTTATCTAATTACATTATTTCTCTTTCTCTCTCGGGGTTTATTTATTTATTTATTTTTTTTATTTATTTATTTATTTATTTATTTTTTTTTTCCCTTTTTTTTTTTTCCCCTTTTTTTTTTTTTTTTTTTTTTTTTTTGAGAGAGAGAAAGGAATCACTGGTATAAGAACTTAACAACAGACGTCGGGCTATTCCACAAATCTATACTTCTTAAAAGTGTGTGGTCACAGCGACACGAGAATAAATGACTAGTTGTATGTGGCTCTTCTAAACATTTTGGGCAAAGAGGTGATAGGGCAGCTCCTATTCTGTGTAGGTAGCTGTTAAGGGAACTTGCATAGCCACTACGTAGTTGCGATAATGTTATTTGTTGTTCCCTGGGAAGTTGATTCGTTGATTTATGGATTCTGGGAGGTTTCTTACCTAGAACTGGGTTAGGTGAGCAAGATCTAATGAAATTTCTAACAGTTTCAGTATGTATTCTTTTAAGTGCGGCTTTCTGATCACTGTCTACTAGCATAATTTCTAAGTCCTTGGCATGTTTACGAATAGTTCTAGGTGGTTTGGGTTCCATGCATCGACGATGGGAGGGGTGGTTTGGGAGGAGTCTTGCTCTTGCAACGAATTGCTTGGTAAGCATCGTGTTGTGCTCCTTTATGGGTAACATTTCGCTTTCTAGAGCTAAGTGCTCTGTGCCGGCCATTGCTAGGTTTCCTGTTGCGATCCGAATTGCTCTATTTTGGTTTGCCTGTAGTTTTTTCCAGTTCGTCTCGGCCAATTGAGGGGAGTAAATTGGTGCGGCGTAGTTGAGAACGGATCTGGTCATTGTTTTGTAGGTTGCAAGAAGGGTGTTTTTCTGTTGGCCCCATGTTCTTCCTCCGAGGGCACGTAGTATATTCAGTCTTTTGGCCGTTCTCTGTTTAAGGTATTCTGCATGTTGTCGGAAGGTGCCGAGTTGGTCTAAGACGACACCGAGTATTTTGGGTGTTTTAGTTGTCGGCAGAAGGGTTCCGTGGATTTCTACCTTGGGTTCTTTTTTACATTCGCCTGTATGGGTTGTGAAAAGGGTGACCGTAGTCTTTTCCTTGGATATGATCATTTTACGTTGTTCCAATTCTTCTACGAGTTTCGGTAGGAAGTGGTTGATCTGATCTTCACAGGTTTCAATACAGGGGCTTGAGGAGAGAATTGATATGTCGTCGGCGTAGGCTGTCATCTGCGTTTTTCCTGTGGGTTGCGGGAGGTTGTTTATGTAGAGATTGAATAAGAGGGGGCTGAGCACTGCTCCTTGTGGGACACCAGATCTGCATGTGAGACGTCGACTGCTTTTTCCTTGGAAATCTACCTTGATTGTACGGCCTCTTAGGTAGCTGGACATCCATCGGACGATGGCTCTTGGCATATTCGTTTCAGTGAGTTTCTTGCAGAGAAGGGATATGTTCACTAAGTCATATGCTGCAGTGAGGTCAAGGGCGACCATGAGAGTGCGGTCCGGGGGTGGTTTCCGATTGAAGCCGTTTGTTATTTTCCCGGTTATTTCCAGGAGTGCGGTAGTAGTCGAGTGCTCTTTGCGGAATCCATGTTGCCAGTCAGCGATTTGAAAGCCTTCCGCCAGGAATGGTAATAAGACCCGTTCGAATGTTTTGGCTATAGGGGATAGTATTGATATTGGTCTATAGCCGTTCAGGTTGCTGGAGTCCTTTCCTGGTTTAGGTAACATTATCACTCTTGCATCTTTCCATCTGGACGGGATAATACCTGTCTGCAGCGTGTTATTGAAGAGGATGCAGAGGCATTTTCTGAAGTTTTCACCGGCCATTTTGAGTAGTAGAGGGCAGATGCCTTCACTGTCTGGGCATTTGGAACCTTTGGTTTTCTTGATTGCTTCTTCGATCTGTGCCAGGGAAATTTGGGGAGCGTCTGTCCGTTTGAGGCCTTTAATTAGTCGTGTTGTGCTTCTTGCTGATTTGTCGACCTCTTTAGGGGCTTGTTTAGCTAATTTTCTGGCAAAAGCGTTTGAGGCAGATGTTGGGCATAGACTTTTCCCGTCGTGGCTGATGGTCAAGTGCGTCGGTTTAATTGATTTGCCGTCGATAGCCTTTATCGTTTTCCAGAGTTTGTTGCCCGGTTCGTTGTGGCTAATTTCAGATATGTACTTTTCCCAAGCCTTCCTCTTTTCGAGGTTGATGCGGAAGGAGATTTCGGCCATTATTGAGGGGAGTGAGGGGTCCGTAGGATTGTCCCTCCTCATTTGGTCCCGTTCTGCAATCAGCTTCTTCACATCTTCACTCAAGTGAGGCGTGTATTTTGGCACCTTTCCACGGGGAATGTTGTTCTTAGCCGCTTTGGTCAAGGTGGTGGTCAGGAATTTGTGCATCTGAACTGAGTTGCCGGCGAATGGGAAATCCATGAGAATCTTGTTGATGTCCCTTTCGAAGCCTTCCCAATTCGCTTTGTTGTAATTTGTATAACAACGTGCGTTTGAGATGCTGGATGGCTGTGTTTCGACGTCAATCAGGCATGGGAGGTGGTCAGAGTTCATTCTGTTGATTGTTGACCAGTTGCAGTCGATGGCTATGTCGTTCGAGGCGAGAGTGATGTCTGGTGATGCTTTTTGTCTTGTGGGCATCTTTGAGTTGTTGAGACATACAAGATCGCTGTCGTCAATGAAGTCGCATAGTTCATCTCCTCTGCTATCCTCCGTACCTTCACTCCAAACTTTATTGTGTGCGTTGAAGTCTCCACCGACAATGAATGGTTTCTTCTGTGTTAGGAGTCGGTTGAAGTTCGGCGCGTATGTGTTGGGGCATGACGATCGAGGTGGGATGTAAATGTTGCAGATTCTTATGGTTCCTTGGTCGGTTGGCACGTCCACGCTGAGTGTTTCGGCTGTCTGGTCCGTTGTTGGGGAGGTCACGTTAGCATAGCGAATATTCTCTTTGACTAGTATCGCAAGTCCGCCTCCAAAGTTGGAGCGGTCTTTTCTTATGATCGTGTAACCTACGATATTCGGAGATGGAATATTAGCATCCATTTTGGTTTCTTGGATGAGTGCTACGTGAACATTCAACTCATGTAAAAGGTCCTCTAGCTCGGTTAGTCGGGCTCTCAGTCCATTAGCGTTCCATTGGATTATCCTCAGGTTAGCTACCGTCTGGGAGGCAGTCTGCTGGATCGGGGCTCTCTCACAAATTCTACATCTCCATTGGGGGTTCCAATCATTAAGATTGTTAAGGTTGGAACAGCGGAAATGTACCCATTTCTTACATTTGCTACAATTAACACAATTCGAAGGCGCGTTAAGAGAGCATACAGAACAAGGCCATCTTGGGCCTGGGTTAGTCTCGATACCAGCGATTTGGAGGAGTGTTCGGATCAGAGACGCTGGGTCTTTCTTATCCGTGTTAGAAAAAATGAGGTTTCGGGGGAAGCCGTCCTCGTTGTCCCTTGCGGGAGATTCCATTGGGAAGTTTTGTTTGGAGGTCCATTGGGTCCGACGCCATGTAGCGTCGTCCACAGTCGCACCGCGTGTAGGTGACCTCCGTCGCGACCAGGAAGTCGTTGAAGCTCTCGACCCTCCAGCGTTATAAGCCCTCTCTCTCTTTTTTTTTCTTCTCTTCTCTCTTTTACCTTTTTTTTTTTGGAGAGATTTAATTGAACATGAAATCAACAACCGAGTGCGGCCTATTCCAAAGGTCGATAGGGCTAAGTGAAACAGGGGTTACAGCGACACGAAAAGATATGTCTCGAAGTATGCGGCTCTATCCTACACAGTGGGCAGAGGGGAGATTCATTGGCCCCTATTCGGTGGAGGTAACTGTTAAGGAAACTAGAGTGGCCGCTACGCAATTGAGACAGAGTTATCTGATTTTCTCTGGATAGTTGGGACGTGGACTTATGTATTCTAGGAGGTTTAGTTCCCAGAACTGGGGGTTGGGTCGACTATTTCTAAGAAAATCTCTGACGGTCTCCGTGTGTATTTTTCTCAGGGCCACTTTATAGTCCGAATCACCTAATACTATGTCTATGTCTTTGGCGTGCTTTCTGACTGCCCTGGGTGGTTTTGCTTCAGTGCAGATGCGGTGAGATGGATGGTTGGGCTGAAGCCTGGCCTTGGCGGTGAATTGTTTGCTGAGCACGAGGTTGTGTTTTTTGACTGGAAGAAGTTTGCTCTCGTATGCCAGGTGCTGAGTGTCCGCAATTGCAAGGTTTCCAGTTGCGATTCGAATGGCTTTGTTTTGTGCTGCTTGCAAGGAAGTCCAATGTGATTCGGCAAGTTGGGGCGAGTAGATGGGTGCTGCGTAAGACAAGACTGCTCTTGTGGTTGCTTTGTAGGTGTTCAGCATTGTTTCGGTCTTCTGTCCCCATTTTCTTTCTGCGATTGCTCGGAGGACATTCAATCTTTTTGTTGCCCTTGTCTTTAGTCCTTCGGCGTGTTGACGGTAGGTTCCCATCTGGTCCAAGGTGACACCAAGGATTTTAGGGGTTCTACTCGGAGGAAGTGGCTCACCGTTGACCACAACTTCTGGTACTTCACGACATTCCTTCGTGTTGGTGGTGAAGAGCGTTACACTGGATTTAGCTGCCGAGATGTCCATCTTTAGTTTCCCAAGTTGGCTGGTGAGGGCTGGGAGGTAAGTGTTCAGTCTGTCAGCTCCAACTCTTCAGTCAGGGTGAGAGGCCAGTATTGTCAGATCATCCGCATACCCGACCAGTTTGATCGTCTCGGGAGGTTTCGGCAGCCCATTCAAGTATATGTTGAACAAGAAAGGGCTGAGTACTCCCCCCTGAGGAACTCCCGCGTAGCAGGTTTGCTGGCGGCTGAGGCAGTTTCTGAAGTCCACACGAATGGCTCTCCCTCGTAGATAGCTGGAGAGCCATCTAACGAGGCCTCTGGAGATGGACGTTTCTGCAAGAGTTTGACACAGGCGAGAAATGTTGACCAGATCATATGCCGAGGTGAGGTCGAGCGCAACCATCACTGTGCGATGTGGATGGAGCCGTTGGTTGATACCATTGGTTATGTGGCCCGTTATCTCCATCAAGGCTGTCGTGGTCGAGCGTCCTTTTCTGAAGCCATGATGCCAGTTTTCCAACTCAACTTCTTCTGTGATGTGGGGGAGGATGATTCTCTCGAGGAGTTTGACCACAGGGGACAAAATTGAGATCGGTCTGTAGCCTTTAACTGACGTGAGGTCCTTCCCTGGCTTCGGAATCGTGATAACTCTGGCCGTCTTCCAGGCCGAAGGTATGATGCCGGTGCTGAGTGAGCAATTAAAGAGTATTGCAAAGCATCTTGCACACTGTTCGCCAGCCTTTTTAACCATAAGAGGACAGATTTCGTCGAGATCCATGGCCTTGGAGCTTCTCATTTTCTTCATTGCTGTCTTCACTTCATCAACTGTGACGACTGGGACGTCGGAACGCTCAAGGTTCGAGGTCTAGCGGTGCGTTCTCCTTTTAGATCGATCAGGGGTCTTGACGGCTTGTTTGGCGAGTTGTTTGGCGAAAAGATTGGTAGCTTCCAGGCTGGATAGAGGTGAACCCTTATGGACAATAGCGGCGTGGGAGGGTTTGTGTGCTCGACCATCAAGTGATTTGATTGTGTTCCACAAACGATTTGTGGGTTCGTTGGATCTGAGGTTGTTGACGAAATCTTCCCATGCAATGCGCTTATCGTCATTGATCTTATAGGAAATCCTTGTCATCAGTTCAGGAAGACATGGGTCTTCCGGGTTCGCTCTACGCATCTGATCTCTTTTTCGGATGAGTGCTTTGGCTTCTTCGCTCAGGCGGGGTATGAAGTCTGGGCATCTTCCTTGTGGTATATGTTTTCTTGCCGCCTCTCTGAGAGTTTCAACCAGGAAGGAGTGCATGTTGTGAGGGCTTCCTTCGTACGGAAATTCGCTGAGTCTCTTGTTCACTTCTATTTCGTATTCGTGCCACTTTGCTTTTCTGAAGTTCATGTAGCATCTTCGTTTCCCAATCGTTGGGATTCTCAGTTCTAACTCGAGTAGGACCTGTAGGTGGTCAGAATTCAGCTTTCCGAGGGTTCTCCAGGAACAGTTGGTCGCAATGTCGTTTGTGACTGTCGTAATGTCCGGAGAGGCTTCCTTGCGCGTGTGTTGCTGAGGAGAGTTCAAGACTATGTAATTCTCTGCTCGATAGCTTCACAGAGTGCAGTTCCTCTGGCATCTTTGGTACCGGTACTCCAGAGCTCTTTGTGGGCGTTCACGTCACCAGCCACAACGCATGTCTTTGTATGTTTGAGGAAGTGGGCAAAGTCTGTGTTATAACCCGGTGGACATGAGGAGCGTGGAGGGATATAGAGATTAGTTATTCTCAGATTACCGAGTGTTGAGGGGATCTCGATAGTCATTGTCTCTATTGTCTTATCACCGTGAGTTGAGTCTGTTAGCATATATTGGATGTCCTCTCTTATGATCATTGCGAGGCCACCTCCTGATCTGGTTCGGTCCTGTCTTATTAGTGAGTACCCTTTAATCGATGGCGATACGGCTGTGGCATCTAGTTTGGTTTCCTGGATTAAAGCTATGTGGATATTTTCCTCGTGGAGGAGGTCCTCAAGCTCTACGATTCTGCCCCGAATACCATTCGCATTCCAATGGATGATTTTGAGGGTATCAATCTTAGTTTGTGAGCTTCTAGAGGGAGGTCTGACACAGCTATGACATCTCCAGGATGGGTTCCAGGCATTGAAGGAGGAGAGACCAGAACATTTGATATGTGTCCATTTTTGACACTTCTGACAGCGAACGCTATTGCTAGAAGCACTTTTGCGACATTCGGTACATGGCCAACGCATAGGACCCGGGTTGCTTCGTATTTGTATTTGTAGAAGCCTTGGGGAAATTTTACCCTAGCACCCCACCTGAGCGCGATCGCACTGCGAAAGTTCTGTGATACTTCAGCCGCCCTTTCTCTTGAACCCGGTCGTTATAGGATGCTGTTTCAAGATTTATTGGGTTATTTGTTTCCATATACCACTTTTTTTTCTCAATTTTTGATTGAATTGTACTTTTTTACGAATGTTGATTTTTCTATGGAATGCCTCCGGGAGGTTAAAATTTAATTATACATTTTAATGAAAAAATGTGTTGGGGTACTAAAATTAAAAAGGTCCGGGTATGTACTTTGATACCCCGTTTTGTATGGTGGGTGGTTAAAATTAAATGTACTTTAGTCCCCCCCATTCTGGTCCTTTACCTTTCAACCCCCCATTTTGAACCGTTTTACTATGGAGTGGAAGCCTCTTTTATCACGGGGGGACCGAAGGTGAGTGGGGGCCTAAAGTATTGGGTGCGCAAGAAAATAGCCTCAGTTTTTCAATCTTTTTTTATTAACTATTCATTAAGTCATATCAGAACCTCAATAAACAAAGTATGATCCATCAGGGTTGAGAATGTGTTGCCATCGCGTGGGCAGATCGTGGATGCCCTTGTGGTAGAATGACGAAGAGAGCGAGTCGAAGAATTCTTGCAACCATGATTTTACCTCACCTTCGTTCTCAATTTTTTCTCGCCTTCGATGGTACTACAGCCCAAAAGTTCACACCATCGCAAGGGACCGGTTCATCCTCATCGGTATCGAGCGCATCCTCAGGTGGCGGATAGAGGAATGTCTCTATGCACAAGTGCATTGGAGATAGCGGGCTTGCCCGTCGCGGACCAAAATTGGATAGTATAGTTCGCCAAAGGAGGACGATGCCGGAATTGCCTGGGCATGCCACCGGATAAAACATCAGCCGATACTCCCCTATACTTTGTAATGGCGAGTCGAGGCGCCAGTAAAATAGCCTCTTGCCCTTCTCCGGTTAATGAATGGGTCTCGCGAAGAGGATCGCCGACTGCGGTGCGAGTGTAGACGGAGAAAATTTCTCCGGAATCAAAAGGATCCTCACCAAACTATCCCAAAGGACTCCCCTCGACAGGACCTATGGGCAAATCACAACACAACAACTCAATTTTTTCTCTGCGCGGTGGTTCTGCATAGACCGGAATAGGTGGTAATCAGAAGGTGCCATGTCGGGCGAGGCATCAAGTCCCATCCCAGCTCCAACAGCTTCTGAACTTTTTTTCGCAATGTGTGGTCGCGCGTGGTCATGAAATCGAGTCTTGGCGATAGGGGGGAGGGGTGATTTGGATGATTGATATTCTTCTGATGTATAGTGAAGTTTGAATGTCGCATAGGGGGAAGGGATAGAGGTATTGGGTGCGCAACAAAATAACCTCGGTTTTCAATCTTCTTTTTATTAATTATTTATTAAGTCAAACAAGAACCTCAATCAACAAAGTATGATCCATCATGGTTGAGTATGTGTTGTTATCGCCTGGGCAGATCGTGGATGCCCTTGTGGTAGAACGACAGAGAGAGCGAGTCGAAGAAGTCTTGCAACCATGATTTTACCTCACCTTCGTTCTCAAATTATTTCTCTGTGAGGTGGTTCTTAATGGAGCGAAATAGGTGGTAGTCAGAAGGTGCCATGTCGGGCGAGTACGGTGGATGAGACATCAACTCCCATCCCAGCTCCAGCAGCTTCTGAACCTTTTTTTTCGCAATGTGTGGTCGCGCGTGGTCATGAAATCGAGTCTTGGCGCTCTCTTCGCTTTGAGCCACCATAGCTTGCTGCACCCTGTCGAGTTGTGCACATTAGACATCTGCTGTAACAGTCATTTCGTTAGGTAGCAGCTCCCAATATACGACACCGCGTGAGTTTCACCAAACACACAGCATCACCTTCATCGGGTGCAGTCCGGGTTTCGGAATCGCTTCTGGCTGCTCGCCCTTGCTGAGCCACTGGCACTAGCGCGTAACATTGCAGTAGGTCACCCACTTCTCGTCTTCAGTAAGCAATGTGTCCAGCCACTCGTCTTTTCTTTTGTAGGAGAGAAGTTGTGAGGCGGCCGCGACTCGTGGGTTCCTGTCGAGTGGCCTCAGGTCGTGTGGCACCCATTGCTTGAGCTTGTATACTTAACCGAGCTCTTGAAGCCCATTTTCGATGATGGTGTGAGAGACCTCGAAGTGCTCTGCAATCTCGTATAAAGTTCGTTTGGGATCGGCTTCGACATGGGATCGAAGATCCTGAAGATCGAACTGGCGAGGCCGTCCTGGACGGTTCTGTCTTCCAGCGTGGTGTCGCCTTGCTTAAATTGACTGAACCAAGCTTGGCACTGACGTTCACTGAGGCATCCTTGCCCGTATGCCTGACATGATTTTCGATGTGCTGCGGCAGCGCTCTCGCCCAGCTTGAAGCAGAAGAGAAGAGACGCCCGTAGTTTGTCGAGCTCGCACTGTTCAGGGATTTGAAAAGCTAATAGAATGAGATGAGTGAGAGAAAAGACTAGAAAGTGAGAACTTCATATACCGTTTCTAAAAAAAGTTCTAGAAAACCCCGGAAAAAGTTATTGACTTTTTTATTTAAAAACCGAGACAAGTTTCTTGCGCACCCAATGCAAGTTTCCCGAAGCCTTTGTCTGTTCAAATAATAGGTAAACTACGATCTGATTAAAAAATTTTTTTTGGTGACCGTTCTATTGACCTCCGTGTAAAACAACTTTTAAAAGCTTTTTTCCAAGTTAACATTGATGAAAGCTTCATTAAATGTTCGAAAGAAAATAATAAAAAATATCCATTAGCCGTAATTAAGCAAGAACTTAGTTTTCGAAAACTTTTCTACCTCCTCAGGCGACTGACCTATTGAAAAGTCAAGACACATTCTACCTCTGGTTCGAATGAAAGGAAATATCATAATTTTAGAAATCGGGGTTTTCAATGGATAAACTTATATATAACAATACAAATAATTGTAAGAATGCTCGAAAACTGATCAAGGTTGGTCAGGAATAGCTTTATGAACATTTAAGAGTGAATACATTTGAAATTCTTCATATCGTGCTGAGCATAACAGGAAGAAGGTCCATCGGAATATGTCAATCGAATGATAACCTCATCTCCAGTGGTCATCTTCAGCAAGTCCTTCTGTCCTTTCTCCAGGTTGAAGTCTTGTTGCTTGCGGCTTTCTGTAGCGGTAAAGAATATTCATGAATGAATTTGATATTCACATTAAAGTCTCATATGTTCTTCAAGTTTTTCTTACATACTTTCCTTGAAATTTTCCAAGTTTGGAAGCGTTTCGAAAAATTTTCGAAACTGTTTTTCGAAAAATACTGTAGCATTCATGCCAAACACTTCCAGATAAGATATTTTCATGGTTCAGAAAATTTTGTTTAAAAAAAAAGGTTTTAAAGCTGTATTTGGTGAGCGAGAACTAAGGATCATCTGTTTCAATATGGAAATCAGACTTATATGAGGATATAATTCAATTGTGGTGGCGACTCTGTAACTTGGTGCTTTAGTACCAGTTCTTTAGATTTCAAGGTAATGGTTTCACAATGAAATTTTAAATGTGGGTTTTCAGGAAAGCAAAGACAATACTGGCTCCGTACCGACTGAAGCCGAGTCAATTGATCTATGTTGAATT
This sequence comes from Allodiplogaster pararmata, assembly GCA_964056735.1. Classification (NCBI taxonomy): domain Eukaryota; kingdom Metazoa; phylum Nematoda; class Chromadorea; order Rhabditida; family Diplogasteridae; genus Allodiplogaster; species Allodiplogaster pararmata. The sequence continues at coordinate 3,912,007 of OZ057403.1, forward strand.
GGACGAGATGGAAAAAAAGAAGGCGGAAGGTGTGCAGGAGTACATCAAGACGTTCTATGGAGGAAAGGCTTTCCCCAAGGTCATTGTCTCGATGATCACATGAATAATTTTGCTGTGTTTTTCTGTTACTTACGGGGAAAATTTCAAGGTATATGATATTGAACTAAAAATTGAGAGCGACAAGTTGAAACTCTGCTTTCAACGTTTTCACTTAGGATTAAAGAAGAAGGGTCACAAGAAAAGATAATGGACGTCCCCCACCAAATAAAGGACGTCCCCCACCAAACTGCGCCATCGACTTCGGGAAAGGACCCCTCACATCCTCCTTCGAAATCGCGAACCAGTTCAACAAACGCTTCACACGCCCAGTCGACTACAAAACAAAAAAGGAAAATCGGAAAACCATGAAGAAAGTTCACAACATCTACGCTAAAGATTTTGTCGAGTACTCAGAGGCCGCAGTGAAATCAGCTATTAAGAAGACAAAGAAATCAACAGCCCTCGGACCGGACGGACTCGCTCCAATACTCTTCCATTATCTCGGGAACAGAGGTATAGCCGCCCTCACAAAGCTTATCAACGACTCCCTCAGCTCTGGCGGAATTCCCATGATTTGGAAATCTTCAGTCATTCTCCCACTCCTGAAAGCAGGAAAAGAGGCAACGGATGGACCAGGATACCGACCGATCTCCTTACTCTCACCGATGGCGAAAATCATAGAACGACTTCTATTGGAAGAACTCAAGCCGTACGTAAGAGTAGCTGAGCACCAGCATGGATTCACTACAGGAAGATCCACCACCTCTGCCCTCCTCACTCTTTCAAAAGACGTAGCTGCATGTTTTAACACGAAGAGACCAGCTAAACGTACAGTGATGTTGGCAATCGACATGTCAAAGGCCTTCGACAGCATAGACATAGCGGTACTCATAGATCTCGTCCTACAAACCGACGCCCCAAACTTCGCAAAGAAATGGCTAGCATCATACCTCAGAGGACGAACGAGCCGTACATCCTTTCGCGACGTCCTCTCAAGCTCATCCCTGATCAGAAGCGGAGTCCCTCAAGGCAGCGCACTCTCACCGCTTCTTTTCAATTTATATCTAAGCGATCTTCCGAACAACGATCCAAACATCAAAATCGTCTCTTATGCTGATGATATAACGCTATGGTCGTCAGATCCAAGCATTTCCACTGCCTCGCTACACATACGATCCAGTCTCCCACACATCGGAAAGTTCATCCACGATCGTGGACTATCTATTTCTCCTGCCAAAAGCCAGCTTCTACTCTTCACACCTTACAGCAAAGAGTACAAGACTATCCTAGATGTCTCGATCGGAGGTCAGAGCGTACCCACCGTGAATACCGCCAAAATCCTTGGAGTTACATATGATTCTATGTTCACATTCAGTCATCATGCGAAAGACATAGCAGGCCGAATGTCGCAACGTAACAATGTACTGAAGGCGCTAGCCGGCAGTACATGGGGCAACCAAAAGGAGACACTCCGTCTCACGTACAAAGCCATTTGCCAATCCATATACAGCTACGCAGCTCCAGCCTGGGCCAGCTTTCTCTCCTCCTCAGCACATACCAAAATTCAAAGAGGACAGAACAATGGCCTGCGTATCGTATCAGGAAACCATCAAATGGCCAGCCTCGACGACTTAAATGCAGAAGCTAATTAATGCGATCTAGGTCGCACCTATATCAGCCCAATACTTGGCAATGACCTTGAGCCCAAGTAACTTCCATCACGGAATCCTTTTCCAAGGACCCCTGCCACGCATCATGAGAGCTGATCTTTACATCGCATGCAGAAGCACGGTTGAAAGAGCTCTGTCGGAAAAAGCAGAGAAGAACAACGGGAAAAGCGTTGCCAACGGAGTCCACAAAACATGGTCTCAAAAGAAAAGGAAACCATCCAAGGTCCAGTCATACTGGGCGGGACTGCCTCACTGGACCGCACGACGTAGCCCATCTCTTCAAATGTGCTAAACGTCTAACAACACTCACGTTGGAAGATCTCTGGATAAAACCAAAAGAAGTAGCCTCATTTCTGAGACTATTGTGAAGGAAAGAAGAAGAGATGTATTTTTTAAAAAAGAGAGGAGAGAGCGGCTCTCCATAGCCAACTCTCTTCGACGCGAGACGTTTGCCGGCAACAACAACAACAAAGAAAAGATAATATTTTTCGCAGCAGAGGCAATTGAAATGGCTCTCGTAAGTAAGTTGACTGTAGATCAGTATACTGTATGTAGTTTAGTCAAGATAAGGAATGTGGATGGATCGAAATACGATATACCGTGTTTTTGTAGATATTCATCCTCGGTGATCTCGCAGCGATCGACGAAGAAGATTTGCATCAAATGCAGAAAGATGGAATTCTCGAGGTCCTCGTAAGAGACGCCATCACAGTTTATGAGAGGGAAGCATATGGTAAATGATGCATTACCAAGACATTTATTAGTCCGGAAAATACAGAGACCCTTCAGAGAATCATAAAACGGTTTTAGCGAGCGATAATGGGAACTTTTAAAAAAAAAGTAAACCCGAAGTAGTAAACGGTACTTTCCGTAGAGTGGAAATTGGAACATCAGCATGTAACACTTTTTCATCAAATTATTAGGAATCATCTGGCTTTTATCGGTCAATAATATTTATGCAAGAGTTCATTTAAGTGCATCTTCTTTCTATGATGAACAAACTACACTATGGTTTTTTTTCGCAGAAATACTGAAGAGATTACCAATCGATTTTCTTTTATGCTGCCCGAATGGCCATATTATAAATTCTGGAGGTGAATGAAACATTATTATTAGAAGTAGAACCTGAGTTTTCTGGAGTGAAAGTCGATTGCAACATTATTAAATGAGGTATCAATCTGTGATGATAGTGAGATAATTAATGATTAAGTCGTTCCTCGTTACCAGCTGTTTCTATGTAACCCTTTTCTGTTGCAGATGTCAATAATTATTGTAAATAAGAGTATTCCCTATTCCTCGTTGATCTCAAGCAACGGATTTTTATACCGAGCAGAGGAGCGGATTGTTCGTAGAAACTTGTGCAAAAATCGTGTGGTCTGACGGGAACCGAACCTGTGACCTTTCGCATTCCGGGTGAATGCTCTCCCCACTGAGCTACACATGTACACATGATAATGCACATTTTAAGGGCCATACAACATTATTAATAAATAAAATTTTGTATAATAATTTAACTCAAAATAAGCAATTGAGTGACAATATTTGATATCATTAAGAAATGAGATCATAAATTTTTGTAGTCTTTTTTTTTTGTCATTGATACCTTCAATATCAACCGTTCGAGTTCGAGTATTAGAGAATTACAGTCAATCATATAAAAAAATTGACTTTCAACTTTTTAAATAAAAAAATTACAAATAGTTAAGACCACAAACAACCACGCAAGAGGCACAGCTTTATTTAGTTCACTGGAATTTTGATAAGGGGGCTGGAAAAAAATTAGTCTTCAATATGTCATCAGAATATAAGCAGGTATGCCATGTGCAACAGGAGTTGGAGTTTTTAGTGAAAGTTGGAGCTTCAAAAGGGTGGAATGCATGAAGAATTCAATGACGATGTTCTATTAGGTAGAAGTGATACCAATGAGGTCTACGATCAACACGAATTCATCCTCTCTGCATCCTTTCAACATGGGAAGCAGTTCTCCGAGAGTCGCTATCAAATCTGCCGTTTTTAACTGCAAAAAAGTGCCATTCCTTAATTCCTTATTCCTATTTTGATATAGAAATGTACAAGACAGATCACTGATACGGGTGTGAGTTCAGTTTAACTGACAAAGTTTGCGACAAACGATGTCAATTTAATTTTTTTTGGATTCGGCCTAGTATGAGAGCATCGTTTTGGTAGTAACTCAACTCATCACTCGATTTGGCTCCTATTAGCATTGACACAGGAAACAATATCTGATTCCGGTTTTGACATGAGATTAGGTTGGCATCACAATTCAAGCGCGAAGAAGAACATAGGGGAAAAAAGAAGATCAGAGGAAGTTTATATATACTATGATGTTCGTCACGCAAGAGAGGTATCCGGCGGTCCTTAAGCCTATATTGTTGATCTACTTGAGCACAACATGACTACCAACCTTCCGCCACAAACAGCGATGTCGCAGATGAGACGAGCCGGTTTCCAGGACAAAAGTGCGGCCGGTGAATTGGCTGCGAAGGCAAACGAATTGTTATCGAACCGTGACGCGATTAAAAGCTATGAGTGGTATGGAACCTAGTTATCTTTCTCTTTTCTCTCTCTATGTCTGTCTCTCTCTTCCTATTTTATGCATTTTTGGAGGCACGCATAATGTTCTAACATGGGATTAACGTCGAGACAGCTTGCGAACGATCGTAGAATCGAAAGAATAGAGTCGAGAACAGAGAACTCATCTTCTCGCCTCTCTCGAATACTTTAAAGAACCAATGCTTTTCAATTATCATATTATTTTAACTAAAATCAATACGTAACATGAGGGAAAAACTTTACTTTGTAAGTAACATCGAGTTCATATAATAGTTGTGCAATATTTTTTCTTTGTCATTATTTAAAGTCGCCAATGAAAAGTATTTGGTATATTGTTTGCATGAATAAGTCTGACAGATCTCCGCCTGAAGTTATTGTTTGCATGAATAAGTCTGACAGATCTCCGCCTGAAGTTATTGTTTGCATGAATAAGTCTGACAGATCTCCGCCTGAAGTTTCGTCAAAAAGGAAAAAGACGACGTTTTTCTTTTCCAACAATTCCGGAGCATCTTTCTGCGTGTCAAAGACGATTTTAATCATAATGATCTTTAGATTTTTAGGAATGCACGTTTAGTTTTTAGAAGTAAATTAGATTTTTGACTTTTCCGAGCATGGAATTCAGTCGCTTACGACTTTTTCACAGTGTTATTGACTCTTTTCAACTCTTCTACTAACGAAACCATTGGTATTCAACTTCTATTCTGATTTGAAAGACTTCTCGAGAACATAAGGCTAAGAAACAGAATGATCTTTCGTGACTCTTCAGCGCATGGACAACGTTGCTAATTCCTCTTCGAAAGTTCTTCCAAAACCCTCTCTAGGCAATTGACAAAAGAAGGTGAGAGTGTTACAAAATTCAGGCAGTTGACAAAAAGGTAAAGATGTATGTATATTGCACCACACACTTAACACATTTTGATCTCTTTTCAAGCTATATACAGCGTAACGTTAACCTAAGCCTAAGTGAGAAAAAAACAGTAAAAATTTCCAAAAAGATCAGAATGAAAAAAAAAACTGGAAGTAAAAATTTTAAGTCCAATTTACATCCAACTTCACCTTTTGTCAATTGCCCTTTTTTCACCACGTCAGTGATAACACTGAACACGTTATTCTTTGGCGATGAAGAAATGGAAATGAATATGATTTTAGTTCTTGAATCTTCCAACAAAAGTTTGTTATCCCCAGCTCCAACATGAGATAATTAATTATTGTAGGAAATTGCTGATATAAGAGAAATGACGCATACTCGATCTTCAAACGAAAATAGAAATCAACAAAGTGAACGAAATACTAATTTATCGGATAAAACATGGTGAAAAAGTACTACTTTTAAGCTTTTAAAGTCAAGGTAATAGTACATGTGAGACCAGGGGCCGTATTTCAGAAAACGTGTACTGATTACCTTTGGTCTCCGATCGAATGTAGAGAGCAGAGGAGGTGTTGAACTGGTCAAGGTGTAACTCCCAGAGCTACTGGAACATTCCATGTTCATATAAATACCAGCATCGTCTTGTCTTCTAGCAGCAAACAGAAGGCTAGCTTATCGAGACCCACAAAAAACAAGCTCTACGGTTTCGAGTAGCCTCTCTGTTCAATGCTTTATTGAAATATTATATCAAGTCATCAAAATTGAATGAAAGTATATTTCTCGTCTTGTTTTAAAAGTAATATCTTTATTATCCCGAATTGTAATCGCTCTATAATCGTAATCACTCTATAAAAGTAATCGCTCTACATATTAAGTAATCGCTATATATCAGTATTAGGATTGTTTTTTGTTGGTTCGCAAATGATTTTCTCATTGAGCTTCTTTTTTTCTCCTCTTGTTTAAAAACTTCTTTCTGACTAATTACCTCTGAACTTCTTACCTCTAATTTTTAAGCGCGTAGCAATTTGTTTTCCAACCCATTAAACAATTTTGAAACAAATTGAAATTTCAACTGCTCAGTTACACAGTTAAAAGGCAGCAAACGCGTGAGAGAATGTATTGTATCATTATAATTTTGAAATATGTAAGAATATTTTCATCATTAAGGAAGATGTAGCAGGGTGAAAAATGGAGTAAGAATAGAAATAAGCTGCAACACAAGTGTAGATTACAAGTGTTCACCACTACTACAGCCTAAAGTTTTTCTTCCCGATAAGTCGTACCCTTCGATGCTGAGTGATGTTGCAGAAGGCGTCTTTGACTTGTAATGGCGCTGGGAACTCGTAGAATAAATTTCGGGTATGTTTATCAAATCTCTTTTGATGGGAGGTCTCCTTTCCCTTGAGATAATGCTTATTATTCTCAGGTTTGATCTGATTTCTTTTTTAATTGAATCATTTACGGCATTTGATAACATGTGTTGAATAAACTTGACAATAAGAATAATCGGTTGATTAAAAGAAAGAGCATGAGGCAGAATCCAAATAGAACGTATGCATTCATTACGGGAGCAAACGCGTAACCTTATCGCTGCAAAGGAAACCTTGTTGATTCACGATACTACTTAATAGTCCTATAGTGTAAGATTCTCAGATTCGAAAAAGATCGAGAGTTTGCCGAACTTCTTCTCTTCCTCTTCTTTTTTCGAAGAGCATTCTCCTTCTCGCGAGAGTTTTGATATGATTTCAGCAGACTTCGAAGCAATTTTGTGATGAATTTCCGCGCAGATCTTCGGTGTAGTATATTTGCCATCAGGATCTTTCTGCTTTCTTAAGCAAATTAAGTTTTCATGTTATTATTTTTAGTTTGAAGCTTGAACTTTTCTCTTGAAAAAAAAATTTTTTTTAATGTTTTTTATGCTTGACATTTTGTGTGTAATGTGCATTTTCAGTCATTTAAATGTGCCTTTTCAGTCAGTTTAATGTGCATTTTCAGTCATTTTAATGTGCATTTTGAGTCATTTTAATGTGCATTTTCAGTCACTTTAATGTGCATTTTCAGTCATTTTAATGTGCCTTTTCAGTCAGTTTAATGTGCATTTTCAGTCATTTTAATGTGCATTTTGAGTCATTTTAGTGTGCATTTTCAGTCACTTTAATGTGTATTTTCAGTCACTTTAATGTGTATTTTCAGTCATTTTAATGTGCATTTTCAGTCATTTTAATGTGCATTTTCAGTCATTTTAATGTGCATTTTCAGTCATTTTAATGTGCATTTTCAGTCATTTTAATGTGTATTTTCAGTCAATTTAATGTGCATTTTCAGTCATTTTAATGTGCATTTTCAGTCATTTTAATGTGCCTTTTCAGTCATTTTAATGTGCCTTTTCAGTCATTTTAATGTGCCTTTTCAGTCATTTTAATGTGCATTTTCAGTCATTTTAATGTGCATTTTCAGTCATTTTAATGTGCATTTTCAGTCATTTTAATGTGCATTTTCAGTCATTTTAATGTGTATTTTCAGTCATTTTAATGTGCATTTTCAGTCATTTTAATGTGCATTTTCAGTCATTTTAATGTGCATTTTCAGTCATTTTAATGTGCCTTTTCAGTCATTTTAATGTGCCTTTTCAGTCATTTTAATGTGCCTTTTCAGTCATTTTAATGTGCATTTTCAGTCATTTTAATGTGCATTTTCAGTCATTTTAATGTGCATTTTCAGTCATTTTAATGTGCATTTCCAGTCATTTTAATGTGTATTTTCAGTCATTTTAATGTGCATTTTCAGTCATTTTAATGTGCATTTTCAGTCATTTTAATGTGCATTTTCAGTCATTTTAATGTGCATTTTCAGTCATTTTAATGTGTATTTTCAGTCATTTTAATGTGCATTTTCAGTCATTTTAATGTGCATTTTCAGTCATTTTAATGTGCATTTTCAGTCATTTTAATGTGCATTTTCAGTCATTTTAATGTGTATTTTCAGTCATTTTAATGTGCATTTTCAGTCATTTTAATGTGCATTTTCAGTCATTTTAATGTGCATTTTCAGTCATTTTAATGTGCATTTTCAGTCATTTTAATGTGTATTTTCAGTCATTTTAATGTGCATTTTCAGTCATTTTAATGTGCATTTTCAGTCATTTTAATGTGCATTTTCAGTCATTTTAATGTGCATTTTCAGTCATTTTAATGTGCATTTTCAGTCATTAAAACATTTTCCCGTTCAGTTCACTCATTATTTTGCCATATCAGACACCTCAAAACTATAGGAAAATGAATAAAAATAAACTCGGGAATCTAATCAACCGATGTGAGTTAAAATAAATTTACATATAATCTGAAACATCTAGTTATCACCATTAAAATTATGAATCCTTTTCGATTTCAAAGATTCATTACTTTTCGAATGTGACAACAAGTATTGATATGATGATTTATACACGCAGTGTTTTTTTGTTTTTCTAAAAGAATGTTAAGCCCACTTACTTTCTGATTATAATGTTGAGATGAATTGGGGCGGAATAATAAAGTTCCAGTTGCTCGCTAACTGGCTCTCACGCTAAGTTTGAGTCAATATCGGTATCTTGTCTCAGCATAGTGAACGTGGTGATTTTGATTTACACTAACTCTCTGATGTTCATTGGAATACAGTAAGAGTACCTGACCTGAATCCATTGTGATATACATTCTTTTTGGTCGACATGATGTTCAACCGAACAAGCCAATACAAATAAACGAGAATGACGTAAGAGTTTCTCTTTTATTGCTTTCTCTCTGTTAGGATTTATATCTGTCTAATTTCGTCACTATTCTTTAGTTGCCACATTTTTTCCAGTTTTTTCTATTCCTTACAGGCGCAGTCATTCTGCCCGACAATGTTAAAAAATCTTCAGTTTTGTTTTACGACTGACTCCGTCGTCATACAGATGCCTTTCTTACTGTCTATTCAACCGTAAATCCTCATTAAACGGAATGAAGTAATGTTTTTTCTAGCTTCCGTGAGTCGCAGTAGTGACATTCAAAGGAGCTGAAACCTTTCTCGCGCTTGTTTTTACTTACACATAGTACGCGAACTCGTCAGATGAGATACACAACAAATTAGATAGCAGTATAGCAGTCGGTGTGTATAGCAACTGTGGAAAGTCAGTTTCGTGCAATCACTACCAAATTCTCTTGAGTCCTTTCAAGTTCCACTCAAAGATCACTAGAGCCCGTCTCCAGAGTCATGGACCTAGTTATAGGGTAAATCATAGTCTACAAAACAGTGTGATAAACAAGAGACAAATAATCGAACTTTTTGCATTGATTCGAGTCTCTCGCCTTGTTCTCTCCTCCAACTCACTATTTTGTAGGCTATATTTTATCCTAGATTTTGATACACGACTCTGCATACGGGCCTAAGTTTCATCAAGTTACATATTTTTCTCACTAAGGATAGTTAGGAAGGGTTTAGAGTTTTTAGGAGAAAGCTGAGTAAGAAACGAAGAAGTTTGACATAATTGGGCAGTAAAAAAGGTCGAAGACGCGAAAAACGGCTCGCTTATCTTTGGATTGAATTGCTTTATTCACTAAAAGACAGTTTGTTTTCACCGTTAATAACATGGGAAGTGGGAAAGGAAAATGAGGATCGAAACAAGTTGAGAAAAGCCAAGTTATGAAGCTTAAATACTTTATCTCATACTCTTAAAAGCGCCAGCAAAGAAACCGAAGACGATGTAGATGTGTCGTCCATTGAAAAGGGTCGAAAGTCATCAAAACAAAAAACAAAACAAATGGGCTTGACACAATTATCTCTGACACTAAGAAAAGAGAAGAATTTTTATTCGAGCACTTCTACAGAGTAATGGTTTCTAGACGTCTTTTGACAAGGCTAACGAATTTCCTTCCCAGACGGTTTCAGAAGCGTACATATTCAAAAACAACTCTTTCTTTCCCAAGCTTACATACTAAAATTGATGAAGAATTTTACCTATGCTAAACAAAAATTTAATGATCGAACTGTGCTAACTGTTGCCTTTCTTTGCTATTTCAAACAATCTTCATTCCAAGTTGCATACTTGTACGTTACATACATTTCTTCATGGTACATTTCATGGGTTTACTTCACGTATCACGAACAGGGGTTTTTTTTGTCAAAAAAAGATACAGACGCACGAAAAAGGAAACAAATTTTTGTCGATCAAGTCCTTATTTCTTAAAGAAACGTCAACTTCCTAACTTTTCTCCGCTTCCACGACTTTTCCCATTACGGCATTTCGCAACTTGACAAATCGCAACCTGAATTCGCAATATTTTTTCTCCAAAGCTCTATTTAAGTGGCTGATCGTTGTATACGGTCTCGTACTAAGTCTTACGCCCTCCTTAGCGTGATCTTCACCTGAGCCTTAGCACAAACTTCGATTAAAAATACAAATATTTAAATTGTTAAATTTAAGGTGTGAGTTGTGATGATGTGAAATTTCGTGGTGCGAAACGTCGTGATAACATTTTCTCCATACGAACGATTTCCGGGATTCTGTGTATCCAAAACGATCTATTCAACGCCTGGCTCACAGTCACCGTAACCTAACTCTCTTTTTTTGAATTATGCGCATCATTGTTGACTATGTCTCTAGATAATTGTGTGTGATACTCGAGAGCTAGAAGTTATTTCAATCGTAAAGTCATACTTTAACTTTCATGTTTAAAGTTGGTTTCTCTCTTTTGTCCGTTGTGATCGATGAAGATTATCAGTGTTTTTGATGGCAAGTGCTAGGCGTTGAATGGCATGAATTTTATATAACTTGTTGCAAGTCTAAATCATCTAAACGGTTTTTTAAGAAGTATTTTCAGAGTAGGCTCTCAAAATCATGTCAGGCGGAACAGTCATGGAGCATTTATCCTCTATGCCGCATCAAAATGACCAGAATGTGATCAGACATCTACAAAACTTCGGTGAGCATATTTGTCATCATCCCTCGGGGCTCAATTTGATCACGTGTAAGCGCAATCAACAGAAAAAATAATGGATAGGGATTGTTTTTTGATTTAAAAAAAGTTTCTATATTCAATGTGAACACACGATTGACCTAAACATTCATTAAGATACGACTTCGAGTTCAATAAGATAGAGGATAATTTTTAAAATTTGCAACAGGATGTGATTTGTTAATTTCACAATTTCTATGTGGTCAAAAATGCTGAACAAACGAGTTATTATTTGTGGAAAAAATTTCAAAAAACAACTATTCAGTCCTAATCCACACCCGACTTTTTTTTTTAGAAAAAAAAGATAGATTAAGAGGCACCCCCCTCCCCTCCTACCAGAGGTTCCATGGGTCAGATGAGAGTGGCATTTGAGAGCCGTACGGCATCGTTAGCGTAAATGAGAGAGCCGTACGGCATCTTTAGCGTAAACTTTTTCTAAGCCTAGCGTTTTAATGTTTTTAATGTCTAAACATTTTTTAATTTAAAAATAATTTTAAAATAAAAATAATGTAAAAAATAATTTTTTTAATGTTAAAATAATCTAAACATTGTAAGAAAAAAAGTTTTTTCTTGTTCAGAGAAGAAATTGGAAAATTTTGGTTAAAAAAATTGGTACAAATCGGAAATGAATGCTGTTGTCCAGAATGTTTTAAAGTTTTCTAGTCATTGATAACATCTTTTATACAAGTTTAACTGACGATTTATAAAAACGAGCAATTTGGGCACTTTTGCACTTTATGCCCCCCCCCTCCCAGAGGTTCCATGGGTCATACTTCAGACTCGTTTACATTTTCAAAAACGTTATTTTTACATTAAAAAAGTTATTTTTACATTAAAAAACTATTTTTTACATTGAAAAACGCTTAGGCTTAGTAAAAGTTTACGCTAACGAGGCCGTACGGCTTAGGCTAACGAGACCGTATCAAGAAAATGACCCAAAAACTGATCCATAGAACCTCTTGGAGGATGGGGGGGGGGGGGCCTAAAGTGCAAAAGTTCCGCAAGTCGATATAGAAGATTAATTCCTTTATGACATTCATTAAAAAGCTTCCTGTATAGGAGAATTATCGACTTTTACATTCATGAAAGTGAACAAGAATAAATTTACAATTTCTCGGCTCAATTTCACTTTGGGGAGCGCACTTTACTTCGGGGGCTTTTGTTTTTAGTGTATTTTATACAACATTCGGAACTTTTGCCGTTCAGGGCCCCCCTCCTAGAGGTTCCATGGGTCAGTTATTGGGTCATTTTCTTGATACGGTCTCGTTAGCCTAAGCCGAGCAGGTACTTTTTTACTTCGTGTGGCTTAAAACACGGCCTACTTGTTCTCTTTCTTTTCTTTTCCTTTCTTTTAAATTAGCTGCATAAATTTTGGGAAAAGGAAAGGGGGAGGGGGGTTTACCTAAGCAGGGAAGGGAGTGGAAGCCCTAAGAAGAAAGGGGGAAGGGAGTTTTCATGGATAAAATCTCTTCCTGAGACATTGCGCGCGAAACGCGCGGATGCCGTGTTTTAGGCCACACGAAGTAAAAAAGTGTCGCCGTACGGCCTCGTTAGCGTAAACTTCTACTAAGCCCAAGCATTTTTTTAATGTAAAAATAATTGTTTAAAGTGAAAATAACTTTTTTAATGTAAAAGTAGTTTTTTTTAAATGTAAAAGTAACTTTTTTGAAAATTTAAATGAGTCAGAAGTATGACCCATAGAATCTCTGGGAGGGGGGTGGGCCCTAAACGGCAAAAGTGCTCATGATTCACTCTGGTCTTTGACTATTTTAGTCACTGAATCGACATAAAATAAATAATGTGAGGAATTTTTTCATGCGATCTTGTTCTTAAGCACCTCAGCCTAATCTCTGCCTAAGCCTAAGCCAATTTACTTGCTAAGACGGGGTAAAATTTTAATATTGTGGCTAATTGTTCCATACGGCTCATGCGTTGAATGAGATCGGTATAAGGCATGTTTGTAGGCGACGGGCGAGTTGAAGAAGGGATGAGGAAAGGACGACAATTTCTTGTCTACCTATTTTGAAAAACGTCTACCTGATTTGAAAAACGTCAGCCTAAATTCGTGCAACGTTAACCTATTTTAGTGAAACTTTCACCTATTTTTAGAAACATGTCTACCTATTTTGACAAACAAGTCTCCCTATTTTAGTGAAACGTCTACCTATTTTTACAAACATGTCTACCTATTTTGACAAACATGTCTACCTATTTTGACAAACTTTTCTCTTTCTTATTTTTTCTCTTTCTTTTTTCTTACTTGTTCTGTTTCTTTCTCTTTCTTTTTAAATTATCTTTATAAATTTTGGGGAAAGGAAAGGGGGAGGAGAGGGGGTTTTACCTAAGCAGGGAAGGGAGGGGGGGCCCTAAATGGGGAAAGGGGGTAGGAAGAGGGCCCTACCTAAGCAAAGGGGGAAGGGTAGAGGCCCTAGGGAGGGGAGGGGGAACGGGTCCCTAGAGGGGGGAAGGGGGCCCTAAGGAGAAAGGGGGGAAGGGAATTTTCATGAATAAAATCTCTTTCTCATCATGAAAAAAACAGCAAAAAGCCATTAGGTGCAGCGGAAAGTCAACAGAGACAAGAGAAAGTCATAGGTTGACGTTGCACGAAAAAAGGTTGACGTCGCACGAAATCAAAATGTTGAAATAGGTGAACAAGTTTGTCTAAATAGGAAGACGTGTTTTTAAAAAATAGGTAAACAAGTTTGTAAAAACAGGTAGACATGTTTGTCAAAATAGGTGAACGTTTCACTAAAATAGGTAGACGTGTTTGAGAAAATAGGTAGAAAATGCACGAAATTAGGCTGACGTGTTTTTTTTCTTTAGGTAGACGTTTCACTAAAATAGGTAGACGTTTATTATTTCCCCATGAGGAAAGGCGAAAATAGTGAAATGAGAAGTAGAGTAAAATTAACATAGAACGGAAAAGGAGAGAATGTAGATCTTTTTTGGCGCGAACATGTATGTGCCAAAACAGATGGTTAAGTAACCATTCAAGCCCTGATACGGCTTCGTTAGCATACTAACCTAAGCGGAGAAGTCAGTGAAAACCTGAACCTCTCAAGTAAAGCAAGGCCCCCTCCAAGTAAAGCACGCTCCCCACGCAAGTAAATAAGTGTTAAATTCTCAGTTACACAGTTCAAGCGCAAGAATCCTAGTTGAGATGGGTCATGAATAGATATGTAAGACAAGTTGCAGTGCAATCAGCGGGAGACGATGTGGATATGAAGAAGAAAGAGGAGTCGATCATGGAGCTTGGCAACATGCTCGCACGCAACAAACAAGTCAGTCTGTCTATGATTTTTCCGACACGCACGACGCGGGACATTTAAATATTCCCAAAAAAGGTTTTTCTTTTGGAAATTGCGTAGAAGGCCATGTTAACAATCAAAACGTGTAGTAGAAGCTTTTTCTGCTATTTTTATTAAAAGAGTGTAATGATTTTACCATAAACCGTAATTAGTTTTATAGTATTTCTTCGGCATAAATACAAAAATACATGCAATAATGCTCAATTGAGTGAAATGTATCCGAAGGCTTTTTTGGAGAGTAGGTAATGTGGGACCCTATTTCGGCGGTCCTTTGTTTTTTTTTTTAATTTCTAAAGGGATCATTTTTGTTGAAATCAAGAAAAAATTTGCGGGTCTCAGTTGTTTTTTTCATTATAAAGGAAGACCCACGGGTCTTTGTCAGGGCGTTTCTTACCAACCGCATGATTTTTTGTTCGAGTGCATAGTTTTTCAAAATTCGAAGTGTTTTTCGCGATGAGTGGGAATCAAATTCAAATTCCCTCAGGTAAAAATCGAAAAATGAATTTCCGAGCGCATACATCTCAAAGTTTTCCGGTGTTTTTGGAGAACGCATAGATTTTTTTCACCCGCAGTGCGGGTGAGAGAAACACCCTGGTCTCTGTTTCATTAGTTTTTCTGCGTTACGCGGGCCTCTGTACCTCTTCCTCTACTGTGATTAGGGCCTTTTGTTGATATGTTGCGGTAAAAATTGAACCTAACTAGTTAAAATTGTTTTTTTAGTCAATTTCAGCAACTATTTTTTAGATTAAGTGACGGTTAGGCTTAGGTAAAATGTTACGCTAACAAGGCCGTACCGCTTAGGCGAACGAGAACGTTTTTTCTTTCAAATTTGCTCATTTTAGTTGCTCTACTCCGAATCTTAACTCCATGTGCACGCTCTTATTGAATCTTAAACAATTTTAACCGGTTAGGTTCAAGTTTAACCGCAACAGGTATTTCGTTTACGTCATAGGTAAACTGCCAACTGGCAAAAAATTTTCTAGGGCGACTGACCTACCGACCCTCTCCCCACTCAAAATTAATGTCAGAGTTTTCACACCCAAATTTGAAATATAAAAGTCTTCAACATGAATAGAATGTTATACTAGCCATATCTTAGCCTCAACCGGTATTGTAGAGTTAAAAATGAAACTTTTAACCTCATAGTTCACCAAACTTGTTAAATTTCTCCCGGTCGCCCGCCCAGTATACCATTTAAAAAAATCTAACTGATTCACGTAGCAGAAGATGAAATCATTATAGGAAAATTTGTTGGTAGACGGGTATGATTGGGTGAAACGGAGGAAAAAAATACATTTGTGGTTGACCCCCATCTTCCCTCCTTGTACAAGGATCGCCCGGTCGCCCGCCCGGAAAAGATTTTTTTAGCACATCTTGGTGAGCTATGTTTTAACCTACTTCAGCGATCGACCTATTGAAAAGTCAATACATATTTTACCTAGGGTTTACGTTCTGAAAAGCCTCCGGACGATTTTTCAAACATTCGTGATGATTTAAAATTTATTTTGGAATCAAATCGCCGAAATTTATTAGCTGATTGTAAAATCACAGCGAATCGGTAGTTTATTATTTATCAAGTTTTACTTTTTTTTTTCGTGAAACACTTTTCAATTCAATTATTTATCAGGGCTTAAATGAACAATTCATATCGTCTGTTAGCAGGCATCTGTTTAAACTTTTGCGGGACTCTGTTTTCGATTCAAGAGCAGAACCTTATGTGATACCCCATTTTCTTTGAATGAAGTGACCTTCTATAGTCACCCGCGGGTCTCTGTTCGGTCAAATTCCCACCTTCCGGCGGACTTTTGTGTCCTTTTCGGACATTTTTTAAAATCCCTGTTCTTTATCGCATTAAAGCACAAAAGATGTAACCGTCAAGGGATAGTCTATCACAAGTTTCAATGAAGGAAGAATCGACGAATAAATGACTCAACTAGATACAGCCAGGGTTTTTTTACTGCGAAAGAAAAAGGGACAGACGCCCGCCGAAGGCGGAAAATTTTTTCACATAAGGGTCCCCCCTTACGATTTGGAAAAACAGAGGCCCGCCGACAGAAGATCTGTCATGGCTAAATAACCCCTGTATACAGCTCAGTGTGCTCAAGGTCCTCAGTACAATTCTTGTGTTCTGGTCATTCACAACAAAACATTCCGGCTCTTAGATACTCACGGGCATACTAGACGCCAGAAAGTGCAGAGTGGCAATTTTTTTGATACGGTCTCGTTAGACTAAGCCCAACAACCTCGTTTGCCCAAGCCTGAGCATTTTTTTGATGTAAAAATTATTTTTTAATGTAAAAATAATTTTTTCAATGTAAAAACAAGTTTTTTACTAAAAAAAAATTTTTTTAAGAACCGGAGTCAAAATGCTCAAAATGATAACCTATGAAGAAAATTTTCGAAACCGTAGCGTTTAACACCAGTTTTTCGTTTAGTATTCCAATGTCAGCAAGACAAGACGCAGGGTATACCCATGAGTATTTAAGAGCGCACATTCCGAGCATAATTTGAAACTTGCTTTTGTTTTTTCAGGTTTTGACTCGTGTAAGTTGAGATTAGAGTAATTAGTTTTGAAAAAAGTTTGTAATGATTAGCGATATTCACAAACTCAAATCAAGTTGAACAAGTGCTCAGACGCAAGAATTGCGAGAGATGATTGAGCAAACCAGGCCCCTACTGGTATCGCTTGGTAAAGCGAAGGCAGCCAAGTTGGTCAGAGATCTGGTTGATTTGTGTCTCTGCATCGATAATCAGGACGGAGACGTCAAGGTTTTTTTTTGTGTGCTTCATTTCATGTTCAAGAATAATACAAAAAGTCATGCAATCGTTTTGAAATAAATACATTGTAGTTTAAAGCTGTCCCTCATTATTTGGCGCGCGGGAAAGCTATAATATGAGGAGGTGAGGGAGGCGAGAAGAGTGGAAGTAGAAGAGAAAGATGGCCAATCAAAGTCAAAAAAATGAGAATGGGCAGAAGAGCAGGACATTTCTGTAATCCTTGACCAATGAGAGTCAATCAAAAAAGTAATTTGACGGGTAAGTACCAGAGATCATCTGCATTGGCGGGTAAGTACCATAGGTCATCGATATTGGCGGGTAAGTACCACAGTTCATCTACAGTAAACCAGGTAATATACATTGGCGGGTGAGTACCACAGGTCATCTACAGTACCCCAGGTAATATACATTGGCGGGTAAGTACCACAGGTCATCTACAGTACCCCAGGTAATATACAATGACGGGTAAGTACCACAGGTCATCTACATTGTCAAATAATTGAGAGAAAAATATTCTACTTTAGAGAGTTGTTTTATGATGCATTCAGGCGTTGAATTAAATCGGTCTAAGGCCTGTTTGTACGCGCCGAGCGAGTAGGAAAAGGAGGTAGAAAGGCAAAAAAGTGAAAAGAGAAGTAGAGGAAAAGTGAAATAGAACGGAAGAAGAAGATAGTGTAGATCATTCATTCGGCGCGAACGTGAATGCGCTAACATAGCTGGACCGGTAAATATTTGGCCCCTGGATGCATTCTCACTAGCAGTTTCTCTTTTTATAAAAGAGAAGTTGAAAATTAAATCTAATTCTGAAAGTTTTGGTTTTTTTAGATCGAGTTGGTGCGCGAGTGCATTCAATGGGCGACGGAACAGAGTCGCACATACCTTAGACAGACCTTGCAAGCGAGACTCATCAGACTTTTGAATGACTTGAAGCGGTACACCCATGCTCTTCCGCTCGGTTGGTTGGGTATGAATTAAGCAAAGGGTTTTATAGTTTTCTCAACTTTTACGATACCTGTTTTTCCCGCTCTTAGTTCCTTTTCTACCTGTGCATTTTTTCTGCTCGTTAGCTTTAATTTTTTTATATGCGGGCCTTTAATTTTCCCCGATTCTGTGTTATTGCCGGTTGTAGCCGAATTCGAAAACTTTATTTGTTGAATGTGTTTTCAAGTTGAATCTAACCCGTATTTTCTGGAAAATTGTAAATATTTTTGTCAATGTTCATGGTGAAATAAGACGAAAAAGGCGTTTGTCTTTGAATTTTCAGAAGAGCTTTACCATGAAAAATTGGTTGCCATGCTGCAGGTCAGATAAAATCCATAATTTTCCAGTAGTGATTAAGTTTGAACATGATGATTTTATACATACTTTTATACTTAATACACAATTTACATGCTTGAATCATAGCTGTGCTGAAAATTTTCTTATCGGGCGGATGACTGGGCGAACCTTGGTTGCCGTGTGCTAGGAAAAAATATTTTTGCTCCGTTTTCCAATTTCAGTTGTTCTTTTTTCATAGAATGGGGCGAAGTTGAACATTCAAAACTTTGTTAATCAACAAATTTTTTTTGAAGACCAATGTCTGTTATACTTTCTTATATATAAAAACTCGACAAAAAAAATTTCTCTGGTACTAGAAGGACGACCGGAAAATTTTTTATAAGCTTGGGGAGCTATGGTTTGAATCCATAATTTCAGCGGCAGAACTGATAAAAGAGCTGAAAAAAGTGGACGACAAGGACGTACTAGTGGAAGTAGAGTTGGAAGAGAGCAAAGCGTTCTACTACCTGGGCAACATTGGGAGGGCGAGGGCCTCTCTGACGGCAGCTCGAACTGCAGCCAACTCTATCTATGTACAGCCGAAGATGCAGGCACGTTATTCCTTTGATTTTCGTCTCCGAAATCACTATAGGAGAGGAGAGGGGTCTGAGGGGCAGTGAAGACAAAAAGGAAGTGGGAGAGTAATTGATTTATACCTTTGAACGCTTTTCTTTTAGAAAGGCGGCATCCAGGGGTTATAAATAAGGCTGCGCACTGTTTTGCTCACCGACCGTTTTTTACCGTAAAAAAGTAAAACTAATTTGCTCACCTACAGTGAGATACATACAGGTTTTGTTTGAGTTTTTCCGTGCGGGAGCTTCCTGATTAGCAATAAAATGAAGCTGTGACTGTCCCAATGGAGCAACTTTTGCATTTTGAAAGAGTCATTTTGAAAGAATCCGCCCACGAAGGAAATTTTGTTTCTCACGTTCATAAGCTTTTATCAGATGCAGATTTATTTCCTTATGTTTTATTATGGTGTTTTTGGTGTTTGATGAAGTATGTAGCAGTCCATTTATCATTTTATTTAAGTTGAAGAAGTTAAGGTCAAACGCTCAATTGAGAGATCAATTACAATAAAACTCTGCTAGGATCGAATTGGTACACAAAACCCCGCCCGGCCCCCCGCCCGCGAAAATTTTTCTGATAAATTTAGGTGACCTATGTTATCAACCAAAGATTACCAAGGAATAAAAAAACTACCAGGCCCAGTAAAGAAATTTTTTCTTACGTTCATAAGTTTCTTACGTTCGTTTCATAAGATGCAGATTTATTTCCTCATGTTTTATTAAGTATGTAGCAGTCCATTTACCATTTTATTTAAGTTAAAGATGTTACGGGCGAAAACTCAATTTAGAAATCACTTCCAATAAAACTCCACTGTGAACTTTAATTTTTTTAATTACTCGAATTTAAGTCTAAGATAACACAATAAGAAATCGAATTTTTACACAAAACCCCGCCCCCCCCCCCGCGAAATTTTTTAAAACAAATTTAGGTAACCTATGTTATCTTCTTCTGTTATATTTTCTTTAATCAGCAACTAAAGCTGTTCAGAAAAGATTGTGAAAAACTCGACAAATTTCACAGAAGTCGAAAGAATTTCGCGTATCACAAATAGAAGTGCAATTTAAAAGTAGAAGAGAAGTAGTGTTTGCATGCAGGCAGCGCTGGACCTGCAGTCGGGAATTCTGCATGCAGCGGACGAGAGGGACTTCAAGACGGCTTTCTCTTACTTCTACGAGGCTTTCGAGAGCTACGATTCGTGCGGAGAGAAGCCACTGGCGCTCTTGTCGCTCAAGTACATGTTGCTCTGCAAGGTGAGTTCCATCAGTTAGAAAAAAAAGTCTCATAACTATTTGGAAAACGGATACAAAAACCCGCAAAAAACGAGTATAGGCAGGAAAAAATTACTGAAGATAACTAGATTAGTAAGTTTTCAACCAAAAAAAAAAACAAAGGTTCACCATTAAAGAGTCTGTCTCACAAAAACAGAGGTCAGCTAACAGGAAAAGATTTATTATTCGCTTTTAGTCAAGAAGAATAGATCAATTTTGGCTCTTCTTTCATCAGCGCAAATCAAATAACCAGGGTCTTTCTCTGACCCGCAGTGCGGGTAAAAAATTCTATGCGCTCTTCAGAAACACTGAAAAACATTGAAATCTATTAACTTGACAAAAAATTTTCTCGGATTTTTCGTAGGAAAATTCCAAATCATTAAAAAAATTGAATTTTGAACTCTAAAATTTTAAAAACCTATGCGCTTGAAAAAAGTTGGGCGGGTGCTAAGAAACACCCTGAAAATAACTGTATTGGTATCTAGGGACCTTCGAGGTACGATTTGTCCCTCTCTAGTTGTGTCTGTGTTACAGGTAATGCTCGATGTGGCTGAAGAAGTCCCTACTCTACTGGCGGGAAAACTCGCACTCAAATATCAGGTTTTAAAAATATCACTATATTTTCTATTATTTTTGGTTTTAAATGTTTAAAAAAACTTTTGATTCAAAAGCGAACACTACTGTGGATTTAGTACAGGAACCATACATTCGAAATTGGCGAAAGTTTAAAAACTACCGCTTACTCGAGCAATGGTTCAGAATAATGAGGAGGTGGCTGGAAATGAGATATAGAGGTAGATTGGACATGCTAAGACATGAATACTTGCTCTCTTCATTATTTTGAGCTGCAGTCAAATAAGCAATATTTTGGCCAATCTAGACTCTAGATGACTTATGGCATAGCTTTTCAAAGTCAGGAGTACATTCAGTTAATGTAGGGTGTTGAAGGCATCGGACCTAGAAGCCATGCGAGCTATTTCTTCAGCCGCCAGCAAGCGGTCTTTGGCTGACTTCAATGCAGCTTTCGGGGCATACAGGTTCCCATTTGCATATATAAAATGTTTCTATCTATCCATGATCATCGTCACTTGAATCGGCGATATGACAGTATACGAAACCTTCGAAAAAGCCCAACACTTTCTTGTGGAGGACTTTTTGAATAAAATTTTTTTTTCGCGCTTTTCCCGCCTAACGGCAGCTCACACGTTCAGTTGAAATGGGATACGAATCTAGTACGGTAGAGCGAGGTCATAACAGAAAGAGAGTTAGAGTCGGGAGTTCACTGGTATTTATTGACTCCTTCGTTTGAGGGATAGTATCTGGGAAGGAGAAGAATCTTCGCAGGAAAAAATCTTACCAGTGAAGTGAGATCGGTATACACAGTATACCCGTTGTAGCTCTCTTATAGGTAAAACATGTCTGGATCTTTCAAAGAACGATCGCTGAAGTTGGTTAAAAGTTTCACTTTTAACTTCACGAAACCGGTTGCGGCTGAGTTATGGCTTATGAAACATTCTATTTATGTAGAGGATTAAAGATTTATTTCTTTTAATTTTGGCTGTGAAAACTCTCAAACATTGATTTGGAGTGAGGAATAGGGTCGGGAGGAATAGGGTCGGGAGGTCGGCAGTTTTCCTATGTTTGTGAGTAGAGGAAGACCGTCTGTTTGAAAAGGTGTGCACTTGCAGAGAGGAGCTACAAATGGATGCAGTTGTGAAAAAGCATTTCAAGCATCTTTCCGAAAGAATGCTAGAGAAAGAGTTGTCCCGACTAATTCAGCCATACTCTGTCGTCCAAATTGAGCATATTGCCTCCACAATTGGCATTCAACGCACTAAGGTTCGTGAACGCGCAATGAAATGGTTCTCAACATCAAAATTTGGGGTTTGTAATGTAGGAGGTTATGTTGACATAAATGACAGGATTCAAAAACAGTAATAGCAAAATCTGTTGTTTTTCTTTCAAGTTTTGTAAACATTCAATTTTCTTCTCTAATTTCTCTCAATGCTTATTTTTTATTAGTCATATTTCCACTCTGTCTCGATATTAAATTTATGAGTTTTGGGTGAAAAATAGTTTTTTTAATGCTGATTTTGAGCATGGCATTGCAGGTTGAGAAGAAATTGTCGCAGATGATTCTGGATAAGAAGTTGAATGGGAGTCTGAATCAAGATGACGGAATGCTAATTGTTTATGAGAGGCAGCAGCCGGACGCAGCATTCGAGGCTGCTCTCGCAACCATTCATGCCATGGGCGAGGTTACAGGGGTTTTCAACTCTGAGGGATCTTTTTATTTATTGCCCCTGAATGGAATTCACCCCTAAATTTTAGGGATGAATTGATAGTTGAAGAAAGATCGTGAGGCATCTGTAACGGTCAGGTTCATCTTGTATGTCATACCTCAGATGGGCAAGTGAGAATCGTTCCAGAAAAAAAGTTAGCTTAATCATGTGGATTAGCACTGTGTCTTTCTAGTTAACTGATAAAGCTGGGTTTCATCCAGGGGTTAAATAGCCATGTCAGACCTTCTATCGGCAGGCCTCTGTGTTTTCCGAATCATAGGGGGGGACTCTCATGTAGAAACAAAAAATTTCTGTACGCGGGAGGCGTCTGTACCTTTTTTTGCACACTAAAAAACCTCTGGTTCGATCCGGTTTTCTGGTTCGATTGTGCACATGTTTTCCCGTGGTGGGATAACTTAACAATAGTGGGTATTAACAAGACCTCACTTCCTTTGAACCCTTTAGAAAAAAGTGGTCATAGAAAGATAAGAAGAAGATATTTTCATTGCAGGTAGTGGATGCGTTATACCAACGGGCGACAAAACTGCATTGAGAGATGTGTTTTATGTGTGAATAACTTGTATACTTCTCATTAACTTCGATCGGTTTATCTTACTCAATGAAACTCGTTTTGCTATCTCTGCAAGCTGAACTCTGCTACCGTATATCCTCGTGCATTACGTACGTCAAGATTGATGGATTTCTGGTTACAGTATCTATTCTGTCATGACTCGCTACTACAGTATCTGTCCGTATGTACTGTAGTCTTGATGCAATTGTGTTTTAAGAAGCATAAACAATGCGGTGATGCAAACTTGAACAAGAAAAAAACAAGCAGCCGCATGCAGGATAACTTTGGACTGTTGTCCATTTGCCTCATTTACATTTCCCTTACAATTTTGATGAATATTAAATTTGTGGGATTTTTTCTCTGATTTTTCTCTCGGTGTTCAAATTCAATGTTTATTTTGTGTGTGAGTCTTGAACCCGTTACCCATAGTAGGACCTATTTTTTCAATTATTAGAGTGAAGTGTAAAAAGGCCCCGGACTAGGCTTGTTACGAGAAATACTCGTGAAGCTTTTAAACTCTTGGTTTTCACGTGTGATTTAAGTAGCCTACAAAGAGAGCACTCTGAACGAAAAATAAACTTTTTTCTAATAAACGCGCACTTTCTGGCCTGTGAAATTACGAGTTAAGTTCTCTAATTTACCTGCTTTCAGCAGCTCCCCAAATGTCACTTGCACTTGTTAAAATCATAAAAATGACCGCTCTGCGAGTGGGAAGTATGGAATAATGAGAAGCGAGCTAGAGGCAAAGGGGATAATGCAGTTTATGCAGTGTTTTTATTTGCGAAAAACATAATGAAACATAACGACATCCCGTTTTTTTTTCCATGTTATGTTAACAACTAAAATTTGTGTTTAAGTGTTCTCAAATACTCTCTCGCCGCAGACAACGAGAGACACCGCGACTTCTATGTCACAGAAAGGGCACAAAATACCGTACACCATGCACATTTGAAGCGCTATTCCATTTGAGACTATTATTTATACAAATTTTAGTTGTGAACATAACGTGGAAAAAAAAACGGGATGTCGTTATGTTTCATTATGTTTTCGCAAATAAAAACACTGCATAAGACTCCCCCGCTCAAAGAACAGTCGCATCTAGAAATTCCAAACTGAGCTGATGACCCATGGCTTCTGGTGGCTTTTGGTATCCGGAATTTATTGATGTCATAATTTACCTGGGGTAGGTAAAAATTCGGAGAACGAGCACTCGATGAGCAGAGAAGAAAGAGGCATGAGGCTTATTATTTTATTACTCGTTCATTCCTCGAGGCTCCCGCTCAAATCAGCAGTAGTTTTTAAACTTTGAATGAAGTTGGAGGTGATTTCAGATATTTCTTGTGCGAAGGAAAATTTGGAATAACAGGTAAGTCTTGAATTTTGATGTTTTAAATTTATTTTAAAGCATGAAAAGCCGTGTCAATAATTTAATAGAGTTTGAAAAGTGAGATTTGCATTATTTGATTGAATGCATTCGAGGCTGGAATATGTTGAACAGAGGTCGCAGAATTGGAAATAGGGTTCTGTTAAGTTGAGTTATCATCTTTTTAATAAACTTCAAACCCTATTTTATATGTCTTATGTTAACCAATTTTTATTGATATATAATTTTGTTTGAATTAAGCAGAAGAAAAGCGATTGATAAAGCTGAGCGGAACTTTGGCATGGAAAAAAAAGGACGACGAAAGGAAAATGTCAGTAAGCCGAGAAATTCTTTATCCAAACCATACAATGAAAACGTTCTTGCCTGAGCCTACTTCAAAAAAACAACAACAGTACTTGCTGCTGAAAAATCATAGACTTGTTGTAGGGCAACTTAGAAAGCATTTATAATACCTTGTAAGAGTATATCATGAATCTTTCTCCGGGTTGTGATGGTCTATTGAAATGATAATGTCTAGTTTTCATTGTCGAGTAAAAGAATATTTCTCATAGCTAGTCAACTATAGCTCACCTGCCCGTTAAACTTTTTTGAAAAGGTTCTTCTTCCGAGCAGGGCCCTAAAATTATGGATATTTTCTTTATCTATTGTTCACTTCTCGCTAGGTATTCATCACCCTAGGTTCTCCGTCCGGATAAACGATCTAAAAAGATTCCCGCAATTGATTGTGAGCTTAAAACAAAAGTGAACAATTTCCAAAAAGTTTTTTAAGAAACAGAATAGTGAAGGGAGGGTGTTTTTGCAGTGCGAGTTGGTGTGTCAAATGACTTGATGACGCCATCCCCCAGCGGAACTTATTCACTATCTGATCTCCTCGCTTTGTGCTACATTGACGATCTTCTTTCGCTTTCAATTCCTCCCAGATCCTTGTCCTTTCTGCTACAGGTTATTCAGTCGGGTTTTATCCAGGGTGTTTCTTAGCACCCGCACAACTTTTTTCGAGCGCATAGATTTTTAGAATTTCAGAGTTCGACTTTCAACTTTTCCAATGATTTGGACTTTCGCTGCGGAAAATCCGAGAAAAAATTCTCCAAGCGCATAGATTCAAATGTTTTTTGGGGGTTTTGGAGAGCGCATAGATTTTTTCACCCGCAGTGCGGGTCAGAGAAACACCCTGGTTTTATCTTCAGTTTTTGTATATGGTGAAAAAGTTTTGCAGGGTAACAGATTTGTTGAAAAAGTTAAATACGCCCCCCATTCAAAAGTTTCAAGATAACATTTGCGAATAAGAATTGAATTCCGAAAGTTTTAATGGTATTTTGCAGCTCCTAACCAGGGGCCTCTTTCTAATTGGATATTTTGGATACAGCGATACAACGCGAGTTTGAATACAGATTGGATACTAATCTCTCCTGTAAAAAATGGATACAATTCATAGTTGTATCCGATACAGCAGCCGATACAAAAAGTTGCTGTATCGGATACAAATATTTGTTGAGTTTGGGGCAATTTTCGTTTGCTCGGTCAATTTTCTTCATATTTTGTTTTTTCTTTTTCATAATTTGTTTTTTCTTCATATTTTTTTCTTTTTTTGTTTGTTTTTTCTTCTTTTTTTTCTTCATTTTTTCTTTATCATATTTTTTTCTTCTCATTTTGTTTTTCCTTAATTTTTTTCTTCTCCATGTTTTGTTTTTTTCTTCATTTTTTTCTTCATTATTTGCCACCTTCAGTTTTTTCTTTTTTTTTTGCAAATACTTGAAGTTTTTTTTTTATATTTTACATTACTAATATACATGATTGAGATTATGATAGTAACATAGAGGCGTTAGTGCAGTTTAACTGATAAGATTTTCCGGCTAAAATAGGCTTTAGGTTTCAATTTTTTTAATTCTTTGTTTTTTACGTGACCTAATTAAGCGATAAAGGCTTATAGTTTTTTCAAAAATTTTTTTTAGGTTTTTTATTTGGGGGGGGGCTGCGCTTTACTTGAGGGGTTTTTCAAAAAAACTTTTTAAAAGATTATTCCTACATTAAAAAAAACGCTTAGGCTTAGGAAAAAGTTTACGCTAACAAGGCCGTACGGCATAGGCGAACGAGACCGCATAAGAAAATTTATATTTTTTGTGTTTTAAAAAAAAAACATTTTTCTAACGCACCGAAAATCCCCTCCCCCAAGTAAAAATATGCTAAACAATTTTTTTCATTCCAAAAAGTTGTTTTTTTCACAAACTTTTTTTGGTTTTTTGTTGTTTTTTGGACCCTATACTACTTGAAGGAATTTTTATAAAACGGTTTTTACCAACTATGCCGTAATGGTCTCGTTAGCGTAAGTTTTTACGAAGCCTAAGCTAAATTTGATGTTAAAAATTCGAATTAGTTTTTGGAAAAAAACTACTTTCTAAACCACACTAAAACTCAATCACAAACTATTCATTTCTCATCGATAACATTGCAACTTCAATTACATCGAAAACATGGTCATTGTATTTTTTGTACGAAAAGACTTGCATCCGCCAACCACCTTCAATTGAAAAAAATTATTTTAAAGAAAAACTTGCAATAATAATACTTTGAAGTTAGAAAAATATTACAATACTTATTTGAATATAAAACTGCCAAAACTATTATCATGTTTTCAATTTCAATTCAATTTAAACGCTTTATCAATTATGTATAATATTAATGGACGAAGGAAAAAAAAGTTTTCAATTATGTATAATATTAATGGACGAAGGAAAAACGAAATCAAATAATTGAGAAAAAAAATTTGGTAAAAAAAGAAAGAAAAAATGGAGATGACAAAATATGAAGAAGAAAAAACAAAATATAAAGAAGAAAAAAACAAAAACATAAAGAAAAAACATTGTAAATGCGTGCTGTATCCATCTTTACAGCAGCCTCTAGAATTGTAAATTTGTATCCGTTTCCTGTAAAGATTCGATTTTTTTGCTGTAAACTGTAAAAGATTAGAGAGAGAACCTTTACAGGGATACAGGTGCTCTTCACAAAATATCGCTGTATCCATTTGTATAGCTGTATCGCTGTATCGAAAGATTAGAAAGACAATATTGTATCGCTGTATCCAAAATATCCAATTAGAAAAAGGCCCCAGGGTGTTTTTTTTTCATTCACACTGCGGGTGAAAAAATCTATGCGCTCTTCTAAAAGTCCGAAAAACATTCAAATATATGCACTCGAAAGAAGAAAGTTTCGAGTTTTACCTAGGAAAATTCCAAATCTTTTAAGAAAAAAATTCCAAAATTTTTTAAATTCTGGAAATCTATGCGCCCGAGAAAATTTATGAGGGTGGTAAGAAACGCCCTGCTCTTAACGTTCTAAATTCTAAATTTCTAAAGTTTTTCAGCTCATTCTAAAAGGTAACAGTCGCTTTTGGTTCTGCCACAAAGAGATGTTCAGATATTTCTCTTCCTTCTCGCTTTGCTCTTTATCTTCGTCTCTGATCATAAAGAGTTCGAATATTGTTGCAGCGCCTTCTCTTAGTGTGTGGCAGTAGTTCATCGTGTGTTTCGAAGCACGCCGTCTCGTGTCTGCTGTCAATAGTAGGTCTTTCTCCCTCCTCTCCCTCCGCCGCAACTCTTCCCCCGAGGCAGCCTATCGAGGAGGAAGCAGCAGCATTCCTCCTTCTGCTGGTCATCTCAGTTTTTTGACAAGTCGTCTTGGCCAGTTTCGGGATTCTATAATTAAGTATTAGTTACGTAAGATATGGTCTGGTAAGATATGGTAGAATGGATTGGTTCCACACAATGAGCTAGCTTTCGTCCCTGCGATGCTTAGATGATATTTCGTTTGGTAAGTATTTCGAAGTGAATAAAACTATGGTAGCTAACTTTTTACCGGAAGGTGTTGAGACTTTCTTCTAGCATTTTCATTCAATTCATTTATCAACCAATTCATCACTTTTACCACTTGAGATTCTGGGATTCTCCAAAGAGGATCGATTCGTAGCAGAAGAGCATCTCCTCTCCGAAGGAGCTTCTTTGTTACTCACCCAGTTGATTAAGAGGTATGCATCAATCAAAAAACAAAGCAGAACATTTTAACAGTACTCGATAACGTTAATTCATTTTTTATTCCTTGCGTATAAAATTAAGATAAAATCACACACATAGGAGACCTGTCGCTGGCGCAAGTTTAGTGTAAGTAAGTAAAAGTTTTAAGTTCTTGTTCAACGTTCTCCATCAATACTTAGTCTTCGCTTCATAATTTGATTTGAAAAAAATGTAGTTGTGAAATTTCAAACACGATTTTATACATTGTTATTTCAGCATTGTAATACTTTTCTCAGTCAAAAAAAGGCTGTTTTTTTCTGAGTAATTTTGAAAATCTTGGGAGAAACCAATGTTGCAGAGTTAGCCATCTTGACGGAGAGCAATCGCTGGAAGAGCGGCTACAAAATCTTATTATCGAACTGGTGCGGGTCTTTCCGTTATTCACACTCGCTTTTAAGGGAAATAAAAGAAGTTGTTCTCTTTCTTCCTTTCTGTTTGCTTTTGCTTCTGGCCCTCTTGTGATTATCATCGTTGTTCATCTGTTTGGTTGAATATTTAAAAAGTAAAACCACCGTTTTTCAAGTGGTCGTTTTTAGAAGGATGAGAAGCTCTCTTTTATCCGCCCCTTTTCACTAGCTCGCCAATCAGTATTTCAGGCTCCTCCCGCTATTTTGTATTTTACTCGCCTAAATCTTTGGCCGTTTTGCATTCATTTGACGATTCAAGCTTATCTATGAATGAAATTTAACTTTCAAAAAAGGCTTTGTGTTGTTTACAGTCGACTGAAGAAGAAGAAGAAGATCCGGTTGAATTGGATTCGACGGAGCAGGAGGAGTCTCTCTCTTTGCCGAACGATAGCAGCACGCCAGTCGAGACCATGTCGGCGTTAGTGAATCTGCTGCAGGAGCATGGTCCGCCCATCACCCAATCCGAGGAGGTTAGAAACCGGGAGTTTGAGTTACTCATTAAGGAGCTTGGGTACCCATTTCCACTCCCTAGTTGGCATTATCCGATCTACCCGGGCGGAATTTCAGCTTTTGGTTTGCTGTGTCCGATATGCGTGGAGGTGTAGAATGCTTCCGGACTGCATACGAGGTGTAGAATGCTTCCGGACTGCATACGAGGTGTAGAATGCTTCCGGACTGCATACGAGGTGTAGAATGCTTCCGGACTGCATCCGAGGTGTATAATGCTTCCGGACTGCATACGAGCTTGCATAGAGCCGGAGTAAATCTAAATAGATACTTGGTGCAGAAATAAAGAAAAGAGGTGTAAGAAAAGCCTGCTCTCACGGAAGGTTTGCATATAGAAAGTGTAACAAAGCCATTCATACTGGCACTTGATTGTTGGTAATAAGGATGAGTGAATGTCTGCAGGCGTTGAGAAGTACTCTCCTCCGAGCGGGCTGCGTAGATCCGAATAATTTGAGCGCGGCTCATGTGGCGACTGCGGTCACGTTGATGTTGATGACGCCCTCATCAGCAGCTCAGCCTGCTTCCGTACTGGCTTCCTTCGACAGACCAGGTCAGCCAACCAATACTACGTTGGTCCAGCTAGGCAGAAGAAAAAAGGTGTAGATTTGAAGGATAAAATTTTCGCTACAGGGTGTGATGAAAACAAGAGTGGAAGTTTGTGAAACGTGGCAGAATAAATATGGAGCTGGTAAATAAGATCCTGTATACTATCCCCTCCATTTTTTTCAACCTTGCCATTTTTGAAGGAACGGCAGCATTGTGCGACTCGCCAGCTTGGAATGGCAAGATATTCGCTAGGGTCATCTTAGAGATGAACCCATCTCTGAACTGGAGCGAAGTGGTAGCCCGTTTCGACTCTAATCACTTCTCAGTGCGTGATCGCAACGCACTTATCATTCTCACTGCGGTGCTCAACACGGTCTTCACCCCCAAGGTTAGCGTTAAAATAGAAATAAGTAAAAAGCTGATTGGCTTTTCAAAGATATTATATTTTAAATTACATTTCGAACGTTTTTCGTTGAGACTTCGGACCAATACAAAACTAAGAAAGAAATTGCTAGATAGATAGCTGGGCTATCTAAGTGCCCCATAAGAAGAGAAGGTAGCAAGAGCATGTTATTTGTATTGAGACCAGGGATATTATGTGGCGTTCCAAATGGGTGTACGTATCCGCCAATCAACCCGAAAAAATTGAAATCGAGATTTTCCTCTCAGTGATAGTCGTTGCTATCTCTTCTGCTCCAGCTTAAAAAAGAATGTTACAAGAACGTCCAGTAACATTCTTTTTTAGTGACATTTTTTCGGCCTATCGAGAAATCAAGACATTTTACCTATGCATGTACGTATCCGCCGTATAGGAGTGGCAGATCACTATATCATACCTGATTGAGACGTGGCCAATCCATCTGCTCTACCGGGACTGGCGTCACAGACACGCGCAGCTCTCGTGGCTGATGGACATCACGAGCAACCCTGACGTCTTCTGCTTGGCAGACTTTCCTCACAAAGCAGTCAACACACAATGTCTCAAAGTCCAACCGGAGGACAGTAAGGACATCGCCAACTGGTAACTCTATCTTTTCCTTCTCTTTCTATCAAGCTCTCATCCATCTCTCTCTCTATCTTTTTCTCTCTCTCTGTAGTGAGTTCTCTCTCTATTTGCTTTCAAGTGTTGATTTCAAAACCATTGATACTCTCATGAGTTGAATTTGGAAATGAAGTATTAGATTTACTTTTCACTGTAAAAAAAAAACAAAAAAAAATTGGAGGGGTTGTTGCAGGCGCGTTCTCGAATTGACAGAAACCGTATTGAAAATACAGGACAGCATTGGCAATTTCACCTTTAAAATTCTTCAGGTGGTATTTCTTAATTAACTCTTACAATTTTCCAAATCTGAGCCTTTTTTTTCTTTCGCTCTCTTTCTAGAAGGTTTCGCGTTAAGCAATTCATACGTCAATTTTCAGATCCCGTTACAAATCTGCAATGATGTTTTGCTCTTGGCGCTCTTCCAATTACCGGTCCACTTTTGTTAATTTATCTACTGATGGGTCATATGAAAAAAATCATCAGTGAGTAGTGGTTATGTGAAAAAAGCTCTTTGGTTTTATGAATGAGTCAGTTTTCAAGTTTTATAATATGGTCTTGTATCACCTTTTAATACATAGATTGTAATGTATGTTTGTTTTTTTGTTGTTGCAAAACTGCCGTTTTGAATGTATGAACTATCATAGAGTCATGCTCGATCAGTAAACTGAATTGAAAAGTTTTCGGTTTGAGGGTGCGATGACGACGACGCGAGTGAATCTGATGCAGCACGCCGTGAGCAGCCTCGTTAACACTTCCCACTCCAACACAGTCTCCGTGCTCAACTTTGGCTGGAACACGGAATCTCAACTGCGAAAGGCCGTCCACTCAACCATCCTCAACGCACTCGCCACCCTCTACACAAAGAACCCGGATGACCAGACCAAGCTGACTAAGATTCTGGAGATCGCGCACGAGCTCAAGCCGAACGGACTGACGGAGCTGTTCAATCTGCCG
Organism: Allodiplogaster pararmata; assembly: GCA_964056735.1. Lineage (NCBI taxonomy): Eukaryota > Metazoa > Nematoda > Chromadorea > Rhabditida > Diplogasteridae > Allodiplogaster > Allodiplogaster pararmata. The sequence goes on from OZ057403.1 coordinate 3,944,128, forward strand.
CATCTCAACTTCACCATCGACCTTGCCTGTTTGGCATCAAAGAGGGACTTTCTCAAGCTTGAGAAGTGGCTGGAGGACAAGCATGCAGAGCTCGGAGTTGGTCATGAGAGGGGGGCAACCATGAGTAAACTACTGATTATCAGATATGTTAATATGAACCTCTCGAATAACCTTGCTCACACAAAAAACTACATTTCGAGAAAAAATTGGGTTGAGTCGGTTGGAATCAGGCGTTAAATGAGACAGCTCTGAGGCTTGTTTGCCTACTTTTTCTCTCTTTCACATTGTATGATTGAAATTCAATTGAATGTAATGATTGAAGGATAAGCTGACAATGGCGGTCATCCACCACATGTCTCGCCGCGTGCCCATGGCTGCGGCAGCGGTTGGAGGTACGGGGGGAGGGGCGTTCCCATCCGCGTCCATCTCTCCCGAAACTCTCTCCATCCTGCACTCTTTCTGCACCAAGCATCAGACCTCCCCACAAGTTCGATCCGAGTTCAGTCTGCTGCTGAGTCAGCTGCAGAAGATGCAGGTCTCTTCTACTATCTATCTTCCCCCTACTCTCCATTCCACCACTGTTTCCGTTCTCTTGCGATCTTGTTTGGCTTGTTTTCGTGAATCGATTGAAAATATAAATAACGGGTTTTCAGAGGGTTCTAGCAAAGAAGTAACTGTTTGTGTATGAAGATTCTAAGTAAAATTTAGTAACCGCTTTGAGAAGTCTTTTTTATGTAATGAGCGATTCTTTCGCATGTGTTGTGTCTTCTTCCTGTTAAACTAATTGTTTCTTCTACCGAAGGAGCATTAACTCGATAAGACCGCCTTTGCTTCTGTGTCTCTGCCGTTGAGAGATCCGAGTAACAAATCGCCAATATATATTAGCACCTCATTTCTTCAACTGAATGCGATCTACCCATTATTTCATTGTTTTCAGATGAAAGGGCAAGATCCACAACGGCCGACGATGCCTGGTGGCCAATTGCGAACCGCGAATCAGATATCGGGGCCAGGTGAGGAGGAGAGCCAGATTTGCGATCAATTCAATGTTGTGGTCCTTCCGGCTGGAACTTAAGCTTCTGAAATTCTAGAATTTTCATTAAAAGTTTGACTTTGGTTTTTTGTAAACCATTTAAAAATAAATAAATTTTTCCTCATAACCCCCCAAAGGAAAGCGTAGAAGAAAAAAAAAAAACTAATTGAAAACGGCAGACTTAGGTAAGCGTAAACGAACAGTAGTATTGCTAGCCTTCTTTATATTTAACCGCAGTTTAAAATAGATAAATTATCTGCTTCTGGGTAATCTTAGACTAATTTAGACGAATCGCGAAAGCGTCTGTGATTAGTACATTTTAAAAAGGTTTTAGGGAGCGAGTCGGTGTTCAGTCAAATATATTTACAATTGCAGGCGGTGGCTCATTCATGCCGTTCAGTAGTAGCGGGCGTATGCCAACGTCAGGTTCCGCTTCAGGAGGCGCAGTCGGCGGGATGTCTTCTTTCTTCAACCTCGGAGGGGGAGGCGACCCGCTGAAGGCGGGCGGGGGAGGAGTGGCAACGCCGTCAATTCCGCCGCCCGCTTTCGGTTCCAGTCCGCTTTCAATGTCTCCCTCTGCAATGATGACTCAGGTCAGTTCGCCGAGGCAGACTTGAACAACGAAATTGACTCAAAATGTGGAACGTTTTGCGAGTCAACTCAAAAATTACTTTGAAACTGAATTTTTCTCCATCTCTCTTTTAGTCTTAGCTTTTTATTTTCTTCAATTTCTCTCTGCGTCCATTTTTCCTTTCTCCCTCTATGCTTCTTCCATTCATCATTTCTCGGTCTCTCACTGAAACGTTCTGTAGAAGATGGGTAAATAATGTTTGCAGCCTGGGCTGCCGCAGCGACAGAACTCCTCGGGGGGCTGGAATAACCTTCCCGTCCCTCCAGGGAGTAATCCTCTCCGGGCTACTCCGACTCCATCTGCCATCGACTTCCGAGGAGTCGGAAATCCTGCCCAACAAGCTGTGAATATCTTCAGCTTCATTCTTATAAGCTAAAAATTACTTTAAATAGGAGATTTGTATGTTATGCCATGTTAAGATCTCGACTAGGGTTTTTGTTCTTGTTGTTGCTTACCGGATAGGACTACCCGTTTCAGATGACGTCTCTCCTAAATTAGGTTTGAAACGCATATTCTGACCGTCTGTCAGAATTTGAGTTCTTCGCTCAGAAAACGGATCTTTTCCTATCATGAGAAAGTCCTCTATGAAAAGTCTTGTCAGCATGTAAGGAATTGATTTTCGTGGCTCAAATTGAGGTCCAACTTTCTTGTTGTTTTCATTAGAAAGCAAAGTTTGAGGCGAGTGACATGAGCTCTCGTTCCTCAACAACGAATTCGGACACTCTCTCGACGACGACCTTCAGTGACGAGATACAGCAGGAGGCGAACTCTTACTTTGAAAAGGTCACCCCGATTCTTCTATTTGCTCACATTGTTTCTTATTACACACGAAAAAGCACTCAGATCAACTAATCAATAAAGAACGGCAGACTATGAAAAATTACGGAGAGAAACCGAATCCTACTCACCATCTTTCTTTCTAGAAAGTGCATAAGTTACCAGAAACCCGGTTTTGAAAGGTCTACAAAATTCTTCTTGAAAAGTTAATGTTTTAATTCTATCATTTTTCATAACGTGAGAAAAGCGCTATAATCCATTTTCAATAAATTCTTTCTTTTTTGATGAGGAAACACAAATGTTCATTGTGCAGATCTATTCACAAACAGCGACAATGTCGGTGAATGAGCTGCTGAACAAGCTGAAGATGTTCAAAGGGAGTACTGTAACCAAGGTTGGTGCATCTAGCCTGTTCGAAACAACCTTTCCCATCGTAAATTAATGAGAATCGACTGGATTGGATCTCTGTCAGATCCACAAACATGAGGAAAGCTCAACTAAATTAGGACTTTGCAACAACAACAAAAACTCGATAATACTTTGAAGTTTTCTTAACAAGACTAACAAGGGTGGTTTAATTACCTTCTCTCCTTTCTCAGCAGCATTCAACCCTACTTTTCTGTTCCGGAAGTGACATGAAGCTTGAATCTGTTTCAATTGCAGGAACGTGAAGTACTCAAGTGTGTAGTGAAGAACCTTTTCGAAGAGTACAAGTTCTTCAAGGAATACCCCGAGAGAGAATTGCGCATCACGGCCGAGGTTTACGGAGGAATCATTCGCGAAGCGATCATATCGTAAGCTTATTCAAAGCTGCTCTGCAGTTCACCCCTATTTAAACATCTTGTTGTTTGTCTATAGCTAATGAGCAATGTTCATAATTTATGATAATAAAAATAAACTTGAGATGGCTATGATGTTCTAAGAGTCCACTCGATTAGAAATTTTGTTTAGGAATGTTTCATTTCAAATATGTTATATTGATGATCGTAAGTTTAGTTAGAATTAATCATAATTATGCAAAGGCGTTGAGATAATTTAAAAATTTTCAATTTTTTCACAAAATCATAGTTTTTATAGTGTCGAACTAAGTCATGAGTCACAAGCAGGGGATAAATACCAGATCAGCTATGAAGGCGCCCACATTTTCGCCCCTCTATGTATATTCTTCCTCGACTTCTGTTTTCCTTTCTCATCCCTTTTCCAATTAGCTCGGGGCGCACAAACATGCCTTAGACCAGTCTCATTTAACTTGGACCAGTCTCATTTACGAGCATATGTGAAATGTTTAAAAAGCACCGTTCATTTAAAGAAAGGGGCTATAAAAATTGAAAGAGAAAGAAGAAGAAAGACGGAAAGAGATTAAGCAATGTAAAAGGTGAACCCATAAGAGAAAACAATCCTCTTCTTTTTTATACAATCCCTCCCCCATACAATTGATGAACCTCTTGAAAAATTACAAGGTAACCTATGATTAAATTTGAAATGAGTCCGAGTTTCCGGAGCGCTATTCGACAAATCCCGATGATTACAGAGATATTCACTTTGCAACTGCTGTCCGGAAAATGATTGAATCTCTGCAAGCAGAGTACGGTAGTATGCTATGGATGTTCGGTATCGTATCCCTCTCTGCATGCCGATCCAAGCTCTACAGCTATCCTAAGGTACGGTTCTAAAACTGTTCTAGTAAGCGAAGTTTCTACAGTCTTTGGTAGGCTTCAAATTTAAACCCGAACGTAGATCCTTTTCACGTCTTGCTTTGACATCAAATACTCAACAAAACAATAATAATGGGACTTTTTCAGTTCGTCGTAGACTCTTTGTTGTCATTTCATTGGGGCGCGTTATGTTGGATTTTTATGGACAATGATGATTCCTGTTCTCTCTCATTTCCTTTCTCATCCCTCTCTCTCTACAATTATTTTTGCTCATTTCTTATGTTGTTGTATTCATGTTATTTTTACATTAAAACTTAGGCTTAGTAATAGATTACTCTGGCCGTATCAAACAGTTGGTCACAATATCACTGTTTGGTCACAATTTGAATTTCTTGGTGCCAAATGTCTCTTTCTCTGCGGAGAAAGTTTTCTAGCGCCCACTCCGTGACTTTTCCCCTCCGAGGAAGAAATGGGGAGGAGCCTACGTAGCATCATGGAAAACCATCACTAAGGGCAGCTCCGATCATCTAGAAGCGGAAGCGTTCCAGCAGCGCGTCGAAGAAAGGCAGTCCGAAACTCCTCTCCCCAACCCACCTCGCCTTCGATGGTGCTAACGCCCACAAGTTCACACCATCGCAAGGGACCGGTTCATCCTCACCGGTATCGAGCGGTCCTCAGGTAGTGGTGGGTAGAAGGATGTCTCTTTGCACAAGTGCATTGGAGATAGCGGGCTTGTCCGTCGCGGACTAAAATTGGATCGTCAAAGGAGGGCTATGCCGGACTGGTCTGGGCATGCCACCGGAATAAAACATCAGCCGATACTCCCCTATACTTTGTAATGGCGAGTCGAGGCGCCTCTTGTCGAGTCTCTTGCCCTTTTCCGGTTAACGAATGGTTCTCGCGAAGAGGATCGCCGACTGCGGTGCAATAGAGACAAAATGTCACAAAAAAACAAAAAAATAGAGACAGCAATAGAGACCAAATGTCTCTTTCTCTGCGGAGAAAGTGTTCTAGCGCCCACTCCGTGACTCTTCCCCTCCGAGGAAGAAATGGGGAGGAGCCTACGTAGCATCATGGAAAACCATCACTAAGGGCAGCTCCGATCATCTAGAAGCGGAAGCGTTCCAGCAGCGCGTCGAAGAAAGGCAGTCCGGAACTCCTCTCCCCAACCCACCTCGCCTTCGATGGTGCTACAGCCCACAAGTTCACACCATCGCAAGGGACCGGTTCATCCTCACCGGTATCGAGCGCGTCCTCAGGTAGTGGGTAGAGGGATGTCTCTTTGCACAAGTGCATTGGAGATAGCGGGCTTGTCCGTCGCGGACCAAAATTGGATCGTCAAAGGAGGGCTATGCCGGACTGGCCTGTGCATGCAACCGGATAAAACAGCCGATACTCCCCTATACTTTGTAATCAGGGGTTAAATAGTGACCGGATCGGTCCCGTCGGCGGATACATGTACACACACTATTGACAAAAAACTCCCTCTCTTTTCTTACCCTTTTCTTTTTTCCTCCAAACTTTGAGCGGCGGATACATGTAAACCCAAATTGAGCGGCTCCATTTAACCCCTGTTTGTAATGGCGAGTCGAGGCGCCTCTTGTCGAGTCTCTTGCCCTTTTCCGGTTAACGAATGGTTCTCGCGAAGAGGATCGCCGACTGCGGTGCAATAGAGACAAAAAACAACAACATACGAGAAAGGATGCATGAACGCGATAAACTCAGAGAATCGAATCCGACAATCGACCTCCTGAACGATCTCAACAAGAACATGAGGAGAGCTACCGACAAAAACAAACGAGACTACTGGCGCGCACTGATGGAGTCCTTCGACCCAAAGAAAGGTGTCAACAAGCTCTGGAAGACAATAGAGAATCTGAACAACAAAGCAAGACCACCGCCAAACTTCGCCATAACCTTTAGAAATGAAACGATCACGGCCGCCTCCGATATCTAGAACCGCTTCAAGAAAGCCTTCATTCAAAAAAGCCTTCATTCTCCTCTTTTTTCATCCTCCTAAGTGGCTACTATGTAAAGACTCCTCATTCTTCATTTTCAACTCAAAAGTCCCTTCGAAGTGCCTGTGAACCCATGTGTACTTTTCTTCTCGGTTCTTTCTCCTCAATCCAGCTGTATACTTATGACTTCTAAATCCTTCCACGCGATGTTTAAAAAAAATCCAAGTAATAAAAACTTCAACTTCACTTTGCCCAGTCCAGTATACAACCTCAAAGGAAAACAGGAAGACTATTACAAAAGTACACCGCCTGCTAGTAATGATACCATTACTATCTTTTCCAGTCTATGTTTTGAATCGTTAATAATGAACCTGTCTCATGCAGCATATTGAATGCAGTGAAGAATGACAGTATATTCTGCAGGTTTGCGTCATGATTATGAGTCATGAGAACTTCTCGAAGATGCCAGAACCGCTACGTCAGTACATCTTGGCCGGAGTGAGCGGGACGTTGCCTGCTCCGAACAGTGGCAGGGAAACGCCCACTTGGCCACAAAGCATCGCCTCGCCTGGTACATTATACTAATTGACAACCTATTAGCGGAATTTTGCGTTGCCTTAATATGTGACAACGGTCTCGAGGCATTTATAGGCAGAGGTTTAATATTCATATCTGACCTTTTGTCGGCGGGCCTCTGTTTGGAAAAAAATTTGGTTATAGGTTATTCAATGAAAGAGGATATGAACGGATAACAAAAGAGGATAACTTTTATTGTCTTTTTTTTGTTTCAACGTTCAACGTCCTAAATTTTTAAAGTATTTTTTTACAGGGTGTTTCTTTCATCCACAGTGCGGGTGAAAAAACCTATGCGCTCTTCAGAAAGTTCGAAAAACATTCAAATCTATGAACTCGAAAGAAGAAATTTTCGATTTTTACTTAGGAAAGTTCCAAATTTTTCAAGAAAAATTTCCCAAACTCTAAAATTCTAGAAATCTATGCGCTCGAGAAAAGTAATGCGGGTGTTAAGAAACATCCTGGTTTAATAGTGCTTATTTCATAGGTAAACTGCTAACTGGCAAAATAGAATTGGACCGAACTATCGACCCCCTCTCTCACTCGAAATGAATGTATCACAGTTTTCCCAGCTAAAATGGAAAAATCATTTTTTCATTCATTTTCATGAATAAAACGTTTCATTAGCCATGACTCAACCGGTTCCGTGGAAAATGTAACCTACTTGAACGGGGCAGAGGCATGAAGGAAATGAAATTGTATTCAAGCCGGAACAATGAATTTATTCATGGCTGTCGTATTACTCAATAACTCCGGCATCTTATTTTATCTCTTGACCGCTCTTCCTATCTTTCGCTTACTCTCATTCTCTCTTTATCTTGTAAACTCTTTCACCCACTCTATATCTTTTTCTATCTCTACCTCTCCCTCTCTCTCGGCCGCGAACGTCTTATACTCTTTCAAGTAACTAGGCGCTGAATGTTTCGTAGCACCGAAAGCGTCTAAATCACGATTACCTGACTGACCTCAGCGCCTCCCTCTACGATCTCCTGAACCGGCCCCTTTTTCGTATCTTTATCCATTCGTTGTTCGCATTCTAGCAGTTCTGAGCAAGCGCCCCATGTTCTGAATATTGTTTTGATGTTCTTAATATTGTTTTGATGTAGCTCACAATGTCATTTAAAAAAATGTCGTTTGTTTACTGATTTTCTTCTTCAAGTAACATGTAACCCATTCGAAAACATTAGGTTTATTAAAGACGTTTGAACAGTTGCATTTTGAGACCTGAAAAAAAGTTGTCAAAAATAACTATTTTGGCAATCTTTCACTTGCAGGATTGCCCAACCTTTTTGATTGTCCAGATCATTTTACCTACATATTATACTAAAAGCATCAAAAACACGGCATTTCACAGTTAATACAAAGTTTATAAGGAAGAAAACGGAAGCAATGGAAACAGCAATTTTGAATCACATAAACATACATGAAGATATAGAATGTCTCGGTTCCAAGGTTCCAATGTAAAAATTAGCTTACTTTGTTTCGCGGGAGAGGTTCTGAGTTTGTTGATTAACTTGATTTGCTAGTACAATTTGTTTATCTCTTATCAAACGCCGTGTCGAGTTGATCTATAGAATTCAGTGCCCCTCCCTCAACACCGATTAACAATGTTGAAGATCTTTACAATGTTAAAGATCGATTTCGAAGGGAACGTCAATCTCATGTTGAATTTTCTGACCTTTCCTTTTAAACTTGTTTCTGTTCATTTCAAAACTATTTTCATACTCATTGTCAATTATTTTTCTTTTTTTGATGGTTTTTGAGAATTGAAATTTTTTTGTAAAGGTTTCGTTGAAGTTGAAGTTTGCTCTGCATTTTCTCTCAAGTTTTCATATATTAAAAATAGAATTGTATTCCAATTTTTTCCATCAATTTTTAGAACTTCTTGTATTACATCATTGCATTCAGACTATCATTTAAAAAAACTCCTTCATAAAGTTTTTATAAGTTTTTCGAAAGTTTTTGTTTTGGAACGTTGATCTGAGAGAAGATTTGTAATTGAAATAGTATTCTTCTCGAAGTTTCTTCCCATAGGTCACCTAAAAGTGTCAAAAAATATTTCGCAGGCGGGGGGCCGGACGGTAAAATATTTTTTCTACAGTTCTGTGTAGAAATCTCATTTCTCATAGTACTTTCTTAGAATTTAATTCTAGGTAAATAATGAAAAACATTTTGGTTTCCAGCGAAGCGTTATCAAAAGCGATTTATTAATTGATTGTTGACCATAAATTCTTCAACTTTAATGCTTGATAATTTATCAAACACTACAAAACATAACGAACTATAACTGAATTACATAAAAGCTTACGAATGTTAAAAAACATCAACGCAAAATGTATTTTCTTCTGGGTGGGGGGCCGGGAGTTTTTTTTTTGTACCGTTTGGTAACCTATGTTTGTTCCAACCGCTAGAACGTTTAACATCGTCAAAACATGGTGATTCGCATACGTTTTGTTTTGTTTAGATCAGGAAAATCATTTGTTGACATTCTCAAAGGTTGTGAGTATTTAAACTGTTGCCACATTGATACGATTTCATTCACAGCGTAAATTGTTTCCAAGTTATTTTTCTCAATTATATCCTCAACTATTTTCAGTTTCAAATATTGCTCTGTATTCCGCATGAGTTTACTAAGATGCATATAATTTCTGTCTGTTCTATCGCGATTTGGCTCTTGTTGAAGCCTAGGTTGTTGCGTCTCTAACATTTGGCAAGATGTCAAAAACTCATAAAGCCAGGGGTTAAATAGTGACCGTATCGGTCCCGTCGGCGGATACATGTACACACACTATTGACAAAAAACTCTCGCTCTTTTCTTACCCTTTCCGTACATCCCCTCTTCTTTTTTCCTCCAAACTTTGAGCGGCGGATACATGTAAACCCAAATTGGGTGGCTCCATTTAACCCCTGCATAAAGCCCACATATCATGTTTCAAACGTTCTTGTTCCTAAGCCGTAGGCATCGTTAGCACAATCTTTTAATGATCCGACTAAGCTATGTGGGCACTTTTGAACTTTATGGACCCCCCCTACCAGAGGTTCAATGGGTCATCGTGTGCCTCTTCAAGAGAGCGCATGGGCACTCGCGCTCCCCTGCGTCTCTAAGTTCTGTGCCTTCTCCTAATCTAGTTGTCTGCGCACTCTTCTCTCTATGTGCTGTCTCATCGGAGGATATATTGTGCATGAGCCCCTGAACCCATCTGACCCATTGAACATCTGGTGAGCCATTGAACCAATCTACAAAATTGCCTAGTACAAAAGTGCCGCTATGTGAATTACCTGTGAAACTTTATTGAATACTCGTAAATCAATTTTTAGGCTGACTTGCGAAAAAAACCTTTCTGAATGATGATATCAACGAAAAAAGCACAGAGTGTGAGGTGATAGATCAAAATCAAAGAAGAATGAGAGTTGAAACATCACGAAAGAAAGTAGACGATTATAGAAACTCTGAACTCTCTGGCCCTGCAACCCACCTAGGTCTCAATAAGAGACCGTGACTTTTTTTCTAATGGTCGAACATCTTGATGATGAATCGTAAAACATCTCATTTTTCGGGCATTAAACCCTTTGCCTTCACACCCTTTGCTCCCCTAAAACACGGCCTCAACTTAAAAAATGCCTGGCTCAATTAATTAGTATTCTTTTTTCTTTCTCTTTCTTTTTTCTTACTTGTTCTCTTACTATTTTTTCTTTCTCTTACTTTTGTTTTCCTTTTTTTTTTTTTTAAAAAAAAGTTATCTTTATAAATTTTTATTTTTACATCAGAAAATTATTTTTACATTAAAAACGTTTAGGATTAGTAAAAAGTTGGCTTTAATCTACTTTAGCCGTCCAAAAATTTTTTCTCAGAAAGAGATTTTATTCATGAGAACTCCATTCCCCCCTTTCTCCTTAGGGCCCCCTTCCCCCTCCCCCCCTAGGGCCCCTACCCCCCTTTTCATAGGTAGGGCCCTCTTTCTCCCTTCTTCCCCCTCTAGGGCCCCCCTGCTTAGGTAAACCCCCTCCCCATCCCCCTTTCCTTTCCCCAAAATTTACAAAGATAATTTTGAAAAGAAAAGAAAGAGAGAAAAGAAAGAAAGAGAACAAGTAAGAAAAAAATGAAAAAGAAAGAAAGAAAAAAATTGAGCCAGGCCGTGTTTTAGGGGAGCAAAGGGTGTGAAGGCAAAGGGTGTACACTTTGTTAAAGGCCCATTTTTCGAATAAAAAACACTAAAAATGTTGTTTAAAAAAATAAAAGAAACGTTTGAGTGTTCAAAAATTTTATGACATTATTAGAATCTTCTATGTAAATAATGCTTCAAGGCGCAGCTCCAGCACCGCTGTCAACAGCACAGGCGACGGCTGCAGTGGTCGGAGGGCTGTCGCAGAACAAACCCGCCAACATGAACTCTTCTATGAACAATCGAACGGTGAGTAGCGAAGTTGGGCTTTCTTAGTTCTCGACATCTGAAATTGTTGGTGAAATTCTCTCCAACAACCGTTTTAAAAAGTTTATTTAACATTCAAAAATACCTGAAAGCAGGGGTTAAATGGAGCCGCCCAATTTGGGTTTACATGTATCCGCCGCTCAAAGTTTGGTGGAAAAAGGAGAGGGGATGAAGGAAAAGGGTAAGAAAAGAGAGGGAGTTTTTTGTCAATAATGTGTGTACATGTATCCGCCGACGGAACCGATCCGGTCAACATTTAACCCCTGCCTGAAAGCTATATTATGAAATGGCCTATGCAATGTTTTAACGAAATTTAGATAATTAACCGATGACAATCATAGGAATTAATGATTTAAACCATAATAAATTAATTTTAGTCCGAACGTTTTCAAAAATTCTCTGTTTGAGGGCAACACGGCGCTCTCATATACCAATGTGGATACGCTGGTAGCAGCTACGGAGAAAGAAGGGGCGGAAGTGGCACAGCCAGTCGAAGACGTCCTCGATAAGGTTTTTCGTTTTTTAAAAAAATTAATTTGTGGAGAAAAATGAAAAAAAGCTTCTTTTTTTGTTCAACATTTTAATGATAATCGAACTCAGTTCAATATTTCGCTCCACTTATAAACATGAATAGTTTTCATTCTTAGTTAGTTTTGTTATATCTTCATCAATGTTTGGTTTTGAACAGAGATTACTACTTTGGAAATAAATTGTGTGAAGTTTAGAGTGGGATTTGTCTTACTGTGAATTGTGTTGGTAGTAGTTGAGGTTCATGCAGAAGTACATTCAACTAGCGAGCAAGGGTTAAATAGGGACCGGATCGGCCTTCGCAAAGGATACATTTATACATAACTAAATCACGAAATTGCTAACAAAAAAATTATTATTTTTCTTCAAAAAACATTATAGCAAAATTTTTATAACTCGAGATTTTTTCTTCATTTTCAGCAAATACTCTAGAAAAATGGGTAGTTGGCTTTTAACTCTGCGCTGTACTCTGTTTGAAGGCACTGTAGCCCACTAAAAGTAGTACCACAGGAGAAGAGGAATCCTGACTTTTAAACAAAGGTCTGAATTCAGCTCAAACGTGCTATGCCTTCCTTAAGAGTTGATCAAGCGCTATGGAGATTAGAAAAAAAAAATGAATGAATTCCTCCGCTCCACATGCATCTCGTCGCCGAAACCGGTCAAAAAGATTTTTGTAAGCTTGACCTTTTGTATGACATGTGGACAACATGAAGATTACGAAATGAATTTTACCTGTGTGATCGTACTTCTTTCGATGTTCTAGTAGCAAAAATTCTTCCATGTTGTAGTTGTATGCGTTCTTTGATGTTCTAGTCGTATACTTTATTCGTGTTTTGTATAGAATATTTCTATTACCACTTCTTCAAGAACCTTTTCATTGATAATTGTAATCTGTGTCACTGTTTCACATTGAAAATTGTGATTTTTTCTTTTTTACAACGATACTTCTCAATATTCATTTATAATAAGTTATGTTCAAGTGGTCCACATGTAATGCAAAAGTGGAAAATTCACATGTTATACAAATGTGAGAGAAACAAAGCAGTATGCAGTTCCAACGAGTAATTTTTTAAATTCAATTTTTCGGGGCGGATACATGTAAACATGAATGTAAACATGAATTTGTCCGGTCGCATTTGAGAAAGAGATGAAAGATGAAGAAGAGCAACAGACAAATTCGACTTGGAACAGAGAAAATTCATAAATTTACATACTTTTTTTGCAAACAGAGTTAGCAACAGCAACAACAAATCCCAAACAGAGTTAGCAACAGCAACAACAAACAGAGTTAGCAACAAGCAACAACAAACAGAGTTAGCAACAGCAACAACAAACAGAGTTAGCAACAGCAACAACAAACAGAGTTAGCAACAGCAACAACAAACAGAGTTAGCAACAGCAACAACAACAAACAGAGTTAGCAACAGCAACAACAAACAGAGTTAGCAACAGCAACAACAAACAGAGTTAGCAACAGCAACAACAACAGAGTTAGTAGCAACAGCAGACAACAAACAACAGAGTAGCAACAGCAACAACAAACAGAGTTAGCAACAGCAACAACCAAACAGAGTTAGCAACACACAAACAGAGTTAGCAAACAGCAACAACAAACAGAGTTAGCAACAGCAACAACAAACAGAGTTAGCAACAGCAACAACAAACAGAGTTAGCACAGCAACAACAAACAGAGTTAGCAACAGCAACAACAAACAGAGTTAGCAACAGCAACAACAAACAGAGTTAGCAACAGCAACAACAAACAGAGTTAGCAAGCAGCAACAACAAACAGAGTTAGCAACAGCAACAACAAACAGAGTGTAGCAACAGCAACAACAAATCCCAAAAAAGAGCCTATGATTCCGCCGGAGTTGAAAGATATAGTTAATATGTGGGTTCTGAGAACGGAAGAATAGAAATTGAGAGACTTCCACAAGCAAGACATTTCATTCATTCTTTATTCTAGTACTGGACATTCACAGTTGTAATGCACAGATCGGATATCTGTCACGGGTGTGATTTTTCTAACCGGAATGTGGAAAAAGTGAGAACAACGCGGGAAGCAAAAGAGTAAACACTAGGGGAAGAAATGTGGAAGATGCTGAATTATGCTGAAGATTAAACTTACATGCTACCGAGTTTTGTTTAAGAAAGGTACTATGAAAAATAATTACAAAGCAAGAGGTAACGAATGAATCTGAATTCCGCCTAATGTTGAGGTCTCCTTTCTCTTCAACAACTTGTCGAATAGCAACCTGACGTCGAAACGCGACGAGATCCGTGAGTTAATTCAATCGGAGGGAGAGATGTTCCTTCGATGGCTGGCACAGTACATCGTAATGAAGAGGGTACGTGCTCCTTTGTCTTTCCATTCTTTCTTCTTCAAGAATACCCACAAAAAAATTTATCCCTTGAAATATTTTTGTTTTTGGCCGATCCAGTTTTTCTCTATCATCAAAGACTTCAGTCTTAACTTTGCCATCTAGAGAAGTATTTACAAAAATAGAGTGGTGGTTGAGAAACGGCTCGCTGAGAATAAAATGTTGATTAAAAAGAACATTTTTAAAAAAAGCTGAGAATAAAAAATTGATATTTAAAAAAAACATTTTTTGCGGAGAAATTTTTGATTGACAAGTTTTATTGGTATTGATTGATGGTTTTTTCCCTTTTTAGGTAAGCATCGAGCAAAACTTCCAGCCACTCTACAATCAATTCGTCATGGCTGTAGACAATCCCGTGCTGGACAAGTTCATCAAAGAAGAGACGTTCCGCAATATAAAAGTAATTTTTTCTCCGTCCATCATGGAGTAATTGAATGAAAATGAGCTATAAGCTCATCTGTCTAGTTTTGATCACAAACAGGAGTTTTTTTAGTGTGTAAGAAAAAGGTACAGACGCCCGCCAAAAGCGAAATTTTTTGTACGTTAAAAAAAACAGGACCGTAGAAAATTTTTTGTTTTACATAAGGGTTCCCCTTATGATTTGGAAAAAACAGAGGCCCGCCGACAGAAGGTCTGACATGACTATTTCACCCCTGCTCACAAGTAATAATAATGATGATTTTAATAATAATAATAAAAAAACCAAACCCTTTAAAATTAATCTCCGGTTACATATTCCGAATCATTTGTTTGTAAGTTGTGTCGGCAAGAATTCTGTTCAGAACGTACTGGTCCTAATCTGAGAGAGAGCTCAGATGTACTGGTTCCAAGACGAGATAATAATAGGGAATAAGTAGAGGGCAAGAATAGGGAGAGGGGCCATCATAATTGTATAGAGTTTTCAACGAGGTCGTTAGCGCGAAGAAATGTGAGATGACAGGAGGCTTCTTGTTAACGAGATGTTATCAGAATGAGCTTCGTGTATGCAGATTCTCTTGCGTACGGACAAGAGACAAGCGGCGTCGAACTACAATGAGAGACAACTTCTGAAGAATCTGGGGATGTGGCTGGGATCCATCACCATCTCTAGGAACAAGCCCATTCTTCTATCGGTCTGTTTATTCCTTAGTAGAGATCTATCTCTTCTTCAGATTGAAATGAGCAACTAATCATGTAGTTCTCAGAGCGATAGCTAAAGATGCTTTTAGCTTCAACTTGAAAAAAAAGAAGCTTAGTTTTGAGAAATATCTGAAGAAAACTGTAAAAGAAAAACCGAAAATCCTCCGAAGAAAACTGTAAAACTTTTATTAAGGTACGTTCATGAATAGATTTAGGTAAAACATGTTTTGATTTTTGCAAATTTAGGTAAAATATGTTTTGATTTTTCAATTGGTCGATCGTCCACGTAGGTAAATTTTTTTTAAATTTTAATTTTAAAAAAACACGTGTTATCTAATTACATCAAAAAAATCTTCTTATTCGTTAATTAAAATCTTTCTTGACCTAAAAAAACATTTTTAAATACAAAATTATGATGATAGGGTCGATCACCCGCAAGAAAAATTTTGCTAGTTTGTATTTGGTTACATGGTTACAAAACTTCGAAGCAGGGGTTAAATAGTGACCGGATCGGTTCCGTCGGCGGATACATGTACACACACTATTGACAAAAAACTCCCTCTTTTCTTATTCTTTTCCTTCATCCCCTCTTCTTTTTTCCTCCAAACTTTGAGCGGCGGATACATGTAAACCCAAATTGAGCGGCTCCATTTAACCCCTGCTTCGAAGAAATTCATCTGAAATACTTTTCTTCTTTTTATCATTTAGAGTCGCGGTTTTTTAAACTTGTCGTTTTCTGATGTTTTATCTGCTTCCGGCTGTTAAGAAACAATCAGGTTTGCAACTGATTGTTCGACTTTCAGGAGTTGGATCTGAAGTCTCTGCTGATGGAGGCGTACTACAAGGGACAGGAGGAGCTCCTCTACGTCGTCCCATTCATCGCTAAGATCCTCATCGCGTGTTCCAAGGCGCAGCCGCCCAACATTTTCACCCCGACGTGTGCATGGATCCACGCACTGCTGAAGCTGCTCGCTGAGCTACACCACGAACCCGATCTCAAGATCAACCTCAAGTTTGAGATTGAGGTTAGCTCAAGCCTCAGCTGAACTGATATTTAAAGACTGAAGGATTGCCAGAGAGAGAACTAGTCAGAGAGAGGGAACAAACCAAAAAAGTAATATAATAATAATGATGACATTGAAGGTGTTGTGCAAGGAGCTAGGCGTGGATATCAACAATCTACCAACCGAAGGCGTTCTCAAGGACACCGACAAACTCGTAAAAGTTAGACCAGAAAGCGTTTAAGAGGGTTTTTCCTCGTTTTTGTTTGTTAATCAGAGTTTATGATGCGGGGAGCAGAAGTTTGCCTTTTTCGGTAATTAGCTGTAATCATAGGTCACAAGCAATGAGACCGGTCTGAGGCTTGTTTGTACGCGCCGAGCGAGTTGGGAAAGGGATGAGAGAAGCCAAAAAGAGTTGAAAGAGAAGTAGAGGAAAAGTAGAATAGAACGGAAGAAGAAGAGAATGTAGATCATTTTCGGCGAGAACATGTATGCGCCAACATAGCTGGTCCAGTAACCATTTAACCCTTGGTCACAAGAGCTTTCAAAAATTTCGAAAAACAACTGTTATTTACATGAGGAATGTTTTATATAAACGGTTCTCAGAGTACACAAGAGCCTGCCGAGAGCGGAATTTTGCCTGAGTTTCGAATAATGAGAAGAGCCTAGAATAATGATAAGCTCTCGGGAAAAGAAGTTCACCATTCTACAATAATGAGAAGCTTTCTCTTTTTTCTTTGCTAGTTACGTGTAGCTCGCTTCGCATTATTCTAGACTCTCTCGCTCAAAAAGCGGCAGTTTTTTTTCGATTATAGTTCTTCAACAAATTGTTGAAACTTTGTTGTTACGGAATTGTCAATTATGATTTTTTTTTTAAATTACACGAGTTTCATTGTGCTGATTACAGGTTCCCCAGCAACTGTCGGACTTGAAGATGTTGAAGCAGCCGGACACAGCAGCGGGCTGCTCTCCTATCCCGCCCTACTCCAACGCCACCCCAGACGGAACGCCTCCTATATCGATTGCTGGTGATAATATGAGGTATCAATATGTTCGTATGAAAAGTATTCGTTAGAGAAAAACGTATTCTTGCTCAAGTTTAAAAAAAGAGGTTCTCACAGTCAAAAGTTGACTTTTACCGTTCAACGTTCGAAATAATGATTTGATAAACCTAGTCAGAATTGTATGCAACATAGCTCAAAATGAAGAAGAAGAAAAATTACCGCTTTTGCGAGCGGGCGAGTCTGGTATAATGAGAAGCGAGCTAAAGATGAAAGGCGAGTCTGGTTAAATGAGAAGCGAGCCAAAGATGAAAGGCGAGTCTGGTATAATGAGAAGCGAGCTAAAGATGAAAGGCGAGTCTGGTATAATGAGAAGCGAGCTAAAGATGAAAGGCGAGTCTGTTATAATGAGAAGCGAGCTAAAGATGAAAGGCGAGTCTGGTATAATGAGAAGCGAGCTAAAGATGAAAGGCGAGTCTGGTATAATGAGAAGCGAGCTAAAGATGAAAGGCAGAACAGTATAAGTTTCTGATAATTTTAGACTTTCCTGATAGAAAAAACGCTCACTTTTCGGGATTTTCAACTAAACATGAAGCCATATAAGTAGATTGTGGTAATTTCCATATGAGTAAATTGTAATTTACAGGAGCACTCCGGTGATGGCAGAAGCAGAGCAGGCAGCTGCGTTGGGGCCGATTGCCGCCATACACCATGTGACTGCAGCAGTCGCAAACAGCGCAGGTTGTTGCACGACTTTTTTTTAGCTTTTCTCATTTCAACTCGTTCGATGTTACTCGATCTAGATGTGTAGGTGTAGCCTTTTTAAAGGTCACCTGAGGATATCTCAGTTCCATATCTCACATTATTTGCTGTCTTGTGCTCTCTTCATAGACATGTTCCCTAAGCTCTGAAACCTCTCACTATCACTTTCTCATTGTTTTTTCTTACTCATAACAAGTTGTTGAAAAAAACAATCGCAGGTAACTAGGTTATCACCGTAAGCGGCAGACACATGGGTATGTTGATGCACTCTCTTTCGCTAGGATAAACGTGAGGGGACTGATTTATGAATCAATTGATTAATTGATTCTCAGGAGGCGTCCCCGCTGGAGGCCCCATGGAGGCGGTTACGGTGCCAATGGCTGCGGCCTCGTATCACTACAACGACATCAACATCGTCTCACCGGACTCGATCGTGCATCATTTGAAGGTGTCGCCGTCGCTGCCGCTCTTCCAGATGCATCCGCATCTAAAGCACATCATCCGAGCAGCTGTCACTCATACCATCAAGGAGCTCATTGGTTAGACACTAACAAGCAGCTTTCAGTGTTCAAAGCTCGGTGAACCTCACCTCGCAGCCTGATTTCTATTGTTATCGTGTTGATGAGGCGGGTAGACCAAAGTGTAACCTCAAAAAGATATGCCATTTGAAAAAATAAGGTTCTTCAGCTGTTCGAGGGGACGCATAGATTTTTCTGTGTGATTACCGGGCTCCCTATCATCTGATAATGAACATTTGCTCAGGGCCGGTGAGCGAGCGTGCGATGAAAGTCGCACTCACCGTGACGGAGAACGTCGTCAAGAAGGACTTTGCATTGGACGGGGAGGAAATGGACATCCGTAGAAGTGCGCACAATATGATGAGAGCCATGACTGCTGGGATGGCTGCGATTACCTGCAGGTTGGGCTGCATGCAACCAACTGCTTGTTTGGTCTTTCTGAATTTCGTTAGTTCAGGGATCACTTAAAAGCTGTCTGCAAGTTTTTTCTTATTTGCAGGGATCCTCTCACAACGACCATGGTCGGGTACTTGAACCAGGCATTCACGAATTCAATCCGTGGCTCTCCGAACACTCCAGAACTGGTAAGTATCATGCAAAAGAGAAAGAGAGAACATTGTAAGGCAACAGTGTTTGTTTGTAGAGAGGAGCTTCGATACGCTTCTCATCAACTACGCAGCTAAAATAAAACCAACTGCCTAAAAGGTTTTTAGTAACCGGTATAAATAGTTACTTTGTCTTAAAACAACTGCTTCACGAGCAAAAGGGAGACCTCGAAAAGTATAGAGTAGGCTACAACCAGGGGTTATTTAGTCATGAAAGATCTTCTGTCGGCGGGCCTCTGTGTTCCAAATCTTTAGGGGGGACCCTTGTGTGAAAAAAAGGTAAGGGGACCCTTATGTGAAAAAAAATTTTTCCGCCTTCGACGGGTCTCTGTTTTTTCAAATCGTGAGGGGAGACCCTTATGTGAAAAAAAAATTCCCGCTTCGGGCGTCTGTCCCTTTTTCTTTCACACTAAAAAACCCCTGGCTACAACGATGTCCGCCTATTCGCGGTGCAGCACGTCAGTCTCAGGACTGCAAATGACATCATCAAACTTCTCCGGAAGCAACCCAGCGCCGTAGACACGCTCCCTCGGGAGCACACAATTCTCCCTTCATTTTTGTGATGAGGCAGACTGACCTGTCTCAATCTCTACTTTTACAAGCCGGAGATATCGAACGAAACCCCGGCCCTCCCACCATATGGCTCTGTTCTACATACCGAAAGACAGCGAAGACGAACTGCATTCAGTGCTCTCTCTGCTCCGAGTAAACACACATCAAAGCGAAGTGCAGCGTTATCCCATCGCTCAAAGACTACGTCCCTGCAACCAATCGATGCCCGCCTTGTCAGACCCGCTAAGACACACCCTCGCCGTGTGCAGACGCCGCTCTCGCTCCAATCACTCGACCCAGACGCAAAGACAACAAGAACCTGAGACTGTTACAATACAATTGTAACGGGATATATCGCAAGACAACGGAAATCCTCGCCGCCTGAAGATCGACATATTCCTGATATAAGAAAAGAAGCTGACGGATCGCGCGAAAACTCCTTCATTCCCCGGATACTCCATTGCTAGAAAAGACCGTGGAACCAACACAGGTGGCGGCCTACTCACAGGCATCACCCATTCTTTGAACTACTCCTTCGTCCCGTCTCCTACAGATCCTCACCTGGAATCACTGACCGTTCGCATCTCGGACAACAACGGCATCTCTCTGGACATCACTAATGTCTACATTCCTCCTCCGATGAGCTCCTGCAGCACAGGCTACAACCCGGATCTATCCCCCCTTCTAAGCAACCGCGAGAATTTCATAATATTAGGCGACCTTGACGCCCGCTGGTACTCTCATTCGACAGACAACAGAGGAAACGTCATCTCCAGTACTATCGACGACTCGGAACACGCCACTCTCAACTGCGACATGCCCACACGAGTTCCCTCAAACGGTCGCCCTTCCTCGCCCGACATTTCCATTTGCTCTCAGGATCTCCTCCAAAAGCGTCATGGAAAACCATCACTGACGGCAGCTCCGATAATCATCGAACTAGAAGGCAGCAATCTCAACCACACTCACAGAGGCGAAACCTTCTTAAATCACCGGAAAGCGGATTGGGAAGCGTTCCAGCAACACGTCGAAGAAAGCCTGTCCAAAACTCCTCTCCCCAATCTACCAGCCGTCCAAGCAGAACCTCTCTTCCAAAAAATCGTTGAATCAGCTGCCGAAAAAACAATCCCACGCGGCCGAATTAAAAAGAGAGAAGTCGCCCTAACGACAGAGATACGAGAATGGATGCATTAACGCGACACACTCAGAGAATCGAATCCGACAAGCGACCTTCTGAACAATCTCAACACGAACATAAGGAGAGCTACCGACAAAAACAAACGTGACATCTGGCGCGCACTGATGGAGTCCTTCGATCCAAAGAAAGGTGTCAACAAGCTCTGGAAGACCATCAAGATCCTCAACAACAAAGGAAGACCACCACCAAACTGCGCCATAACCTCCAGAAATGATACGATCACGACCGCCTCTGATATCGCGAACCGCTTCAACAAAACCTTCAGTCCAGTATACAACCTCAAAGGAAAACAGGAAGACTATGAGAAAAACACACCGCCCTTCACTGCCACAGACGTTGCAGCCGCCATCGAATCCACGAAGAAGTTCAGCGCGCTCGGTCTAGATGGCATCGCTCCTATCACTCTCCACCATTTAGGTCCGACAGGAATCAGCGCCCTGACTTCCCTCATCATCAGCTCCCTACGCACAGGCAGGATCCCCATGATGTGGAAATCGTCGATCATACTACCCCTCCTGAAAGCAGGCAAACCAGCATCCGAAGGCTCCAGTTATCGCCCGATATCTCTACTCTCGCCACTACTACTACAGATTGAACAGTTACTACTCGGCTCTCTATAGAGGCACATTTCCCCTGCAGTTCACCAACATGGCTTCACGGCAAGACGCTCAACATCCTCGACCCTCGTAACACTGTCGAAGAGCATTGCAGACAGTTTTAACGAGAAACGTCCCGCAAGTCTAACGGTTCTCATGGGAATCGATATGTCCAAGGCATTCGAATTTATCGACATCGTAAAGCTAATCGACCTCCTCGGGACAACAAACGCGCCGAACTACATTAAAAAATGGCTCGCCTCTTACCTTAGAGAAGTAACAGGACGCACAAGCTTCCGCGACTCGCTTTTCAGTCCCAGACTCATCAGAAACGGAATCCCACAAGACAGCGCCCTCTCGCCCACGCTATTCAACCTTTACCTCCGCGGTCTTCCGACAGACGATGCCCACACGAAGGTCATGCTTGCCGCGCAGTACCTCGCGAGATCATTGGACCCAGAATACATCCATCACGGCCTCCTCGACTGCCCGTTGTTGTTGTTGTTGTCTTGCCCATAGGTCCTGTCGAGGGAAGTCCTTTTGGGATAGGTTGGTGGTGAGAATCCTTTTGAGTCCGGAGAGATTTTCTCCGTCTACACTCGCACCGCAGTCGGCGATCCTCTTGGCGAGACCCATTCGTTAACCGGAGAAGGGCAAGAGGTTATTTTACTGGCGCCTCGACTCGCCATTGAAAAGTATAGCGGAGTATCGGCTGATGTTTTATCCGGTGGCATGCCCAGGCCGGTCCGGCATCGCCCTCCTTTGACGAGCTATACTACCCAGTTTTGGTCCGCGGCGGGATTTCTCCCGCTACCTCCCAGCACGAATTCTTCGTAGGGAGGCGTCCCTCTATCCGCCACCTGAGGTCGCGCTCGATTCTGGACTGGATAATCCGGCTCCATCCGTGACAGGCTCTTAAGGCTGTAGAGTCACGAATGGCCACTGTTGCCAGTGTGTTTCGAGGCCCGTTGCCCTATCGTGCAATGAAAAACAACCTCGTGTTGAGCTGCAAGAAGACTGTCGAAGCCACGACAAAGATGTCAAAGGATCCGAACAATGGGAAATCAGTCGCAAACACCGTACACTCGATGATGGTCTCGAACGAACTCAAATCGATGAAGGGTGGCGTCATCCTGGGAGGCAGACCTCCGCCTTAAATCCAGGAAGAAGAGGAGTGACCCCGCAAGACTAGGTGCAAGCTCAGTCAGCTCCGCTATGGATTCAGCAGATTCATCAACAACTACCTCCACCGCATTGACGAATCTATCCCCGACGTGTGTCCTGATTGGTCTTCCGGATCTCACGACGTTGCGCATCTTTTCTAATGCCCGAGCCACCCGACCGCGCTGTCTTCGATCGACCTATGGACCAAGCCGCTGGAAGTCGCAGTGTTCTTGAAGATGTAAAAGAAAAGTAATAGAAGAACAAGAAACAAAGAAGAACACATCGGAAGACGTTCTTCGAAGCCGGCTACATCCGGCAACAACAACAAAAATATAGAGTAATCGAGTCTTCACAGTCGAGCAGGCCTTAAATGAGACCTGTCAAATGGATGTTTGCACGTGCCGAGCGAGTTGGAGAAAGGCTTATAAGATTGCAAAGGGAGGTGAAGGAAAAGTAAAATGAAACGGAAGAAGAAAGTAGATCGTTTTAGGGGTGAACATGTATGCGCTAACATAGGTGGTCCGGTTCTTATTCAACCCCTGCAATCGAGGTAGTTTTTACCATACTACTTTTTACCATACTTTACCATAAGCGTTTTTTTACTTAACCATATCGTACTTCCCAAGAAACGCGTTCGTTTTTTGTTGATTTTTTTACAATTCCAGGTGGGATATGTGGTCAACTTCTTAAGAGTTATTTTAGAAAAGAGAATCGACATGGCATCCCAATGGAAGCATTGATTGTTTCCAGGCAAAAATGATCGAAGAAGCTTCACAGCAAATAACACATGACAACATTGAAGTGACTACCAACTTCATAGTGAAAACTGCGTGTGAGAAGGTCAGTTGAGAAAATATGAGAATTTTAGTAACAGCAAGCTGTATCAGAATGTAGAATTACACGTAATAAACATATACATATATAATTCAATCGTACAAGTGCACTTTGAGAGGAGTGCAAGTGAATGATTGAAAAAAATTCCAATTTTGTTTGCAAGATGGGGAGTTGTATGTTTATCTAACCTGCACTGCGGGTATAAAATATCCGCATATCAAGTATGCTAGTGATGTTATCTGCTTCATAGCATTCTCTACTTTTCATCACAACCATTTCATCTTTTTTTAGGGTGCTATTCCCTCTTAATTGATCTTTTTTTAGGGTGCTATTCCCTCTTAATTGATTTTTCCCTCCACGTGTTTTTGCGTTTTACTACATTTAGTTGAAAAACACTTTTTTGCGAACAAAAATTGAATGTGAGTGGTTCAAGAACTGTTACTAAACTCCGCGCTTTTTTTGAAAGGATGAGAATGTGAAACATGAAACAAACAATGTGTAACAATGAAAGGATGAAACAGGATGTGAAGGGAATGAAAATTGGAAAAGAACGTGAAGGTAGAATTTTTCGGCCTGGAAATATGTTCTCTATTTAGGGTGACTGGGTACTGCATTTAACCTTTGGTTCAATGAAAGTTTTTCTGGTGAATGGTAGTCCACGAGTAGCTTTGCAGGCAGGCGCAGATTTGGAGAAAAAGTTCGAGTCGGAAGTGGAAGCGAGGAAGGCGGCCAAGGCTGCGAAGAGGCCGTACGGCGACCCAAGCGTCATTGCGCAGCAGAACAGCATGCCGGAAAAGCTGCGAATCAAGCCTGGGCCAGTTTCCCAACAAGAAATGGCCGTCTATGACGAATTTGCATCGTCAGTTCTTTTCCGCTGCCAGCCGACCGATACTTTACCTCGATTATCGGGGTTTTTTTTGAATTCAGAACATTGAAAAAAGGTGGATTTTTTAATCTCAATAACAGATACCCAGCATCGTGAAATTTTAACTAAAAAACATAGAAAACATGTCAAACATACACCCGGAAAGAACCGGAATGTGAACAATAAAACTTATGTTTCAAAGATAGAATATAAGGTAAAAGCAAGAATAACAGAAGATGCAATCAAGAAAATGCAACATTTGACATACAAGGTACAATCAGATGAAGACCGGATTGAGAACTTATAATCAAAGGTAAAAATGGTATAAAATTAATATTACATTGAAGTTAAAACCGTTTTGGAAAAAAAGGAATTTAGAAATGGTTTTTATGAGAAAGCTGCATACTAAAAAGTACTACGACTTCATAAGATAAGAAACAATTTTTGTTTAGAAAAAATTTAGACCGTTGAGCAAAGCTTACTGAAAAAGCGATTGCAGTAAAATCTGTGGCTTTAAACCGGGGATGTCGGGAAGTGAAGATGCGATGGCTGAGATGATAGTCGGAGGGAAGCCAATGGAGAATGTCAAAGACATCGAAGTGGAAAGGATGACCATGTCTCTGGCTATTCTCATCAAAGATGTCGACAACAACCTGGCTGTCAACAAGGCTACTGTCGGCGCGGTTTGTGCTTTTCTCCTTAAAAAGTGCTATTGGCAAACATTTTCATGGTTTCCGCGAAAAACAATTTGAAAAATCGTTCTATAGCAAACTCCTTCTAAAGCGGGAATGTGTTTTCATCAGCAGAGATGAGTCACTAGCTTTTTGGATAGCGCATAGATTGGCTCATAAGTTCTTTTTGGATAGCGCATAGATTGGCTCATAAGTTCTTTTTGGATAGCGCATAGATTGGCTCATAAGTTCTTTTTGGATAGCGCATAGATTGGCTCATAAGTTCTTTTTGGATAGCGCATAGATTGGCTCATAAGTTCTTTTTGGATAGCGCATAGATTGGCTCATAAGTTCTTTTTGGATAGCGCATAGATTGGCTCATAAGTTCTTTTTGGATAGCGCATAGATTGGCTCATAAGTTCTTTTTGGATAGCGCATAGATTGGCTCATAAGTTATTTTTGGATAGCGCATAGATTGGCTCATAAGTTCTTTTTGGATAGCGCATAGATTGGCTCATAAGTTCGTTCATCAGCAGAGATGAGTCACTAGCTTTTTGGATAGCGCATAGATTGGCTCATAAGTTCGATACGCACTCGTTCCCGGCTTAAAAATTGAAATGTATTTCCTTTATAGCTGGCCCGGATACTATTCAATCCCTCTGTGTATGATAAAACGCTTAATTAATTTTCAGGAAGCAGCTCAAGCAATAGTGGAAATCAGGAATATGTGCAATCTGGTGACGCAGAATCCGCGAGACTCTGCTGCAATTCATAAGCTCATCGTGCTCTCCGTGGAGCAAATGCTCTTTGCATACAAGAATGCATACAGTAAGCGAGCTACACTAGATGATGACATTCCCTATCGTAGAATGCATAGATAAAGAGAGAAATTTGTTATCCTGGCCATAGCTCACCAAACTTGTGAAATTTCTCTCGGTCGCCAGCCCTCTAACACAAAAATTTTATACTGATAAAAAATATATTTGATTTACCTAGCAGAAGATACATGAATTGGATATAAAAATAACCGGCCTAAAAAAACTCATCACTGGAAAGTTTGTAAGTGAGCTGGGTATGATTGGGTTAAACGGAGAAAAAAAGTTTTTTTGTTGACTACCCCCCCTTTGTTTCACAAGGATTGCCCGGTCGCCAGCCCGGAAAAGGTTTTTTCAGCACATCTTGGTGAGCTATGATCCTGGCCATATTCTTAGAACATATATTGATTTTATAATAAGTAGTTCAGCTGAAAAGGATCGAAAATTCTGGAACTTTACTCATGAAACTCGTCTGGGCTTAGTTATAGTTAGTAAAACTTCTCACTTGAACGGTTAAAGATAATTTCTCAAATTGAATGCAAAAATTCTTTTAAAAGTTGTTTTTTTAGCTCAGTACGGAAGTGGTCTATAGGTCGGTCGTTTTTTCTTCTTCTTACAGTGGGTACTTGTTTAAAGATTTTGGTGGATTAGCAACCGGATTCTCAATATTTCGGTAGGTGTAGCTTGCCTATGGTAACACAGTATGTATGATTCTTCCCTTTGATACAGTACTGATACCTTTAACTTGTACTAAAGTATATGAACCTCTGCCACAGTCTCAGGCGGAACGGCGGTGGATCTAGAGTGGACGAAAAAGCTACGTGAGCTCTTCCTGCAATTGTGTCGGATCCTCTGCTCCTCGATTATTCCGCCAGCGGAGCTGACGCGGAGAATCACTTCCATCATTGTTAGCAGTCGAATGGAGCACAGATACAACGTGTACGCCATCGAGGTGAGTCCGCGTCTTCCATCTGCTGTTATGCGGTAGGTTCACTCTCTCACAGCATAAATCATCATAGGTCTACAGCCCTTTGAAAGGATGTTTTTCTGAGTGATTGGGGATGGGTCTAGAAAGTAGAGTAGAGTAGAGTAGAAAGAGAGCTCGCTTCTCATCATTACAGGTGAATCACTCGTGAATTTTTTCTCAAATTTTGACAGTGTAAGTAACATATGGTTTAGCAGAAACAATTCTAACTCAATATTACCAGAATGAGTCACTCATTTTATAACGCTAACAGCAGGGAGAAGGTCTATTAAGCATATATAAAAGAACGGTTCGCGCAGGTGTTGGTACGTCAGCATCTGCTGCAGTCGCAAGTCTACGACGCTCATCTGGCCCACATAGTGGAGTCGGGCTCGCTGGAGGCAGCCATCTTTGCCTCCAAGCTCATCAAGATCATCCAGGAAGGCGACGGACGCATGTCCACCACAACGCAATTCCCCAAGACGGCCGAGGCTATCAACCGCGCGGTTCGTTCTTTTCCCATAGAAGGAATGACTGGCCCCACTCTCTGGGGAGAATGGGGCCAGTCATTCTCAGCGGTATGGTGTGTGCTTCATAAAACTAATTTTTTTTCCAGATTTGCTGAAATCTCGAAAGAGGTTTAAAAGTTCGAAAACCAAGTTTCTGGTTTTAAATAAAGATACTGTTCACGATAAAATGACCTTATCTTCCAGATGCACATGCTGTACCCAACGCGCTCGGATGGCTCGGAAGCCGTTGCTGCAGCTATGGCAGCTGCGCAGCAGGCGGCAGCCGCAGCACAAGGAAGCGGCATGACGGCGGCTGGGTCCAACGTTCCTTCGGCAGTGGGCATCTCGCTCGGAGTCCATTCGCAGCAAGAGAGGAATGAGGAAGAAATTTCCGAAATGCAGAGCAAAGTTAGTTATTTAAACCGCTTCTTTTCGATTACTTCTGATGTTGAATACTGGCTCGAGTTTTACAGTGCGTCCGAGAAATACACAAAAAGCCCATGAAAATGCACTTTTATCTATGAAAGAGACATGAAGGTTCCTTTTCTTATGATGCAAATGAAACAGAAACCCGCAGAAGGTGGGAATGGAGGGAACCCGACCGACCGTAAGACATCACCGTCCAAACTATGGTTGTATGGAAGCCTCGGTTGAGAGACAAATGCTTGGGCATTGCTTGATGTGTTGATTTATTCTATTTTTCCTCAGATCAAGGTGGAGTTGATTCTACGTGAGTGGGTGGCGCTCTGCTACACACCAGACGCTCAGAGAGCTCCGCAGCAAGCTCTCGCCACCATGATCCATATGGTTGGTCGTTTTCTTCTGGGCTAAATTTCCATGAGCGATTGGGCGAGTAGGTTTTGTAAACGATGCCTCCAATCACGCTGCTCAACTCGATTCTCTCTCTCTCTCCCTCTCTTTGATGGGAGAGGAAGATAGGATTGTAACCTTTTGTGAGCGATTCTTCACAGTCGTGACATCTTATATTACACATTCTTTCTACCTCATGAACTTTCACTTCTATCTCACTTCTCATTTTTCTAAAGTAGGTCCCAGTCGAGAAGCTGAAGTTCGAAAAATTCTGATATCTTCAATACATGTGAACTAGAGGGTTCGCCTATGATAAGTGTTTTCCACTCCTCAGATGCACGAGCAAGGCGTCCTGGCGACTGACACGTTAATCACGCGCTTCTTCCGCCTCTGCACCGAGATGTGCGTCGACGTGTCGTATCGTCTTCTGAAAACCGAGTGTCAGACCAACTCACCCACCCTCATCCGACAGCGATGCTACTACACCTTGGACGCATTTGTCAGACTCACTTGGTCAGAGCCAACATCTATTTTACCCGCAGTGCGAATCGAAGAATCACCCTGATAACATCTTGGATTGGTTTCTTATCAGACGCTTTCCCCCGAGGAGGGAAGACATAGCCGATTAGTGAGTGGAATGTCACCCTAAAAAGAAGTTTGAATGTCTAATGTTACTCACGTAGTATTTATTTTTTTCGTTGATATTGGCATGGTTATGATTATCTGTACAATATCAACATGAATGGTTGTTTCGTTTGATTTGACGATGCGCTAAAGATATTCTAAATTGTAGTAACTACGTTGCTTTCATTTGTCATTTTGAAATCTTCATCATCATTACTCGCTTTGTTTCAAGTTTGATGGTGAAGCATTCGGAGCAAGGTCAGCATCAGACCAAAATCAATCTGCTCAAAAAGATTCTCAATGAGATCACGAATGTCATCATCGATGATCACGAGGTTGGTTCTCTCACTTTCTCTCTCTCCCTCTCTCTCTATCTTTCTCTCTCTTTCATTCCCTCTCTTTCATTCCCTCTCTATCTTTCCCTCCCTCTCTCTCCAAGAAACATCTCGGTATATCAATATTTGAGAAGCTGCGCCGGGGCGAGTTTCAAGCAATGCCTTACCACCGCATCATGATCATCATGTTCAACGAGTTGACGAGTCCGGACACGAACCTGGAACCTATCATGTGGAGCATCCTAGAGTCCTTCGGACAGGCTTTTCACGTCCTGCAGCCCAGAGCAGTACCGTCTTTCGCCTTCGCCTGGTTGGACATCATCGGACACAGGAATTTCATCGCGCGGCTGCTCGGAAGTATGTGATTTGAATCGTCACTTCACAATACAAAGAGAGAGAGATATTACTGATAAAGATCTTCCATCTAATATAAAGAAATTGGATGATATATGAAATATACTGCGAGTTTGTTTTGGAGATCTCTAAGGCTTTCTTTGTATATTTTATTGCCATATCTTACACTCGATTGTCAAAAATGTAAGAGCAATCGCTTTTTCGACAAGAAATAGGGAAGCAAGAGGTGAAGTTTGAAGGTGAAGGGCAGAGAGCGATGAAAATCGGTATTTGTTTCCAGGTAGTCCGGAGCCGACTCGTTCAGGGGCAATGTACACGCAGCTGCTGATTTGTCATCTGAAGTTCCTGGCGCCGTACTTGCGAAACATTGAGCTGCCGCGGACGATTTCCACTCTCTACAAGGTTAGCTCGTTCTCCAGCAGAGCTCATCGAACTGTTCCGTTGTGCCCCCCCTGCTCTCCGCCTCCACTTAGATTGTCACAGCGCGAACATAAAACGATAAAAATTGTACTCACCACTAGGGCAAACATGTACTTTTACCATTTCGTAGTTTCAGCAGGGTTTTTCATAGCGAGCTCTTTACCTTAGTTGTACCCCTTCTCCCGACCCTCTGGAAACACAAAAATTCCCAAGCCATTTGTGTTTGATACTCAGTCAACTACGCCGCACCAATTTACTCTTCTCAATTGGCCGAGACGAACTGGAAAAAACTACAGGCAAACCAAAATAAAGCAATACGGATAGCAACAGGAAACCTAGCAATGGCCGGCACAGAGCACTTAGCTCTAGAAAGCGAAATGTTACCCATAAAGGAGCACAACACGATGCTTACCAAGCAATTCGTTGCAAGAGCAAGGCTCCTCCCAAACCACCCCTCCCATCGTCGATGCATGGAACCCAAACCACCTAGAACTATTCGTAAACATGCCAAGGACTTAGAAATGATGTTAGTAGACAGTGATCAGAAAGCCGCACTTAAAATAATACATACTGAGACTGTTAGAAATTTCATTAGCTCCTGCTCCCCTAACCCAGTTCTAGGTAAGATACCTCCCAGAATCCATAAATCAACGAATCAACTTTCCAGGGAACAACAAATAACATTATCGCAACTACGTAGTGGCTATGCAAGTTCCCTTAACAGCTACCTACACAGAATAGGAGCTGCCCAATCCCCTCTTTGCCCAAAATGTTTAGAAGAGCCACATACAACTAGTCATTTATTCTCGTGTCGCTGTGACCACACACTTTTAAGAAGTATAGATTTATGGAATAGCCCGACGTCTGTTGTTAAGTTCTTATACCAGTGATTCCTTTCTCTCTCAAAAAAAAAACAAACAACAAAAAAAACAATAAATGAAGGGGAAAATAAAAAAAAAACCAAATAAACCCCGAGAGAGAAAGAGAAATAAATGTAATTAGATAAATGATGTAAGTAAGGTTATTGTTTTCTGAGCCATGTCAAAGAAGACCTCGTCTACCCAGCCGGAGACCTACGGCGGGCAATCTACAACAACATACTCAGTCTAAGCCCCATTTATAGCGGTTCAATGCCTTTGATTAATGTAATAAGTTGTCTGTTATCCATCTCAGTTTGAGTCAAGTTATTTAACCCTGATTGTGTCAAGTTAAGAAAGGGAAGATAATAATATGTTGAAGGGAACGCTGCGAGTGCTTCTGGTCATCTTGCACGACTTCCCTGAGCTGCTGTGTGAGTATCATTACGTCATTTGCGACGCGATTCCGCCAAATTGTGTCCAGCTGCGCAATCTCATTCTGTCCGCGTACCCGAGAAACATGCGGCTGCCGGATCCATTCCAGCTCTCTTTCCAACAGGTTCGCCGTTCTTCTGCACCGTGTAGTTTTCGGTGTCCAAGATGTTTGCTATAGGATCAAGTGGCTGAATTCCCGCAACAACAAAAAATTACTTTTTCTTGAGGATGTTGTAGTGCGTCCGATGAGGACACAGAGGCCCTCGCACAAAGGGCAACAATTTTTCAAAAGTATATCACGAATGACGGAGGTTTTGTCTATTGAAAGGAATTAGATACCCTGAAAAAAAGGCTCATCAACTGATTGTAGGATTTCGCCATTCAACCAGGCTGTTTCTTCCTAACCGTAGAAAGAGCGCGTTTATCAAGATGACTGATGATGAGGGAAAGGGGCCCTTAAGAGAGCCTGAGAGTGTGTGCTGTAAAAGAGAAGATGCAGACGATCAGAGCATTTGTATCGCAAGTCTTTTTTCTGGATAGTGCTTTTATTTGCGCTTAGATTTAACCCGCACGGCGGGGCGGGTTAGAGAAAGACACTGCATTCAGCTTCTGCTTTCAGGTGGATGCCATCCCCGAAATGACACAGGAGCCGAAGCTTTGCTTCGAGCTGCACTCCATAATGACAGAGCAACTGAGGACCCATTTGGATCACTACTTGGCAAACCGTAATGTGGAATTCCTCACTAATCTCTCCAGTACACTCCAGGTGAGTGAGCGACATAGGGGCGCTCCGCACTTGTCTACAAAAATTCAAAAAGACCGCTCATTAGAGCTGTTGTTTTTCAATGAAATTTCATCGCTTTTTTCTGAACGATGAGAAATGAGCCGAAAGAGAGTGACAGAGAGAAGATAGAAAGTCTTACTGAGAATCACGACTGAAGACTGGCTCGCTTTTTGTTCTTCTAGAACTTTCCGCTCAAATTAGCGTGAAAAGAAATTAACCTGAAAAATTATGTTTAAAAAATTTTTTTTCTTCAAAAATTAGGCGGATTATCATGGGATTATGGTGGATACCTCCTCGGCTTTCATAGCTGGTGTATACATTGTGTGTAGGTGTCGCAAGTGCCTGGCTCAAAGTACAATGCCGCCGCAATCAACGCTGTCGTCATTTTCGTTGGAATGCGAGCGATCGAAAATCTCGCGGTAACTTTTTAGACTCAAAAACAACTCATCAGTGATTATAGTAATAAAAAAATTGCTAAAACAAAATTCAATCAAATAGTTTTTGGTCTATATTAATCAGTTTTTCTGTTGACATATCAGATTATGCATATCTATCAGTTTGAACTCATAGTTTCACAGAAGAAATTCTTAGTTTTAATCTAGGTTTTAATATGAGATCTTAACTTTAATCTCAGATCGGTTGATATCTTGTCAATGGACAACCATCACTACAGTAACTTCCAATATGCAGTAAATTTGAAAGCTAAAAATTTATTTCGTGATACTTCATTACTGGTTGTACCAAATGTATTTTTGGCGCTCGATGGCGTGAAAAAAGATGGTTTCTCTGTTTGAGCTTCGTGAGCAGCGAATCTCGATGACGTCGATAGCTCACAATGCATATATGGACATTTTCCAGAACTTGGCAGTCCAGTTGTGCACCGAAGGTGAGTCAATAGGGAGGATTTTATAGTAGGATAGTCAATAGGGAGGACGTATTGCGTAATAAAAACACAGAGGCCCTTTTGATGTTTTCTTAAAATATAGATCCTTTTGAGGCTAAAAGAATCATTTTCATTGAGAGAAAAAGGGTGTTTATTTAAAATTATGAAATCAAAATGTAAACAGATACCTGTGGGGAATTTAAATAGAGGTCTGCCAAGAGACGTGATAGTTGATCACTTGAGTCTTGACAAAGATAAACAGAAAGTGGAGTTCTTATAAACAAGGTTAAGCAGTCTTCTAGCCATAGCTAGACAAAGGATTCTTGCAATGGTTGTTTTAACTCTCAAAGAGCGGTTGTTTCACAAATTTCCCAATAGTAATAGACTTGCTACTGTAGTGAGCAAGACTATTCTGAGTTTGGGTTGAAGTGTATTTGGCATCCTACCCAGGGCGTTATCTCCTCTTCAACGCCATCGCGAACCAACTGCGCTTCCCCAATGTGCACACGCACTACTTCTCCTGCGTTTTCTTGTTCCTCTTCCAACATGTCAGTTACGGGAAGAGTGTAATCAGGAAAATAGGGTTACTGTAACATTTACATTCAAGATACTGTAACTTTTTGTTTCAAAAGCAATAGCAGAAATATAGTAGACATTTTGGTTTCGCAGTTGATAAAAGGCGTGTCGGAGCGCTCTCCAGACAAGCCCTAGTGCCTACAGTGTTCTCTTTCTTTCTTTTTTTTTGCTTTCTCTCTCTATCTCTCTCTCCAGTGTTCTCTTTCTTTCTTTTTTTTGCTTTCTCTCTCTATCTCTCTCTCCAGTGTTCTCTTTCTTTCTTTTTTTTTTGCTTTCTCTCTCTATCTCTCTCTCCAGTGTTCCCTTTTTTTCTTTTTTTTGCTTTCTCTCTCTATCTCTCTCTCCAGTGTTCTCTTTCTTTCTTTTTTTTGCTTTCTCTCTCTATCTCTCTCCATTGTTCTCTTTCTTTCTTTTTTTGTTTTCTCTCTCTATCTCTCTCTCCAGTGTTCTCTTTCTTTCTTTTTTTTGCTTTCTCTCTCTATCTCTCTCCAGTGTTCTCTTTCTTCTTTTTTTTTGCTTTCTCTCTCTATCTCTCTCTCCACTGTTCTCTTTCTTTCTTTTTTTGTTGCTTTCTCTCTCTATCTCTCTCTCCAGTGTTCTCTTTCTTTCTTTTTTTTTGCTTTCTCTCTCTATCTCTCTCTCCATTGTTCTCTTTCTTTCTTTTTTTGCTTTCTCTCTCTATCTCTCTCTCCAGTCTTCTCTTTCTTTCTTTTTTTTTGCTTTCTCTCTCTATCTCCTTCCAGTGTTCTCTTTCTTTTTTTTGCTTCCTCTCTCTCTATCTCTCTCTCCAGTGTTCTCTTTCTTTCTTTTTTTTGCTTTCTCTCTCTATCTCTCTCTCCAGTGTTCTCTTTCTTTCTTTTTTTGCTTTCTCTCTCTATCTCTCTCTCCACTGTTCTCTTTCTTTCTTTTTTTTTGCTTTCTCTCTCTATCTCTCTCTCCAGTGTTCTCTTTCTTTCTTTTTTTTGCTTTCTCTCTCTATCTCTCTCTAGTGTTCTCTTTCTTTCTTTTTTTTGCTTTCTCTCTCTATCTCTCTCTCCAGTGTTCTCTTTCTTTCTTTTTTTTTGCTTTCTCTTTCTATCTCTCTCTCCAGTGTTCTCTTTCTTTCTTTTTTTGTTGCTTTCTCTCTCTATCTCTCTCTCCAGTGTTCTCTTTCTTTCTTTTTTCTTTCTCTCTCTATCTCTCTCTCCAGTGTTCTCTTTCTTTCTTTTTTTGCTTTCTCTCTCTATCTCTATCTCTCTCTATCTCTCTCTCTCTCTGTTTCCGTCTTTCTCAAAAGTTACAGCCGAAATTAAGTTTTTGAAATCATAAGTAAAATAGCTGATCAAACCTGTGAAATTTCTCCCGGTCTCCCGCCTAATGTGATTTAGTTAACTCTTGTTAATTAACTGGGTAAATCTCTTCGCGTCTGTGTCATTCTTACAAAATGATTCATAAAGGCTAGGTTTGAATTTCGCGTGAATGCTTCCCGCCTTTTTGAGATGTTTTAAAACTTTTATTAACCGCCAAAAAGTGCGAAAAAAAACTTTTTTAGGCCGGATTGAATCAAGTAAAAAAATTGTTTGTTGACTTCTATCTTCTCCCTCCGGGTCGCCCGCTTCAAAATGTTTTTCTCAGCACATCCTGGTGAGCTATGATAAGTAACTTGTGATTCTCAACAACGTAAAAAGAAAATGTATCGCTAAAATTAATGGAAACGCAAGCGAAAGAATGAACGGTAGAAAGCAAAAGGGTTAGGGACCCACTGAATATTGAAGAGAAGTTTGTAGTGAGAATGAATGAGCAGGCGGACTCGGCTGTCATCAAAGAGCAGATAACGCGGATTCTATTCGAGCGACTGGTTGCGCTGCGGCCACACCCATGGGGGCTGCTGATCACTTTCATCGAGCTGATCAGTAACGAACAGTATCAGTTCTGGTCGAATGACTTCACACGATGTGCCCCCGAGATTGAGAGGTTACTTCACCACTCAAGCATTCCCGCTTTTCAACTTTTGGAACTTGAACTTTCGATGGAATCTGTGTGTTCCGTGGAATCAACTGAGTTATCCACCGAGAGTTTAATCTTCATCTGTTTGATTTTCATTGAGTTTCTATCAGGCTGTTTCCTTCTTACGATTCACAATAGAAGAGTGACCAAGTATGAGAGACTGGAAAGAGACCGGGTGCGTGCCATGAAAAAAGAGAATTTTGTACACAAGCATAATGTTTATCATTTTAAAACAGTGCACTAATTTGCGCATAGATATTGCCAGCAGTGCGGGTTAGAGAATAAGCCTGGTTTCTTTACTTATTTTGTTTACTCTATTGTTGCAGGCAGATAAGAAAAAAAACCTAAACAGGTAAAAAAAGTTGGTAAATTGTGATAAACCTTTATTTTTTTACTTGAATTGAATTGAATTAGCTTTATCATCAAAGGATAGCTTGTTATGGCTATCGCTGACATGGAAGGGAGCGAGGGTCAGGGGGCAGGGGATAAATAAATAGTCATGTCAGAGTAAGAGATGAGAGGCTACAAGGGAGAGAGGGTCAGGGGCAGGGGTTAAATAGTCATGTCAGAGTAAGAGATGAGAGGCTACAAGGGAGCGAGGGTCAGGGGCAGGGGATAAATAGTCATGTCAGAGTAAGGGATGAGAGGCTACAAGGGAAAGAGGGTCAGGGGCAGGGGTTAAATAGTCATGTCAGAGTAAGAGATGAGAGGCTACAAGGGAACGAGGTTCAGGGGGCAGGGGTTAAATAGTCATGTCAGAGTAAGGGATGAGAGGCTACAAGAGAGAGAGGGGCAGGGGTTAAATAGTCATGTCAGAGTAAGGGATGAGAGGCTACAAGGGAGAGAGGGTCAGGGGCAGGGTTTAAATAGTCATGTCAGAGTAAGGGATGAGAGGCTACAAGGGAGAGAGGGTCAGGGGCAGGGGTTAAATATTCATGTCAGAGTAAGAGATGAGAGGCTACAAGGGAGCGAGGTTCAGGGGGTAGGGGTTAAATAGTCATGTCAGAGTAAGGGATGAGAGGCTACAAGAGAGAGAGGGGCAGGGGTTAAATAGTCATGTCAGAGTAAGGGATGAGAGGCTACAAGGGAGCGAGGGTCAGGGGGCAGGGGTTAAATAGTCATTTCAGAGTAAGGGATGAGAGGCTACAAGGGAGAGAGGTTCAGGGGGCAAGGGTTAAATAGTCATGTCAGAGTAATGGATGAGAGGCTACAAGGGAGCGAGGGTTAGGGGGCAGGGGATAAATAGTCATGTCAGAGTAAGGGATGAGAGGCTACAAGGGAGCGAGGGGCAGGGAATAAATAGTCATGTCAGAGTAAGGGATGAGAGGATACAAGGGAGCGAAGGTCAGGGGGCAGGGGTTAAATAGTCATGTCAGAGTAAGGGATGAGAGGCTACAAGGGAGAGAGGGTCAGGGGGCAGGGGTTAAATAGTCATGTCAGAGTAAGGGATGAGAGGCTACAAGGGAGCGAGGGTCAGGGGGCAGGGGTTAAATAGTCATGTCAGAGTAAGGGATGAGAGGCTACAAGGGAGAGAGGTTCAGGGGGCAAGGGTTAAATAGTCATGTCAGAGTAATGGATGAGAGGCTACAAGGGAGCGAAGGTCAGGGGGCAGGGGTTAAATAGTCATGTCAGATTGAGGTATGAGAGGCTACAAAGGAGCGAGGGTCAGGGGGCAGGGGTTAAATAGTCATGTCAGAGTAAGGGATGAGAGGCTACAAGGGAGCGAGGGTCAGGGGGCAGGGGTTAAATAGTCATGTCAGAGTAAGGGATGAGAGGCTACAAGGGAGAGAGGTTCAGGGGGCAAGGGTTAAATAGTCATGTCAGAGTAATGGATGAGAGGCTACAAGGGAGCGAGGGTTAGGGGCAGGGGATAAATAGTCATGTCAGAGTAAGGGATGAGAGGCTACAAGGGAGCGATGGGCAGGGGATAAATAGTCATGTCAGAGTAAGGGATGAGAGGCTACAAGGGAGCGAAGGTCAGGGGGCAGGGGTTAAATAGTCATGTCAGAGTAAGGGATGAGAGGCTACAAGGGAGCGATGGGCAGGGGATAAATAGTCATGTCAGAGTAAGGGATGAGAGGCTACAAAGGAGCGAGGGTCAGGGGGCAGGGGTTAAATAGTCATGTCAGAGTAAGGGATGAGAGGCTACAAGGGAGCGAGGGTCAGGGGGCAGGGGTTAAATAGTCATGTCAGAGTAAGGGATGAGAGGCTACAAGGGAGCGAGGGTCAGGGGGCAGGGGTTAAATAGTCATGTCAGAGTAAGGGATGAGAGGCTACAAGGGAGAGAGGTTCAGGGGGCAAGGGTTAAATAGTCATGTCAGAGTAATGGATGAGAGGCTACAAGGGAGCGAGGGTTAGGGGCAGGGGATAAATAGTCATGTCAGAGTAAGGGATGAGAGGCTACAAGGGAGCGATGGGCAGGGGATAAATAGTCATGTCAGAGTAAGGGATGAGAGGCTACAAGGGAGCGAGGGGCAGGGAATAAATAGTCATGTCAGAGTAAGGGATGAGAGGATACAAGGGAGCGAAGGTCAGGGGGCAGGGGTTAAATAGTCATGTCAGAGTAAGGGATGAGAGGCTACAAGGGAGAGAGGGTCAGGGGGCAGGGGTTAAATAGTCATGTCAGAGTAAGGGATGAGAGGCTACAAGGGAGCGAGGGTCAGGGGGCAGGGGTTAAATAGTCATGTCAGAGTAAGGGATGAGAGGCTACAAGGGAGAGAGGTTCAGGGGGCAAGGGTTAAATAGTCATGTCAGAGTAATGGATGAGAGGCTACAAGGGAGCGAAGGTCAGGGGGCAGGGGTTAAATAGTCATGTCAGATTGAGGTATGAGAGGCTACAAAGGAGCGAGGGTCAGGGGGCAGGGGTTAAATAGTCATGTCAGAGTAAGGGATGAGAGGCTACAAGGGAGCGAGGGTCAGGGGGCAGGGGTTAAATAGTCATGTCAGAGTAAGGGATGAGAGGCTACAAGGGAGAGAGGTTCAGGGGGCAAGGGTTAAATAGTCATGTCAGAGTAATGGATGAGAGGCTACAAGGGAGCGAGGGTTAGGGGCAGGGGATAAATAGTCATGTCAGAGTAAGGGATGAGAGGCTACAAGGGAGCGATGGGCAGGGGATAAATAGTCATGTCAGAGTAAGGGATGAGAGGCTACAAGGGAGCGAAGGTCAGGGGGCAGGGGTTAAATAGTCATGTCAGAGTAAGGGATGAGAGGCTACAAGTGAGAGAGGGTCAGGGGGCAGGGGTTAAATAGTCATGTCAGAGTAAGGGATGAGAGGCTACAAGGGAGCGAGGGTCAGAGGGCAGGGGTTAAATAAACATGTCAGAGTAAGGGATGAGAGGCTACAAGGGAACGAGGTTCAGGGGGCAGGGGTTAAATAGTCATGTCAGAGTAAGGGATGAGAGGCTACAAGGGAGCGAGGGTCAGGGGCAAGGGTTAAATAGTCATGTCAGAGTAAGGGATGAGAGGCTACAAGGGAGCGAGGGTCAGGGGGCAGGGGATAAATAGTCATGTCAGAGTAAGGGATGAGAGGCTACAAGAGAGCGAGGGTCAGGAGGCAGGCGTTAAATGTCAGACCTTCTGTCGGCGAGTCTCTGTTTTTTTCCAAATCATAAGGAAGATCCTTATAAAAAACAAAATTTTTTCGCGGTCTTCTGTTTTCCAAATCATTATAAAAAATCTAAAATTCACACTCTTATGTGAAAATTGTCATCATGTCTAACCAAGAGTGAGTTTCATACATATGGGGGGAGGAGGGAGGAAATCGAATGAATACAAATGTTTATGTGCCAGAATAGAGCTTAAGTTGAATCGCTCCTATTGACGCTAATTCCATTTTATCCATTACTATTAAAAACTTTTCAACTACCAATTCCTCTGTTTAAAATACTAACTCCAAGTATTCATTCTCTTAATTTGAGTACTATTTTCAAAAAAAACAACACTAGTTCGAGCGATTTTGTGATGATAAATCGAGTTTGTTTTGGGTAACACGACAATTCGCACCCCAAATGTTGCCATCTACTTTTTCATTGAAATCTTAGCTTGTTTACGCTTACAAGAACGAACAGCTCATTACAAGATCGTATGAAACAGTCAGTCACATAGTTATTGCTTTGGAAAGAAATGATGCGAAGATTTGATTGTGAATAATCGTGGTGCGAAAACTCATGGAACCAATTTTCTTTGATAATTCGTCGTCTGAACAAAGTGAAAAAAGAGAAAGAGCAAGTCTTTCTGCTTGCAGGCTTTTCCAAAACGTGGCAAACACGTGCGTCCAGAAGGCAAACGCGTCCTCGGGAGGTGTGACGTCTCCGACCGCCGCAGCCACAGGTGCAGCTGCAATGATCTGAAAGGGGCAGCCCAATCATTACTAGCCACGCCCTTTTCCAAAAAATAGTTATTGAGACGAACGGTCGCTTTTAGTAAGAGAAGTTTCCTCTTCCGGAGACATCTTGATTCAGTAGTTGTAACATGATGACTCGCAGGCACTTCGTATATTGATCATTTTCGCCATAGATCGGCTATGCAAACTTTATTTACTGAATAAATTTGCGATAATCGATAAGACTCAAATGTTTAAAAAAATTGTAGCATTGGTTTTTTTTTCATTAAGTGCACTCTCGACTTCCAACTTGAAATGATTATTGATCGAATTTATTATATCAATCGCAGTAGAGCTTATTTTAGGTGTTTAGTTAGACTCTTTGCCTTCGAATCTAAATCATTCATCCGATTAATCTATGACTTCATTCCACTGTTTCTTTTTTGTGTATAGCCTTTCACTGTAATTACAATCTAAAATGAATTCTCCTCCTCTCCATTTCCTTTGGATTTACGTTCATTAGCTGTAGAATTTCTCAAATTGTGCGGGCAGTGAATAGAATCATCAGTATCTGGAGGTTGCTTGAGGGAAAGGGTATCTGAGTTGTAGTCTTCAAGTTATTTCCTAAAAATCGTAAGTGTTATTATATATTTTTGAAATCGCTTTCATTCGTGTTTTAGTCCTTTATTATTTATCTCAATACTTAACGAATTTGTATGCTTTTCTGAAAAGAGGTGACATAGAGGTTATTGTTATACAGTAAGATACATACAGTAAGATGTACATGGAGACGTATTTTTGATATGAAAAAACGCGGGACAATCAACGTAGATATCAATTCTAATCAAAGCGGCTGATGCAAGTCGCTCGAGCTCCTCGCTAGTTTTGCGAGAGAGCTCAGCTCTCTATTCATGTAAGTAATTGGTGTACTGTATCCATCCATTTAGGTACTTGACGTACTGTATACAGTATCCTGTCACCGCTACTTCCAGCCTCAGCTATGCTATACGAGTGTGTAAAAAAAAATTGCAATTGTACGCATTCTTCATCCCCTACTAACCACTGCGTGTCGATAGGTGACCATAGGTTTTGAGGAGCTTTGTGTATAATATTTCATGTGTACCTATTATTATGTGTGTCTGTTGGCTTTAATTTAAAAGAAGCTAATAGTGCGTGTTTAAGGTTATTGTGTTGTTTCATTGAATAAAATCATTTGACAAGTTTTTTCTCCTCTTCTTACAACGTTGTGTCGAATGAATAATTATCTGATGCAGTTTAGTTCTTCTTCATGGGTGTAGTTTTTAGTTTAGTTCTTCATGGGTGTAGTTTGTAGTTTAGTTCTTCTTCATGGGTGTAGTTTGTAGTTTAGTTCTTCTTCATGGGTGTAGTTTGTAGTTTAGTTCTTCATGGGTGTAGTTTGTAGTTTAGTTCTTCTTCATGGGTGTAGTTTGTAGTTTAGTTCTTCTTCATGGGTGTAGTTTGTAGTTTCAATCGTGTGAAAAGCAAATTGAAGATTCTTCAACTGAACATGGTTTTAGCTTCGAAAAAAGATTACAGAGACATAAACCTAATATCCGAGTAAAAGTTCATTCTAAAAGTAAAATTAGCATAGTCTTGAAATATTATGGAGATCGTATTGATTAACTTTCGAGAGCCTAACTCTCTTTTGCCTCGAAGAACCTCGTAGCATATCACATGAATGAAAGGCTGCTATGAACTGAATTTTATACATCACTGCAATGTAGGGAAGAGCTTAGGTTGTTTGGCCATCCATTCGTTGAGAAGTTGGAGTAGCTTGTTGTTCGTAGAGTTACTGCTCAATACATTTGAGAAGGGGTCTCGCAGTGGGAAAGGGTTGAGTGGGATTGGAGGTCGAGTTATCAGAATCTTAATGTGAGGTATTATGACAACGATGAAGTTTTATTACCGAATCACCGACACTTTGTAGCCGTGACACTGTCTGTACCCGCGATCAATTCGGCGAAAAATGTATTTTTTGAGAAATTCTCTCAAAAGGTCTAGTCTCTAAGCCGTACGGCCTCGTTAGCGTAATCTTTACCTGAGCCTATGTGATGGAAAAACTGAGAAATGTTTCTTAAACAAAATTTTGTGGCACAAAATGTAGTGATACGTGGAGTGCCGATGTACGAAATCTAATAGATGCGATTTTCAGTCATGTTAGAAATAATTCTAATCAAAACTAAATTGTAGGGTTTTGATTTGATGCACGGTTTTTTGAATATTAATTTTGAAAATAGCAATATCTAACCACTGGGAGA
Source organism: Allodiplogaster pararmata (assembly GCA_964056735.1). Taxonomy (NCBI): domain Eukaryota; kingdom Metazoa; phylum Nematoda; class Chromadorea; order Rhabditida; family Diplogasteridae; genus Allodiplogaster; species Allodiplogaster pararmata. The sequence goes on from OZ057403.1 coordinate 3,985,932, forward strand.
GAAGATGTAGAAAAATTAGGGAGAGAGAGAGGCTTTGGAGTAGTGAAGAGTGAAACGAAAGGATTTGGGGTGAAAGGATTGCTCATTTGGACGGGTTTGTTCCAGCCGAAAAGCTGGTCAAACATGTCGACGATTGCTGCAATTACGTGGAATTGTAGGATCGTTTTGGTTGTTGTTTTCAAACGGTAGCCTTGAAGCCTTACAATAATTTTTTTGGCTTGCTTCCGCTCTACGCGGAAATTAACTGGTAGTTTGAAAGAAGTGAAACCGATTGGTTTATAAATAGCATCAAGTTCACATACAGTTAGACTGTGGTTGCATGAATAGTCCGGATTGGCGCTTTTGTCGGCGAGATTCGTTGAGCGAGGACAAACTCGAGAAGAGGGCTTTCCAAATCTTGGAAAATAAACTATCCATTCTTTCCAGCATTCCATCATTGTCGCTTATCAGAAATGGAGACCTGAGAAGTAAAAAGGAAGCTATTTCATATTTGTTATGCGCATAAGGGGTCTTTCATCCACGAATGTCGCTAACCTTTCGGCAGTCGGAGTTGTGGTGGGAATCGGCTGCGTGCTGGTTGTTGGTTGAAGACCCACTCTTTTCACTTCCTGCATTAATTAGATGGTTTTATTTTAAACTCAATTTGTTATAAGTAGTTTCTAATCCGAGCGGTTTTGAATAGAAGTACTCGGAAGAAACATGACGCTGAAGAGAATATGGGCGCACAGAACAGGCTCAATACTCTTTCAACATGAATTGTAGTCTAAAGCTTGTGTTAGGTTGAAATGCCATGCAAAGAGAGATCTGAGCATGTATTCGTTGTTCTATGGAACAATTTGTCAGTGTTAACTTTTTGGAAAAAAAACTGAAGTTTTTTCTTTAAAAGCCCTTGCGGCGTAAAAACTGACTTCTTGAAAGTACTTGATCTGCCGCTTGAAAGGTTCCAAGTAGGGGTTAAGTATGTGATCGATTGGTGAGGGGCTTGTTGTGGTAGTTGTAGCCTTAGTTTGAAGCAAACGATCGAAAAGGTCAAAGAGACCCTTCGACTGAGAGACTGGCGACTCTGCTCGTCTCTCTTCTACCTTGGGAAAGAAGAATTTTTTAGTCATACTTTCTGATATTCCTGAAGAATGCAAATTTAGGAAAAAAATTTAGGAACGAAAAATGAGCCTCATACGGCCCTAGACAGTGTGTTAGAGTGTTAAATTTTCAATGAACTACCGTAGGTTGACTTTATTCTGACCCGAGCTAGGTTGACTTTATTCTGACCCGAGCTAGGTTGACTTTATTCTGACCCGAGCTACTATGCTTATCTGCTTCGATTTTATAGTTCCCGTAGCCCCTTTTCTCTCACGCTAATATTGATTATTCAACTTTTCTGTCTCGTTTTCCCCCTATCCCTTCATTATATAAATGTAATACTTTTCCTTGCCCATTTTCACTCTTCGTGGCAGGGTACGCGCTTCTCTGAGATGCGGAACAAACCTATCCTGGTGGAAGCAGTGACTGCATGCAAGTTCACTGCTAGTGTGTATTGCAGTAGTGGGAAGAGTAAGATTAGTGCAAAGCACTACCATCATTTCTTAACCCCTTGGTTTGGGTGGATCTTCCGGAGAGGGAGTCTGTATCAGGGCGTTTCTTACCACCCGCAAAATTTTTTCGAGCGCATAGATTTTCCAAATTTCTAAAAATTCGAAGTGTTTTTCGGAATAACTCATGAAATCCCCTGAGGTGAAATTCTCGAGCGCATAGATTTGAAGGTTTTCCGGTGTTTTCGAGAAGCGCGTGGATTTTTTTACCCGCGGTGCGGGTGAGAGAAACAACCTGGTCTGCATACGAATTTCATCCACTTTCTACGAACCGATGAGCTCTTTTAGCACGCATTATATACATCTGGCTTAAGGCCAAAATTTTTTTTGTGATAAGGAAACCATGTAGAATTAAGGTTTTTTTATAAATAGTATGTTGTAGATTATGAGGACAAATTGCTTTGAATTCGAATTTTTTCACGAGAAAGTCCAGTATTAGATTTTACTACAAAACGAGTCAGTATTATGCAAAATATGAATAGCGGAAAAAGAGCGAACCTTCTCGGCGTACTCCATGGCTTTCGCGTTGTTTTGCATGACGTCGTACATCTGTTGGAAGGGTCGCATGAAGGGCTCCACTATAGAATGAGCGTCAAGATCTGAAGAACAAAACGAGTGTAGAATGAAGGTTGTGCGTCTCTGAATATTATGTGGATGGTCTCAAGTTGAGTCCCTTCCCCGGACAGTTCGGCGATAGGTCGCCAGCACTGTTGAAAAAACCACCGTTCTTTGAGTGGAAAAGTATATAATAATGCGATGCTCTCCTTATTCTGCCTTCACTTCTAGCTCGCTTCTCATTTTTACAGACTAATCTGCTCAAGGTTGATATATTTCAACAAAAAAATTTTTTTTGTCAATTGCAACGGATTTTTTAATAAGACCATGAGTTCCGCTCACACCTAGAGAATTGAAAGGGAGAGAAAAATGCTAACCATCAAATGCCGTCGGCGTTTTGTCCTGAGGCTGCAGATAAACGCCTACAGAGAGTAAAAGCAAGATAATCAGCTGATGTGCTTGACGTTGAATTAGCGACATTCTTGCTCGGCGCTGTCTTGCTCGGCACAAAAATAGGTGTACACTGTACAGAGTTCGTCTAATGTACTACAATGACCCACTTTCGCTTTCTCTCAATGATAACAATGTACTGGATACGTTTTTCATCTGATATGGGATGTTGATATTGTATTTTGGAAAGGGATATAGAGATTAGGAATGAAAAAAAGTTGAACGGAAAAGCAAGAGAAAGAAAACCCGAATGAATGATAAGAGCAGCCATCAAAAATTTCGAGAATCTCTTGATTGCAACAGAAGTACATCTGGGCAAGCAACAAAAACAAACTATCTTCATTCGTCACCAATGGGTGCTTATTAGGCCAACGATGTAAACATAGTGATTGGGGAGAAGTCGATCGATAAGACTATCTGAATTTCTTTTTTTTACGTGTGCTATCAATCAAGATATCGGAAGTCAAAGCTCAACATGAGCGTTAAAAAAGAGAAGGGATGAACATGGAAGAAATTTAGAGTGTGAATAGTCAAAAAATAATAATTGAGAAGTACTTTATCACGTTTTTCTCATGTATAAAATGTGATTTAAGTAGTAATATAGTCTATATACAATGTTATATAAAACTTATGATTTACCCGTGCAATGATTTGTTGCATTTAATCTCTATTTCATGTGTCTCTGCTTGCAGAATAAACGTTCGCTTCTCCTCACTACATGTCCTCTCGACGTCTTCAAAAAGTATACAGTCTTACTCACTTCTACATTCATACTTTTGAACAAATAGGTATTAGGTTTTTGATGGCTCGAAAAAGCAGGTTTCAGAATATGTTTGTGTCGCGTAATTTCTAGAAACGAATCGTCTAAGAAAACTAATGTCGCGTGTTTTTCACGATCGTCGTTCACTTGTTTGAATTCGAATCACAGTTCTCTGGTGTCCTGGGTAGGGTAGAGGTCTCGCCCGCGGTAAGAGAGATGACTATACCATACAGGGATTGGCAGGGTGTTTCTCTTCACCTGCCAAAAAAGGGTCCACCTCAAAAAACTAACCACGGGAAAATGGTAGACTGAAGAGAGACCGATGACATGGAATGAAATGAAGAAAACGCATACAAAAAGCATTCGTATCACTACCTTTTTTGATAGCGCTTAGATTTACCCGCAGTGCAAATTAGAGAAACATCATGGGGGTTATGCAATGGCAAAGGGGTAAGTCTGAGAGGATTGCAGGAGTTGTCAGATGTCAAGAACTGCGGAGTTAAGGCATACGAGAATGTCGAGTACGACGAGGGCAACTTGCTACATTGGGATGTCCTGCTTCTCCCAGTGAGTTCCTCTCAGTAGTTGACAGTAAAACTCAGTTCTGAACAAAAAAATACTTTGGTCTTTTGGCGAGATACTGTTTACAACCTTTGGTTAAATAATACTTGAGCCTTCCCCACCCCAAGGTTTATTCAATCCAACTTCTCTCTGAGGTACACGCAGTAAACATCTTCCCTGAAAACAGTTTTCAAGGAAAATGGTTTCCAGGTAATTTTTTTCGTAAAAGGCGTTTTTGAGGAAAATTAATCAATAAAATTTGAATACACGTAGGCTAAGATCAAGGAAATAATTGGCATTTTTATAGGGCTTAATTTATTATAAAAATGCATTTTATGAACAACTAAGAAGCGAAAATTAGTCAAGAAATTCAAAATTGCGTCTTTCAATTTCTTGTTAACTAATCAAACAAAGCCATATATGTCTAAAGTTAGTTGGAAAATACTCTTTATTGAAAATGCACGAAAATACACAGTTGGAAAAAAATAAAGGCAATTCAAACAATCCAAAAAACAACATAAAAGGCGATAAATGTATCTCAAAATGCGACTCAGTCTTTCATTTTCAAAGCAGTTTATCACCAACTCGAGAAGAAAACAGTTTACTTGAAGAAAACAGTTTTCCTCGAAAACAAAATGGTACGAAAATTGGAATTTTTAAGACGCAATTTTGAATTTCTTGACTAATTTTCGCTTCTTCGTTGTTCATAAAATGCATTTTTTATACTAAATTAAGCCCTATAAAAATGCCAATTATTTCCGATTTGTAAATTTTCAAGGAAAACGCCGTTTACTTTATCATTTATCTCAAAAATTGCCACGTGCACACGGTCTCAGATGTTATAATCTTGTGGTGTACTTGAATGTGCTACATATTAGTTTTCTTGACTTTCATGAATCATAATTTAGAAGTATGTCTGTGTTATGCAGGCATCATTGTCGATACACAATGTTGATAAATGAAAACACTAGGATATTCAATTCAATTCTTTATTCCGCTTGAAAGAAAACATCATGTTGAGTGACGAAACAGATGACACTGTCACACAAAAAAAGTGAATTCAGTGAAGGTGATGGAAAGTGAAATGGTCTAAATATGACAAGAACAATCATGAACATCTCATTTTAGGAAAATTGGAAAGCACATAAAAAAGCAAAGAAAGCAAAGTTTGTATCTTCAGTTATGAACTATTCATCAGCAATTAAGAACTATTCATCCGCAATAATAACTTGAAATTCCAAAAATTCAAATCACTCTTTATCATTCGAGAGCTGCTAACCGAGAACACAAATATAATGGAAAAAAGAGGAGAAACAAAGCACTTGAATTAAAAATGTATTCTAGAGTTCGTGACAATGGTCTCACAATCAAGCTTGATAAGTTCATTTCTAAAAATGCTAGAAGAGCTTATAGAAACCAAAGAGCAAGGTAACTTATTCCAGACATTAATCATTCTTGAGGCACAAGTGCTTTTTCTGCTTTGATATTTACACGGCAAGCATATTCTGTAGTTATTCGATTCTCTAAACGAATACGGCGATGGGCGAAGTTTAAACATATTTGAGTAATCTATTTGAATATTTCCGTGCAGACATTTATGGATGAACACAAGATCGGCCACATTTCTTCTATATTCAAGCGAGGAGATGGAAAGAAAATTCAGTCTAGCAACATAACTCATTTTGGGTAATCCGGCCCTTTGTAGTAACCTTCGTGTAAATGATCTTTGCACTTTTTCTATGCAGTTAACGAGACCGATAGTTACTGGGGACCATACCTCACTCCCATATTCAATAAGGGGTCTTATGTATGTGGTGTATATTTTGAGCAGAACATTGATTGATTTGGTTTTAAAAGCTCTAAAGATCATGTTTATACATTTTTGGGACTTTAGGGAGGTTAGTTCAATATGTTTAGAGAATGTGATATCTCCCTGAAATGTAATGCGAAGATCTTTCACTAATGAAGTAGTTGGTATAATATTGTCTTCTAGGTGATATGTTACTTTTGGATTCCTAGGACCACAGTGCATGATAAAGCATTTTGGAGTTGATATCACAAGTCCCCAGGTCAGTGAGTAATCGGAAATGGAATCCAGACTTTTCTGAAGAGAGTCTCTGTTTTTGGAAAAAAATTTGAGGTCATCGGCCTATAGAAAACCATGGACATCTGGCTCTATGTGCTCCATGATATCATTTATAAATATTGAAAAGAGGAGGGGTCCAAGGCAACTCCTCTGGGGAACGCCACTGTTGTATACTTTAGGGCCTGATAATGTATCTCCGATTGAGACTTTTGAGGACCTGCTCGCGAGAAAAGAACGGATAAGATAGAGGAGGTTGCCCGTTATTCCCACTTTTTCAAGTTTGTGAACAAGAAATCTTATGTTTACAGAGTCGAAAGCCCGTGAAAAAAAAGAAAAAAAGAAACTTTTTTTATATATTCTTTATTCCAGTTTGGTAAACACGAAGTATACAAACGGATAAGCTGTCACATAAGTGATTTCAGTTATTGCACAAGAAATGAGAGTAAATCGAAACGAAAGACAAACGTTCAGTCAAGTAAAACGTAATTTACTGTTAGTGACGATCAAACTATGGTCTAAATTGAGAATATGTTTTTTGAATAGTGAAGAAGAGGGCAATAAAACTATTTCAGAGGAAAGAGAGTTCCAAATATTCATACATCGAGAAACACAAGTGTTATGACAATCTGGCAATTTGAAAGGGAGTGCTAGTCAAAGAGAGTGAGAATTCCTGTGAGGGTATGGTGATGGTTGTATTGTGAAGAGATTTGCGGGGTCAACAATGATATTGTTGTGAATTGATTTATGTATGAAACAGAGGTCTTGGATATTACGTCTGTATTCAAGGGAGAAGAGAGCTAATTTTTTTAGGCGAGAGGGATATTCAGTAGGAGGATAACTCGCTCTGGCGAAGACACGTCTAGTAAAATTTCTTTGGACACGCTCTAAATCGTTGACGAGTCCAATGGAAGTGGGAGACCAGAGCTCGCAGCCATATTCTAGAAGAGGAAGGATATAGGTTTTGTATGCTCTCAAGAGTACCTGTACAGAGGACGTTTGGAATGAGCGCAGAAGCGTGTTGACTGCCTTAGTGGCGTTACTAGATACAATATCAATGTGACGAGAGAAAGTGAGCGATGCATCATAGTATATTCCTAAATCTTTCACCATAGACTGAGACGGTAGATTATACTCACCTAAGGTATATATAGTGTAGATGTTACTCGGGCCACAAGGTGTGATGGAACATTTAGGATGAGAAATAGTGAGAGACCAGGTTAATGAATAATCAGAAATCTTATCAAGAGCAGATTGCAAAGATTTTGGGCAATCGGAAAATATCTTGACATCATCAGCATATAGGAAACAGAATACGTTGGAGGGAAGAAGATCAACGATATCATTTATAAAAATAGTGAACAACAGAGGTCCTAATGAGCTACCCTGAGGAACTCCCAAAAAACGAATTGTTTTTTTAAAAAAAAGAAGTATCTTCTTAGTAATGTACGGTGACTGGGCACTTCTCTAGTTCGACTTAGGTTCCCCCCTGTATTTTGATGCACGATGTTGCTCATGTTTTCTCTCATTTTCCTCTCTTTCTCATCCCCCTCTCTGTTATTTTCACATTAAAATACGCTTAGGCTTAGTAATAGTTTACGCTAACGAGGCCGTACGGCTTAGGCTAACGAGACCGTATAAAAAATGGTCATAAATCCGTGACTCCGCACCACGAGGCGAGGGGCAAGAGGGCGGAGCTGGACAAGTACCGGTGACTGTATACAGAGTGAAACAATAGTTTTTTGTACAAAAGCTCTATTAATGAATAAGTTTTTTTAGAAGTTTCGCCGTAGTTTTATAATTTCAATTTAAGGTAGCGATTGATTTATTGATTGTAGGACAAAGAGCCATACAATAAAGGAGCTTTTCGCCTGGCAATCGACTTCCCCGCCGACTATCCCTTCAAGCCACCCAAGATTGTCTTCCTTACCAAGATATATCACCCCAACATTGACGAGAAAGGACAGGTTGGAGAGGACATTTTCAATATTAACATTACAAAAGATTACATATTTATTTTGAAGTCGAATACGTATGAAGTAAGTATAGAAAACCAATTCCCTTGTAATTGAAACCTATCAATGTTCTAAAAGACACAAGCTGTGCTTACTCGAAAGTAATTTCAGAAATTTAGTGGTTCAATAACCAGAATTGCTCGCCTGCCAAAGTTCTTGTACACTCGGCCAATTAACTTCTTTATAACTCAACAGTTAAAGAGCTTTAATGGAACACACAAATCAAAAACGAACCGTCCTTGTGAGTCGTATAGGACAAAAAACAGCAGAAGGTCACAATAATGGATGGAGATGAAGAGAGGTCCTCCAATTGACAATTTAGGACGAGAGTAGAGAAGTAAGCAAGATCCTCTTTCAATGTGAGGCGAGGATATAATGATAAAGGAGCGAGAGGAGAGAGAGGAGAGAGGTAGATCAAATTTATTGGATAAGTGGACAAAGATAAAAGGTAGTGAGAGACTTCACTACACTGGCCGGGGCCCAAAGAAAAATAAAACAACAGACAACATAGCCGAGGCCTGGAGAAAAGTTATAAGAATAATAACGATACTGGCCGGGGCCAAATAATTATGTGCTATAGTATTAGAATAGCAATGTTGGCCGAGGCCAAGAAAATATAATACTATTAATTACCAAGCAAAATAACAGTAATACCACAATTATAATAATTATCAGATCGAATTCATATTAAAACGACATAGAATTCCTCAGTGGAGACGTTATTTCTCCGTTATGCTTCATAACAATATACTTAGATCGGAGTTGGATGCCGAGACGATCGAGATGTCGCCGAGCTCTGCCATCAGTGATTGTAGAAGGCGGGGTTGTAGGGACACATGACGGCGTGGTGACGTTTTGTGCAGAAGATGCATGGTCCTATCCGGCAACCTCCAGGATGATTGAAGGCGGCGCAAGAAGCACATCTACCAATCCGAGTCAGATGATTTCGTCGGTCCAGTCGAGAGGGCATCATAGTGCAAGCCGCTGCCAAGTGATTGCTGATCTTCGTGTTTCAACAATCTTCGTGTGAAACAAACTAGACCAAGCTTCTAGGTCTAAACAATAGGGCTGACCCCTTAACCTTCGAATATAAGTTATATACATTTAATTGGTCACGCAGGTGAGGCTGCGGCGGCGCCTACGCGCGGACGCTGCGCCAAAACTCGGGAATTTTAGCCAAGGAATGACACGTTCTGCGGGGGCGTTCATTGCGCTCACCCTTTGTCATTTTATCAGCTGTCTCTTCATCCGGAACTTCATTGTCATCTTCCATGTCGGAAGAGAGAACTTCGAGCGGTATCAGTAGATTCGGAGGTCTCAAGATTAACTTTCCGTTGCTCGTTTTCAACCGGACGCTGCGCTCTCCGAGGCTAATGATTGTGCCCAATGGCCATGAGCCTCTCGGTACCTTTTCCTCTTGGATGAGTACTACCTCCCCAACTTGAGGCTGTCGAACCTTTGCCCGCCCATTCCTATAGCTGGATTCTTGTTTTGCCTTCATAGAGGTTATGTAGGTAGACTGGTACAGCTCCCAGTACATCTTCAGACGCTTGTCCACTTCTTCGCATTGTTTCTGCAGCGAAGATGCAGTACTAGGAGTGGGTTCATAGTTCTCATCTTCATAGTCTTGACTTGACGTCATGGAAGCCCCCATTGGTGCTCCCAACGGAGCTATGAAATCTATTGGGTGAAGGATTCGTCCAATATCTTTGATGTCATTCGACAGCCTGATGAGTGGCCGACTATTTATCACAGTCTCTATTTCTATGATCACTGTCACAAACTCATCTTCGTTCAACAACTTTCTGCCGAAGGTCCTTGTGAGGCAACTCTTCGTTATTCCAACAAGCCGCTCGTATACTCCACCTTGCCAAGGAGCATGAGGGACTGTGAATGACCAGTTGATGCCCTTATGGGCCAAGTAGGATGAGAACATTTCATCCTTTAAAGTTTCTCCGCCGAGGATCATACTTGCAAATCTGAACGTTGGCGCGTTGTCCGACAGTATTGTTTCGGGCACTCCTCGGCGCGCTACAAATCTGCGGAACGCGTATGTGAAGGCGATCGCTGAGAGGCTCTTCACAACCTCTAGATGAGCTGCTCTCGTTGACATGCATGTTATCAACAGTACATAGTTCTTAGCCTGTCCTGCGTCAACCTTCACCGTGAACGGCCCAGCGAAATCTAGTCCAATGTGTTGGAACGGACGACCAATGTTTACCCGGCAATGTGGCAATGCGGGTGCCTTTGGGTATGCAAAGGGTAACGCGTATGCCTTTCTGCAGGCAACGCATTTCTTCAGAATCAGTTGTATCACTCGACGAGCTCGTGGAATCCAGAACTTTGCCCTGACGTGATCAAGTGTATGATTCTCTCCAGAATGCATCACTCTATGATGCGCGTCACGTACGACCATTCTCACAAAGGAGTCGTCTGCATTTCCGGGAATGAACATGGGAAAGCGGGTGTCGTATGGCAAAGTCGAGTTGCTAATTCTCAAGTGTCCACATCTGTAGACATCTCGTTCATCACGAAAAAGCTCCAAATGCCTGTTGCCGCTATTGCTGATGGTTTTTACGTGCGTCATCTGGTGAATCTTGATACATGTGACTTCTGCACTCACTAGTTCTCGCGCGGTGAGTGAACCCTTGAGCGGGCCATGCCCTGTCAGACAGACAGTCTTTGGGCTGGAAGCTCTTCGAAGTTTTATTCTCAAGAACCTTTTTACGTAGGCCATTGTCCCTTTCAAGCGGGTCAAACTTGAGAATCTTGAGAACTGAATGGCGGTTTCACAAATTTCCATAACTGTCAACACAGTTAGGGGTGTGTTCTCCTCGTCTGCTCTTTTCACGACTGGTAGCGGAGCTTCTTCACAGTTCCAACTTGGCTGTGCACACAGGCCTTCTTCGGTGAGCCACTCTGGCCCTTTCCACCAGAGGTCATTTTTCATCAGTTTTCGACCACCGTCTTCTCTGGTTGCAACATCTGCAGGGTTGTCTTCCGTACGAACGTGTCGCAATGGAATGCAATCTCCCTTGAGATCACAATTTCTAAGATGATATGTCCTGCATATTGTGTGCCTCTCCTGGTTGATCGCTTTCACTGTGTTCGCGATTGATCGGTTGCCACGAAAATCGCTCTGCTCTTTGCTTCCAAGAGTCCAATACAGAGCTATCATACTGTCAGAGTACACGCCAAATTCGATCTTCCTCTGCATGCATGTTTTCGTGATACTGTTCACGACGAAGTTCAACAACTTCATAGCAAGAAGAATAGCTCTTAATTCCAAACGTGGGATCGTCAGCTTGTTCTTCAGTGGTGCCAGCTGAGATCTTGCCATCACAAGAAAGGCTTCATCTTCGTTCACTACGTAAACCGAGGCAGCTGTTGCTTTGCTGGAAGCGTCTGTGAAGGCGATGATCCTCAAGACATCTTGTGTCTGAGGAACTCTTCGAGGTATTCGGCGACTGAAAGACAGAGCTTCTGTTACGAGAACGCTCCATGTCACGGAGTCCTTCTCATTGAGTTGCTGATCCCAACCATACTGTTGCGTCCAAAGTGCTTGCACGAAGAGCTTCAGGGGTAGCAGAAGAGGAGCAAGCAATCCCAAAGGATCGAAACACGACGCAAGCATACTTAGGACCGTCCTCTTTGTCGGCGTTTTTTCTGCTTGAACGAGGTTCGCTGTGAGTAGGAGCGTGTCTTCCATTGAAGACCAAACTATGCCCAAAACCTTCTGTTCTCCGACCTTTCCTCGGTCTGCTTCAGGTATACCATCTACAAATGATGTGACATTCGACGTGAACTCTCTCAGGTTCATCGAAGCTTCTGCGAAAATGGACTTGGACTTTCTGTAGACAGACATCATGTCGGTGTGAGTCGCGCATTGGAAAACAACATTATCAACATAAATGTTGTTCTCGAGCTGATCCAGCACGAATCTGGACACTTCGTCTTGTCCATTCGACTGTTCCAGAGCCAATTTGCTCTGCTGAATGTGATATCTGATTGACATATCGAGGATATAAGGACTCTGGGCTAGTCCGAAAGGCGCAACCGTGAATCGGTAATGGTCGATGTTGCTGTCGTGCATGGGTTTATTGACATCTTTAAGCCACAGGAACCTCATGAAGTCTCTTTGATCATCTTCGATCTTGATCTGGTGAAAGGCTGATTCGACATCGCATAGCATCACCGAGGGAGAGCATCTGAATCGCAGCAGCAGCGCTGGAATTCTCTCCACGTGTGTTTGGCAGTCTGTCATACATTCATTGATGGACAGCTTTCCTCTCTCCTTTGCAGACCCATCGAAAACGATTCTGATAGGCTTCGATGGCTTGTCAGGTCTATACACTGGATGATGTGGAAGGTAGGTAAACAACTGCTTGTCCGGAGGCAGAACTTTCTCGATGTGACCCTTCTTCAAGAGGTCTTTGATCACTACATCGTACTTGTTTACCATCTTCTTTGCTCGTAGACTTGCAACTACATTGCGAAGTCTTGCATGTGAACTGTGCCAATTTTCCGAAAGTTGGCTCAACCGTTGCTCTTTGAAGCAGTATCGCGTGGAAATTCTGCCGTTCTCCATTGCAACGTTATCCAGGAAGAACTTGTTCACTTCTGCGTGATCTGTTTTATCATCTGCTGGTTCAACAACCGTTTCTTCAAGAGCAAGAAACCTTTGCAGTGATTCATTGACCTTCTCCAAGGTCTCCTTTCTTCCGATAACAGCTGCTACGACGGAGGTCGAGTTTGGATGTTGGCGGCCTGCATTGCCTGATGCTATCCAACCGAAGACCGTTGGCAGCAGAGTCAGGCCACTCGGCAGTCGAATGCGCTTCTGCTTATGCAGTGTGGCGACCAGGTAATCATCATTTCCTAGCAGTACTCGGGGCTGAACGCTGCATGACCTGTCGCAGTCATCCGCCATACGGAGTCTTCGTTTTCGAATAACATCTCTGTCCTGCTTCGTCAACGGTGGGTACGTAAGCCTTCCCACCAAGGGGTCTGGATAACCTACAGCTTTCACGATCATCTGTTTTCCATTCATCGTTTGGAGGGGTACCTCGTACACTGGGTACAAATTTGAGCCTTCGCTTCTATCCCCCAGTCCACTGAAGGAAGACTTCACCTCGTGAAGTTTTGGCAAGGAAAGTTCTTCGGCAAGCTTTTTCGAAATCAAGCTCACGCTGGCACCTGTGTCTAGCATGAATGCCACCTTCCGTTCTGATCCGTGACCCTGTATTCGCACATTGCCCGTTTGAAGACGTGTTATGCCTGTTAGCATTTGCTCTTGTTGATTGCATGAGATGGCAGTCATCACTGGGCGTTGTTCATGCGTCGGTCTGTCTCTTATATGCTCTGACGTCTTTCTGCTTGGCCACCGGTTGGGGCGATTGCTCTTCGTTCGGGTCTCCCTTTTTCTCCTCTGATTCTGAATCATCGTCACAAATTTGAGGCAGATAGACTCATCGTGAGGCTTGTCGCATATCTTGCATTTGACGTCGCATCCATGAGAGGTTCCTCCCGGCTTCAAGCATGCCTGGCAAAGTCCCTGTCTTCCGAGAAACTCGATCCGGTCTTTCACCATTTCCATCGAGAAGCAGTCGTATGAGAATTTGTGTTTGCCACAGTAAACACATTTGATTTCTTCAGAATGAGGAGCGCTGTGGACCTGGCGGTCTATTCTTGATCGTTTGTCGGCTGTATTCTCAACAGAATAGCCTTGGACAGCGTTTACCACTTGGCTTGAAGTCGCTGACTTCTTAATTGGGGTTTTGCCGCTCATCCCTGCTACGAAAATCTCTTCTTTGATCATGGACTCAACCTTGTCCAGTAGAGACTTGACGGTGACGCTTTCAGAGTTGTAGATGTACCGATGTAAATTTTCACGGATATGCAGAGGGAACTTTCTGACGAGAATGTCTTGGAGCAACACATCTTGCTGCATGTTTTCGCTCATTCTTCCCATCCTCGCTATCGTTGATCTCAGAGAAAGGACCAAACTCAGCTGGTCATGCCACGAAGGACCCGGTGCGACGATACCATCCAGTGTAGACGCGAGAGTTCTTTCTTCTGTCTTCCTAGACTGAAAACTCTCGATCAGTCTTGCGATCGCCAAGTCATATCCTTCAGATGTGACTGGGAACGGCTCAACAGCCGTCTTCGCGAGACCATACACGCAGGACTGCAGGTACGCCATTTTGTCTAACTTCGACATTTGCGATCGGGAATGGATGAGCTCGTCGTATCGCTCAAACCAGTTTTGGAACTCTCCCTCCTGGCCTCCGAACATGGGTAGCGCCAAGGTTGGCAGCCGTAGTAGACAACTGGGACGACCTTCTGACGCAGAGTATTCTTCTTGGTTCCTCACTTCCAATGGTCTTCGAGCAGCTTCTGCTCTTACTGCTTGTGATTCAATCGATGATAAAGTCGTTTCTGAGAGAAAGCTTATCTCTGTCTCGAGTAGATCAACTCTTCTGCGCACTGCCAAGACGTGCCTCTCGCGATCATCGATCAACCATCTCTTGAACGATGCTTCGGCTTGTTGTTTCTCTGTTGCTTTCATCTTCGAAAGGACCGTCTCCATTTCTTCTACTGCAATGCAGTAATGCTTCACTTCGACCTCGATCCGCCTCAACTGGAGTTGCAACTTGCGAGGCGCTGAACTATATTCCGGTTCAAGGAGACGTTCGGCCTCAACAAGCCTACTAGCCGATTCAAGGAGACTTTCGGCCTCAACAAGCCTACTAGTCAACCTTTTGTACTGTTCAACAACAAGTACAAATGTAGGCGACGTCGCCTCCTCACCTGCTGTGCTCACCTGTGGGACCGATTTGTGTTCTAATTCCATCACTAATTACCTACGGCCGATGCACCATGTGCTTACTCGAAAGTAAATTCAGAAATTTAGTGGTTCAATAACCAGAATTGCTCGCCTGCCAAAGTTCTTTAACACTTTAACACTCGGCCAATTAACTTCTTTATACTCAACAGTAAAAGAGCCTTAATGGAACACACAAATCAAAACGAACCGTCCTTGTGAGTCGTATAGGACAAAAAACAGCAGAAGGTCACAATAATGGATGGAGATGAAGAGAGGTCCTCCAATTGACAATTTAGGACGAGAGTAGAGAAGTAAAGCAAGATCCTCTTTCAATGTGAGGCGAGGATATAATGATAAAGGAGCGAGAGGAGAGAGAGGAGAGAGGTAGATCAAATTTATTGGATAAGTGGACAAAGATAAAGGGTAGTGAGAGACTTCACTACACAAGCCAATAGTGAATGTGGATGCAAGCTAGCACAGGCTAAGAGAGTTCCAAACAAACTAGATATCTCCTAGTGAGCTTGAGTAGTTGTAGCTACCAAGCAATGGAATTCATAGAGCATGAGGCTAGTCAAAAAATGGCATATGCCTGAGAAGCTACCCGCTGGTGTAAATAACAAATGAGCATCACTTTAGAGACTCTCATAAAAATTGAAAAGAAAGGCCTGTCAATAAGGATAGAAGTTGATTGAGAACCCCATTAGTGTGATTCGAAGTTTGCAGATCTGCCTTGGAATCATTTCCCCTGACAACTGGAAGCCAGCGACGCGAACAGAACAAGTATTGATGGCCCTGCTCAGTTTCATTAATGAACCCGAGCCCGACCATCCCCTCAGGTTTAATCGCTTCTGCTTCTTCGCAGCACTTATAGCCAGGAGTTTTTTTAGTTGGTCCGAAAATCCTACAGACGCCCGCAGGAGGTGAAAATTTTTGTATACAGACACTTGCCTTACATCTGGTGAAATTTTTTTTAAAGTCTCAATTTTATGAGATAAATTTTTTTTTTGAAAAGTTTTCACCCTTATGAGATTAAAAAAATTATGAGTTAAAAGACAGACGCCCACCGAAGGCCTAAAACAGACGCCCGTGGACAGGCGACCGGACATGACTAAATAACCCCTGCTTATAGCATGGTACCACCGGCTAGGGTGTTTTCTTCACCCACACTCCTGGTGAAATTTAAGCGCTTTGCAATGAAAAAAAAAAGCAAAATATAAAAATAGCAATAAAAAATAAAATAAATAGCAAAATAAAAAATAGCAAAACTGCAAAAATAGCAAAATTCAATTCTTTGTTTCTCTAACTTCATCTCTTTTCGCCCGTGCTGTTTTTACTCCCAAGCGGGCTGCTTTTGACAAACAATCATTTTTACCTGAACAAGAAGCAGACTACAGTAGGCTCCGCATTTTTGCTAGCAAATTGTCATTTTGCGCGCGGGGAGGGCTTTAAGGTAATGCATTTTGAGAAATGTTACTTCTATCATGTGGTTGGCTCTTCACATAATCATTCACCTGACTAGGCAAACTTTCGTTCGTATTTAAAATTTTTTGTAAGGATGGTTCTGTACATCTTGGTGGAAAAGTAGAATGAGATGAGATCACGGATAATTATTCAAGTAGTACGTTGAGGGTGATTATTGCACCAACAAATTGTCGGTGCGTCACTTGTTATCACTTTTTTATACCCGAGGGATTCATTTGGAAATTGATGTATGAAAAAAAATTTTCAGGTCAGATCTAGCGGAGGAATTCACAAAAGATAGGAAGAAGTTCAACAAATCTGCGGAAGAATATACGAAGAAATTCGCTGAGAAGAGGCCTGAATAAGCGCATATCTCTCACTTTGTGTATTCTTTTCTATTGTGCTTGAATCTCCCGCACTTAGGACGGAATGATGATGTTTTCTGTAATTTCACTCAATTTTTAATCTTTCAATAATTGGAAAGACTTGATAAAGGAGGAATATACGGATACAGCCCATGTATGGATGGATGAAGGAAGAGAGACTGTCTATATTTATTCTCTGCTTCTCTTCTTTTGAACACAATTGTTCCTGATTTTCTCTCTCTTTCGGATTGACAAGAGGTAACCCTTTCAATTTCTCAAATATGTACTTGCTTTCCATTAAGAGTACTAATTGTAATTTATTCCCCTTCATTGTGATGTTTTCCGTTAATAAAACTGATTTTGGGTTGCATTATTCTCTTCTGAATTGTGAAAGGATTTGATAAATTATAGTTGACGAGTGAGACAGAAGAGAAGCCTCCGCAGATGAACGGAGTGTAGATAAACATGCCTGAACGATGCAGCATCAATGGAATTTGATGAAGAATCCATCAGTGACGAATAAAAATGGGAGTAAATACTAATTACAAAAACATCCAACCAAAACGATATTTTAAATGTCAGTTAGTGATGAGTCGGAAACAAAGGACACATGATTATTCCGTATGAAATAAAATGTGTCATCGATGATGTGAGATGTGCTAGTTTTAAAAAAAGGAGAGAGAAGGCTAGGTTTGGTTTCATACCGTATTCACCAGAGCTGACCATGGTATCAACATTTATTTTTAATTCACTGAGTTATAATCTTTTTTAACAGTAATATTGAACAGCTGCGAACGATTGACACGACAATTTCCATCGAATGCTATACTTGAAGAATCTCAAAAAGTTGAGCATAGAGAGCAAGGGATACAGTTGCCACGTGAAATAATAGTTGGCGTTGACGTGTCCTCTCTCCCTCTTTCTCTTTTTATTTTTGTCTCTCTTCTCTTTTCTTTCTTGCCAAAAATTATATGCCTAATGGAGCTCTTGTTTTATCCTCCATGTCTTTTCATTCGCTCCGTCTCGTTCTCTCTCTATCATCTCTTCTCTTTCTCTCTTCCTTGCTCTCTTTCTCATTTCTCTGCCTGTTGTAGTAGATATATATCTTCTATCGCTCTCGCATTCTTCGTCTTTCTCTGTAACTCCGCTGTACGCTTTTTCTCACCAGCCAATCTCTCTTATCTCATTTACCGTGTGTCTCGGAGCGGGGAAGGTGAGAATTCTTCCTTCATCGTTGGTATTCATCACTACAACGCGTTGGTTTATCCAACGTTTATCAACTTTTTTTGTTTTTTCTTCATAAATTGGCTCAAAATCTTGACCAGATTATATAACTAGTTGCATGGTTGGTAAAATATAAACCGTGAAACAATCTATTCTCCTGGTTTTTTCGCACAGCTAAATGGTCTCAAATGTAAAGCTGGTGGTAGGTTCCAAAGTCTTTGTGGTTGTTGGAAATATGTAGTGTAAGTATTGTTTTTCAAAAACCTACTTTTTTGCATTAGTAACACAATTAGAATTAAATGAATTATTTGCTTCAAACTAAATTATTATTTTTGGTAAGAAATTTAAGAAAGATAAAATACTGCTGGTTTAGCTAAAGATTTGAGGGGTCACGCAAGCTACTTTTGTCGTTAAATGATACAAGTCCCTGTTAAATGCAAAATCATCACACTTGAAATTGTTTTTCTTCTCATGTTTTTGAACAAAACAATGTTCGCAAAACAGTTATCGAAAACTAAAACGTTTTGTTATTATCGATTCGCTCTGTGATCAATTTCAGATTCAAGAAACAAGGTAGAAAATATTCTCTACTTGGATTTTAAATTTTTGAGACCAAACCGTTTTAACCGTATTCTACATTCCCTTGGCTGCGTTCTATGTTTTCACTGGTTTTTTGTTTGTTATTTTCCCCGCTTTTCTATTGAATCGATCATTCAATTAAATTCAAACGCTTTATTATCGATGTGATGGGACTTGAAGTGTAATCATATCTATCAGCTCCGTCTGATTCTCCGGACAGTACAGAAGAATGAGAACGTTGAATGTTGACTGGAGTGTCGATCATGGTTTGGACATTACGGCCTCAAGGTGTCCAAATCCTAATAGAGACCGGAATTCTCCATTCTTGGCGATCGATCATTATTCATTATTGCTGTTAAATGGTAATTTTAATGCAAAATATTAATATCATCCTGAAAGAGCGACGTTTTTTGTTGAGCTCATGTTATGTTAATTTTCGAGGTGAAGTTCGAGGAATTCATTTTTATTTCAGATGGCAGGTGGGCACAAAGATGTCATTTTGGTGACCGGAGGCTCCGGCCTGGTTGGCAAAGCCATCCAACAAGTTGTCGATGAACAGTCAGAAGGAGAAGCGAAGAATGAGAAATGGCACTTCATTACATCAAAGGAATGTGATCTCTCCAATCCCCAGGAGACAGACAAACTCTTCGAACGCATTCTGCCTACTAAGGTTGGTCTATAGCAAGGAGGCAACGCTTTTTCAGTTCCCAATAAGTTATTTCCCAAATTTTTGAAAGATGAAGGGAGGTATTTTTTTCTTTTTTTGCTGTAAAAATGCGGAAATATAATAGCTGAGCAATATGGAGTCAGAAGAGGAAACCTTTTCAATACGTTTTAGAATCTAACAATATTATTATAAATATGTGTTTTCAGGCGAGGTATAAGTGAGCAAAATATGCTTGAAGAAAGCAGGAGAAGATCCGAAGTCTGAGAGAGTAAAATCTTGCAGGTTATTCATCTGGCAGCTATGGTTGGAGGATTGTACCACAACCTCGCGCACAATCTCTCATTCTTTACTGTCAACATGGTAAGTATACTGATTAAGAGGCAATCGTGTCAGTCATTTCCGAGATCGATCAATAAAAGCCGTGGATGGGATGGCAATTTTTCATCAATCATTAGGCTGCGCACTGTTTTGCTCACCAACCGTTTTTAACCGTAAAAAAGTAAAACTAATTTACTCACATACAGTGAGATACATACATGTTTTATTTGAATTTTCCTATCAGGAAACTTCACGATTAGCAATAAAAAGATGTATTAAGTGTCAAAATGGAGCAACTGTTGCAATTTGAAAGGTCATTTTATTGCTAGTCAGGAATTTTCCTTACGGGAAAATTCAAACAAAACCTGTATGTAAAAATCTAATCTAAATCTAACTGTATGAAAAATCTTCAAATGCTGAGTTACACAGTTTAAAGGCAGTGACGCCTGGTTAAGATGACAAATGATTGAACTATCGCACAGAAAAAAGCTAGTCCACCGGGCGGGATCGAACCCAGACCATCTCGACTCAAACCGGGAGCGCGTGTTACCATTACACCACGGGGACACATTGCTATTCCGTGCGATAGTGTTATATGAAAGGCTCATATGCCTTGTTACTCTCTCCCGGTTTGTTACTCTCTCTCCCTTGTAACACGCGCTCCCGGTTTGAGTCGAGATGGTCTGGGTTCGATCCCGCCCGGTGGACTAGCTTTGTTCTGTGCGATAGTTCAATCATTTATCTGACTGTATGTGAGCGAATTACTTTTACTTTTTTACGGTTAAAAACGGTTATGTTTCCGCCTACGGTCACAAGTTCCCTTCGGCTACCACATAACAACTGTTTGAATTTCCCGAACACGGAGGGAAGGCCTTTATTACTGACCGACGTGAGGGAAAACACATACACAACAAACGCCCGTGCCTTTAAAAGCAACGAGACACGTACATATATCCATATAACATCGAAATGCATGTTAAATGTGTGTATGTGAGAGAAAATAACTATAACTGAGCAAACCACGGCTTATTTACCGACAATTATAACTAGCGAACTAACAAATAGACAAAACCGAATAAATAAGAAAACTGAGCAATGGAGATATTGAGTTACCGCCTTTACCTGAGCTTAATTAAAAACCTGATGTCACATATAATTATGTATTGAAATAAATAATTAAACCGAACAAGAAACAAGGTGAACAATCTGATATATCAATAAAAAGGTCAAAGAGGCCCCAGAATGCTTAGCATAGCTACTAATTAGAGAGAAAGAGCCCTACCCTGGCCTTCCAGGGAGTCTCCCAAATACACTGCCATTCCTCCAGCACTCTTCCATCTTCCCCCTATTGAGCACTTGCTCCTGTGACGCTCCTTTCTTGACTGACGTCGTAGCTCCTCCACCTCTGAGCTCGTGAGGCGTCAGCTTGCGAATTCCGACCGTCACGCACGCACGAGCGAGTTCCTTGCGAATGGTGTCTGGAGTGAGGGCTTTACCTGTGCGGAATGATCGAAACAGGGCAATGGAAGGTTGAGAGAGCGCGTTTTGTGACGAAGGTAGATCTTCAACCCGAGAGAATCCTTTTCCAGCCCTACCCGAGTGACGTGTCCTTCTTCCAGTTGATCGTTCTTGGCCTTTAAGGGGAGAGGGGAGAGGACTTCCGCGAAGTCTCTCCGCTGGGATGACGACATCTTGTACGCTTGTAGGGAGCGGTGGGCCAGACCGCCCACCATCGACTGCTGGAGGTACGGTAGCAGATCCTCTCTTGCCGCGTCCCTGAGACCCTTCTCCACTTCGTCTACCGCCGCACGCTTTCTTCCTGTAACAGACCATGATGAAGGTGGCTGGGGGGGAGGGTGGACAAACAAACACCTCCTCCCGTCAGCAATATTGCCTAGAATGGCAACTCCTACACCTACGCAGTTCCCGCCAATTACTCCCGCCGTAATTGCGTAACTGCGTAGCTTCCCTTTTTTGGCGGGAAATTCAAACAAACATTTATGTTTCCGCCTACGGTCACAAGTTCCCTTCGGCTACCACATAACAACTGTTTGAATTTCCCGAACACGGAGGGAAGGCTTTTATTACTGACCGACGTGAGGGAAAACACTAGATGCATAAAGGCGTTACTAGTTATATACTTCTTCATCACTCTGCAAAATCGCACATTAGGAATACAAAATCTGAAGCAACCCGTTGTCCACCAAAAGCCTCTTCCCTCTCTGTGTTGGGTACGAGAATGTTAGCACCCTTTCCATAAGTGATGGAATCTACGACACATTTTTGCCCATTGTTTTCCATTCCACAGAGAGGGAAAGGCTGGGTGACTAGGCCAAAATGGAACCCCTAACACAGCTCTAGCTTTGAACTTTTTAGCAAAGCTAATTGTGCGTCCCAGCAAGCAGGGGGGCGGCACCAACCAGAGAAAATTATCCCGGCACTGCCATCGTTCTTCTTGCTCGAACGCGTCGATCTCTGCTGAACGGGGGCACGCACCTCTGGAGAAAAATATGTTGCATTTAGCATTTCTCTCATCTGCGAACATGTCATAAGAGAAAGCACCCCAACGCCTCGCGCACATATCAAATATTTGCTATTGAATTCCCCAATCATCCTTATCTAACCATCTGCTAGCCTCGTCTGCGTCCTTATTCTCCTTTCTGGGAATCCAAACAAACCGAGGTTGAACAGAAAAAAATGTTAGCCCAGTCCTCTAACTCCATTGAAATTTCATGGAGTTGTGGTTTAGCTGAGCCTCGTTTCAAAATCTGAACCGCCGCTTGACTATCGGAGCGAACTAGGGACCTGGGAGTTTTTCACGGTCTCTTGGAATGAAAACAAAGCAAACCGGATAGCCAACAACTCTCTATGTGTACTGGAGAAACCAAGCTCTTTTGGACTCAGGACCTTCGAACCTGTTACAGAGCTGTTCTCTAACCTAAGAACTGCGCCTAATGCCTCTGCTGACGCATCCGCGTCTATTGTAACCGACGGATTCCATTCTGATTCTATCAAATCTCTCCCGCAACCCACCGCGAACTCGTTTCGCCAATACTCCAACTCACCTCTTTCTTGCAGCGAGAGTGCGACCGCTGCACCTGTCCATGTTCCCTCTCGTACCGCATTCTCCACCTCATTCGAAACCGCTCGGGATCGACGAGCAGCCGTGTCCCCTAGAACCAAATGACATGATTGGAGGGTGCCCAGGAACACTTGTCTTTTGTGTATACTGTGCGATTGTTCGGCCAACAAACTATTAATTCTTTCCAACGCCTTTCCTTTGCGTCCATCAGAAACCGTGACTCGTGCTATGGACAAGTCTATTTCATACCCTAGCCACCCCGCCCGCTGGCTAGGACTCCAACAGCACTTGTCTTCTGCCATTTGAACCCCGGCACTCTCCAGGTCTCATCTAACCACCTGGACGAATTGTGCACACTCTTCCTCCGTCCTCCCTATGACAATACCGTCTTCTAAGTACAGGCCGCAGGTAATGCCTTGCCCTCTCCATTTCGCGACTAATGGTCGTAACGTCTTTGAAAATACGTAAGGTGTCTGAGCTAGGCCGAAAGGGAGAGCAGCGAACCGCAAAACCCTCTCAACTCCGTGGTAATGCCACGAAAATGCCAGGTAATGCCTGTCTTCCTGGGCAATGGCCACATGATGGAAACCCGAAGCAAAATCGAACACCGCCATAAAACCTTCAACCGGGAGAGAACCACATATAAGACAAATCTTGGTATTTGAATAGAGTTTTGGCAAGAAACCCATTCAAATGAGACAAATCAATTACTAGACGTAATTGTTTTCTCAAGCCAAAAACATACTTTTTTAAAAAGAAAAGGGTTGATTCTCTTAGCAATTCTTAGTTCTCTAACTTTGTCAACTCTAGAATACAGCTTTTAGCATCGAAAGAGCACTTCTTAGTATATTTCGAACACCCACTTACATGGTCTCAGCCTATTTTTATATCATGAAAAAATCTTCTTTTTTTTTAAAAAACGAATCTGAAACCGAATCGTCCCCATCAATGTACGTAATTCCACTCAAAACAAAATCTTGATTATATCGTTCAGTTGCAGTCACGCGTTCTCACTTACAAGGTGCTTCCACTCTCTCTCTCTCTCTCTCTCTCCGAATTTTGAGAACTGGAACCTGTGCCTGTTGACTCTGAGGGCATCTGGATTTGATTCCTGGACGGGCGTTTCCAAGTAGTGGAAGAGAAGGACAAACAAACACCTCCTCCCGTCAGCAATATTGTCTAGAATGGCAACTCCTACACCTACGCAGTTCCCGCCAATTACTCCCGCCGTAATTGCGTAACTGCGTAGCTTCCCTTTTTTGGCGGGAAATTCAAACAAACATTTGGTGAGCAAAACAGTGCGCAGCCTTAATCTGTAGTTTTATTGCGTCATTAGACATGTGGCTTTGTGAAGATTAAGGTAACATTATTTGCGATTCCGATATAATGGGTGCAAGTGGTGAGAGCTAACATGAGCTGAAGCAATGGTAAACCCAGCAAAAGTTCTGACTCAGCAATTTGAGCTTGGTTTATCGAACATGGATTGTTTCTGAGACTCTAGAGTATGCATCATCGTCCTTGGGGAATCGAACTCGGGATGAGATTTTGGTGTGCGTAGCAACTACGCGTTTAGCCGTAAATGAGGGTGTTTCTAGGTGTTCAGTGGACGTTCTTTATCAAGTAAATTCCTGAATAATTTCGAGAAAGAAAATAATTTTGATACACTCTCAAAATATTATCAATACATCAGACGAGTATCCGTATTTGAAGGCGATCAATCAGAATGTGCTCGCTTCGTGCCACAAATACGACGTGGAGAAATGCATCTCGTGTCTGTCAACTTGCATCTTTCCCGACAAGACGACCTACCCCATTGATGAGACACATGTGAGGGCTCTTCTTTGGGGGAAGGGGGGATGGATTATGCTATAGTTCATACTAGTCGTGAATAACTCAAAGTTTGAAAAAAATTTGGAACGAAGATGGTAAAAATTCTACCTGGTCTCTAGGGCCGAGATTTAGAATTTAAAAAAGTCTTTGCAGCACAATTACAATGTTTTAAAGACACTTCTTTGCAAGATGAAGAATCTCATTGTTCGCTTTATACTCGCACTAAACGAATTTTTGTCTCAAGAATTCAGCACTAATTTATCAAAAAGAGGTTTTGCACCCCAGTTTTCAAAAGAGGTTTTCAAAAGAGTAGAAAGTGTTTCAGGTTCACCTCGGACCTCCTCATGATTCCAATTTCGGCTACTCCTATGCAAAGCGAATGATCGACGTTCTCAACAGAGGATACAATGCCGAGCACGGTAGAATGTCAGAGGAGATCATTCAGTTGATGTTTATTGCACTGTTTTGGTTGTGATTTGTTGCTGTCTGCCAGGCTTTCTCCCATTCTAATGTCAAGGAATACTAAATGCGAACAACTGAAACATTTTGAAGAGAGACAGTGAACAAAGAGTACTCAATACAAATAGTTCTTATCATAACCTTTGCTTATACTATAACCGAAGCAAACAAGCTGCTGTTTGCACTTTTCCGGGGGGGGGGCTGAATCATTATTTCATTTTGAAAAGGCTGAATATTAGCCTATTTTCTGTCTTGGAGTGTTGAATAGCTCCCTAAATTATAAGAAAGAGAGAGATAATAGCTCTCCTCTGTATTCCTCTGACTCTTTTTCTATCTCTTCCTTTGTGCACTCTCTATTTCTCTTTTTTTTCCATCCTTTCAATCCAGGTACACCTCCGTGATCCCATGTAACGTGTTTGGCCCACACGACAACTTCCATCTACAAGCCGGCCATGTTCTTCCCGCGCTCATCCACAAAACTTTTCTATCCAAGAAGGACAAATCTCCTTTAATGGCATGTTTTTTTCTAGCAAGAAGAAGCATCTAATAAAGATGTTGATAGAGATCACTACAAGAATTTCAGCATGTAGTAACTCATTTAAGATTATTGCCACAGAGGAAAGATCAACAATAAAAACGATGACTGGGAAAGTATTGAGTTGCGAATTGAGATAGAAGCAGATTGATCAAAGTTTTGCATTAAATGTATAGGTGTTGTATGGCCCTTAAAATGTGCATTATCATGTGTGCGTGTGTAGCTCAGTGGGGAGAGCATTCGCCCATAATGCGAAAAATCACAGGTTCGGTTCCCGTCAGACCACACGATTTTTGTCTTCTACGAACAATCCGCTCCTCTGCTCGGTATTAAAATCCGTTGCTTGGGATCAACGAGGAGTAGGGAATACTCTTATTTACAAAGAAGAACAATTCAAATTCAAAATCACGACTGAATTTGAGTATTTTTAAAGAAGATGAAGAAGAGTCAATATTTGATTGGAGGTATTCGGAAGCGGCCGACCTCTCCGCCAGTTCATTTACTCCATTGACCTGGCAAAACTCTTCGTTTGGGCTCTCAGGAACTATAACGTTTGTTTTGTTTTGTAGTTCTTCCGGTTTTGTGAGCTTATTTATATTTTCAATCAACAGGTGAGCTATATTCTGCTCTTGGAATAAAGAATGTTCATTTAGGGAAGCCGTCTGTTTTTCAATCAATAGGATTTTATTTACCTTGTGTATTAGTTTATCAAGATCTTTTCCCCTTTCCCCTTATCCATTGCGTTCTCTATAGTCGGTTTTCTATAATAGTGAAACTTCCGTCGACGATCGTCTCAGGCCGGCATCTGTTACAGCAATGTGATCATTCGTGATTTCCAGGACATCTCCCCCCTTATTTTGAGCGTGGACGAGTCGGCGGAAGTCTCTATCAAAGAAGCGGTCAACGCTGTCGTTGAAGCATTCAATTTCGAGGTGAATGGGATTTTTGAGACGAATTGGGTTTTAGGGAGGAATTCCTTAATGTGCTTTTTGCGCCAGAAGTTCTTTCAGGGTTTTAAACCATTATATCAGTGGAAATATCCAAAAATCAAAAAATTGTATGAGGGAAGAGAAAAAATTACTATTTATCCTGATCACTTTTGTTGTTGTTGTTGTTGCCTGCAAGCAGCCCGCATCGGAGACTTTTGGGAATGAACACTCTCCTTAATGAGAAAGGTTCTCGTGTTCTTCGGACGAGATGCGTCCGGAGAAGGGTTTTGATGTCCTTTGCAGTCCTGAGACTGTCATGCTGCACCTTGTGAAGGCGGACATCGTTGTAGCAACCTGTTCATGCTATAGGCCTTGTGAGTGGGTGGTCAACCCGGCCTAGCATCGTTTTGGGTGGGAGTAGAGACGTCTCGCCTGTCGTTGACCGGAGATAGGCAAGAGGCTATTTGACTGGCGCCTCGACTCGCCATTGAAAAGTATAGCGGAGTATCGGCTCAGGTTTTGTCCGGTGGCAAGCCCAGGCCGGTCCGGCATCGCCCTTCTTTGACGAGCTATACTACCCAGTTTTGGTCCGCGGCGGGATTTCTCCCGCTACCTCCCAGCACCTGAGGACGCGCTCGATATCGGTGAGGATGAACCGGTCCTTTGCGTTGGTGTGAACTTGTGGGCTGTAGTACCATTCTGATCACTTGAGTGACAACCCTGAAATAGTTTCGATCTGGCGAGATTTTTTTAAATGCTAATTTTTGTTATATTTTTCTTCATGGTTTGACTCATTTTGAATAATGTACGCAGAGATAATTTTATGCAATCTTACTTCAAGGGTGCCATTGAGTACGACAGTAGTAAGGCGGACGGTCAGTACAAGAAGACGGCGTCAAACGCCAAGCTGCGCTCTCTCTACCCCTCCTTCCAATTCACACCATTCAAGGAGGCAGTGAAGGATACGGTCCACTGGTTCAATGCAAACTATGAGACGGCCAGGAAATGATCGTATTCTTCTCTTTTGAAGCATAGATCAACTTTTACATGTTAAAAGTTATTAAACGTCCGCTTTTTGAACGAGACACGGTCTAGATTAATTAGAAGTGAACTAGAGGTAAAGAAATAGAAATGAGAGAGATTGGGTACATCGGAAGGCAAAAGATTTAAGATTCGCTTGCTTCTTATTATTCTAGGTCCTTAAAGAGCGGTATTTTTCTAATTTTATGTACATGTCACGTATGAGAATACCTGGGGGTTGAATTGAATTGTTTTATCACACAATGTATGATAGAGCATAATAGGGTTTTTGAGAAGATGAAATCTTATGAGGAGTGAGGGTTGGAGAGGCTTCAGACGACAATATAAGATCGTATTTTTGAAAAACACTGAGGTCTGTTGGGCGTCGTTAGAAAGCGGTCATTCGAGTAGGACGAAGAAGGAAAACATTACGGCAGGTTTTATTTATCGACGTTACATTGCAGCCGTTCCGGGGGAAAGAAAAGAGCAAAAAAGGTTCTTGAATAACTGAATGTTGTGTGAAGGGATTCATTTGGTTGCATATCTGTTAAATAAGTACTTCTCAGCTAAAGATGATTGTGAAAGTTTTCGATTTGTTTTTAAGGTATTCTTAATTTGAAAGGAGCGGGGCTTTGCGGTCGAATTAGAGCATTGATTGTGATAATCATACCATTTCTAACTCTTTTTTGTTGGAGGACTCTAACTAATCTCAAACTAAAATTCTGGCTCTTGTTCATTAATATCTGCCGATTTAATAGTTTTAAGGGCAGAAATAGGAACTCTTTTGTCTTTTACATTGTGTAATCGAACGAAGAGCATGCCCTATATAGGAAATGGGTGGATACTAATGTTACTTGTTTATAGAGTTGGTTTGGGAAATTCATAGTTCATAATGTTAATATTTATCTTTTATGATACTCGGGTTCTAGGTTTGATAAAGCTGTGATGAATGTTTTCTTTTTCGATTCAATAAAGACATACTGCATTCCGACACAATGTATTGGAGAAAAAATGGTTCTCTTCTAGTGGACAGTCAGTCTATATCAATGCTTTGGCTCAGAATTCACCCGAAAGCGTCGTTTCAACACTATAGTATTTTAAAACTTCATTTGGTATGTTAATGAGGAGTCTGAACAGACTATCCTGAATTGAGTAAATATTAAGGGATTGAAAAGAAGTCCATCTGGTTTTTATATCTTCAACTTACACAAAGCATAAAGCTGTAGTCTTACATGCATAAAATCATACTTTTGAGTTTTTTCATTCAAGTAATCATGATAACTTTCTTGACCGAATGCTTCTTCCTAACATAATTTTTTTACAAATGAGTGCAGATAGTGATTTTTTGTATACAATGTATTTCAGAAGATTCCTACCAGATGACGGTAGGAAAGTCGATTCCTCTCGAAGAAAAATGGAGGATAGTACCGACCTTTTTGAAGGTTTCTTTTTAGCAGCGTCCATGGGTAAACTAGTGGTAAACCTAACTGGGTGACTAGGACAGGAGACTGAAGGGTTGCAAAGGATTGAATAAAAAGGAGATGATGAAATTGTGTCCAATTAAAGGACTAGAGGCCGGAGGATAATCCTTGGTTTGTGTCGTTCATGGCCGCATCGAATGAGTTCGTGCGAAAAATAGAGAATAACAAATAACAGAAGTTTAAAAAAAAATGTGTATCTCTAGTTTTTATCGGAGAGCGCATAGGTTAGCGCAAATATTTCACTCGTATTGAGTTAGAGATAAACCATGTTAGCTTATCATCCGATTAATTGAAAAAATAGTTGGGAAATGTTCTAGGTGCGTGGTTTGGTGAAGCAACACTTGGTCTCCTTCGACTACTTCGTCAACCAAGACATCAAGAACATTCTCAACGCCAACAATCTTGTTACCAGTGATGCCAATCCTAATTTCTATCTCAAGTAAGTACACGAAATGTCAGAAAGGGCTTTCTTTTTTAATGTTGTATGGGCCTTAAAATATGCATTATGTTGTGTGCGTTTTTGTAGCTCACTGGGTAAGAGCATCGCCCGGTAAGCGAAGGTCGTGGGTTCGATTCCCGTCACACCACACGATTTTTGCAAAAAGTTCTGCGAACAATCCGCTCCTCTGCTCGGTATAAAAATGCGTTACTTGAGATCAACGAGGAGTAGGGTATACTCTTGTTTACATTGTTGTTTTTTTTAAATTAGTTATTCGGTAGTGTATCTTTCTTTTCTAAGCTTTGACTTCTGGCTTGCTTCAAGGGCGCCCACTACCGCATTTTGAGAGATAAACCTAACCTAATAGAACCATTGAATGCTCTTAAGATTACTGCTGAGGCGTAGAACAGGGGGAGAAGTTAAAGATAATGTTATTAAACTCTTGTGAGAAACTGAAATATGTATATACTCAACTCATGTTACTTTCTCTACATGACTCACAAGTCAGATGAGTGACTTGTTAAGATATCTGGACATCCGAGTGGGGCGGCCTTCTTCTGAGGAAGGATTCAACCAAGTTCACGAGAAGATCACCCCTCACGAGTGTAGGCTGCGAGACATGACCTACTCCGCCCCAATCACTGTTGACGTTGAGTACACCAGAGGCAATCAGAAGGTCGCACTCATGTTTTTAAAGGAAACATAATGTTTTTAGTATAGTTGCGGGATGAGAGCAAAATTTACCTTGGCTGATTCGATGAGGGCGTAACTCGTGGAATCTGAGATTCGGAAGCTAAAAGCTCGTGTCACGCCTTTTCTTCTTATTAAACTTCCTGAAAATTAGTCTTGAAGCACGAATTGAATAATTATTCCTATCGTTTCTTCGCGGTAAAAGGTTTTAGAACTCTGCAGCTAGCCGTTTTCAATTGAGGACCAGCCGCATACATTCATTTTGCAACTTCCAATTTTTCTTCAGAAAAGTTTGCTGTATTTGTATGTCCCTGTTTCCCTTTCGTTTTTATTATCAAAGACAATGATATAAAATAAATAACTCGTGAGTCTCCCTTTTCATTTTGATTTATGAACAATATGTGATGAATGAATGAGAATTATACCTCTTGTAGGTCATAAAGCGAGAGATCACTATCGGCAGGATGCCAATAATGCTGCGCAGCAGTCGGTGTGTCCTCAGAGACCTTGTCAGTTTCAATGCAATATCCACCTTTTTTCTTCAACTTTTACAAGCTTTTGAATGGGCCGAACACGAGAAGAAAAAACTATCGCTGGGAAAAAAGGCTACTAACCTGGCGGCATTGAACTCAGCCGGCTCTGTCTCACCAAGAACAAGTGGTTTACCACAGCACAATTAACGACACGCTTCTAATTTTAGCGATGAGTCTATGAAAAAGTAAAGATTATCAACAAATAATGAAGAAATTGGATGCGCCTTGCGTTGCAGGCTGAAGACGAGCTGGCGAGAGTGCACGAATGCCCTTACGACCCGGGAGGTTATTTTGTAGTGCGCGGCTCCGAGAAGGTCATCCTCATCCAGGAGCAGCTCAGCAAGAATCGTATAATGATGGGCCGCAACGCCAACAAGGATCTTCAGTGTGAGGTTGGTCGACCAGACTGGATGCGGTTCCCAACGATGTGTCCACCTAATCAAAAACTTTATTTCATATCCTTTCTATCTCTTTCTTCAAATCTTCCTTTGTTTCTCACCATTTCAATTCCGTAACCATGAGAAAACATTCTGTTTTATAATTTTTCATTTTGCAATTATTTGCTTTACAAAAGCTAAAGTGCGAAGAAAGTTCAGTTGGACAACTTTGTAAATTTTTTTTGTGTTAGCAATTTTTAAAGTTTTTATTCTCGTATTTTAGTGATAACGTGGCAAACACATCCTGAGAAAAGCAGAATTATAACTATTTTAGTTTTCGGTAATTATCACTGATATGGATTGAAATTACATTCTGCGCTTGAGCCAGTCCGGGCACACTCAAAAGCAGGTTGCCAGAATCATTCAATTTTTTCGCAGGACCGTTGAAAACTTGATAAGTCGTTTTCGTGAGACTGGTACGACGAATGACCTTCCCAAGAGCGGCAGACCAGCAACCGCGACCACTTGAGCGAGGAGACGATGGGTAGCTCCACGTGGAGCTGTTCTTCGGAGCGGGCTGCATCCGGAGAAGTGAGGTGATGTCCTTTGCAGTCCGGAGACTGTCGTGCTGCACCGCGTGAAGGCGGACATCGTTGTAGCACGCCGCCCCCGCATGGTCCACTTTCTTATCCGCTTCGGCCCTCGAAAGGATCCAACGCGCCCAGAATGCCGGTCTCCGCGTAGTCACGGGCAATCATCAGATGGCAGACACCGATCACTTACACAGAGAATCCAAGGTCATGCGCACTAAGTCACACCTTCACATGCTCTCCGCTCAATACCTCGCCAGAACAATGGATCCAGCTCACAACCATCACAGCCTCTTGGAAAGTCATGCTCCACCACGCACCATGAAAAACGACCTCATCAGGAGTTGCAAGCACACGGTCGAGTCCGCAGCCTCCATAGCAACAGACCCTCTCAACGGGAAACTCGTCGCAAACGCCATACACACTATGATGGTCTCTAGCGAACTTCAATCAATGAAAGGCGCCGTCATTCTCGGAGGTAGACCCCCGCCCGACATCAACGTGGAAGAATATGACTTTCCCCGCAGCACAAGATGTACACTATCCCAGCTTCGATCCGGATTCAGCAGATTCACAAACTCGTATCTACACCGTATCGATGAGTCCATCCCAGACGTCTGCCCAACATGCTCATCCACACCTCATGACGTCGCACACCTGTTCGATTGCATTGGCGACCCCACGACACTCTCACTCACCGACTTATGGGAGAAACCACGAGAAGTGGCAAACTTCTTGAAGATGTCTAATTAAAAAAAAATTGACGATTTATACACAACGAAAGACGAAGCGAAAAGAAACATATCACGTGGGCCTCGCTCTTCGATGACGGCTACAACCGGCAACAACAACAAAAACAACCGCGACCACTTCCGTCAACGTAAGAAGCATCCGAGACAAGATTCGTTATAACCCTAAGCGGAGTCTCAGAAAACTCGCGAAGGAGCTGAATATCTCGGATAGTTCTGTTCGGAGGATTGTCAAATTCCGCATGGGAATCCGCCCCATCCAGCTTTCATTTATTTGTCGTGACAAGGGTGCGGTGAGGACAAATGGTTGTATTGGACTGTTCCATTTGGCGTTGTATTGTCCAGCTGCAGAAGACTCACGCATAGAGTAACCAGATGAAGGTTACCCATATTCAGAGATGTCGTGAACTGATTAGGCGGTTCGAGCCGGTGGAAACTTTTGATATTCTTTTCACCGATGAGAAGTTGTTAAATATTGAACAGTCCTTCAAGAACCAGAACGATAGGATTTCGTCCAAATTGGTAAACGAGGCCAATAAGAGTGGCCGCTACGTCTCGAGAAAGGGCCATCCCGCTTCTGTCATGGTGTGGGCCGGGGTGACCGCGACCGGCAAGACTCCACTCGTTTTCGTCGAGCAGGGAGTCAAAGTGAATGCCCATAACTACCTGAACGATATTCCCGTGAAAGAATTACTTCCCTGGAGCCAGGCTCACTTCGCGGGACGCAACTGGGTGTTTCAACAGGACTCTGCGCCCGCCCACAAGGCTAAAGTCGTGCAAGACTGGTGCAAGGCCAATTTCACCTCGATGATCACATCCGACGAATGTTTTTTTGCCTGATTTGCATTTTGCCGTACTTGCCTGATCTGAATCAGCTGGACTTCTCTTTGTGGTCGGTCCTTCAGAGAAAGGCCTTCCTTTCCTCACAAGAGTTTGGACAGTCTCAAGCGCGCCCTTTAAAAGGCGTGGGATGATCTTGACGTCGCTTACCTGTTCACCACGGTGAGTGCCTTCCACAACCGACTCCGTGCCTGTATCAATGAGAAGGGAAACCTGTTCGAAATTTGAGATTGCAGTTATATCCCAAACTATTTGAATAAACTTTGATGAAAATTTTGTTTGATTTGAAGTTTCTATCGGAAAAATACTATCCACGTGAACTTTTGGCGCATCCTGTACGCCGAGTCACGCCACGTCACGCCGAGTCTCCCTCTTACAATCGCATCCTGTACGCCGAGTCACGCCACGTCACGCCGAGTCTCCCTCTTACAATCGCATCCTGTACGCCGAGTCACGCCACGTCACGCCGAGTCTCCCTCTTACAATCGTGTTACGCTCGATTTTAAGTTTTTTCATGAAGTTTATAGCAAAGATTTTAAAGTGCAGTTCTGCTATAAACTTCATGAACAAACTTTTATGAAAAAATATTTTGATTTGCTCAATCCTTCAAGTTTTTATCGAGAAAAAAAGTGTCCACTCGAAGTTTCTTCGCACTCTGTAGATTCGGTAGGATTCTTTAAATTTCCATTATTGACTTTTTAGATTCTCTCTTCAACTACGGAGCGTAAGAGCAAGACTTACGTATTGGTGAAGAAAGGAAAGTATGTTCTGAGGCACAATCAGTTATCCGATGATCTACCGATTGCCGTTCTTTTCAAGGTTATCGATTGTTATTCGATGCAGCTTGACCAGATCCTATAAATGTATCCTATGAATGATAAATATGAAAAACAATAATCTGAAGATTTATGATTCGACCATCAATATGTAAAACACTGGCGATCTTGGCAGGTTAATGCAGTACTGAGAGAGAAACAATGATATTGTCGTGATGCGCAGGCACTTGGAGTGGAGTCGGAGTACGATATTGTGAGTGCAGTCGGTGTGGAAGAGAAGTACGCAGCAGCCATGGGCCCCTCCTTGGAAGAACTCATCACACTCAAGATTCACTCTCAGCAGCAGGCCCTCAATTACGTTGCTACGAAGGTGATTTTTTTTGTTGCCATTTTTGGACTTTTTTAAGCCCCTTTCGACTCGATAAGACCTACCTTATCGTTTTAAAGCCCCTTTCGACTCGATAAGACCTACCTTATCGTTTTAAAGCCCCTTTCGACTCGATAAGACCTACCTTATCGTTTTAAAGCCCCTTTCGACTCGATAAGACCTACCTTATCGTTTTAAAGCCCCTTTCGACTCGATAAGACCTACCTTATCGTTTTAAAGCCCCTTTCGACTCGATAAGACCTACCTTATCGTTTTAAAGCCCCTTTCGACTCGATAAGACCTACCTTATCGTTTTAAAGCCCCTTTCGACTCGATAAGACCTACCTTATCGTTTTAAAGCCCCTTTCGACTCGATAAGACCTACCTTATCGTTTTAAAGCCCCTTTCGACTCTATAAGACCTACCTTATCGTTTTAAAGCCCCTTTCGACTCGATAAGACCTACCTTATCGTTTTAAAGCCCCTTTCGACTCGATAAGACCTACCTTATCGTTTTAAAGCCCCTTTCGACTCGATAAGACCTACCTTATCGTTTTAAAGCCCCTTTCGACTCGATAAGACCTACCTTATCGTTTTAAAGCCCCTTTCTACTCGATAAGACCTACCTTATCGTTTTAAAGCCCCTTTCGACTCGATAAGACCTACCTCATCGTTTTAAAGCCCCTTTCGACTTGATAAGACCTACCTTATCGTTTTAAAGCCCCTTTCGACTCGATAAGACCTACCTTATCGTTTTAAAGCCCCTTTCGACTCGATAAGACCTACCTTATCGTTTTAAAGCCCCTTTCGACTCGATAAGACCTACCTTATCGTTTTAAAGCCCCTTTCGACTCGATAAGACCTACCTTATCGTTTTAAAGCCCCTTTCGACTCGATAAGACCTACCTTATCGTTTTAAAGCCCCTTTCGACTCGATAAGACCTACCTTATCGTTTTAAAGCCCCTTTCGACTCGATAAGACCTACCTTATCGTTTTAAAGCCCCTTTCGACTCGATAAGACCTACCTTATCGTTTTAAAGCCCCTTTCGACTCGATAAGACCTACCTTATCGTTTTAAAGCCCCTTTCGACTCGATAAGACCTACCTTATCGTTTTAAAGCCCCTTTCGACTCGATAAGACCTACCTTATCGTTTTAAAGCCCCTTTCGACTCGATAAGACCTACCTTATCGTTTTAAAGCCCCTTTCGACTCGATAAGACCTACCTTATCGTTTTAAAGCCCCTTTCGACTCGATAAGACCTACCTTATCGTTTTAAAGCCCCTTTCGACTCGATAAGACCTACCTTATCGTTTTAAAGCCCCTTTCGACTCGATAAGACCTACCTTATCGTTTTAAAGCCCCTTTCGACTCGATAAGACCTACCTTATCGTTTTAAAGCCCCTTTCGACTCGATAAGACCTACCTTATCGTTTTAAAGCCCCTTTCGACTCGATAAGACCTACCTTATCGTTTTAAAGCCCCTTTCGACTCGATAAGACCTGCCTTATCGTTTTAAAGCCCCTTTCGACTCGATAAGACCTACCTAAAATTGGGCCCCCTTTGGACGAGTCCACTTCCGGCAGTGGTTCTATCCGCCAGTTGGCCAGGCGGAGAGGGGTTAGTCCAGGCCACACGAGTCGAGGCGTCTTTTCGATTAATCTTCTGCTTTTCTACGGTCAAGGATTAGCAGGAACTCCCGACAAACACGTTCCGCGATGCCAGGCTGGATTGACCATCCACTCAACAGGCCGATCGCATGAATACCCTTGTTGTAAACCATGGCTTCAAGTTCTTCATTTGAGAGGATACTGGATTCACGCATACGAGATATCGTCGATATTCCAGCTCAGCAATGCGGGTTTGTGAACGGAAGAGGCACAACAGATGCAATATTTGCACTCCGTTTACTCGTCGAGAAGCACGCAGAGAAAAGATCACCTCTCCATCTGACCTACCTCGATTTGGAAAAGGCGTTCGACAGAGTCCCCCATGATCTTATTTCATATTCATTGCGCGATCATCAGGTTCCTGAAGAGTACATTCGATGGACAATGGCGATGTACGATGATTCAAAGAGTACTGTCAGAACTCCGGTCGGCATCACAGAGCCATTCGCAGTAAACGTTGGAGTGCACCAAGGGAGTGCTTTGTCTCCCCTTCTCTTCATTTTGGTTATGGATACCGTCACGCGTCCTTTACTGACTCCAGCTCCGTCAACCATCGCATACGCCGACGACATTCTCCTTGCTGCTCCTACACGTGCCGAAATCGAGAAACGCACCCAAGAATGGAATGACGCTCTTAGTAGGCATGGCTTACGCCTCAACATCAAGAAGACCGAGTACCAGGAAATCGGAGTGCAAACGACGGGAACTGTTCACATCAGCGGTGAACCGCTCCCGATGACCTCCGAATTCAAGTACCTTGGTTCTGTCATCTCCTCAGACACGTCAACAAATGCAGCGGCACGCCAAAGAGTAAATGCAGCTTGGATGAAATGGAGAGAAGCTGCAGGTGTCCTCTGTGATAGGAATATCACAGCTGGCATACGCGGAAAGATGTATAAAACAGCAATCCGTCCCGTGCTTCTCTATTCGACGGAGACCTGGCCTACAACGCGTAAAACCGAGAACATTATCCACACGAATGAGATGAAAATGTTACGCTGGACACTAGGACTGACTCGCCTAGATTTTGTGCGTAACACGATTGTGAGAGGGAGACTCGGCGTTGCCCCAATACAAGACAAGATGCGAGAAGGGAGAGTTAGATGGTATGGACACGTGATGCGAAGAGACGCGACCAACATCGCAAGACACACCCTTGACATGGAAGTACCAGGCAAACGCCCTCGAGGCAAACCGAAGACAAGATATATGGATACGCTCAACCAAGACCTGCGCCTTGCAACACTCCACTCGGAAGACGCAACGGACAGATGTTTCTGGAGAGCTAGAAGCCGTACAGCGGACCCTACTCCGACCTCGGCCGGCGCGGGACAACGCTAAGAAGAAGAAGAAGAAGACCTACCTTATCGTTTTAAAGCCCCTTTCGACTCGATAAAACCTACCTTATCGTTTTAAAGCCCCTTTCGACTCGATAAGACCTACCTTATCGTTTTAAAGCCCCTTTCGACTCGATAAGACCTACCTTATCGTTTTAAAGCCCCTTTCGACTCGATAAGACCTACCTTATCGTTTTAAAGCCCCTTTCGACTCGATAAGACCTACCTTATCGTTTTAAAGCCCCTTTCGACTCGATAAGACCTACCTTATCGTTTTAAAGCCCCTTTCGACTCGATAAGACCTACCTTATCGTTTTAAAGCCCCTTTCGACTCGATAAGACCTACCTTATCGTTTTAAAGCCCCTTTCGACTCGATAAGACCTACCTTATCGTTTTAAAGCCCCTTTCGACTCGATAAGACCTACCTTATCGTTTTAAAGCCCCTTTCGACTCGATAAGACCTACCTTATCGTTTTAAAGCCCCTTTCGACTCGATAAGACCTACCTTATCGTTTTAAAGCCCCTTTCGACTCGATAAGACCTACCTTATCGTTTTAAAGCCCCTTTCGACTCGATAAGACCTACCTTATCGTTTTAAAGCCCCTTTCGACTCGATAAGACCTACCTTATCGT
Source organism: Allodiplogaster pararmata (assembly GCA_964056735.1). NCBI lineage: Eukaryota > Metazoa > Nematoda > Chromadorea > Rhabditida > Diplogasteridae > Allodiplogaster > Allodiplogaster pararmata. The sequence continues at coordinate 4,023,722 of OZ057403.1, forward strand.
TTTAAAGCCCCTTTCGACTCGATAAGACCTACCTTATCGTTTTAAAGCCCCTTTCGACTCGATAAGACCTACCTTATCGTTTTAAAGCCCCTTTCGACTCGATAAGACCTACCTTATCGTTTTAAAGCCCCTTTCCACTCGATAAGACCTACCTTATCGTTTTAAAGCCCCTTTCGACTCGATAAGACCTACCTTATCGTTTTAAAGCCCCTTTCGACTCGATAAGACCTACCTTATCGTTTTAAAACCCCTTTCGACTCGATAAGACCTACCTTATCGTTTTAAAGCCCCTTTCGACTCGATAAGACCTACCTTATCGTTTTAAAGCCCCTTTCGACTCGATAAGACCTACCTTATCGTTTTAAAGCCCCTTTCGACTCGATAAGACCTACCTTATCGTTTTTAAGCCCCTTTCGACTCGATAAGACCTACCTTATCGTTTTAAAGCCCCTTTCGACTCGATAAGACCTACCTTATCGTTTTAAAGCCCCTTTCGACTCGATAAGACCTACCTTATCGTTTTAAAGCCCCTTTCGACTCGATAAGACCTACCTTATCGTTTTAAAGCCCCTTTCGACTCGATAAGACCTACCTTATCGTTTTAAAGCCCCTTTCGACTCGATAAGACCTACCTTATCGTTTTAAAGCCCCTTTCGACTCGATAAGACCTACCTTATCGTTTTAAAGCCCCTTTCGACTCGATAAGACCTACCTTATCGTTTTAAAGCCCCTTTCGACTCGATAAGACCTACCTTATCGTTTTAAAGCCCCTTTCGACTCGATAAGACCTACCTTATCGTTTTAAAGCCCCTTTCGACTCGATAAGACCTACCTTATCGTTTTAAAGCCCCTTTCGACTCGATAAGACCTACCTTATCGTTTTAAAGCCCCTTTCGACTCGATAAGACCTACCTTATCGTTTTAAAGCCCCTTTCGACTCGATAAGACCTACCTTATCGTTTTAAAGCCCCTTTCGACTCGATAAGACCTACCTTATCGTTTTAAAGCCCCTTTCGACTCGATAAGACCTACCTTATCGTTTTAAAGCCCCTTTCGACTCGATAAGACCTACCTTATCGTTTTAAAGCCCCTTTCGACTCGATAAGACCTACCTTATCGTTCAATACTTGATTTTTCGAAAAAGTTGTGGAAAAATGCATAAATATAAAAAGAAATATATTTAATATTCTACTTGTATGTGTGTAAGCATAGGTCACCTACTCTTTTGAAAGTTGATAAAACCATAGCTCACAAAGCTTGTAAAATTTGTCCCAGTCGCCCGTCCAGTCTCCAAGAGGTTTTTTTACAAATGAAAAAATGTACCATACGCTTGTTAATTTGTGAAAAAAAAACATCTAAGTATTCGTAAGCTTACGAAATTTTGGATGTAAAACTCGGGCCTTGACTCTAATTTTGACAAAAAAAATTTGATGACTTTTCTTACTCGGTCGCCCGGTCAACCACCCGATAACAAAAAATTAAACACACCCTAATTACCTGATGTTAAAAACTACCGCTAGGCGAATGAGGGGTTCTAAAACAACGAGAAACCAGCGAGTTCACGCGGTCTTGAGTTATTATTATGTACATATGTCCTTCATCTCTATTTAATTTTTCATAATTCTAGACCCTCCCTCCTTGAAGACTATTCTAGACCCTCCCTCCTTGAAGAATATTCGTTTTTTTATTTCTCACGAGCGGTTTGATTTCATTCTGAACCAATTAGAGTTTTCCTATTTATGTAAGAAGTGAAGCACTTCATAAAAAAGATGTTTCAGGTGAAAGTGCGAAAGTTCGGCTTCGGTTTCGGAATGGGAGCGCAGCCAGCGACGACTACTGTAGCGAAAGAGCACGAAGCAGTGGATTTCCTCTCGAATGCGATGATCTGCAACATCCCGTGTCCAGATGGAGACTTCAAGATGAAGAGCATGTTCTTGGCTCTCATGACGAGAAGGTTGCTTTTTGCCTTTTGTACATCAGTTACAAGGTGGTAACAAAACTTCTTTGGCCAGTCGCCCAAACCCACATTTTATGACTTGGTTGCTCTCTTTCCCGCTCATTTTTTCCCAAAAAAATGTTTTCTGTTTAAAAAAAAAACTTTTTGTACTCTACTCTAAATATTCGAAGATTTCCGCTTGTGGTTGGATTTCAAGGTTTTGAAAACGAAGGTTCTCTATGCACATCAGTATGCAGAGAACTGGATAAGTTTGTAAATAGTATATGTATTGAATATTGTATTTCAGACTTATCCAGTGTGAACTGGGGGAGTTGGAACTGGACGACCGCGATTTCTATGGCAACAAAAGGATGGAATTGGCGGGTTCGCTGCTCTCGCTTCTCTTCGAGGACTGCTTCAAGAGGTTCAACGCGGAATTGAAAAAGGTTAGCTTGTTTCAGTGTAACTTGTGATTTTCTACCATTCTGATTGCGGTATTTAGCATTCTGAGTACGGTAATCATCATTTTGAGTACGGTATGTATGTGTGTCAGGCAGCAGATCATTCACTAGGGAAGACTCTCGCAGCGCCGTTAGACATCGTCAGACACATGCGACAGGTTAGCCTTCCTCATCTCGTTTCTATTGTTGAAGATTGAAGAGAGCAAAAGAGTAATGGAGCGTTAGAATTCAACTTTTCACTTTGCAAAGTAATCTCTGCAAAGTGAAAAAATTTCTACTTCTCCAAATTTATGCTATATTTTACCACTCTCTCGCACCGCTCGTTGTTTACGTCGTGGTTTTAAAGTGATGGAGCGTTCAACGGGATCACTTTGCAGAGATTGCATTGCAAAGTGAAAAGTTGAATTCTAACGCTCGATAAGTAAATAGTATCACTTATAAGGGCTTGATTTCTCGCTCCCTTCCTCCACATTTCTCCCTCGCCTTCTCATTATTCTTCTTCTATGTCTATATTTGCGGTCGCCAAGTTTTGTAAAAGATTTTCATGGTCCCACACCAAGTGATCTTCCTATTTGAGACTCGAATTTGATGATTAGATTGAATACTAAGAGGTTACAGGACCTGATAACGAACCAGCTTGTGAACTCGCTGTCTACTGGTAACTGGACCATCCGTCGTTTTCGAATGGAACGACATGGAGTGACACAGGTGCTCTCTCGGCTGTCCTATGTCGCTGCGCTTGGAATGATGACTCGCATTAATTCAACCTTCGAGAAAACTCGCAAGGTTTGTTGAAAATTAATTTATCTTTCTTCTTCATATTCTCACTCTTCCTTGCTTTCTCTTTGGCTCTTTTTATCTCTTTCTTTTTCTATATATCTCTCTATCTCTTTATCTTTCTATTGCTTTCTCGTCTTTCGAAACCTCGCATCTCCAGGTGTCCGGGCCTCGTTCCCTGCAGCCCTCGCAGTGGGGTCTCCTCTGTCCCTCAGACACCCCGGAGGGCGAGGCATGCGGTCTCGTCAAGAATCTTGCCCTTCTCTCGCACATCACGACTGATAGCGATGAGCAGGTGAGATCAGTTGTTGAAGAATTACATTACGGTAGATTCCGCGCGCAAAATTTTCTAACAATGTTATCGACTGGCTGAATTGCGTTGAACGTAATTAACGATTCTCAAGAGATGAGGTCGGTGTTAAAGAGAAATGAAAATTTTCGGAAAAAAAATTCTACAAAGAAGATGAATAAATCCGTCTTGAAAGCGTCTTGAGAGCAACAACATAAATTGTGTTGCAGCCAGTGCTGCGGCTGCTCTTCAACTGTGGAGTGCGAGACATCAAGCACATTCACTACTCACTCGTACATCTACCGTAAGTCCTTCTTGTCTTACTCATTCTTTTTCGAAAAAAAGGCAATTGTGACCTTTTATAGCGCTTATGAGCTATTTGTTCCTGGTTGTGTTAGAGTAAGGCACCGTTTTCCGGTAAGAAAAAGACGGCTGAGTTCGATATCGTCTCGCGGACTACCTGTTTCACCTGGTATAACCAAGCGCTATTTTGTCTCAAGCAGGCGTCAACAGGGGTTAAAAGTCAGGTGCTACCGTCTGCAGCCTTCTCTTTCCAACTTTGCGGGTCTCTGCTTACATCACAAGAGCAAAATTTTAAGTGAAACACCATTCACTTTTGATCAAACGAGATTTAATTGTGACCTGCGGGTCTCTTTTTAGGCTGACTTCTACTTTCGGTGGACATCTGTGTTCTTTTCGGACACACTATAAAACCTATGACGCCGCGTCAATACATATGTACCTTTAAATTGTGTGACCGAGCATTTGCTGTTTCCTCATCTTAGCTCGATTCTTCGAATTCATTTGCTTCCAGGGAGCACATCCTTGTGTTTCTCAATGGTAACCTGGTGGGAGTAACGACGGAGGGAGAGAAGGTCGTGGGAGCTCTCCGCTCGGTTCGCAGGTCTGTTCGGGGCAAGAATGTTGATGTAGGCTTTCTCTAGAGAATGTTCTTTTTACGCGCCCTGTGGGAAAATTTTATAAGTTTTCCGAGAACAGATGAATATAATAACTTTCTGTTTACATTGTAAATTGCTCACTCCCTTTTATTTTAAGCTTTTCTTTAGCTCAACGGTAGTTCTTTTATGTACACTCTGCTTGAACGGGAGGGAAAACTAAATGTTTTCTTTTCAACACGAGATTATAGTGTTATAGTGTGGTTTGGTTATCTGTGATCGAAGAATAATTTAAAGTAGAAGTTAAATGAAGGAAATGATCGAATAGTGGAGCAAGAAAGAAACAAAAACGAGATGAAACAGTATTGGTGATGATAGTTATCTTATTTTCTTTTTGCTTCTTTTTAAATTCTCTGTGAACTATAATCATGGACAAAGCAAAACGTCCGAACTATTCTCTACACACCAACGCATTAACAAGGAAGGACACAGATGAAATTGTATCGTCCTCCGGAATCGTCCTTCCAATGCGTTTAACTCAGCACAAGAAATTCATGGTCAATCTTTCAGGAGCGGATTGATCTGTCAATTCGTATCGATCTCCTGTTCCCGCAAAGAGCGATCAATTCTGATCTCGTCGGACGGAGGGCGCCTCTGTAGACCCTATATCATAGTGGAGAAGGGAGTTCCCCTTCTCAAGCAATCTCACATCGATGTCAGTTGGATATCTGCATATTCAATCTTGTTTTATTTGTTTTGGTATAATGGTATCAGGTTTGGTATAATGGTATGTTTTATCGGGTTTGGTATACCAAATCAGCCGATACTCCCATATACTTTGTAATGGCGAATCGAGGCGAAAGTAAAATAGCTTTTTGCCCTTCTCCTGTTAACGAATTAATCTCGCGAAGAGGATCGCCGACTGCGGTGCGAGTGTAGACGGAGAAAATTTCTCCAGACTCAAAATGATCCTCACCAACCTATCCCAAAGGACTCCCCTCGACAAGACCTATGGGCAAACAACAATAACAACATAATGGTATCGGGCACTGATCTTAATGTGCGATAGGACCATAGTTTGACTCCGCTCCCGTGCAATTTCAACCCAATCAGAGAGGACTTACGAAATGTTGATAGCTTTTGCACGAATCTTACTTTTCTCTCTCTCTCTATCTCTCTTTCTCTCTCTGCTGCACGCAATGGCAGTTACAAAAGGCGCAGCCGCTGTTTATATGTGTGTTTCATCTCAGGGGATAGGGTATCCTGTCGCGACGCGGAAAAGGCGTCGGTGAAATGATGAACATGCTATATATATATTTAACGCTGAAGCTTTTCATGCTTCCAAGTATTCAGGTTCATTGTAAAAATATTGAGTTTTCAACACACTGTATTCCACGTTGATTCAATTATCGGCCTAAAAATGGATGAAGAAGTGAACGTTTCAGCGTCTGCGCGCGTCTGAGCTCATTTTCGAAGATTTGGTGGACGAAGGAATCGTGGAGTATCTTGACGTAAATGAGCTGAACGATGCCTTAATCGCCGTTTATGAGAAGGAGATCACGAAGAACACGACCCATCTAGAGGTGACATCCTCGTCTAGGCTGAAGTTCAGAGGAAACAAAGAGCGAGAGAATAGAAAAAGGAGGAAAATATCTTTATATAATTCAAAGACGAAATATAGATTGCAAAAGAATTGAATTTTTTTAAACCAGGAAACAAATATTAGTCTGATGCATTGTTTTCGTATCACCCACACTGTTGGTGAAATCTATGCTATTTTTAAACAGAAAATAGCCATCGCGCGCTTTCGAGTTCTTTTCTCTTCGCGTACCTTTCCTTAGAAATGATTTCATTCAATGTTAATTATTTTGCGAGGGAGGGGAGTTGTGAAGAAGAGTGCATATGTTTTCGGAAATGAGGATGTAACTGAGTAATCCAAATAGGAAATGAGGATGTAACTGAGTAATCCAAATAGGAAATGAGGATGTAACTGAGTAATCCAAATAGGAAATGAGGATGTAACTGAGTAATCCAAATAGTCTCTTCAAATTGAGTAATCCAAATAGTCTCTTCAAATTGCCAAAATTGTGAGCAAGCGTGTTAATAAAGCATGAGCAAATTATTTTTGACGGTAATTCATCGAAACTAAAAGCTCTTTTTGTTTTCGAATGAGATATTGATTGAGATGGAGCCGTTTACCTTGCTTGGCGTGTGCGCGGGTTTGATCCCCTACCCGCATCACAACCAATCTCCGAGGAATACCTACCAATGTGCCATGGGTAAGCAAGCCATGGGCACCATCGCTTACAATCAACAGCTCAGGATCGACTCCATCATGTACCTCCTCGTGTATCCGCAGAAGCCCCTCGTCAAAACCAAGGTTTTTCATGAATGCGTTGTTTTGGAAATCAGTTCGTAAAGTTATACTTAAAGTTAAACCTATGCTTGTAAAAAGAAGAACAAAAAGCTGTCGAAAGGAAGAGAAGATTCTTGAGTAATGAGAAAATCGATGCAAGAGTGAAGAGAACTGAGAGTTTCAGCAAGAAAAGAGATAAGGTTGAAAGAACTGGACGATATTCCTCACTTTATGAAGATTATTATCTCAATCGAGGAAGAAACTATAAAATGTTGGAAGGTTCATTTTTACTGAGGAACTGAAACGAATTTGGGCTCACAAATCGAAAGAAATGAGTTGAGTTTTTATTACGCAGAGTCTTTCAAAACATCACGTTAAAATGGTAAAAGGGGGATTGGATGACAGAGAAATTGAGGGGCAGAAGCGAGAAGAGAACTGTAGAGTTCATTGGCGGTCTCCAATGGGAGTTACTAGACGGTTTCTAATAAGGGAAGTTCGGGAAGAGAAGTTTGAAGGGGGAAGTGAAGAGTGGCGAGTCATTCATTACATGGCAACCGCTCAGGAGGACGAGAAAAGGGAAGAATGAGTCTATTTTGAGTCTATTTTCTATTTTCCATGAAAAAAAAATTTTTTTTTTCCATGAGGTTATTTTCCATGAGTCTATTTTCTATTTTCTATTTTTTCCATGAAAATGAGTCTATTTTCCATGAAAATCAAGTCTTTCGTTGCAGACTATGGAACTGTGCAACTTGGATAAGATGCCTGCGGGGCAGAATGGAATCATAGCAGTGATGTCCTATTCGGGATACGATATTGAAGATGCACTCGTTCTGAATAAGGCTTCCCTCGACAGAGGTGACACTTATATCGCGACTTTGTTCTCTTACCTCGCTAGGTTGTCTGTTCATCTCTCTCTCTCTCTCTCTCTCTCTCTCTCTCTCCATCTCTTTCTCTTACTCTGTACTTTACTGTGCTTCATTTTTTTCTCGTAAAGTTCATGTTTTTCAATTCAATTCAATTCAATTCATTTATTCCATGCAAGAACAACAACTTGTAATACAATTATGAATGATAGTTCCAATTAGCATGGACGCGTAGGATAGGGAGACAAAGAAAAAAAAAACAATCATTCATTCAAAAGTGCTGAATGGCATTCAACTAATCCAAATATCATCTAAGAAAAAAAAATGATATGAAATAGCGTCTATAGTTATTTATAATCAGAAGATTGTGTCCTATACATATGTATGTAAATACAAATAATCGTCAATCTGTTACACTCGGACAAGGAAGCACAACTTCAAATGGAATTTTTTTTAGTCTTGTCGCAAAACTTGAAGAACTTTCGATTACAACGATATCTTCCGGAAGGGAGTTCCATATTGCTATTGATCTAGAGACAAACGTAGACAACCTAGCCGGGTAAACGATAGGCAGACGAATTCTGAGAAAGTGCGCTTGTCTTGTATTATACTTGGGGGGAGATAAAATGTATAGAAAGGAAAAATCGAGAGAGCATTTGTTATGTAAACATTTGTGCAAAAAACATAGATCTCTGAATGCTCGACGATATTCTAATGACTCAGTTTTGAGCAGTTTCAATCTCTGAGAATAAGGCAGGCTTACATTACCACATCTATATAACAGCCTTCTAGTAAAATTACGTTGTACATATTCTAAATCATTGATGTGGTATTTCGTGGTAGGGGACCAAATTTCAGTCCCGTATTCGAGAATCGGTCTAACGTATACATTAAAAGCAAGCATGAGCATTTCGCATGATTTGGTCTTGAAAGCCTTCAGAATAAGGTTTGCAGTAGAAGAGGCTTTTTTACAAATCTTCTCAATATGAGAATTGAAACGGAAATCATGAGTTAACAAAATCCCTAAATCTTTAACCTGGTTGGTAACAATCAATGGAATATGGTTGATAGAGTAGGGGTGAAACACCGATTGCTTGCCTATATGAAGAACAGTACATTTAGAAGTTGATAGAGTAAGGTTCCACTGAGTGCACCACTCAAATATATTGTTGACTGCTGTTTGTAAGTCATCTGAATATAAGGGTACTTGAGCTAGCAGCTTAACATCATCGGCAAAAATACTGAAGCGAATAGTAGCAGGGATAACTTTCTTGATGTCGTCAATGAACAGTAAAAACAACAACGGGCCTATTGAAGAACCTTGAGGAACACCACTTAAAACTGAAGCTGGTACTGAGTTGATACCATCGATGATCACTGATTGTTTACGGGAGTTGAGGAAAGAAGAGATAAATTTAAGTGCTGGCCCTACAATACCAAGTGAATTCAATTTGAACAATAGAAATCGAATATCTACAGAATCAAAAGCTTTTGAGATGTCTAGGAAAATTACATCAATATCAATACTTGAACTCAGAGAGTGGGTTATGAAGGAATATGATTCGGCTAAAGAAGTGATTGTCGATCGATTAGGTCGAAAACCGGCTTGAAAAGGGGAGAGCAATGAACGCTCTTCAAGATACTTTGAAATAGAATTAACAATAACTTTTTCCATTACTTCAGAAATCGAGCAAAAAAAAAGAAATGGGTCTGTAATTTGATAAGATAGGAGGTCCTTTGTTTTTGAGCAGAGGCTTTACAATAGCAAACTTCCACATATCGGGTACGATTCCAGTCATTAAACAGTTGTTGAATAAAATACGCAGAGGTTTCAACAACGCAAATTTACATTTTTTGATAAAAATGTTCGGAATGGAATCGGGTGAGGTATTACATTTATTCTCTAACTTAGAAACAGCCTCGATTATCATTTGATCATCAATTATTTCAAGAGAAAAGTGTTGATCGAAGGGAGCTAAAATAGGGACAGGAAGAACATTCTGAGACGGTTCAGAGAAAGTTGATGAGAACTGAGAAGAAAACATTTCAGCTTTTATGGAAGGGTCCGTCACTACCGTTCCACTACTGTCATACAAAACATAGGAATCGTTTTGAGATTTAATACGATTTGTACAATACGAGAAAAACTGTTTACGGTTGCCTTTAACAATCAGAGAAGATTCCTTAGATGTTTCAAAATCATAAAGCTCAGAAGAAAAATTTCTTGATAGATTTTTACAATATTCGGAGTAAGGAGCAGTAATTGAAACTTTCTGAAGCTTATTGAATAAGCGTTGAATACGCGCTGGATATCTATAGGAGGACGAATTAGGAACAACAGTTGGCACAAAGCGATCGATAAGGTCACATAGTAGATCAACGATATAGTTGTAAGCTTGATTAGGGTCAAGAGATGATAATGCCAAGGTCCAATCATGACAGTAAATAAAGTACTCAATCATATGCCAGTTTGCCTCAGAATAAAGTTTTATAGGCTTGATTATGTCATCGAATACTTTGGAGGTAATACAATCGAAACAAATAGAATTATGATCGCACTGGGATGTGAAGGGAGCAATAACACTAGAAGAAGAGATAATCGGATGATTGCATAAAAGAAGATCAAGAATGTTCTGACTTCGAGTCGGCATCAGAATGTACTGAGTGAAATGGTTATCACAACAGTAATTAAGAAATTGAGTAGAAGAATAGCTCTTAGAACACGTCAACTTGTCCCAATCAATACAAGGCAAATTCAAATCACCAACGATTATGAGAGGGACATTGGGAATGGTATTTAAAGAGAAGTATGCTAATAACTCATTCATGATATCGTCTGGGGCACTGGGAGATCGATAAACACACATTAATCTAACCCGAGAAAAATATGAATTTTTGTCACTACATTGTAACTCAACTGTAATAGCTTCACATTCTGAAACTGACATCGACGAAGTTGCTACTGGACTGAGTCTAGATTGCACTAAAATTGCTACTCCGCCACCTCTGTTACTGATATTAGAGTTTCTATCAGAACGAAAAACAGAATATGGTTTATTTGAATGTAAAATGACATCAGGTTCACTATCGTGTAACCAAGTTTCTGAAAAGCAAATAGCATTGTATTGCGTTAAAGATAATAAATGATTAAGATCGTACAATTTATTCCGTATAGAGCGACAATTACTATAGTAAAAACTAAAATTTCCTCTAATACTATGTTGGCTATTCCAAATATCAGAAGAAGTAAACAGGCTATCGCCATCAGCACTACTGACCTATTTCTGTACATCATTTGCGTCCATCCTTTTTCCTCTTGTCACCGTCACGTTTTGAAGAGAACCATTAGCCTCAGCGTCTGTCTTCGGAGTGTATAGAGGACGCGGATGAGAGAATCGAACGAGCCTTGTTCCTTGTACCCCCCACTCCATCAATCCAGCTTTGTCGTTTCTTTCTTTAGCGAGTTTCTTGCAGTCCTTCTCGAGTTGGAGTCCTTCTCTGGTAAGTTCTTCTCTCGCGTACGCGTGAGGAAATATGCGAAGTACTTCAGGACGACGGACTCGTAGTTTTCGAAGTACTTCTGTTCGGAGAGATGGCGATGGAAAATGAATCTTAAGAATTCTTCTCTTGTTCTCTTCATTTCCGAAGCGTCGATGAGTGATAGAACCTTGGTTGAATGCATTAGTGAGAGAAGGTATATTGAGTTCACTAACGAGAGAATCAAGAAGTTTTCCATCATGTTGATCCGTGGCGTCTTTTCTTATCTCCTCCGGAATGCCGACCAAAACGATGTTGTGAGCCTTCTCTTCCAGAATGACTTTGTCTTCCTGAAGGACTCTCCTGACCGCGTCATAGGCGAGAAGTTCAGGCTGCGATATGAGAGAGGAAGTCATCAAAGAGTTGGATGGAGGGGCCGGGGTTTGGGTTGTGAGCTTAGAGAGAAGAGGAATGAGAGAAGATAATGTCGTCATCATTGAGGTTACTGCATTCAGAAGTTGGGAGATTTGGTCGCTTTGACGGTTGACAGCTTGGATCAGAATTTGTACATCAGATGAGGGTTGAGAAACTGACGAGGGAACAGACATATCTGTTTGTTTGGAATTGGTTTGAGAAAAGGACTGGCTCAACAATTGATATAGAAAGAATCAATATGAGAGCAATAGGAAGGGTCACCGCTCAGTGTGATAGCAGAGCGAAAATGTTATTTTTAAAACAAAACTAGTTCTTCAATGGGTAGATCAGGCAGAAAATAAGTGATTTTAATGAGAACAAAATCAGCACTAAAAGGAAAGCGTGACATTTTGGCAAAATAATGTACTTTTTCATTTCATTTATTCATCCATGTATTCAGAGAATTGAAATACAAATACATGTACAATAAAGTATAAACATGGTTTTTATGGGAATAAAATAATTCATATAATCTCAGGAAAATTAATCTCAGTGGTAGTGTTTCTATTAAATCGGAATAACAGGATTAGGTAAAATAACATCGATTGGAAGTTCTCTTATGTTTTTGATGGAGGATTCAGAGGAAGGGTTTCTAACTAAGTTGTATGGTAACAAATTCCAGACGGATAATGATCTAGAGGCTATAGGTAGGGGATCCTTTTATATTATATTATATTATAGGTATGGGACCCTTTTATATTATATTATAGGTAGGGGACCCTTTTATATTATACTATAGGTAGGGGACCCTTTTATAATTGTTTTCTTCCTTTTTTGGCGCATCTTTGATGTATAAATCTTCAATCCTATCCGCTTTACAGGTTACGGTAGATGTTTGGTGTACAAGCACATGAAAGGAACAGCAAGAAAGTATCCTAACCAGACATATGACCGTCTGATGGGGCCTTCCCTTGATGCCAAGACGATGAAGCCGATCTGGAAGCATGCGGTGCTCGATCAAGAAGGCATCGTTAGAACTGCTGCCAGAATCCATTCCAGACAGATCCTCATCAACAAGCACATGCCAGTCGTCAGCTCGACAGAAGGTAAAAATCTCCTCTCTATCTCTCTCCCCTTTCTCTGTAAGCCTTTTTTCTTTTCGTTTTTCTCTAACGCTCTCTGTTATCTCTCACTCTGTACCTTTTTCTCCTTCTCAGTCTTTACTCTCCCTCTCTCTCTCTCTCTCTCTCTCTCTCTCTCTCTCTCTCTCTCTCTCTCTCTCTCTCTCTCTCTCTCTCTGTATTTCTCTATCTTTCCGCCATGTGCTTTCTTTTGCTCTCTATTTTGCTCCCTAAGTGTTTACACTGTGTTAGAGTATATTCTGTAACAGTTACTCAAACAGACCGAAAAATTCCAAAAACGTCTTCTGAAATTAGATATACATATGTAGATAGATTGAATATGATGCCTTTTAGGCGGAGACAAGCGTACGGTGGAGTACAAAGATGTCTCGCAGCCTTACAAGAACCCCGTTCCCTCCTATGCGGAGCGAGTTCTAATCACCAGCAACGAAGAGGAGGCACATCTCATAAAGATTCTCCTAAGGCAAACCAGGTTTTTCTTTCCAAAACATCTAGCGATTCTTGGGAATCTTATCAATCGAAATTATATCATCGATAATATAATTTTTAGTTCCTATCTTTTTCTTCGATTAAAACCTAGTCTCTCCTGAAAATTGTATGTTTTTATAGTTTGAGACTGTTAAATGGCTTATCCCACCAAAAAACTAGGAAATCATTAATTTCGGTTTTCAGAAGACCCGAACTGGGCGACAAGTTCTCATCGCGCCACGGCCAGAAAGGCGTCTGCGGTTTAATCGCTCAGCAGACTGATCTACCCTTCTCGGAATCTGGAATGGTGCCAGATCTCGTGATGAATCCACACGGATATCCCTCTCGGATGACGGTCGGCAAACTGATGGAACTGCTCTCTGGGAAGAACGCCGTCCTTAGCGGCAGAGCTCACTATGGAACGGCCTTTGGAGGTGACCAGGTACGCGGCTTAAACATAAACAAGGGCATTAAGGCCTTTCCCCTTGCATTCATACAGAAATGATTCATAAGGTCGATATAGCAATAACAGCTTCAGTCTGTTTCTTGTAAACTGCAAGAGAGGAGTTTAACTCAATAGAACTAGCCTTTAGAAAACATCAAACTATGGATACTGGTTGAAAAAACCCCATTAAATATAGAGAAGTCACACATTCAAAAAGCATTAATGTATTTTTTGAATATCTCAGTGACTTCACTCACTGCTGGAGTTAGAAAAAACCCTGGAAAATTCCACATACCTTGAACATAGCACATATACTGGCAGCAAGTTCCAATTTTAGTTTTTTCGGTGGTCCTTAGGTGAGTTTTCTCCATTCTTATCAAATTTGCTCTGGCCTGAGTTACCTCTCGTTACACGCTTGGTCGATCTATCCTGAGTTAACTCTCGTTACACGCTTGGTCGATCTATCCTGAGTTAACTCTCGTTACACGCTTGGTCGATCTATCCTGAGTTAACTCTCGTTACACGCTTGGTCGATCTATCCTGAGTTAACTCTCGTTACACGCTTGGTCGATCTATCCCGAGTTAACTCTCGTTACACGCTTGGTCGATCTATCCTGAGTTAACTCTCGTTACACGCTTGGTCGATCTATCCTGAGTTAACTCTCGTTACACGCTTGGTCGATCTATCCTGAGTTAACTCTCGTTACACGCTTGGTCGATCTATCCTGAGTTAACTCTCGTTACACGCTTGGTCGATCTATCCTGAGTTAACTCTCGTTACACACTTGGTCGATCTATCCTGAGTTAACTCTCGTTACACGCTTGGTCGATCTATCCTGAGTTAACTCTCGTTACACGCTTGGTCGATCTATCCTGAGTTAACTCTCGTTACACGCTTGGTCGATCTATCCTGAGTTAACTCTCGTTACACGCTTGGTCGATCTATCCTGAGTTAACTCTCGTTACACGCTTGGTCGATCTATCCTGAGTTAACTCTCGTTACACGCTTGGTCGATCTATCCTGAGTTAACTCTCGTTACACGCTTGGTCGATCTATCCTGAGTTAACTCTCGTTACACGCTTGGTCGATCTATCCTGAGTTAACTCTCGTTACACGCTTGGTCGATCTATCCTGAGTTAACTCTCGTTACACGCTTGGTCGATCTATCCTGAGTTAACTCTCGTTACACACTTGGTCGATCTATCCTGAGTTAACTCTCGTTACACGCTTGGTCGATCTATCCTGAGTTAACTCTCGTTACACGCTTGGTCGATCTATCCTGAGTTAACTCTCGTTACACGCTTGGTCGATCTATCCTGAGTTAACTCTCGTTACACGCTTGGTCGATCTATCCCGAGTTAACTCTCGTTACACGCTTGGTCGATCTATCCTGAGTTAACTCTCGTTACACGCTTGGTCGATCTATCCCGAGTTAACTCTCGTTACACGCTTGGTCGATCTATCCTGAGTTAACTCTCGTTACATGCTTGGTCGATCTATCCTGAGTTAACTCTCGTTACACGCTTGGTCGATCTATCCTGAGTTAACTCTCGTTACACGCTTGGTCGATCTATCCTGAGTTAACTCTCGTTACACGCTTGGTCGATCTATCCTGAGTTAACTCTCGTTACACACTTGGTCGATCTATCCTGAGTTAACTCTCGTTACACGCTTGGTCGATCTATCCTGAGTTAACTCTCGTTACACGCTTGGTCGATCTATCCTGAGTTAACTCTCGTTACACGCTTGGTCGATCTATCCTGAGTTAACTCTCGTTACACGCTTGGTCGATCTATCCTGAGTTAACTCTCGTTACACGCTTGGTCGATCTATCCTGAGTTAACTCTCGTTACACGCTTGGTCGATCTATCCTGAGTTAACTCTCGTTACACGCTTGGTCGATCTATCCTGAGTTAACTCTCGTTACACGCTTGGTCGATCTATCCTGAGTTAACTCTCGTTACACGCTTGGTCGATCTATCCTGAGTTAACTCTCGTTACACGCTTGGTCGATCTATCCTGAGTTAACTCTCGTTACACGCTTGGTCGATCTATCCTGAGTTAACTCTCGTTACACGCTTGGTCGATCTATCCTGAGTTAACTCTCGTTACACGCTTGGTCGATCTATCCTGAGTTAACTCTCGTTACACGCTTGGTCGATCTATCCTGAGTTAACTCTCGTTACACGCTTGGTCGATCTATCCTGAGTTAACTCTCGTTACATGCTTGGTCGATCTATCCTGAGTTACCTCTCGTTACACGCTTGGTCGATCTATCCTGAGTTAACTCTCGTTACACGCTTGGTCGATCTATCCTGAGTTAACTCTCGTTACACGCTTGGTCGATCTATCCTGAGTTAACTCTCGTTACACGCTTGGTCGATCTATCCTGAGTTAACTCTCGTTACACACTTGGTCGATCTATCCTGAGTTAACTCTCGTTACACGCTTGGTCGATCTATCCTGAGTTAACTCTCGTTACACGCTTGGTCGATCTATCCTGAGTTAACTCTCGTTACACGCTTGGTCGATCTATCCTGAGTTAACTCTCGTTACACGCTTGGTCGATCTATCCTGAGTTAACTCTCGTTACACGCTTGGTCGATCTATCCTGAGTTAACTCTCGTTACACGCTTGGTCGATCTATCCTGAGTTAACTCTCGTTACACGCTTGGTCGATCTATCCTGAGTTAACTCTCGTTACACACTTGGTCGATCTATCCTGAGTTAACTCTCGTTACACGCTTGGTCGATCTATCCTGAGTTAACTCTCGTTACACGCTTGGTCGATCTATCCTGAGTTAACTCTCGTTACACGCTTGGTCGATCTATCCTGAGTTAACTCTCGTTACACGCTTGGTCGATCTATCCTGAGTTAACTCTCGTTACACGCTTGGTCGATCTATCCTGAGTTAACTCTCGTTACACGCTTGGTCGATCTATCCTGAGTTAACTCTCGTTACACGCTTGGTCGATCTATCCTGAGTTAACTCTCGTTACACGCTTGGTCGATCTATCCTGAGTTAACTCTCGTTACACGCTTGGTCGATCTATCCTGAGTTAACTCTCGTTACACGCTTGGTCGATCTATCCTGAGTTAACTCTCGTTACACGCTTGGTCGATCTATCCTGAGTTAACTCTCGTTACACGCTTGGTCGATCTATCCTGAGTTAACTCTCGTTACACGCTTGGTCGATCTATCCTGAGTTAACTCTCGTTACACGCTTGGTCGATCTATCCTGAGTTAACTCTCGTTACACGCTTGGTCGATCTATCCTGAGTTAACTCTCGTTACACACTTGGTCGATCTATCCTGAGTTAACTCTCGTTACACGCTTGGTCGATCTATCCTGAGTTAACTCTCGTTACACGCTTGGTCGATCTATCCTGAGTTAACTCTCGTTACACGCTTGGTCGATCTATCCTGAGTTAACTCTCGTTACACGCTTGGTCGATCTATCCTGAGTTAACTCTCGTTACACGCTTGGTCGATCTATCCTGAGTTAACTCTCGTTACACGCTTGGTCGATCTATCCTGAGTTAACTCTCGTTACACGCTTGGTCGATCTATCCTGAGTTAACTCTCGTTACACGCTTGGTCGATCTATCCTGAGTTAACTCTCGTTACACGCTTGGTCGATCTATCCTGAGTTAACTCTCGTTACACGCTTGGTCGATCTATCCTGAGTTAACTCTCGTTACACGCTTGGTCGATCTATCCTGAGTTAACTCTCGTTACACGCTTGGTCGATCTATCCTGAGTTAACTCTCGTTACACGCTTGGTCGATCTATCCTGAGTTAACTCTCGTTACACGCTTGGTCGATCTATCCTGAGTTACCTCTCGTTACACGCTTGGTCGATCTATCCTGAGTTAACTCTCGTTACACGCTTGGTCGATCTTTCCTGAGTTAACTCTCGTTACACGCTTGGTCGATCTATCCTGAGTTAACTCTCGTTACACGCTTGGTCGATCTATCCTGAGTTAACTCTCGTTACACGCTTGGTCGATCTATCCTGAGTTAACTCTCGTTACACGCTTGGTCGATCTATCCTGAGTTAACTCTCGTTACACGCTTGGTCGATCTATCCTGAGTTAACTCTCGTTACACGCTTGGTCGATCTATCCTGAGTTAACTCTCGTTACACGCTTGGTCGATCTATCCTGAGTTACCTCTCGTTACACGCTTGGTCGATCTATCCTCACTGTCGATCTCTATAGTTTTCCTCAGTCTCTTTTAAGTATTTCTCGTTCAACTTCTGGCAGACTTCCTAGGACCGGATGAAATTGAAAACTATAACTCATCTCTTTGAAGAAAACACTTGCACTCAATCTGAGAAGTTTTCATTTTGTATTACAGGTGAAAGAAGTATGCGAAGAGTTGGCATCTCGGGGATACAACTTCATGGGGAAGGATGTCCTCACTTCTGGTATCACTGGTTAGTCTCATTCTCATCCATTATTCTTATCTTGATGTAACTGGATGGATGCTGCATAACTTTCTCAAGGGCTTTTTCAATAGAAATGAAAGCACACGAGAAAAAAACTAATTATTCTAGTTGTTGTTGCCGGCAAGCAGCCCGCATCGAAGACTTTTGGTTATGAACACTCTCTTTAATGAGAGAGGTTCTCGTGTTCTTTGGACGAGATGCGTCCGGAGAAGGGTTTTGATGTCCTTTGCAGCCCTGAGACTGTCAAGAGGCTGTTTGACTGGCGCCTCGACTCGCCATTGATGAGTATAGCGGAGTATCGGCTGATGTTTTGTCCGGTGGCTTGCCCAGGCCGGTCCGGCATCGCCCTCCTTTGAAGAGCTATACTACCCAGTTTTGGTCCGTGGCGGGATTTCTCCCGCTACCTCCCAGCACGAATTTTTCGTAGGGAGGCGTCCCTCTATCCGCCACCTGAGGTCGCGCTCGATTCTGGACTGGATGATCCGGCTCCATCCGTGACAGGCTCTTAAGGCTGTAGAGTCATGAATGGCCACGGTTGCCAGTGTGTTTCGAGTAATTATTCTAGTAGAATCCATCTTTGAAAGAGGTTTTCAAAAAATTAAGTGATGTAGTAAGTTAGCTCTTCACGAGATGGAAGACTATAATGTTATGAAGTTTCGAGTTGAGGCCAGCAAATGTCGGCCTACATCTACTTCGGGCCTATCTACTACCAGAAACTGAAGCACATGGTTATGGACAAAATGCACGCGAGGGCGAGAGGACCGAGGTATCACTACTGGGTTTTAGTCCTTATTTTACATATTTAGAGCCTTGAAATTTTGTGTGATAACCTCCCGCAGGCGGATGGGAGACTTGGTGGCTTTGCCATGGCTGACCAAAGAGGGGCTTAGGCTAGTGAGCGTCGCGGGTGGGTGTGGGAACTGGGCAGCCCACATCCTATAAAATGCTCGCTCACTGTTATCTCACTGGCCTAAGGGACACGGTCAAGAGGCGTGTCCAAAAAATAACCTCTAGCCCACATAGCCCAAAATCCCGGGTTATGTGGCCCAAAGGGTCGTAAACGGACGTCAGGCTGAACTATCGACTTGGATGTTCGTGCGACAAGCCGGTCTATGAAGAAACCGTCGCATCCCCCCCAAGATGCACCATCAGAGTAACCCCAATTGGAGCCTCGGACTCACTCGTCTAGACATGGTGCGAAATGAAACCATCCGAGATCGTCTGGGCATCGCCCCTATATCTGAAAAGCTTCGAGAGTCAAGGCTGAGATGGTACGGGCACGTGATAAGATCAAATCCCCATTCCGTTTCTCAATCGTCCTGGAACCTCGAAGTAGAGGGCAAAAGACCCAGAGGCAGACCCAAAACTAGGTGGCGAGACTGCATCGAAGTAGACATGAACACGACCGGGCTGAAGACTGAAGACGCAGCTGATCGGGTGAAATGGCGTGGTGCAGTCTACAAAGCGGACCCTGCCCGGCGGCGGGATAAACGCTAGGAAGAAGAAGAAGAAGAGCCTTGAAATTTTTCCAGGATGTTTCGTTTCCAGTCTTCATATCGTTTACTTTATTCTTCCACTCTTATTTTTGGTTTTCGATACGGTGAAGCATCTTTTTTGGCTTCTTATCTCACCAATTCTGTTTTTCATGTACGATTGGGTTTTAGTGTTTTCTTCGAGACCAGTTTTTTTGTTCTCAAGGGCCGCGCTAACTCGCCAACCAACAGAGGGTCGCTCGAGAGAAGGAGGACTGAGACTTGGAGAGATGGAGCGAGACTGCCTGATCGCCTATGGCAGTAGTATGCTGCTACTAGAGAGGCTCCTAGTCTCGTCAGACGAGTTCACTGTCGAGGTTACTTTTATATTTCATAAGTTGACTTGCTAATTGGTCTCTAAAAGTGAGGAGCAGATGATTGAATTCTACAGAATTTTTTTCATTTTCATCGCTAGTTTAACTGACAAAGAGATTATCGAAGATGAAGAGGTTTGGAGAGAGACAAATGAGGAAGTATGGAGTTGATGGAATAGTTTTGGTAGACCGCTTAGTCTGTCAACTGCTATTGCAAGGAGAGTTGGCGCGATAACAACGAAATTAAGAGTAGTGAAATGGAAATGAAGCATCTGCTTGAGGGATTCAAGGGATTAAAAATGATTGAATGTGTGATTTGTGCGCAGGTGTGCATCACATGCGGTCTACTCGGATTCGGTGGATGGTGCCAGCATTGTCGCTCATCCCGAGCTCTTGCCTCCATCAAGATGCCGTACGCGTGCAAGTTGCTCTTCCAGGAGCTGCAGTCCATGAACATCGTGCCCAGATTGGAACTGACCAAGTCATCTCAGTGATGATTCGGGCGAACTCTAAATCATATCGGTCATTGGTCAAGCGGGCTCTAAATCATCTAAGTGATGTTTCGGGTCAGCTAGAGTTTGAGGAACAAGAGGTTTTCATTGGAATAGGCTAAAGATCTTATTTTGATGGTTGGGAGCAGCTTGTGAAGTGCCATTCTTATCAGTCCAAGGGTCGAATTGAAAAGTTCTAGAAAAATTCTTGAGATTCAAGCACGAGAAAAGCAAAATAACGATACAAGAAAGTAAATAGGGGTTCTCAAGTGTTTCTACGAGCTCCTTTTAATTAGATCTCAGACGGGCTCTTTAATTTCTCATTTTTGTTGTTGTTGTTGTTGTTGTTGTTCATTGTTGAGGATGTTAGGTTGTTAGAACAAGGTTAAGCTTTCGATGTTTATTTATGTTATCAGTTGCAAACTAATATGTTGATATCGTTGTTATTAGTTGCTATCGTTTTGCTTGCTAAATTTTGTTACTGTGTCTTTGTTCAGTTAGTAGAAGTACACCTTCGACTATGTGAAAATATAATACACATACATAAAAAACATACAAAAAGAAAAGGAAGAAAAAAGCGAGATAAGACATGTTTGTCTGTAGAGGGTGAAGTGGAGGAGATCTCCTACGTGTATTTGCTGTTCAGACGAATAGAGCGGGCGAGTTGGAGACGCAGGAGAAAGGGAGATAGTGAGAAAGAGAGAGGAAAACAAATAATGAAAAAGAAATACAGAGGAAGAAAGACAGAGGAATAGAGAGAACGAAGACGAAAGACAGGGGAGGGAGAAGGAAGAAAAGGATATAAAGGAAACGGAAGAATGAAAAAAGACAGAGAATTAGAGTAGGATAAAGCAAAAAGAGATGAAGACAGAGATAAGAGGATAGTGTGCCTGACTTGGATAAAAGCTAAGAGAGGCGAAAAAGATATGAAGAGAGCGAGCAAACTTGTTGCAATTCTTCAGAAACAGTCGGCAGTAATCAGAGTTGTTCTCTGCTATCGGGGCAGTTCAGCAACTGCCTATTTAAATCTTACGGGAAGGCATCGGAGCGTTCCTTTTATCGATTCTGAAGGAAGCTTCAGCTCAATGTCTTGCGCTACTTCGTAATGGCTATCCATAAGCATTTTAGAATATAAGAACTCCATTTGAGAAGTCCAAAGTTAACCCACCGACAAAATCGACGAAACTTTGTTCCAATGCTTAATTTAATATGTTATGTGTTTCGCTTCTTTTAAACAAGGTATGAAATTTTAGGAGCCGCAAAAGATCTTAAAAGGTCTGAGGAAAAAACAAGAGATCTTAAAAGGTCTAAGAGCCTAAATTAAGGAGCAGCTTGTTTCGTTTCTAATCTCTAAATGTCTCGAAGAGTTCTCTACACTTTTTTTTCTTATGAGGTGTTTTTTGAAGGTTTGAAGAATGAATGAATGTGAGAAAGATAACCTCGCTTTGTGGCTCGCGTCTTCTGTAGAGGACCGGAAAAATCTAGTTTTTCTTAGGTTATTCTCAGTTTATTCAGGAAACACGTTTAGTATCGTTTTCTAATAGGATCTTAACGCACAGTTGAAAATAGAGCGGAGAATTTTTGGGTTGCAGGATATTTACGATTGTATGTGCGAAATACATAAGCCCCGTGTGCCGGATGATAACACATTACTTGATCTTTTTTCATTTAATTACCGCGTAAGGGTTAGGGTCCCGAAAATTGAGAGCTTTCTTGTTCACTGCTAGTATGAGTAGTGGAGAAGAGGGTTTAACGAGCTTGTGAGCGATTTACATAACTTCTAGGTTTGGTGGATCTTTCTCTAGAGAAAGGGTGGAAGCGCCTAACTTAGTATCTTTGCATCATAGTTAGCATTGGTTGAGACCCGGACTAATAAGACATCTCTTCAGTCAATCTAATTTCAACACTAAAGCTCACAATGGGGGCAAGTACATTCGTAATTATTGTTCTAATTAGGAAAGGGCATACAATATTCCACAGAGACTCAATTTTTATACTAGAGGTGAAAATTTTTTCGATGTGACAATACCATAGAAACAACAAGAAACCGGAGCCGAATTGTTCTATATCGAAAACGAATTAGGAGGTTATTTTTCTTAATGGTACTTGGAATATAATTAATAATCCAACCCAAAACTCGAATCCAAACTGGAACGTTCTTCAATGTCTTCATACACAAACAAACAGGATGAAGAAGTATTCAATTTTAGCTTTAGTCCATATTTGAGAGCCGAAATGACAAAGGTCCTGTTTCAAACTAGAGCTGATTGATTTCTTAAGTCTTTCAAAGTTTATTACGCTTTCCAACGCGGAAAAATAATTATGTAATGAATAAATAGTACTGATTTTACTCCAAAAATTAAATATCCGTTCAATAAAGTGATAGTTTCCTTGTCGCAAAAACAGAGGAGGTAGACAGATATTAACGAGGTTCAGATTATTAGCCCGTCTTTCCATAACTCTTCTTATGTGATATCTTCAGTTCCAAAGTCTGTTTTCTCTCCCTCTCTCTTTCTCCTTCTCCCTCTCTCTCTCTGACATAAATTCTTTCTTTTTCTCTGTGCTCTTATTGTACTTCCCTCACTTCTCTGTTCTCAAGTACACCCATAACTATCTTTTTTACTTATGTGCATGGCTGGAATTCTTCTATCTCTCTATCTTTCTCTCTTTTTCCTACTTTCGCCGCTATTCTCTCTCTTCCATCTTTTTTCTCTCTTTCTTTCTCACTCCCTGTCTCTGTCGCTCTCTCTCTCTCTCTCTCTCTCTCTCTCTCTCTCTCTCTCTCTCTCTCTCTCTCTCTCTCTCTCTCTCTCTCTCGACAGCTTCTTCCTCAACATTACACATTGTGCTACTTTGAGCATTTTCCTTGCCACCATATCTTCTGCTTCTAAACTTCCAACAATCATTTTGTGTTTCCTTTTCCACGAGTGATTATGTTGGTGAATGGAGGCAGTAGAAGTGTTCTTATGCTCTATTCCCTACTTTTGAAACTTATTTTTCTTCATGAGACTCAGTTTTGAATGTTCTTCATCATTGAATAAAAACTTTTGTATGAGCTGTTCTCACCACTGAAAACATTAGAGAAAGTCTAAGAACATAAGATTGAAATGGATTAGCGGGCGGAGTTTGGAGGTTCTCTGTAGAGAGTTATAGAGTTTCTCGATCAGGAAGAATGAAGGCACTCAACAAAAAAATATTAAATGATTACTATGTATAGGAGCGTTTTGTTAAACTTATTTTTCCGTTTTTCTATTTCTTATTCTTGTCGTTTCTACCCTTCAACATTTCTCTCTCATATTCAATCACTACATCTGACGCTCTTTCTTCATGTCTGACATTTTTCTATATTTATTATTTGACATTTTCTCTCTTTTTCACTATATGTCAGTCACTCTCTCGTCCTTTCTATGTCAGTCAATCTCTCTCATTCTCTCTCTAGTAAATCTCGTTCAGTTAATGTGTCTTTATCTCTCAATGAAATTAACACTCTCTCTCTCTCGCCTATGTGTTTCCTCGTTCACCCACATTTTCTTCTTTTTTCTTGCTGATTGGTCTTACAAGAATCTTACATAAATCGAAGTTAAATCTTCGCGTTTTTCTGAGATGAAGAAGCATGCAAACAGTTCTTCTCTCCTTTATTTCTGACTCTCTTTTTCTCTATCTCTCTTTTTTTCTCTCGCTTTCTACCTTCTATTTAGTTGTATTCTCTACTCTCTCTTCTTCTTCTCCAGATATCTCTCATCAAGTTCCATTTTGTCCATGCTGTACGGTACGCATAATTCCAGCATTTTCTTATTACTTTTCAGTTATTTTTTCCTTTTCCTCCCTGATTTCTCTTCTAATTTCTCTGATATTTGGATTTCTGAATCACTTTTTTCCCCAGACGCGCCTGCTATTTCCCCACCCTTTCCTGTGTATAAAAATACTCGTGGGCGTATCCTTATCTTTACTTCTCTAATTCTCGCCGTCTTCTTCACTTGCTCTGTTGATTTCTCGCTTCTCTCCAAAGTGTACACTGAACAGAGTGCTTTTCCTCCCTGTTCTCTTTCTCCCTGTTTCCTTTTCACGTGTGATCTCTCTTTCTCTCTCTATCAGAGATTGTCTCTTTCGCAGAAAGCTCTCTCTCTCTCTTTCTCTCATCTCAGACCTCCCCAGCCCTTCCCCTTCACTCCCACAGAAGCGCTTCGTCGACATGCCTTCCCAGGGTGAGTCCTCTTTTTTCACCGATCAATGATTGATAAATTGATTTACTTGCCTCTCCATTCAGATCAGCTAAAGGAAATCTTCAACCTCTACGACGAAGAGCTCGATGGCAAGATCGATGGAACCCAGATCGGAGATGTAGTCCGAGCCGCCGGTCTTAAGCCTACCCAGGCCATGGTTAGAATCAACTCTTCGGCCTTCAACGGATCACATCTGGTGAATCAGAATAACCCATCTATCATACATTTCAGGTACTGAAGGCTTCCGGCCAGGAGTTCAAGCGAAAGGGTGAAAAGAGACTTACATTTGAAGAATGGCTCCCCATTTATGAGCAGCTCACCAAAGAAAAGGTTATTTACTGTAACTCAATCCTTTGATTCCATTTATGCAATTCAGCGTTTATGTTTTTTCCAGCTTGTTATTGATTTATGGTGTGATCTATTTAGCAACGCTATTCTTCTGTGTAGTAGGAGTGAAAGGGAGCTCTTTCTGAGAAAGAAAAGTGATATAATGGGAAATAGAAAGAGAAAGATCAGAAGACCCATTCTCCTTTCTTCTTCTTCGCCAAATCCTTTATCTCTATCTCTCTTCCAACTCTCAGCACACACCTTAGTCCTCTCTCCAATCCTCAGCTTCCTCTTCTTCTATTTCTCTCATCCACAGCCACGATCGCCTGCTTTTCTATATCTTTTTCTCTAAAAGACTCCATTAATTTTAGAGTCTCTATCTCTCACTCGCTCTGTCTTTCATCTCTTTTCTTCTCCTCTGATCGCCCGCTCCAGATTGCTCTCTATCATCGACTCACGCATCGCTTTACACTATCTGCTGCATCCTCCCCCCTCTTCATCTCAAATCCTTTCCTCCCTCTACTTTACTCGAGATGAAAATCTTCAACATTCATACACTACGCCAATCGCTTTCCGAACATTCCAACTATTAGGGAGGATTGTAGACAAGATAGAACGAACTGTGCAAATTACTGTAAACTTGCACACAGTACTTATACGTGCAGTACTTCATGAATTTCGATACTTTACGAAGTACTGTATGTAGAAGAAAAGTAGTAGTGAATACGAGTCATGTACAAGAAATGAGAAAGAACTTGATACAAACAATTTAAAAAAAATTATTTCACAAGGTTTAAAATATACTTAAATTGCTTGCAAGACTTTTTTTCAAGGTTTCGAACTGAATGTGATGTCAAAATACTTAAAACTGTTAACTATTGAGTTTATTCAGGAAAAGATTGTAAGGAAAGAGTTTTTTTACACTTATAAGAAAACCTACTTTATTGGGTTGTTAACGAAACTATGTGTTAAGAACGCCCATTATCCGTTTCAGAAGGCAACAATACATTGAGCTCGAAGTTTTATAACTCACTATGCCTAATTTCCATTCTCTCACATAGTTTTTGCCAACTTTATTACTTCAAAATTCATGGTGGTTTTCCTGATTTTGGCTTCGAAAGAGAAGTTGAGAAAAAACTGTGATTACAAGTGAGATTGTCACTTCACAACATATTCTAGAACTCGACGTGAAATTTCAATATGACTTCAAAACTAAAAAAAATGAGAAAAATTTAATGATTGAGTTCGTATCTGGCAAATCTTTCAAAACTTGGTCATAAATAACATAGAAAATAGGTCAAATAAGATAGAAGATAGGTCAAAGATACATATTTCTCTCAGGAGCAAGGCACATTCGCCGACTTCATAGAGGGTCTCAAAGTCTTCGACAAGGAGGAATGCGGTAAGATTTTGGCAGCTGAGCTGAGGCACATCCTATTGGCTCTCGGCGAGCGACTGACGGCTGACGAGGTCGACGAGATCCTCAAGGGAGTCGAGGATGCAGAGGGACTCGTGAACTACGACGGTTACTCTTTTCGCCCAGAACATCGAAATCCACGGGGCCTCTAGAGGGTTGTGATGCGGAATGACATGCAGAATCTTGCTCAAAATCATTTCAAAATTTTTTTGCGGTTTATCACGATGTGATTAAGAGTTCCCTGTGATGTCATGTGTTGTTTATCCTTTCAGAGAGCGTCAGAAATTCAGAATTCATTCGACTTTGTTTTTCTCAGATTTAGTCTTCCATTTATATCTAAGCAATTGTTGATTATACCAACAAGATTTTTCAAGTCAACTATGAAATACTTCATAAGCTGAGAGTTTTGTATTTCATTTGGGAAGGATAAAATCTCAATCTTAATCTCAATCTCTCGGTAAAATCTCAATCTCTCAATCAAATTTATATGTTTTTGCATCGAAAGATGTAGATAAAATATATATATATATATATATATACAATCTTCTGAGAGCACTTCCCAGCAGCTGAGTAGTTCCATTCCCTGGCGCTCTCCTCTCCTGACTGGTCTAATTTTGCAGCATTCATCAAGAAGGTGATGGCGGGACCATTCCCCGACCAGGACTGAGCTGCTTATCCACTCCTACATCAGCTATTTGCAAACACCAACATTGAATACAAAAGCCTAAACGAGTCGATTACTTTTGATCGATTGATTGAATCAACCGGTTTCTGATAAATCTTTTTTTTTGAGTTTTACCACCACGTTTCTTCTTCGTTTCTCTTTTTAAGTTTTTAAATTCTCGTTGAAAGTGGCCATATTTCGCACAATTCTCGAATTTCTGCCAATGTGTAGTGTCTCTTCTCTTTATAGGAATGTCTAGCTGCTGGGTGGATAGTCTCAAATCGTTCCCTTCTACCAGCCTCTATGGGTGCCTGATCGATACCAGACATCAGTCCCTTCCCTTCTTTCTACCCTAACATCCGTTGCACAATTCACCCGCGTCCAAGGGAACCCATTCCCAAATCACTCGGCCGGAACTGTTCAGCCTGGGTGGCACAGACCTGCGTCTCCTAATCATTTCATTCATGTCATTTCCTCTTTTTTTGCTCATCTCTGGTTTGATAACATGTTGATAAAGATGGTTTGTATGACATGTCCGAGATAAAGAGATCAGTTTCAGCAAGTCAACAATCTCTCTCGACACAAGCTCAAAAACAATAACTTTTACAAAATCCGTTTTTAGACATCAGATTACATTCAAAACTCAACGAAGAACAAACTGCAACCCGAGAGGGGAAAAAATGCCTTGGACGATTTGAATGCTTGATAGATCGCCGTATATTACTAATCTCTTATAGAAAAAATTATATGAGATTCTATAAATGATTGACAGCCATTCCCTACTAACGAAGAATGAAGGAGCCATTCCCTACTAACGAAGAATGAAGGAGCCATTCCCTACTAACGAAGAATGAAGGAGCCATTCCCTACTAACGAAGAATGAAGGAGCCATTCCCTACTAACGAAGAATAAATGAGCCATTCCCTACTAACGAAGAATGGAGGAGCCATTCCCTACTAACGAAGAATGAAGGAGCCATTCCCTACTAACGAAGAATGAAGGAGCCATTCCCTACTAACGAAGAATGAAGGAGCCATTCCCTACTAACGAAGAATGAAGGAGCCATTCCCTACTAACGAAGAATGAAGGAGCCATTCCCTACTAACGAAGAATGAAGGAGCCATTCCCTACTAACGAAGAATGAAGGAGCCATTCCCTACTAACGAAGAATGAAGGAGCCATTCCCTACTAACGAAGAATGAAGGAGCCATTCCCTACTAACGAAGAATGAAGGAGCCATTCCCTACTAACGAAGAATGAAGGAGCCATTCCCTACTAACGAAGAATGAAGGAGCCATTCCCTACTAACGAAGAATGAAGGAGCCATTCCCTACTAACGAAGAATGAAGGAGCCATTCCCTACTAACGAAGAATGAAGGAGCCATTCCCTACTAACGAAGAATGAAGGAGCCATTCCCTACTAACGAAGAATGAAGGAGCCATTCCCTACTAACGAAGAATGAAGGAGCCATTCCCTACTAACGAAGAATGAAGGAGCCATTCCCTACTAACGAAGAATGAAGGAGCCATTCCCTACTAACGAAGAATGAAGGAACCATTTCCTACTAACGAAGAATGAAGGAGCCATTCCCTACTAACGAAGAATGAAGGAGCCATTCCCTACTAACGAAGAATGAAAGAGCCATTCCCTACTAACGAAGAATGAAGGAGCCATTCCCTACTAACGAAGAATGAAGGAGCCATTCCCTACTAACGAAGAATGAAGGAGTCATTCCCTACTAACGAAGAATGAAGGAGCCATTCCCTACTAACGAAGAATGAAGGAGCCATTCCCTACTAACGAAGAATGAAGGAGCCATCCCCTACTAACGAAGAATGAAGGAGCCATTCCCTACTAACGAAGAATGAAGGAGCCATTCCCTACTAACGAAGAATGAAGGAGCCATTCCCTACTAACGAAGAATGAAGGAGCCATTCCCTACTAACGAAGAATGAAGGAGACATTCCCTACTAACGAAGAATGAGAGCCATTCCCTACTAACGAAGAATGAAGGAGCCATTCCGTACTAACGAAGAATGAAGGAGCCATTCCGTACTAACGAAGAATGAAGGAGTCATTCCCTAATAACGAAGAATGAAGGAGCAGTGATGCGTATCGACTATTTTTGCTTTGGAGTCTATACATTTCGAACTCCAAATCGAAAAAATGTTGTGCTGAATTTTACGCATTGGCTATAAAGTTTATTAGAAGATACACTTTGATGAGCCTCGCTTTCTTGAACTGTAGGAAGAAGAAAACGAGTTTTTTCCGTATTGTTCTATTAAAACATCGTCTGGAAAAAATCAGCTGAAGTCATGGAAACAAAATGGGAAGGTAATAAGCAAGAAATATAGAGGCGATAAGACTAACCAGGAAATCATGATAAAGAACTAAGAGAGGCGCCTGTCAGATATCATGGTTTACAGTTGAACGTGAAGCATCTAAATCACGTTTCGATGAGAGAAAGTAGCGTCTAGAAGTTGCATGAAGGAGAACTGCTAGCAGTCCTTGGCTAAGCTATTATTTTCTGAGTACATTGCTCCGTCGAATATGGTTCTAGATACTTAATTTCCAGAGGGTGAAAGATTTACTGCTGTATTATATTAATAATCGCATCAACAGCATCATCGTCAGACACATTGGTTTACAATGATTCATCATCAGAGCCTTCATAGATAACGTCGCCACTAGTAGTGCTA
Source organism: Allodiplogaster pararmata (assembly GCA_964056735.1). Lineage (NCBI taxonomy): Eukaryota > Metazoa > Nematoda > Chromadorea > Rhabditida > Diplogasteridae > Allodiplogaster > Allodiplogaster pararmata. The sequence continues at coordinate 4,053,367 of OZ057403.1, forward strand.
AAAACGAAACTGAAGACGGGGTTCAGATTGTTGAAATGCAGCCTAGATATACTGTCAGTTGCCAGTGAACGGCGAAATAAGTTTGAGTAGGGAACTGGACGAGCCGCAAGGTCTATACATATGGCACAATTACTTGTGACAGCCTTTGTCATATCCGTTATTAAGTTTTGCTGGAAGAAATACAGGCAATTGACAAATGAAGGCAAGAAGCCGGGAGGCATGAGGACGCCTTGAGTGAGGCCGCGCGTTTTATTTTTACATTAAAACATATTTTTACATTAAAAAACGCTTAGGCTTAGTAAAAGTTTACGATAACGAGGCGGTACGGCTTAGCTAACGAGGCCGTACGGCTTAGCTAACGAAGCAGAACAGCCAGGCCGTGTTTTAGGCGTCCTCATGCCTCCCGGCCTCATGCCTTCATTTGTTAATTGCCAGAAATACATCCTTTAGAAGTCCGAGAGGTAGAATAAAGCTTAGATTGAGAGACACTATAAAAGCAAGAGAATGCGACTGTCCGGCTGAGAGCAGAAGACACTTTAATGGAATAAAATAGCGAAGCGCTATCTTCTCAGCCAACCTCGCGGGAACAACGCTAGGCAGAAGACAAAAACGCCTTTGTCTTGCGGCCAAACTGCAATAGAGAGTTGGAAGATTCAATGAAAAAATCAAAGCTATAGGCCAGCTTTGATGAATTTCTGGCCTGCTTCAACAGTTTACGGTAAGATCGCGATGGAATCCGCCTGATTCTCCTGAGCGGAGAAATTTAATGCAGTGTTGGTGCTTTCAGTAGACGGTTTTGATAGAGAACTTAGTAAGCGACAATATTTTTATTTAAGCCTTCATTTCTTGTTAAAAATAAACGAAACTCGATGTTTACGCTTTATCAGAAAACAGTTACAAAAAAGAAAGAAAAATGATTAGTAAAAATACAAAGAAAAGGACGAAACAGGAATTTAAAGAGTAATTCCCTGATTCGTCATGATAAATTTCAGTTGTAAGACCCTCCACATCAAAAAGAATAATTTACGTCATCAGAACGATACTTTTCAGAATTAGCGAGGTGATTCGATGTTAGAGAAAGGCGTAATTGAGATCTTTTAATCTGCTGTTGTGATGATATGTATGCAGGTAAACTTTCATTCAATTTTTTAGTGTTTAAAAAAAGTTCAAAAGCTTTATTATTGACGCCATAAGGTGCCATTGATTCGAATGATTATGCTTATATTAGTGCCAGTAAGAGAGCAACTGTCACCACTTAGGTTTGGTATCTCTCAAGTTCGGGATGTCTAATAAAAGAACATCTAGACTCGACTGGAATTCCGAATAAGGTTTCGACGATGCGATCTCAGGGTGTTCAATTATAGTTATATAAATCAATAGTGGACACCTTGAGGCCGTAACGTCCAAACGATAATCGACATTCTAGTCTACATTCTGAACATCAAGAAACTGGAGTCGTTCGAATCAATGGCGCTTTATGTCCCATTACATCGACAATAAAGCATTTGAATTGAAATGAAAATCAATAGTGAGATACAAGTCGACGCTTATTCGATTAAGAAAAATGAAGACACCTTTTTTCTTACATGTTTCGAATAGAATTTCAAGACTTTTTTGAAAATTTTTTGGGCAACCGAATTTTTTTGTGTGCAGAAAATGGAAATAAACAAAGAATTATATTAAAACATAGAATTATATTAAAACATTCTTTAACAATACGAGCGAACAAAAAGAAGTAAACATTGTATGATGTCAGAATTCCCGTGAATTATTATATAAAGTACTCAGATGGAAAAAAAAAACAACTTAGTTTTGGGGCGTAATAAAAATCAGCCACCCTTCTTAAAATAAAAAAAACTACCCTTCCTCATGTAACAGAAAATACTGAATTTTAACGATCAAAAAAAGAATTTATTGCAAAGCAATCTGTTATCCAACCATATTAATAATATGGTTTCGAAAGCATTCAGGTGCATGAATATATATGTCATCGATTATATTACAACGACTAGCGTCCCCTGCGGGGACGCTTGTCGCTCTATTGTTAGCCTAGTGTTCTATTGCAACCCTTGAAAAAACTTAGAAGATAAAAAAAACTTAGAAGATAAAGTTTGTTTGAGTTGGAAGGTAATACATTTTAGGTTTCGAAAAAGACCGTTCTGAAGTTCAAACACAGCAAGTACAAAATCTTTATTCTTGACATGTGACCGTTGGGTTTAAGCTCGGCCGGAGTTTGTAGGCATCCAATGAAGAGTTACAGAACTTCCCGGTACACAATGTTTCGGATCACGGGAACGTCACTACCACAGGCGTCTTTTTCTCCCATCCTACCATGCCGGGAGAAGAATTTTAGGTCTTGAATCGACCGCACGCGTGAAAGTGCAACATAAAGCTGTCCATGCGTAAAGACTGGAGAGTCTAAAAGCAAACCAACTTTGCTAAGCGTTTGCCCTTGGCTTATAGGTAAATTTAGGGAAAGTTCCCTTTTGATTGCCTGCCACGCGGAAGATAAAGGTTTAATACAAACTCTTCATGATCAAAGGCCACAAATAAACAGCAACACAGAAAGAGAAAATTAACTGAACTACTAAAAAATATTAACAACTTGACAATTATATAATAACACAAACCCGTCCGTATGCTCCCGCGACCTTCTGGCGAAGTGTCGCTTGCTCGGAGTGAACGGTGCTTGGGCTGTAGAGTTGCCGATCGCTCTACCCAAGAATTACTCTCCTCTGATCACACTATAAACATGCGCGCTGACGCGTCGCGGCTGCGGCTTGATGATCAGGAAAGGGAGGGTGGATTTAAATACATTAACTAACTACAAACTATTAAACAACAAAAAGTTAAACAACGATTTAACTAAGGTAGCGATTTAGCTACATGGCTCTTGGCGAAACTCAATCGCACAGGAAATTGCCTGCGCTTAAACCCAATGCTCGTTCGCATATCTTCAAACTTGAGTGTGATTTGAGGTACGAAAACCCATTCAGCATTGACCGATGCCGTTATGTTGCGACACACCAGGCACCAGACACGACCGTTTCTATCACACTTGAATCCTTCGATGATGAGTCTGGTTCCGTTACAAAGACTTTCTTTCAGGTTGCGGTTACGGAGAAGCATAACAGATGCGCCTCTCTTCAGTTTGAGGATGTGCGGTGGCATCCCTGAAGGAGTGATTCTCTCCAAGTCTTCAATGTTCTGTGGCGGCAACGATTCTTCAGAATCCTCGATTGCCTCCGTTTAACCAGCTATGGTAACCAATTCTCCTTGGACTTCATCTAATATACGATCATTCAGCTGCAAGCTTTGTGCGTTCGTCACTGTGAGAATCACTCTTCCGATCATATTTGATTGTGTCCCAACACGTTTTGCGGGTAAACGAAGTCAATTATCTCATCTGCGGTCTTTACCACCATCTCAATCGAAAGTTTTTTTTCATTCATTTTTATTTCCATGTACATATGTATGTTTAACGTGGTTTAACGCACATGAAGTCCATCCATCAAGAGGTTGCAACCTTCTCCGACTTCGGTGAGCCAGGTGCATGAATATATATGTCATCGATTATACAACGACTTCAGTAAAGTCTGATCCATTTCACTTGTTCTTCTGTTAGTGGTGATCACTGAAAAAAAAGATATAAGTAAACTTGTGAAATTTTGTAGTACGACATAATCTCAGCTCAATCGACATAATCGTTTTCGTCTTTCATTTTGAATTATCTTTATAAATTTCCTTTTTTGAATCAATTTTTTATGAGACGGTCACGTTAGCGTAAACTTTGGGGAAAGGAAAGGGGGAGAGGGAGGGGGTTTACCTAAGCAGGACTTTGGAAGGGGGGCCCTAAAGGGAAAAGGGGGAAAAAAGAGAGCCCTACCTAAGAAAAGGGGGAAGAGGAAATGGGGCACTAGGGGGAGGGGGGAGGACAGGGGGGTTCTAAAGGGGAAAAGGGCCCTAAGAAGAAAAAGGGGGAAGAGAGATTTCATAAATAAAATCTTTTTTTGAAAAAATAAAAAAGTTGAAAAACATGGGGAAGAAGAAGGGGTTATTTAATGATTATCTTTCGCCACTGTACTGTTTAACGTCTGAACTGGGGGGGGGTGACTGAATCTGCAGAAGACCCCATATCATCTTGAAACACGCAAAACTCACCAAACTGAGAAGACTCTGTTTTGACGGTGTCGTAAACAGCCTTCCGTATTCTAGTAACATTTCCTGAAGTTGTTGACAATCATCAAGTGCCTATTCACTGCAAACCGTTACGACTCAGTCTGAGGGAGGGGGGTTCACCTGAGTAGGGAAGGGAAGGGGGGGCCTAAAGGGGGAAAGAAGAGGGCCCTACCTAAGGGAAGGAACGGGGCCTAGGGGGCACAGGTAAAATGTGTCTAGATTTTTCAATAGGTCGGTCGCTGAAGTAGGTTAAAAGTATCACTTTCAACTATACCAAACTGGTTGAGTCTGAGTTATGGCTAATGAAACGTTCTACTTATGCAAAGGAATGAAGTTTTTGCTGTGAAAAATCTGATACATTCATTTCGAGTGAGGGAGAAGATCGGTAGGTCGCCCTAGAATTTTTTGCATTTTACCTATGTTCTATATACATATTTTCTTAGATTCATATTCAAGGAATAAAAAATTTTGAATTTCCCAGCGGAGTTTTATTGGACTTGATTTCTCAATTGAGTTTTTGATTGTAACTTCTTCAACTTAAATGTTAAATGGACTGCTACATACTTTATCAAACACTACAGGGTGACCATAAATTACATGGACAAATGTAAATGTCTGTCTTTCCTTTCAAAAAGAAATTCATATCTTGGTATCATAACATACTTTATCACAATACATAACCAACAGTTATGCACGATCATGTTCGATATGGCCGCCCCTAGCGCGAACGCATGCCTTGAGACGACGCTCGTCTCCACATGCCAGTGACCGCAGGTAGTCGTTGTCGAGTTCGTCCCATGCCTTCAGAAGGGCGGCACGCAGATAATCGAGAGTGTGGTGGTGGATAGCTCCAACCTTTGCCTGCATGACGCTGAAGTCGAGCGGGCTGAGGTCGGAGGAATCAATCGACCCTCTCGTTCAATCGACCCTCTCGTTCGAATCGACCCTCTCGTTCGAATCGACCCTCTCGTTCTCATAGAGATTGGTGACTTATCAAGGGCTCTCTTGAAAAGTCAATAATGTCTACAATTCCACCTTCCATACTCACTCTACAAATTCCAACAGTTCCGTTGCCGTTCGTGATGTCCCTTATTGAAGATCTCTTCTCGAAACATCTTCAGCCCGTTCAGAAGACACTGTCAGACCAAGCAGCAGAGATTTCTTCTCTACGTCAAATTCTAGCGGAAGTTCAGAGTAGCTTATCTCCAGTTTCTCTTCGTCCACATATATACTCAGCAGTGGTTGAGTGTACAATCAGGGATAAAGACATGTTAATGAGGAAGTCCAAGCGAGCGGTTCTTCTTCGACTCCCCGAGAAGGCTGTCGCCGATGAAACCCACAAAAACGACCAAAGAACCATTGAGCAGATCTTCCAGAAAATAAACTCGTCCGATCTCATGAAGTCCCTCAAAACTGGCAAGATCTCTCACCATCGCCACCCTGTGGGTGCCCCTCGGCCCTCCACGTCTACTGGACGACCGATCAAAATTGAGTTCGCCATTTCATGTGACCGAGACATGTTCCTCATGCTCTGTAAACAAGTCAAAAGTGTCCCAAAAGGATGTCATATCAGATCCGATCTCTCTCCCGCTGAACTAATCGCTGAGCGTGACTGTAAACGAATTTCCCTAGAATCTTCTCACATTCCCGTCAGACTGGTCGACTCTCATCTTGAACCAGTCCTCCCTCATCAAAAATGGAAAAACAAGAGAAAATCTCTCATTAATACCCAGACCACATCCCTTTCTTCTCCACCTGCTCTAACTCGGACCTATGCAGCTGTAGCGTCCTCCTCTACTCGGATCAGAAACCCTCCCTCTACAAGTGAAATCTCCTTATTCAACACCCCTATCTTCTCTGCCACGACCCCTCCACCAGCACCACAGCCTTCTTCTCGTCCTCGCCTTTCTCTTATTCCCCGACCTCGAGTCCCTCTTACCTTGTCCAAAAAATCAGAAAATTGCATCGTCAATAAATCGCTGACCCTGAATGAGCCTCCAGTAGTCATCAGAAGAAGCGCACGCACTCAGCAGATGGCTGCGGACAAGAAGAAGCGATCGAAATAGCAATTAAAGAGAGTGAGTTCATCCAAGCTTAAATGTGTCTCATTCAATGCTCGCTCGATTAAGAACAAATTATATGATCTTTACCATCTACTTAGATCGTCCTTCCATGACATTCTATTCGTTTGTGAAACATGGCTGAATTCTTTTGATCCTGATTCACTTCTCACTGACGCTCTCCCATACCTCGTGTTTAGAGCAGATCGTCTTGATAACAGCCGCGGTGGTGGAGCCGCTTTACTTGTTAGCAATAAACTTTCTCCGGTCAGTGTATCCTCATTTTCTCAAGACTCAATTGAATGCATAACTATTGACATCTTTCCAAATGATTCATGTACACTTCCTTTTCCCTCTCTTCGACTTGTTTCCTGTTACCGATCGCCTAACTCTCCCATGAATGCCATTGATGATCTCATCAGTTACCTCATTCCTCACTGCTCCATTCCTTACCCTGTGATCATCTGCGGAGACCTGAACTTCCCGAATGCCGATTGGTCAGCAGCCCCTCCCCCCACCCAAGACAAGGAACCCAACTCTTTTTCACAATTCACCAATGACTACCACTTAACCCAGCATGTATTGACTCCAACTCGCGCATCCAACATTCTCGATTACGTTTTTTGTAATCATGATCTCATCACCGATTGCATAACTTCTCATCCTTTCTCGACGAGCGATCATCTATCAATAAGTTTTTCGATCTCTAAATGCTCCACGCGTCCCAATAGATCATGCTCTAAGTTACTCCCTCAATGGAGAAAAGCCGACTGGAATACCATCAGTCAATCTCTTTTCCCTATAAATTGGACGATTGTATTTTCCACCTTGAGTATTGACCAATGCGTTCTTCATCTCACAGATGTTCTATCTTCTCTTGTGCATCAATATGTACCATTATCGAAGCTCCGTAAACCTCATTTGAAATACCCCTCCAAAATTCGAAGATTATTTAGTTTTCTACAAAGATCTAAGAAAAAATATCCATCAGCAACATGTACTATGAGAACATGCAGAAAGTTGCATAAGGCTATTTTCAAATTCGAATGTGAACGAGAGAGTCTGTTAAGTTTTCCAAAGAATTTCATGCAATTCTACCGTAGCATTGCAAACCGCACTAAACCTAACAACACAATTTCGTCTTTGATTGTTGACGATGTTCCATTGACATGTCCTCTTGAGATTTCTAACACATTCGCCAAATTTTTTGCTTCTGTAGCCTCAAATCCAGTTCAAGGTCCATTATCATTGAGCTGTTATTCAACTTCTATTGTGTACAACTCCATTCTATCTCCGATAGACATTCACAATCTCATCAAGGGTATTGTTCCCAAAATTAACACGTCTCCTGATGGTTTACCTAACATTTTCATCAAGAACTGCAAAGACGCTTTGTCACTTCCACTAGCCATAATATTTTCTAACTGCTTAACACTTGGTTACTACCCAGCGGCATGGAAAACAGGTTTGATTAAACCGATTCACAAGAAAGCTAGCAAAAGTGATGTTAACAATTATCGTCCTATCACTCTCGTCAGTTCGTTGTCTAAGCTAATCGAGAAGCATTTGTACAATGTAATTTACCAGCATCTTGAAATGAATACCATTTTACACTCCAATCAGTCTGGTTTTCGTCGAAATCGGTCGACTACTTCATCTCTTGTTGAGTCCCACGCTTTGTATCTTTCTTTCCTATCCAGGAAAATCCCTTTTGACATCTGCCTGATTGACTTCTCAAAGGCATTCGACATGGTCGATCATCGACTCCTTCTTTACAAGCTTGAATGTGCAGGTATCCACTCGTCTCTATTGCGTCTTGTTTCTTCGTTTCTCTCACAGCGATCTTTTCGTGTGAATGTTAATGACAATCTTTCTGATGAACAAAGAGTGGCCTCCGGTGTTCCTCAGGGAAGTTGTTTAGGCCCCCTGTTCTTCTCGATTTTCATAAATGATATTGTTGACAAGATTCCAGAGAATGTACACTGTTTTCTTTATGCCGATGATGTTAAGATTTTTTCCGATGATCCTATTGCTCTACAAATAGCTTTGAATTCATTAGCCGACTACGCCTTCAAATGGTCTCTCTCCATCTCATTCGCAAAGTGTCTGATCATTCATTGTGGTCCTAACAACTCAGGTATACAATACCATATTAACCATCACAAACTACCGACCCAGTCTCACGCTCGAGACCTTGGAATTCTATTTGAAAGCTCACTATCATTTTCCACTCATATTGAAAGTACTATCTGCAAAGCTAGTAAGTGCATGAATATCATCTTCCGATCTCTGAAAACAGCATCAATACCAGTACTACTCAAAGCTTACAAGACTTATGTGCTGCCACTCCTAGAGTATGGATCTGAGATCTGGTCCCCAACTTCTATAGGCCTCATAAATGCCTTAGAACGCGTTCAAAGATCTTTTACCAGAAGGCTTCTAGCTCGAGCCGGCCTCCCCAACTTGAACTACCTTCGTCGTCTGAGTTTTCTATCTCTTAACACACTAGAATATCTGCGATCGATAGCTGATCTGTGTTTCGTTCACAAAGTTGTTCATGATGCAATTAGGCTTGATAAGAGCACGCTGTTCCGCATTCTTCCTTCTCCTTATGGAAACCGCAAAACACATTCATTGCGGTTCGTACTCCCCTTCAAATTTCCTCAGTCTCACAGTACGTGTGTATCTAGATCCATTAATGTATGGAACTCGTTGCCTTCTAATGCTGTATCTTGTAAGTCACCAAGTGCTTTCAAAAGATTTCTTCTCCAACTCCCCGATTCTGTGATTGTCGTTTCCTCGAAACTTCGCCTTAATTGACTTTCCCTCCTGTGAACATGTCATATTTTCGTTGTTAATTTATTTTTAACTTTCCTCGAACATTCGGTGTTAGTTTGTATCACCTAAACTGAGCTCACTTAAGTGACAGTGATCCGTTTTGTATACCCATTCATCATCATAATTGTATACAACCTGGAAAAAAGAATGAATGAATTCGATGGCCATTCGGAAGTGCTTATGAAGTTTGGGGTGTGTGTGCGCAACCACTCTTGTGCGATTTTGGACTTGTGGGCAGGTGCCGAGTCCTGTTGAAAGGTCCAATCAGCTCCTTTAAAGTGTTTGCTACTCTAGGGCTCTACCACGTCTTCGAGGATCTTCTTTACGTAGAAGTTGGCATCTATCTTCACACCAGGGTCGACCAAAACCAACGGCGTTTTGCCCGTTGCGCAAACACCTCCTCAAACCATGAGGTACTTGTAGTGTATAATAAAACATAAGGGAAAAAAAATCTGCATCTGATAAAAGCTTATGAACGTGAGAAACAAAATTTCCTTCGAGGGCGGGGGGCCGGGAGGTTTTTTGTACCCCTTGGTAACCTATGCTTTTTTTAAATGCGAAGCTTTTTTCAGATAGAGAGAGAGGGGGGGAGGGAGATAGATAGACATAAGAGAGAAATTCTATGAATACTGATAACGGCTCTTATCGTTACCTGGAGGAAATCTTCATTGATTCTTCTTTCTCGATTACAATCAGAAAGTCCTTGTGTGGGTCCAGAGTGTCCACAATCACACCGATGACGTCCGCCTGGACAGTGTCCTTTAACCGTGTTGGAATTTTATGGTCTGCTGTAGTTCTGGGCAGGCTGTTTTATTCGGTACTCTGCACTCTGACAACTCTGACAACTTTGTGTTTTTATCGGCAATTACCGAAAGGCGTGTGAGCGTGTTTGAAGAATGCACTACTCGCACCAAACACAAACTCAAAAGTGTTCATTACTACACTTTCCGCTCACAACTACTAGACTAATTTTTTCCCTATTTTTTTTCATGCCAAGTTTCTTTTAAACAGCATTCGAATGATTCGCTTCAATTCACTTAAGAACGATTTTAGACGCGTTAATGATTTGCTCCGAATATATGTTCCATTTCTGCCGTTGAGAGTCAAAAGATTTTCTCGCTATACAAATAATCTAAGAGCGCTGCTTCTTTGACTCTCAACGGCAGAAATGGAACATATATTCGGAGCAAATTATGGACGCGTGACGCGTCTGAAATCGTTCTAAATTAAATTGAATTGAAGCGATTCATTCGGAAGCTGTTAGAAAAAATTTTGGTATGAAAAAACTTGAAAATGAAAAATTATTGAAGAACCCATGTGTCACTCCCTCATTCAGTAATGGGCATGAATTAAAAGCATGAATTCCACCATTTAAATAGAAGTGTCACCAAATAAAATAGTAACGTCCACCAAATAAAATAGTAACGTCCACCAAATAAAATAGTAACGTCCACCAAATAAAATACTAACGTCCACCAAATTTTGTGGGCACGTCCACCAAATTTTTTTTCTTGTGAACTTTACCACGGCATTTTTTCTCACCTGACACCAACCTGTATGGTTTTTTCCACCAAATTAAAAGTCCACCAATTTTTTTTCGTGAAATTCACCACGGCATTTTTTTCTCACCTGACACCAAAGGTTACTTTTTCTGCTCTCTCAGTGAGTTTTTTTTGATGGTTTTTTTGTTACGGGGGTAATTTTCGCGGGAGTAAAGTTTTTTATGAGAGTTTTTTGTTGTTAAATGTTTTCTTTAGGTCATTCTGTTGAATGTTTTGTTTCAGATATAATTTAAAAATAGGCACTTATGCAGTTTGAGTGGCAGCGCTCGTGGGCTTTAAACGCTTTGGTTTCAATTTTTTTCCTTCAAAGATGTTCATTTTGAGCATCAAGGACTATGGTTCTTGCAAAAAAAACTTTTTTCACAAAAAATTTTTAAAATTTTTTTACAAAAAAATTTTTGGGCTCAACTGCAGTTTCAGTCACCCCCAAAGCCCTAAAGGGAGGAAGGAGGGCCCTAAGGAGAAAGGGGGAAGGGAATTTTCATGAATAAAATCTCTTTCTGAGAAAAAATCTTTGGACGGCTAAAGTAGATTAGAGCCAACTTTTTCCTAAGCATAAGCGTTTTTAATGTAAAAATAATTTTTTGCAGTTGCAACATCAGGTTATTTTTTTCCTTTTTAAAAACCTTTTTTAAAGCTTTTATAGATGAATTTATAAATTTGTATACAGATATAAACCACACTAAAGAAAAAAAGAAGTTTTTTCTGGAAATTTTCTTGTTTTTTTTTAAAAATTTTTTTTTACAAAATTTTTTTCTCAAGAACCAAAGTCCCTGATGCTCAAAATGATATCCTATGAAGACATTTTTCGAAACCAAAGCGTTTAAAGCCCACGAGCGCTGCCACTTAAACTGCAGAAGTGCCTATTTTTAAATTATATCTGAAACAAAACATTCAACAGAATGACCTAAAGAAAACATTCAACAACAAAAAAAAAATGATAAAAAACTTTACTCCCGCGAAAATTACCTCCACTACCAAAAAACAATCAAAAACAACTCACTGAGAGAGCAGAAAAAGTAACCTTAGGTGTCAGGTGAGAAAAAAATGCCGTGGTGAATTTCACGAAAAAAATAGGTGGACTTTTAATTTGGTGGAAAAAACCATACAGGTTGGTGTCAGGTGAGAAAAAATGCCGTGGTAAAGTTCACAAGAAAAAAAATTTGGTGGACGTTAGTATTTTATTTGGTGGACGTTACTATTTTATTTGGTGGACGTTACTATTTTATTTGGTGGACGTTACTACTTTATTTGGTGGACGTTACTATTTTATTTGGTGGACGTTACTATTTTATTTGGTGGACGTTACTATTTTATTTGGTGGACGTTACTACTTTATTTGGTGGACGTTACTATTTTATTTGGTGGACGTTACTATTTTATTTGGTGGACGTTACTATTTCATTTGGTGACACTTCTATTTAAATGGTGGACCAATAATTTTTCCCCTTCAGTAATTCAGACCACGAATCAATCAGTTTCGAACTTTCCCTATTCCACGAAATTCCTCTTTACTCGTATCGACGCATATACAGTAAAATAAACTATTCCTTATAACTCCCTTCATTATGTAATTTAGATTGGCATTGCTTATTCAACCCCATCAAAGATACAGGTTCAATATACGAATTGTTACTATCCATACTAGAGAACTTTTTCGAGCAATTCGCTCCTACCCAGAAGGTCTCTCTAGCGACCCATGCATCTCTTCCAACGCATATACAGAGAGCTCAAGAAAAGCGTTTTCTCTTCTGGAACAACTATGTTTCTAGTGGACTAAGTGAGGACTATGACATTTATGTTAAAGCCTTTTGTCGGGGTTGTCTTGTGTGGCAACACCTCAAATTTGGGTAATTAAACCTTTATATCTTTGAAGCATTAAAAAGAATTCATAGAAAAAGGGAGAACAAATTGAAAGAAATTCAAAGAGCCATCGCTTATATAGTCGACAGTTTTATTGAAGCGAAACGTCATTGATGACGTCATCTGTTCATATGATATTGATGACGTCATCTGCTATAATATGTATTAACGCCTATAAATGTTATGTGCCCATGGAGGAAATCGTATTTCATCATCAACAAAGAAAAATGCTTTAGATAATGATAAAAATGCTAAATATAACTATGGCCGTGGGAAACCATTCTGATCGTGTGAACAAATTGTGCTGACAATGAGAAGGAATTATTACCTCATAAAGTTATTAGCATTTCGTCGCTACAAAGCCAGTAAGAAATGCAAAATTTTGTAGATAAATTCAACCTAAATGTAGAAAAGAACATTGTTAATAGTAAGAACAAAAACTTGTTCTTCAAGTATATAAGGTCTAATACATCCCAGAAACAAAGCGGTGTCGACACTTTGATGAATGAACTCAGCATCTCAGTATCTAAAGACTTAGAAAAAGCAAATCTTCTTGGAGAATTCTTCCAGAAGTCATACACCATAGACAATGATAAGCTTCCTCCACTCTCTCGTGCCCAAAAATTCCCCTCTTATCTGACCCATTGAAACTCTTTGTAGGGGGGATGGTTAAACGCAAAAAGTGCCGGAATATCAATAATTGGTCGCTGACCATTGGGAAAACATTTTCTCAAAATTGAATTGACTAGATGAAAACTTTTCTCGCCTATTTGCTACACTTTTGAAGCAAATGGGCGGCGTGATGCTCCATTGAAACATGGATTCTTTGAAGTGCATGAATTATTACCATAGGTAAAATGTGTCTTGAATTTTCAATAGGTAGATAGCCAAAGCAGGCTAGAAACTTCCACTTTTAACTTGATTAAATTGGTTGAGGCTGAGGAGTTATTACGAAAGAAACCTTCTTTTTATGAAGAGGAATTTTTTTTGAAAAGATTTTTTTTAGCTAAGAAAGCTCTAATATATTCATTCCGCACTATTTGCGTTTAACCACTCCATCCCCTACCAGAGGTTCCATGGGTCATACTTCTGACCACTCCATCCCCTACCAGAGGTTCCATGGGTCATACTTCTGACCACTCCATCCCCTACCAGAGGTTCCATGGGTCATACTTCTGACCACTCCATCCCCTACCAGAGGTTCCATGGGTCATATTTCTGACCACTCCATCCCCTACCAGAGGTTCCATGGGTCATACTTCTGACTTATTTACACTTACAAAAAAATATTTTTACATTAAAAAAACGCTTAGGCTTAGGAAAAAGTTTACGCTAACGAGGCCGTACGGCTTAGGCTAACAAGACCGTATCAAGAAAATGCCAATCTCATCTGACCCAATTCAACCTCTGGTAGGGGGGGTGGTTAAACGCAAACAGTACTATTCATTCTGAGTGATAGAGTCGTTAGGTCGGTCGCCCCAGAAATTTTTTTTGCCAGTTGGTAATTTACCTATGCTATGGGGGGAGGGTGGAGGGAAGGAGGCCCTAAGGAGAAAAGGGGGGGGTTTATTTAATGATTATCTCTCTCCCCGGGACTGTCCCTGAGCAGCTTGCGTTGATTGGTCCGCGAAAAGGAATCAAGATCAAAAAGTGCCCTTAAAATGATCACCTATGAAGAAAATTTTCGAAACCGTAGCGTTTTTAGCCTACCAGGCCTGGCCAACTAAATTGCAGTAGTGCCACGATCCAAAGAAAAGTTTTTCAATTGTTTATTTCATTTTATTCATTTTTTCCGCGCACAAAAGATAGATATCACAATCTTCGGGGTTATCAAATATCGGTAAAGCCTGAAAAGTTCCACGCTTTACCGATATTAAATTACCCCGAAGACTAAGATCCCTATCTCTGTGCGCGTAAAAAATATATTCAATGTAAAAAAAAGTTTAAAAAAATTCTATTGGTATTCTTGAAGCCTTGGACTGACTTTTGTTCGTTGGAACGCTGCGAAAAGTGTTGCTGGTCAGCGCGCTGTTCACTGATTGCCTGTGCTTCAAAAATACAAATTCAAAATTACTAAAATAAATAAATAAATGAAATGAATCAACAAAGTAAATAAATTTAATCAAAAAGGTCTCTAAAAGGTTCTTTTAGAGCAACACGTTGCGATTTAAAGGAACTTCCGTGCAGGAATCTTTAGCTTCAAAAATCAGTATAGCGCTTATGAGAAAAGTCATTATAGCGCTGAGTTGATGTTAGCGGTTACTCCAACATAGTGAAATTGAAGGCGCGGCTGGTAAACCCGCTTTTTGAACGCACGGGTCTACTAGAATAATGAAAAGCGGGCGAAACTTTGAACTTTATTTATGTTTTTTAGGAGTTTAATATTGCTCAATATGTATCCGTTCTCTGCCCTTGACCTCCATCACACTTTTCTTCAAGAAAAAAGTGAGCTGGAGGTAAAGGGCGGATAAAGTTACAGATCCGCCCGCAACAAATGGTGGTTTTCTCTTCCTATTTCTTGACTGCAGGTGTCCTATAATTGGTATTAAAAGATTCAGAAAAGAAAAACTTAAAAAGCTAGCTGAGAGGGTCTGCTCTGATCACTTGGGCTTTGACTTTAACAAGGGCCGAATATTGATTTAAGGTATCTTTTTAACGTTAATTTAATAAAAATCATATCTCAAAAGACAAATTATATATCAAATTCAACCCTTGAAATCTATAACCAGTTTTTTTTGTTGTTGTTGTTGATCACATAAACTTTCAATGTTCGTCTTTCTGAATTTGAAATGCAGGGAGCTGTTTAGAAGCTCACGTAACCCTGAAATTGATGTTTCAGGTTGATTATTTTTGAATCGGGAAGCGAAAAAACAAAAAGTGTGAGCAACATAGGATTAAAACTGCTAGGTTTACTTTGATGAAGCATGTCTTTAAGTCTTACATACTGGGGTTGAATAGCCATGTCAGACCTTCTGTCGGCGAGCCTCTGTTTTTTCTAAATCATAAGAGGCCGTATGCATGGAAAACAGTTTATAATAATCTGGATTATTATAATCCAAGGATTACAAAATCCAAAAAAGTTAAAAAAATTTGGATTATGGAAATCGGTATGCATGGAAGTAAGATTTCTTAAACTTGGATTATTGTCAAAAAGGACGCGGAAAGACACCCCCCGTCAGACGACCACTTTCGATAGACAATGCCAGCCCGCAAAATTTCGATTAGGATGCGCAGACACGCACACGAGCACGCGAGACGCAATCGAGACGCAGACGCATCCGCTCTTTCCCATCTCTCTCTAACTCGCTCTCTTCCTCTGTCTCTCTACCTCTCTTTCCCTCTCTCTACATCGCTCTCTGCCAATTTTACTCTCTCTCATTCCTTTTTTTCTTATTCTTACCCTTTCTCTCTCTACTACCTTCCCTACACTACGCTTAAAGTTACATTTAACTATCATAAAATGGTACTTGCCCAATGCATTGCGAACGCAAACAAAAAAGTGAAAAAACGGCCCTTATCGATTTTTCATTAAACATTTAAAAAGCGCGCTCGCACGCGCGTTGCCTTTTAAAATTATTTTCGCCTTTTAAAATTGTTTTCAAATCCGCCGCCTTTTTAGCCACTTTAAGGCGGGACCGTTTGAAGTAATAAAAATTGCGGCCAAACTTAATTCCTCCTTCCTCCATTGGGTGACGGTGGGTGGAAAGACAAGCGTAAGCACTAAAATGCATCAAAATGCACTCTAAAAACTGTAATTGTCGAAAACTAAATGCACTATAAACACTATAACTCCTATGAGAAAAGCGAAGAATGTTCTGAAATATACAATAAATACTTTCATTAAATCATAGCAAGTTAGAAAAAAAAATTCCGTTCCGTTTTATGGAGCGTTAGAATTCACCTTTTTACTTTGCTAACTGATTTTCTGCTATCTGGTTTTTTTTTTGTTGAACTCTCTCGCTGCAAGAAAAAAGACATCGCTGCTCATGTCTCGAACGTTATATTTCTCTCACTAATTATACACACTTTAGGTTCTTTCTTTTTACCGTAGTCATGTTTTCGTGGTAAGACATTGGAGCGTTCAAAAACACCAGGATAGCAGAAAATCAGTTTGCAGAAAAAAATCAGTTAGCAAAGTGAAAAGTTGAATTCTAACGCTCCATTACTTTCACTACACACTTCAAAAAGAGCAACATGAACGGAATGAGTCAAATTGAGCCGATTATCTTTTTGGATTACTCAATAACCCAGCTCCGGAGTAGGGTTACTAATTTTGTCGGATTATCAGATATCCAAAAGTATTATAGCTTCCATGCATACCGGATTATTGAAATAAATTTGGATTACTGATAATCCAAGCTCATAATCCTTTTGGATTACTACATGCATACGGCCTAAGGGGGGACCCTTATGTAAAACAAAACAAAATTTTACGCGGGCCTTCGTCTTTTTTATCATAAGGGGAGGGGGGGGGCACTTATGTGAAAAAATTTTCCGCGTCTGTACTTTTTTCTTGCATACTAAAAACCCCTGCTTGCATAGAGGTACGAAAAAAGTTTTTTTAGGTGCGGTATTAATCATTAAAAAATTCAATTGTCGGAATAGGACGAAAATGCGCAAGGAAAATGAACTATAGAGATAATTGACAATTTTACATCCATAAAACTAAACTTAATATACTTAACACACTCAAAACACCAAAAAAAAATATTTCACTGCAAACCACACTCTCCACAATAATGTTGGAACACTTTCCAACTTGCACGACAAACGTGCACGACGAGGTTTTTTTCTTGGAAACCTTGTGCGTCCACTACACATAAAGCGTGCCAATCTCTTCAAGGCGCGTTTTCAAACACCTTTTTCTATCGGTTCTTGAGCGTATCACGACACTTTGTACCCGACACTTCTTACTCGCGATACTTTGTATCCGCGACTGTAGCGTGAAATTTTGTTCTTTAAAAAAAGTATTTCGCACTTTTTCTCTTTCTCAGGCTCAGGCGAAGATTAGCTGACGAGGCCGTACAGCTTAGGAACAAGACCATTCGAAAAAAATTTCTTACAATATCAATTTTTTTGCCGATTTGATCGTGGGTACAAAGTGTGGCGATAGTAACGCAGTGTGGCCCTCTCTTTTTTCAAATTTTTCTCCTCGAATATAGGTTTTTATCTTTATGAGTCCATTAGTAATAAAATCGACAACCAGAGACCGTATGCATGGAGCAATCCAAAAGGATTATGAGCTTGGATTAGAAGTTATCCAAATACATTTCACTAATCCGGTATGCATGGAAGCTATAATACTTTTGGATTAGAGATAATCCGACAAAATTCGTAACCCTGCTCCGGAGGTGGGTTAGTGAGTAATCCGAAAGGATTCTCGGCTCAATTTGACCCATTCCGTTCATGTTGCTCTTTTTGAAGTTTTGAAAACGGAACGGAATTTTTTTTCTAATTTGCTATGTGGCCGTATGCACGTACCATTTTTGGTGGAAAAAGTTAAAGTAAATAGCGTTTTCCTAGAAAATTTCTAAAATCCGTATGTACGTACCATTTCGTTTTCGAGGAAAACTGTTTACTTCGACAAAACAGTTTACCTTCCCCAAGTAGGTGGAAAACGCTATTTTCCCCCCTCCCAGAGGTTCCATGGGTCATACCTCTGACTCATTTACATTTTCAAAAGTTATTTTTACATTAAAAAAAGTTATTTTTACATCAGAAAGCGCTTAGGCTTAGTAAAAGTTTACGCTAACGAGGCCGTATCAAGAACATGACCCAATTCAACTGACCCATGGAACCTCTGGGAGGGGGGGGAGAGGGGGCTAAAGTGCAGAAGTCCCAAATAGAGTACAACGATTACTAAAAATCACCTTTCATCTAACACATTGATTTAAAACATGTCGAAAATGTTCATTTCAATATTTTATATACCAATTCCATCAAATTTTACATTCAACATTCAACTCGGCTTCAACAACAACAAAACAACGAAATTAATTGAAAAAAATGTTGTAATTACATAACAATACTAATATTCGACAATTATAGTGTTTAGAGTGCATTTAGTTTTCGAAAATTATAGTTTTTAGAGTGCATTTTTATGCATTTTAGTGCTTACGCCGCGTCCTTTTTGACAATATTCCAAGTTTAAGAAATCTGACATCCATGCATACCGATTTTCATAATCCTAAATTTTTTAACTTTTTTGGATTTTGTAATCCTTGGAGTTGAACAATCCAGATTTTTATAATCTGATTTCCATGCATACGGCCTCAGAGCGGATTATATCGGTTAGAAACAACTTTTTTGACAGAAGTTTTTTTTCGAGAAGTTCAAAGGGTTGATTTTTACTAATTTGGCAATACTGTACTATTGTGGTCCCGTCGAATTCGTATTTTTTTCAATCAAACTTTTTCAAGGGTTACTTTACGAGCTAAAAACTATTCTGAGAAGTGCGAAGCTGGATCTGAAGTGTTTGAGTATGTAAAAAAAAAGTCACTTGAAAAATCATGTTTTCAGGTATTATTCACTGTTTTTTTCTCGCTTAGGCTTAGGCAAAGAGGAACTTTTGGAACTAATATGTCTATTTGAAAAGTAAAAAAGTTGCGACAATTTTCATTCAAAATTAAAAGTTCGCCACAGCATGCTGTAGTCTAACCCAAGTTACTTGATCGCGAAAACTCAACTTTTTATGATTTTCTCAAAAGAATTCGGTCAAATTACCTGAAAGTTTTGACAAATGAAAACGGGCACTTTTTCACTGTAGCCCCGCCCTCAAAGGTTCCATGGGTCATATTTCAGCTCATTTAACTTTTCAAAAAAGTTATTTTACATTAAAAAACTATTTTTTTACAGTAAAATTGCTTAGGCTTAGAAAAAAGTTTACGCTAACGAGGCCGTACGGCTTAGGCGAACGAGACCATATCAAGAAAATGACCCAATTGAACCTCTGAGAGGGTGGGGGGCCCTAAAGTGAAAAAGTTCTTGAAAACGTAAAAAAATTAAATTCGAATTCGAAAACTCAAGCTTTTATTTTCGGTGCGTTGTAATTTACGCTCCATTGACCCGGTTTTCAAAGGCACACTAAAACTTTTCATTCGCGGGAACATTTTCATTCAAATTTCTGAACTGCTTTCTTATTTAAAAAATTGGATCAAGCGCATTTATCCGTTTTTTACAAGATAGATGGTTCTACGCATCACTCAGTCTCTGATTCGGTGTAATATATTTCTGATAGCCTTTTTGTACAATAACAATCTTCCCTATTCTCCTAAGAGTCTGGGAGTTCAACTCAGGTGTTCTATCGTTTTCAATAGGCTAGTTGTAACGATTTGCTAATTTAAGCTATATGGTCCTAAATATACCATTCAGGCTAATTTTAACTTGGAAGTCGGAGTATCCCACTCTTCCTAGTATACAAAAATAGCTAGAACTTTTTGTTTTTTCTTTAATTACAGAAAAAAACAAGAAGATGAGATGAAGCTATTGTAATTTTATGAAGGTTTTCGTTCAGATGAACACCTCGAATATCGGCCGTCTTTTAAACAGTCTATCCGCTGCTCCTTCGACTTCACGCGATACAGGTAAATGTTTAACTTTTTAACTACACACAGTTGATTTTTCGTTGGAAAATGTTGGTTCTGAGAGTAAGCTTTTGTGTAGTCTTTTCGCTCGTATTTTGACTCTTTGTACCGCGAAACTTTTGTTTTCCAGTTTTTTTTGTGCCTTTTTTGTCGCTTTGGCCTAGGTAAAGATTACGCTAACGATGCTGTATGACTCAGGAACAAGACCGCATAAAAAGTTCTCCGGATCGTTTTTTTTTGCCAATTTGATCTTGTGCTCAGAGTTTAGCGGGTACAAAGTGTCGGCGATCCCTTGTCGCGTGTCAGCTTGATGCGGGAAAAGTCGAGACCGTGAATCTGTTGGCTCTTTTCAATTTCAGACGGGCCGCAATTTTCGCTTGGGGAGTCAAGTATTATACTTTTGCTTTTCCACCTAAGGCGCATGTTGAGTTTTCGCTAACGAAGGAGATATGGCTTGAAACGCGGCCGTATGGAATAATTAGTTGCAATATTACTGTTAGAACCAGTTAAATTAAAAATAATTGTCTTAGCTGTTTTCACGTATGGTTTATTTTTTCTCGCTTAACCTCAGGTTAAGCTCAGGACAAACGAGGTCGTACGGCTGAGGAACAAGGCCTCTCGAAATTTCAAATTTTTTCCGATTCAACTCTTTCAGATTCAACATCTGAATTGAACATTGATTCAACATTGAATTTGATTCAACAACAACCGATTCAGATTCAACATTGAATCCGTTCATTCTTTATTTCAGTTGTACATGTAACATATTTACATGTGTTTATGAGATTCGATTACTGACACGGACTGTTTCAGTGTTCAAAATAATAGTTGAAGCTGATCAAAAATTTTTCTTTAGCGGATTCAATAACGAGAAGTCGGGAAACGAAAAAGAAGAAATGTACCTAAGTTCTCACTAGTTTTTATCGAAAATTTCACTTCAGAATCTGATTATTATATTAATCCATCATTGTTGAAGATTCTTGGAAGTGTGAGTTCAGGTTACGAAGAAGATGTTCGCAAAAGCAACAGCAACCTCGTGCTGCGTAATTGTCAGCTGAGGAATGAGCTGGGAAAGTGGAAGAGGGAGGTGGAGAGACTCCGCAATGAGAACATCTCCTTGCGAGAGCAGCTTGCGCAGCTGGAATCAGCCTCCGACTCTGACAGAATACACATGATTGTGCAGCAGCGGACAGAGGTAATCAATTATAAGTCACCTACACTCGAGAGTTCTGAAAAAGACCGCTCTAGAAATAAGGAGTCTAAACTTATAAGAATCTCTCCCTTCTCCGCTATTCGCCTCCAACCAGGCTGTTTCTTCCAAATTTATTTCACTGCTCTAGTAGCTAAAAACCAGCTAACTCTCTTCGCATTTGTGTCATGCTTAGAAAATGCCCCATAAAGGCTAGGTCAGGGGTTAAATAGTGAACGGATCGGTCCCGTCGGCGGATACATGTACACACACTATTGACAAAAAACTCCCTTTCTTTTCTTACCCTTTTCCTTCATCCCCTCTTCTTTTTTCTTCCGAACTTTGAGCGGCGGTTACATGTAAATCCAAATTGGGCGGCTCTATTTAACCCCTGGGCTAGGTTTAAACTTTGTGTGCATAAGGACTGCCTTTTTGACATGTTCAACGAATTGTGTCAGTGGCCGGATATACAATTCGGTGAAATCGAAAAAATTTATTATTGGGTCGCCCGCACGAAAATATATTTTCCAGCAAGTCCTAGTGATCTATGATCTTAATTATTGGGTGCCATTATTGGGTGCCATGTTTGAATGGCATTCTCTATTTTTCAATTTAATCTACCGATTTCTAACCAGAGTTTGCCCGCCCCGTTTTCTAACGAAAAGTTTGTTTTGTTTTCCAATGTAATGTCTTCATTTCCGGATGATGTAGTTACCGGTTGTGCTCACACGGCGGTCATATTGTACATACATGTGAAAAATTATTATTGGTGATGAAGCTGATTTCCTATCAGGGGTTTTTTAGTATGCAAGAAAAAGGTACAAAAAAATGTTAGTATGCAAGAAAAAGGTACAGACGCCCGTCGAAAGCGGACAAAAATTTTCACATAAGGGTCCCCCCTTACGATTTTTCAAACAGAGACCCGCGGTTGGATAAAGCAGGTTCGGTTCTCGGGTCCCCATTATGTTTTTTTTTTTAACAGACACTCGCGAAAATTTTTTTATTTTCACATAATGGCCCTTCTTTTGATTTGAAAAAAACAACGGAGAGCCGCCTACAGAGGGTCTTACATGACGATTTAACTCCTGTTTCCTATCTTTGAAATTTTTTTTAAATATTTATATCTTTCTAGAATAATGAGAAGCAAGATAAAAATGAAGAGCAGGAAAGGGAGAGCTTCTCTCATCTTTTTAGATTTGCACGCTCAAAAAACAGTAGTTTTTCAGAATTCTCAACAGTGATGGTATTGCCTAGGATCGAAGTGTTTTGAATTTTCGGACTGTAGATTCTAAAAACGTGGAAGTTCTGAAATTCGCCAATTCAAGCGGAAAAACATTTGTGCTTCATAAACGAAAAGAAAAATTGAAACTAATACTCGGACTGAACATTAAAACTACATTGATGGATTCCAAAGGGTGGTATGAAATAGCTTTGT
Organism: Allodiplogaster pararmata; assembly: GCA_964056735.1. Classification (NCBI taxonomy): domain Eukaryota; kingdom Metazoa; phylum Nematoda; class Chromadorea; order Rhabditida; family Diplogasteridae; genus Allodiplogaster; species Allodiplogaster pararmata. The sequence goes on from OZ057403.1 coordinate 4,076,076, forward strand.
GCCAATCTTTCAGAGAAAGCAGCGGCAGTTCTCTTACATTATGGAGCGTACTCTAAAAAGTGTCCAGAAAGCCAAGGACGACTTCGAAACCGCTGTTGCGGAAACCAAGTTGGTCTTCCTGTTCAAGTAATAGGAGTTTCTTTAACTCGTACTGCGGGTATATGCGCGTTTCTATGCGTTTCTGAAAATGCAAAACTTTACGAACGCATTCTTTGTTCGTATGATAATTTCAGTTTTCATCTCAAGCTATCAGCTCTCTCTAATGCTTTTAAGTAGTATTTTGATTTACGCTTGTTTTTCGGGGGCTAAGAAACATCCTGAACAATTCTAAATAAAATAAAAATTGTAGATGTGGAACCAGGAAGGTGAATATCTTCTAGAACATCGGTAAATACACCAGTCAGAGCTGTCAGAACCAGCATTTTCAATGTAATACTGAATTACCCGAGTGTATAAATCACCAGCACTGTTGAGATTTTAGAAAAATGAGCGTATTTTGAGCGATGGATTCTAGAATAATGACTAGCTCTTCTCTTTCCGCTCTTAACCTTTTACTCGCTTATCATTATCAGGGTGTTTCTTAGCACCCCAACAACTGCATAAATTTTTTAAAATTTCAGAGTTCAAAATAAAAAAATTTAAAATGATTTGGACTTCCGTACGAGAAATCCGAAGTTTTTTCCCAAGTGCATAGATTTCAATGTTTTTCAGAGTTTTTGGAAAGCGCATAGAATTATTTCACCCGCTTTTTTTGTTGTTTACGGCTTTTTTTGTTGCTTACCCGCTTTTTTTGTTGTTTACGGCATAGCTCACCAAGATGCGCTGAACTTTTCCTGGCGGGTGACAAGGAGGGAAGGGGAGGGGGGGCGATCCTTGTACAAGGAGGGAAGGGAAGGGGGGGCGATCCTTGTACAAGGAGGGAAGGGAAGGGGGCGATCCTTGTACAAGGAGGTAAGGGAAGGGGGGATCCTTGCACAAGGAGGGAAGGGAAGGGGGCGATCCTTGTACAAGGAGGGAAGGGAAGGGGGGGGGGGCGATCCTTGTACAAGGAGGGAAGAGAAGGGGGGGCATCCTTGTACAAGGAGGGAAGGGAAGGGGGGCGATCCTTGTACAAGGAGGGAAGGGAAGGGGGGGAGCGATCCTTGTACAAGGAGGGAAGGGAAGGGGGGAGCGATCCTTGTACAAGGAGGGAAGGGAAGGGGGGCGATCCTTGTACAAGGAGGGAAGGGAAGGGGGGGCGATCCTTGTACAACGAGGGAAGGGAAGGGGGGAGCGATCCTTGTACAAGAAGGGAAGGGAAGGGGGGGCGATCCTTGTACAACGAGGGAAGGGAAGGGGGGAGCGATCCTTGTACAAGAAGGGAAGGGAAGGGGGGGCGATCCTTGTACAAAGAGGGAAGGGGGAGCGATCCTTGTACAAGGAGGAAAGCGAAGGGGGGGCATCCTTGTACAAGGGGGGCGATCCTTGAACAAGGAGGGAAGGGAAGGGGGGAGCGATCCTTGTACAAGGAGGAAAGGGAAGGGGGGCGATCCTTGTACAAGGAGGGAAGGGAAGGGGGCGATCCTTGTACAAGAAGGGAAGGGAAGGGGGGAGCGATCCTTGTACAAGGAGGGAAGGGAAGGGGGGGCGATCCTTGTACAAGGAGGGAAGGGAAGGGGGGGCGATCCTTGTACAAGGAGGGAAGGGAAGGGGGGGGGGCGATCCTTGTACAAGGAGGGAAGGGAAGGGGGCGATCCTTGTACAAGGAGGGAAGGGAAGGGGGCGATCCTTGTACAAGGGGGGAAGGGAAGGGGGGCGATCCTTGTACAAGGAGGGAAGAGAAGGGGGCGATCCTTGTACAAGGAGGGAAGGGAAGGGGGCGATCCTTGTATAAGGAGGGAAGGGGGCGATCCTTGTACAAGGAGGGAAGGGAAGGGGGGAGCGATCCTTGTACAAGAAGGGAAGGGAAGGGGGGGCGATCCTTGTACAAGGAGGGAAGGGGGGAGCGATCCTTGTACAAGGAGGAAAGCGAAGAGGGGGGGCCATCCTTGTACAAGGAGGGAAGAGAAGGGGGCGATCCTTGTACAAGGAGGGAAGGGAAGGGGGGGAGCGATCCTTGTACAAGGAGGAAAGGGAAGGGGGGAGCGATCCTTGTACAAGGAGGGAAGTGAAAGGGGGGGCATCCTTGTACAAGGAGGGAAGGGAAGGGGGGGAGCGATCCTTGTATAAGGAGGGAAGGGGAGGGGCGATCCTTGTACAAGGAGGGAAGGGGGCGATCCTTGTACAAGGAGGGAACGGAAGGGGGGGGGGGGCGATCCTTAAATGATTTTTTAGGCCGGTAATTTTTTTATGCACTCCATATATCTTCTGCTACGTAAATGAGTTATATTTCTTCTTCTGTAAAAAAAACTTTTTATTGGATAAAGGGTGGGCGATCGGGAGAAATTTCACATTTTTGGTGAGCTATTGTTTAGGTTGTTCAGTGATGCAGAAGAAGATGATGTGCAGGTTCTCAGTTCCCGCAGTCGATACAAAACACCGCTGAGTAAAGGTTAGGAAGAATGCATTTGTACTAGGTTTTTTGATCCGCTCTATTCGTAAAAAAGCCTTTCCACAAAAAGCTAGTGAAATGTATTCTATGTTTGTACGGCGACCTCCATTTTTCATCGCTTCCACTCGATCTCTACAAAGCGAGCCGTTCTCTTTCAATATCATTCTTTTTTTGCTTGTCGGTTGAAACTCAACGAAGCGCACGCATAGTTGAAACTTTTTGGGAAACGACCGTTATTTTAATTAACAACGTTAGTTTTTAAAAAAAAGTACTAAATGGACTTGAAAAAGAACGAGCTAGAAAATAATGGGAGGTCGTGGGTTTGGGTACGTGAATATTTAGTGATATTTTTGATGTCAATGTTTATGAATGGGAAAGATTTGTAGTGGTGGAGTCTCCTCTCGGGCTACCGTGGACGTCGAGAAGACGCAAATCGCAGTTACTACCTTCATTGAATCTGGATGAACTCGATGAGTCGGAGGTCAACGAGTCCGCCGATAAAACCGTCTCAGAGGCCAAGAGTTATGGAGAAGAAAGTGAAAACTGTGCAGAAGCCATAGTAGAGAGAGAAAAGAACAAAGAAACGAGAGAAGAGGAGAGAGATAAGGAAAATGAGGAGGAAAAAGACGGCGAAGGTACGATAATACAGGAGGAAGCAGAACGAGACGACATGGAGAAATCGGCGAGCTCATGCGTACTCTCAGTGACGCGTAATGTATCTCAGTTGTCAAGAGGTTAGTATTTATTCCGAGCTCATTCAATCAGGGCTCTCAACAAGCATTTTTCATTCAGGGCTAACAACAAGCATTTTTCAGTGAGAGAGGATGAGAAAGTTTACTTTTACCTATTTTTCTCTCTCTAACTCTCTCTCTCTCACTCTCTCTCTCTCTCTCCCTCTGAGTGTCACTCTTTTTTCTTTCTTTGCCTCTTTTTTCTCTCTTTATATAACTTTCTCTCTGTAAACCCCTCAATATCTCTCTCATCAGGTGAAGACAGTGTCAGAAAGAGAAGGGGAAGAGCGAGCACTCCCTGCTCCGGTTCCAGCCGCTCCGACTCCCCTTTAGACTCCCCAGTCTGCTCCGACTCCTTCATTGACTCGGACTCCTTTGGCTGCTCAGTCCGGAAGAAGAGATTTGCGTCCATGAAGATTAAGTCCCTGAAAGAGCCCGCGCTCGCTGGGAAAGTTCGTCGTCCGGCCTCTTTCGACTCCTCCAAGGATTATTTTGTTACGGTAGCCGGCCCCTTAACAGATTGAGAAGTCAAATAGGTCTTGTTTGAAAGACTCGGAGAAGTACAATATAATTGGCCTTTAACAAAGTTATCTCTTTGTTTGCGCTTTTGTCAAACTTCTCACTGATTACGGTATGAGCAGTTTGACAAAAGAGCGAACAAGAAATAACATTGTTGATGGCCGTATAATTGAGAGAAATTGTGTAGCGATGCTCTCGTTTCCCCCTGGAAGTGGTGTGAAATACTGTTGCTGATGTTCGATTTGGCAATCAATAGTTTGTGCTAATTTTATAGCAAGAAAAATTGAATGTTTTCAAGAAAATAACAAGTAAAACTTTTCTAAAAAAAATTCATTTTAGCTCAGAAAAAGTGAAAGAGAATCCGCTGTAAGCATGGTTCAGGTGCATAATCATAACTAACTGTATTCTTTCCGAGTTTACTGAAGGTTTTTTCGTATTGTGCATTATGAGATTTATCGCCTGCATTCGATGAAAAATTGATTCGTTTTGTCTGTAAAATTGATAAACTCGGTTACAACGAACAAATTTCTTGCAAAAAGTCAACAGAGACACCGCGATTTCGGAACATGGATTATTTCGATTTTCGACTCGTTTTCTGCGAGTTTTGAACAACGTTCTTCAATGATTTGCTGGTGACCTGAGAATTTCAACATTGAAAAAGGCAGTGAAAAAATTACTGCAAATTTGACTGAGCTAAGACTAATGAGAAATCGAGCTATATGTAGTATACATAAAGGGCCAAAAAGGGAGAAATGTTAATTTGTACAATGAATTTTCACTCAAAACTCGCATATAAAGCAGTTATTCATTACAATTCGCTTGTGTATAACTGAGCTGAAAAGCTAACTTGATTCGAAAAGAGCGATACAGTGAAAAGAAAGCAGCCAAGATTAAGTAGTTTTGGATTCGGGAGTCCAGAAAGCAGCCAAGATTAAGTAGTTTTGGATTCGGGAGTCCAGAAAATTTGGTACCCACAAAACGCAAAATATTGAACATTTTGTTGAGAATTGTGATTATCGAAATGAACAGAAGAAAAAAAAAGTAGGAAGACACGAATTCTCAGTTCCACGACTGTAAACAACGTTTGTAAACAATTATGAAAAATGAAAAGTGGGCCTTCAGTGAACATGAGCACCTTTTCACGAAAAAAATTAGGAGACCATTTATGAATGTAAATTTCACGAAGTAAGAATTCCGTGAATAATTCAGAATTATACACAGGTGTTAGTCTTATAAACATGTGCCCAGGGCAAAATATCGACTTGTAAGGTTGCATTGTGTTTAAGAAGTTATACAAGAGGTGACTGGTGAATAGGTCGTCGGAGACAACCCCCCGCTTCATTCGGAGATGGGCCAATGTGTGGCTAAAAAGAAGAAAAAAGGTTTTTTAATTTAATTCATAAACCTTAGTTAGATGAGTGATGACACAAGACTTAAACAAACAATAATTAAGTTATTCCTCATAATAGATTAAACTTAAAAGTTACAAGTCGAGCATCAAAAAGTGTTGGAACTGTCGAACATCAACATTTTTGTCCTCGAAACACACTGGCAACAGTGGCCATTCGTGACTCTACAGCCTTAAGAGCCTGTCACGGATGGAACCGGATTATCCAGTCCAGAATCGAGCGCGACCTCAGGTGGCGGATAGAGGGACGCCTCCCTACGAAGAATTCGTGCTGGGAGGTAGCGGGAGAAATCCCGTCGCGGACCAAAACTGGGTTCGTCAAAGGAGGGCGATGCCGGACCGGCCTGGTCATGCCACCGGACAAAACATCAGCCGATACTCCGCTATACTTTTCAATGGCGAGTCGAGGCGCCAGTAAAATAACCTCTTGCCCTTCTCTCTCGCCAAGAGGATCGCCGACTGCGGTGCGAGTGTAGGCGGAGAAAATCTCTCCGGACTCAAAAGGATCCTCACCACCAACCTATCCCAAAAGGACTCCCCTCGACAGGACCTATGGGCAAGAAAACAAACAAAAACAAACATTTTTGTCGACTTGTAGGTGTATTTTGTATTTTTCAGATAGTTTTCGTCGAGACCGTACTCAATTTCTTATCTCACTCTTCAAACTAAGCTTTACAGTGATCGATGAGGAGTGGACCCTGCAACAATGTGAGGTTGCTGTGAAGCAGGCAGATGACGCAGTTGTCATCAGAGGTTTTGCCAGTGAGCAAGAAAAGAGTTTGGCTTCGCCAGACGAGCTCCTGGGAGAAGGGTCTGAGGAACAGCAAGAGGTCCTTCGAGAGAGTGCTCCAGAAGAGGAAGACTCTGGAGGAACAGTGTGGAGTCGGGCCGAGGCCTCCTCAGTCCAAATTTCAGGTTTCTGATTAATGCGTTCCAGGATCCAAATCTCACCAGGACCACTTTTTTAAAAGACATCTAATGTATTCTCATTTTAGCAAGATAAGCCTTTCAAAGAAAGAGAGAGATATTCAGGCAGAAAAGGGTGAGAAGTCAGATTGACATGAAGAACGACAGAGAGAGAAAGAAAATACAAAGGAAAAAAGACTCCCTGATTTCTTATTCGGTTTCGCCTCAGACAAATTAACTATTGATAGAAAGGAAAAAAGCGGGGTTTTTGTAGCAGAAGCAAGTGTGCTCTTCTCTACCCCGCCTCCCAAGCCGTTTGCTTCTTGCGAAACTCCGCGTGTTCTTGAAGCAGAAGCAAGTGTGCTCTTCTCTACCCCGCCTCCCAAGCCGTTTGCTTCTTTCGAAACTCCGCGTGTTCTTGAAGACAACAATTGGTTAGGAGTTGTTTTTTTTTGTTAAAAGGAAGAGGAAAATCGGTGAAAAGTGGAAAAAATTCAAAAAAAGAAAGTTGAATTTTTTTTACAGTTTTCATAAAGAGGGAAAAGTGGTAATTTTTTGCTTTTGTCAAATGTGGGTGACCTATCAATGGCGCTTCAGATCCTGTTACATTGAATATGTAAACTTTTCTAAAGTAATCGAATAAGTGAGAGAAGGCGAAGTGAAGAATTATGAATTTAATTGATACAATATGAGTTGTATAATAGAATTGTTCAGCAGTGAGAATGAAGATTGTCCCGGAGATTTTCTGGAAGAAGATGCCTTTGAGGATGAGTTGCCTTGCAGAGAAGAAACGGTTTTCCCGGCTGATAAGAGACCCATCCGACCACTGCCAACCCCGCTTCGCAAGGTTGGTCACTCCACGGAAAATCAATCTTAAAAACATTTCAAAAGTGATAAATGATTCGTTTAAAGATCAACAACTGAAACAATACAATTCTGAGCGATAACATCAGGTTCTAGTCTCGGTCCACATAACTGGGGAAGACCTTGAGGGTCTCTTTAGTCGGTGGCCTCTTAACAACCATGCGAAACTGAGATAGGGGCGAAAATGAATCTATTAATTTATGTTAGAATACTGGCTAGACCGATATTGTTGATTTCCTGGGTGGGTGTCAGTATCCTTGTTTGTGAGGTAAGAGATAGTTAGATGTTGTTCTTGTTGTTGATCATTTCAATCGACATGCAGGTGACTTATGTTTCACAAACTTTAAATTTTTTTCTCGTTCAAATGAATATTTTTGTATGTGTTTAGAACGTGATAACTCCGAGCAGAAAACTGGAGTCTCTATGTGATCGATTCGGACGGGTGCGGCAGAGTCTGCCAGTCCAATCTTATCTGGAGGAAAAGAGAAGAGACGTCATTCACATATAATATCACCCTTATTTTCATTCCGTTTTATATTATAATATACTTACGTTATTCAAAATTTGCTTTCGTAAAAGTTGGGGAAATAAATCGATTATCTTAGATTTAATAAGATGTGGTGATAAGGCTTCTCTTATTAGAAAGGTTATTACAGAGTTCGTTTATGAAATGATCTTCACCGAGTGGTTTCATTTTCAAAGTGGCGATTCGAAAACTTCATTGCACATAGAATATAGCATTAAAAGAATTTCTCATGATAAGTTATATTAATCTCTGTTGTTGACTTCTTGAACAGTTATTACGTCTTGGAAAACAAACTCTTTAAAATTTCGTAGCTTTCTGACTAGAAGTCAACGGAATGACAAGCATTTGAATGCCTTATCGCTAAACGACTATATAAAGTGTGATACCTGTGATGCGGTGTTAGCAATGCTGGATAAAATATGATAACTATGAGTAATTATCTATGTGAGAATATTCATAAGAATATAACGGCAAGAACGAAGCACAAAATTAGGAATAGACCTGCACAAAAACATGGAATCATTGATATAAGAGACTGAGGCAGTAGTGCGTCCTTTACATTATGTGAAGCCTCTGGCCACTGAATAGCAATAGAATATGTTAACTCTCTGGCTAATGTATAACAAGATGAATAACTCGTATCAAGGTTGAGGAGTATTTTCGGTCAGAAGTCCCATGTCAACGATGCGGAAAGCTTCTAGAAGCTCATTCAAGTCAATGAAGCCGTCCTGGAAGAAGAAAAAACATTGGAAAATTCGAAAGGAAACGATGAACTTATTAATACATCATATTGCGTACAATACAATACACGTATTAATACATCATATTGCGTACAATACAATACACGTATTAATACATCATATTGCGTACCCGCGTGGGCCAAAGCGAGCGAAAGGTCACCCTGCTATGAGATGGAGGGACGAATTTGTCAAAGCCGTTGGTCCCCAATTCCTAAGGAAGGCAGAGAACGCTGAGGAGTGGAGTCGTCACATGTCGCTAGAGATTCCATAATCGATGATGTTATATCCCCGATGTGGCTTTTTGATCTTGATAAAGCGTTTAAATTGAAAAAAAAATTGCGTACATAAAAGAGCTGTGGATTTGTTCATAATGACTAAAGCGGCCAAGTTTATTATTTCCTCTTGGATATCAAGGATTCGCCTCATTGGAAAGTTACAACGATGCAGACAGTAAGTGAAGTACTCGATCCGAACCGGATCAAAATTTCTTAAACTAAACTACCAGCTTCCAAAACTCATGCTTCGCGGCCTGTCAATTTCCAAAAACTGGAAATAAACATGTTGAATTTTTAAAGCCAAAATTACTGTGGATGTAGAATAATCTTACCGTGTTTGCCCATGACCTCGGGGAATTACGTCTTTCCTTTACCCAAATACAAATTTTCCGTAGAATAAATGGACGATTGTCATTGACAACGGGTAAATGTCGTTGTCGTAAACATATAAGAAAAAGGAATTGAGAGACGCACCTTGTTGAAGTCAATACTTTCTGCGATTTGAGAGATGTAGGCCTGCGGCAAAGCCTTTTTAGTGTACTTGGAGAGAACCTAAAAAAGGGCTGCTACTCTCTCAGACCCATGAAGATTTGTATTAAAATAGTTAATTCAATCACTTCACCCTATTTTCAAATACTGTATACAAACTCAAGCATAATCTATAAGGAATGAAATCCATCGCACGGGCAAAAAAAGGCCCTCGGCTGGGACCGAACCTCCGCTGCCTAACCGGGGCTTGTAGAGAGTTAACCAATACACACACCGAGCACACATTGTCCCATGCGATTTCTTGCTATGTCTAAGTCACGATGACCGTTCTTTCTAGTCACGCATGCTCATGAAGCAATTGCGTCATGAAAGGAGTGGAACTCCACAATCCATGATAAAGACAGAAAGATGATGGTAGAAAGATGATGGATTTTTTAATCTTTGTTAATCGTTTTTAGCAACGATGGGCTGACACTAGAATGAATGAAATCCATCGCACGGGCAAAAATTGGCCCTAGGCTGGAACCGAACCTCCGCTGCCTAACCGGGGCTTGTAAAGAGAAAAAAATCAAGCGTAATCTTGCATACGCGATATTATTCTTTAGCCTTTTCGGAGGAAAAACTCGACTGTGGAACATTTGTTTAAAAACTTTAAAAGTTCCACTGAGGACCGTAGCATACCTCAATTCGAGCAGAGGAAGTCTCAATAAGCAAAAACAAAAAAAAAATGAATTTTCTGAATTTCAAAAGTGAAAGATTAACGTCGGAAGAAAACTTGTTCAAAGTAATCGATAACGTGTTTGAGGGTATGGGCTGAAAAGACCTCGATAGCATCGATGAACTCCGCCATGGACACTTGGCCGGAGTTGTCCTTGTCCATGAACCTAAAGAGGGCCTCCAGTGTGCTCTTGTGTCGATATAACTCCTCCACAACGTCTTCCTGAATGGCGCCAGTTGATGAACACAATTTTGAAAAGTGAACACAGTTTTGAAAAGTTGAAAAAAGAGGTCGGCTCTGTCGTTCCGAGTTAAACTTGACTAGGTATGTCGATTCAATGATAATTTTTTCAATGTTTTAAATTTTTCCTTCTTTCTAAAGTGGCGAAATGATAATAAGAACTCTAAATCTAAAAATTCTAAGTTACACAGTTTAAATGCAGTGACCCTGGTTAAGATGACAAATGAATGTCATCTCATTTGTCATCTTAACCAGGCGTCACTGCCTTTAAATTGTGTAACTTAGAATTTGAAGATTTATCTTCCATCTCTCTTCTGTCTTAATCGTGAACTCTGGAGTTACGCTCCATTCATGACGCAATCGCTTGATAAGCTTGCATGACTAAGAGAAAAAGGCATAAGAACCATTCATATAACACTATCGCAAGGAATAGCAATGTTGTTCTCGTGGTGTAATGGTAACACGCGCTCCCGGTTTGAGTAAGAGATGGCTGGGTTCGATCCCGCCCTGTGGACTAGCTTTTTTTGTGCGATAGTTCATTTGATAATGAGAACAATATTCAACGTTGCCATGTCTTCAGTTTCTCGCTAAACTCCCTCTGGAAAACGAATTGCTTTGGATTTTAAGAAATTTTATAAAAGAGGACCCGTTCTGGGACATAGACTAAAAGCGAATAAATAAAAACCCTTGCCGATCCGAGTTTGACCATGGACGCGCTCGAATTGTACCGAACACGGAGGTTGTCGGGCGTGAGGAGCACAAGTTTGGACGCAAGAGTTCGCCAAGGCAGAGATAAACCCGTCACTTTGGTAACTATATGACACCAGAGCGACAAGGTGATCTCGCCTGGTATTCGTAGTATATTAGAAGATGCACTGACATTTTGCCTGACTTTTAATAGTCGTAAATTGAAGTTAAACCTAAGGCGAAGTAGAGATCCTCATGACAGAAATACAATAAAATTTATAGAATAAATTCCTCAAAATGAAAAAAATCTGCTACTTTGGCTAAATAGTTGATACTTTTGTATAGAATTCGATAATTCCAGATAATAAAGAATGCTAAAAAGAAGAAGTCATAGCGAGTGAATGTATTGTTTAACTATCCGAATAACCAGTCATACGATTGAACTATGAACCGGAAAAAAGGTAATGTATTTACAAAGTGGAATGAAAACCAGTCGTCTCTTCCTCACCGAGAGCAGGTGCGTTGTTTCCTAACGAGTAGAGATTGCTGGTCCGTGCAATATGAAAAGCTCGAAAACTGACCAGTCATGTTAGGGTCGGCGGCAACAAACTCCTGATGGAGTTGGGCGTGGTAGGCGGCGAGTTTCTCCTTGAGATCTTTCAATGCGGACTCTTCCACTATACTCAATCTGGAACTGACATAGAAAACTCATGAATTTGGTTGCAGGTCATGCAGTGTCGGAAGTTGAAGAGAGGGAAAGGGTGTTAGGGGACATGATCGGATGTTGAAGAGAGAGAAAAAAGTGTTAGGGGACATGGAAGTTGAAGAGAGAGAAAGGGTGTTAGGGGACATGGAAGTTGAAGAGAGAGAGAAAGGGTGTTAGGGGACATGGAAGTTGAAGAGAGAGAGAAAGGGTGTTAGGGGACATGGAAGTTGAAGAGAGAGAAAGGGTGTTAGAGGACATGATCTTCTGTTAGGGGAAATGGAAGTTGAAGAGAGAGAAAGGGTGTTAGCGGACATGGAAGTTGAAGAGAGAGATAAAGGGTGTTAGGACACATGGTCCTCACGTCGGTCGCATCCAGAAATGTGCACACTGTTAGTTGAGAAAAATAGTGGAGAGGTTACGTGAATGAATGAATGGATGTATACATTTTGATTCTCTTCTGGACATGCAAGGATAGATAGTTAGTGGATGAGTTAGTCAGAAGTAAAGAAAAATAAAGGATGGGAAGAAAAAAGGAACCTCTGGGTAGCCGTTAGTTTCTGATGTATCTTGCTGGCCATGTACTGCACGAAATGCGGTGCTTTCTCTTTCCCGATCAGGCGCACGTATGCGCCGCGGTTGCTGCCGACCTGAGAAACATATTCATTCATCCATTGAAAACTTATTAAAATTTTTAATATTGTTATTGTAACATTTTTATTGATATTGTTTATCTTAACATAAATTTTCTTTCATTCTATTGCCCGTATTCCACCACAGCCAATACGAAACTTCGAAAAAATTTTTGAAATTAGTTTTTAAATTGGAAAAAAAACCGCTGCCTGAACAATAGTTAATACTTAAACGAAAAAAAAAGAATAAAAAACGTTAAAACACAGTTCATGTAAAGCGGAAAATCGGAGTGGTCGGTGACTAGAAGAGACGAACCTCGTAATAGTTGGAGGCTGAGAAGATGGTGAGGACTTGCTTGTTGTGTGTGTACTCGTATCCTTCGAACTTGCACTCATGAGAACGAATAATCATCTTCAGATGGTGTCTTAAAGCGAATACTGGTACTGTTACTAGTACTGGTATTAGTACTGATACTGATATAATTACTTTGAAAGAGAGATATGTGTATATATTTTGTTGGAATGAGACAAAGACTCAGAATACGAATATGATGAAAGAGTGATTAGCAGAAGCTTTCAACATATTTGCTGGAGATCGCACATTTCTTCATTGCCCCCTTTGAAAAGAGGTGGAGACGCGGATTTGAAAATATTTCATCCCGAAGTTTACTTCTCAGTGGTTTTAGAGTTCGATTTCCATCCAATTTCAATCATTTTTTAATTCGGTAAAACCCGTCCCAGGTTGACTTTAACAATAATAACCCACTTATCGAGAAAAGAAGATGTGACATCCTCTCCAAAATAAGAGCCGCCTCCTCGGAAAACGTTCGGCCAGCATCCTTTGTTCGGTTTAGGGTCGGACCAGAGGACATCTAGAACCTGCTTCCACTCTTCCGTGTTTACTGCCCTTTTATCCCGAACGGTTGGCCGTAGAACCGAAGCGTACTGTCAATGCGTATCGTAAAGTACGACAAATGTACTGTCGATGAGGTCGTACACTATGACAAACGTAATGTCATTGAGTATCTTACATTATGACAAACGTACTGTCATTGAGTATCGTTCATTATGACAAACGTACAATCGAGGCCTCTACAACGCCTGAACAGCCTACCAAGTTATAAGACTTCATCACATGAATCTGTCCTACTGGAGTAATTTAAGAGCATTTGAAACTTTGAAAGGATATATACAACGCTTTGAAAAAAAGGCTATATGAGAATGTTCTTAGGAATCTAATATTGTCAATTCTATGCATATTGACGTTTCTACCTCAAAAAGGTTTTATCTGTTGTGAAATGTTCTATATTTTCGTATTTGCTCATTTCTATTGTTCTTCACTTTATATGAAAAAGTTGAATTTCATAAACATATATCTAAAGCTTTTTTATATGTATATAAAAACCATAATGTGAGTCAATCACAGTTTTTCTTAGTAACCCTATCTACCGCCACGTCTCTCGATTTCTAATGAACTCGGACCTTGTATCTAGAAATAGAGGCCAGTTTCTCAAGGTCAGTCTGATCTGAGATTCCACCGTGGAGAACGACTATCTCATCGTCGATGACGGATGCGAATGGCAGCCATGTGAAGACTTCCTCCATCATTCTAATGATGAGATTCGAATGCTCCTGAATTGGAAAAGATATGATAATTTTTTTGATCATTCATTCATCCTTTCATTAATTTCATCTTCATTTTAATTTTAAAATTACTCTTGACAAATCTTTCAACTGAGGAGTTATGACTTTACGACTTTTTTTCCAGAAATTACGACTTTTATAGTACTAGTTTTTTTAGTTACCCAAAAAGGTGTATTGTTTCAGACAGTGTTGTTTAGAGATACCAACTGGTAAATGTCAAAAAGATGTGTTTCATAATTTTTCCTCTCTCAGAAACCATCAACTTCATTTGGTAGTTTAGATCTTGATAAATTGTTTTAGTGGTAGCTCTTATACTGGTTAGCATGTGTATGTGTATGTGTAAGCATGTGTATTTTTTGTCAGGGTTTCTTGAGACGCTTCTGAACACCGTCAGCAAAACTTTAAAACATGGTGGTAATCCAACATGCGATGGTCGAAACAAAGCCTTTTAAAAACAAACAAGTCTGAAAAATACTAGGCAGTTTACAAGGCATGGATTCTTAACGATTATAAGAGTAAAAAGCTGATCAAAATTGTTAAAGTCAGCATCGTTCCCCCCTATTGTTCCCCAATACTTTTTTTTTTAAAAATAACCATTTAAACTTAAAACTGAAGTTTCCTGTGTAAGGCTTCTAATTTCCGTTCTGTCAAATACGTAAAGCATAAAATGGATGAGTAAAAAGGTAGCGCGCAAAAATTGTTGATGAGCAGGAATCGAACGCAGCCTCACTCTCCCTTTCTTTTTCTCTTAATCTCTCTCTTTTATTTGAATTTCCACTCTACTCAAACATCGTGATCCCCTCTTCAAAATTCTTTCAAATTTCATCGTTTTCCCTATTACTTTCAGCAGCTCAAAAAGGATCGTTTTCTTAATTTTCTGAACTGAATATTATAAAGCATTTGAATTCAAAGTGAATTAAATAAAGTTGTTGACATTGATTCGGCTAAAAGGTACCTTGTACTTGGTGACGATTTCCTTGACGAATCCATAGCGAAGATTCATGATATGGTCCTCGTGGTTGCCTCGGTTAAGAGTAATCCCTTTGGGATCAACTATCAGAAAGGAGAGAAGGGTGCACATTACCTTAAGAAATCGTTATCTTCACTTGATTTTTTAAAGAGGAATACTTTGAAAATTTATTGGACAGTCTTTTCATATTAACACTTTACTATCACAAAAGGATAACTGGTTAGTTCATGACTAACATGGCTGTTGTCACGGTCGGACGTTAATTAATTGTTAATTATAAATGTTAGTATTGATGATCTACGATGTTATGTCTCTGGTGTTATGTTTCTTATGTCACGTATTATGTTATATATCTCTCTCTATTGTTGCGTAGGAAGTTTCGACCTCTCGCGCGCTTCGGCCTGGCCAGCCACATTCTCATTTTTTTGATGATTAGGTTTGTTTTTGTTTTCTCGTAAAAGCCCGATTGTGAGGGTTAGAGTGGAGTGTTGTGTTGCTCTGGGAGCAAGTCGTTGTGAGAAGACCGTAGCGGCGTGAGTCTCTAGGGGCTGCGTCCGTTACAGCTCCAGTTGTTCTACGGGTTCTACGAGCTCGTAGGGTGACTCGAGTGTCTGAAAGAAGCTGTTTGCTCGCTAACGGGCCTGGTGTAATCGATTGAAGAATTGTTGTGCTTCTCTGCGTTGAAGTTGTTATTTGGTGCTCCTTGCTGAAATAAATATCAGCATCTAAAAACTCTGTTTGTGTTCGGCATTCCAAGTCACAGCGTGAAACTAATTCGCGAACTACATTACATGGGGGCCGAACCGGTGCTTACTCAGTAAATTGTGCAATCTAACAAATTGGTGCAGTTTCTGAAAAGCAAATGAGCACCGAGGAAGAAATGAAAGAGATGGAGCTGGACGAAAGAGGACAGGAGCACCATCAGGTCAGACTTATACAGGAGATGGAAGAAATTTTGAAAACGCAAGAGCTTGAAATCAACAATTGTCGATTTTCAAAAAAACAAATGTTAGAAGGATCGAGAGAAATTGTCCAAAAAGCTCGAATGATTGTTTCTGAAAAAAATAAAATTGCTGAAAGAATGGAAAAAGAGATGATCGCAACACTGCAGGACTTGCGAAAAAAAGTGAAGGAGGGAGATCAAACCGATCTCGTCGGCCTCATCATGGGAGAAATGAAAGGGGCCATGGAACGGCTCAGAGAAGACCTGCAGAGTGCGCAAGACGTCAGACTGAAAGGTTTCAGTACCAAAAGTTTCAAAAAAGTAAGCGAAGAACAAGAAAGTCAAATTTTATGGGAACGCGAACATGGAGAGGAAGTGTTTACCGAAAGATTGCAGAGCTCATCGAGAAACGAGAGAAGAGCGAAAGGACCGCAAGCCCGAGAGCTGATGCCAGAAAAAAGGAAGGAGGAGAAGGAAAGCAGAAGTCAGTCGCATACAATTGGACAGAGAGTGCGGAATGGGTCAGATGGGAGTGAAAGTGAAGCAGAGCAGCGGGTTTATGAACGAGTTGAAATGAGAGGAGGTAATTTTGAAAGGAAAGAAAGCGAGAGACAGAGAGAAACAAGGCTGGACGATAGAAATGATGGGGAACTGAAGACCATTTTTACCTCACTTGCTATGCCCGTGGTCCCGGAGTTCTCAGGTAAAGGAGGAGTTAAAGCGTTCAGACAGTTCATAGACAAATTGGAAAGAAAGTATGCTGAGTGTGTGAGTGAAGAGAAACTGATTGGACTGATGACTTCTCATCTAGTTGGTGAAGCGGAGAAAGTTTATGAAACCTTGCCGAATTCGATTAAATTTGGTGACTACATCGGTATTGTGAGAAAGATGGAAGAGAGATACAAAGGCGACGAAACAGTACTGAAATATGATGCACAAAGGCAACTTGATAGAATTAGAAAGCAAGATTCGGAGTCGGTCATAAACTTTTGCACACATTTGAAATCACTGGCGCGAAGAGCATATAGTGACGCACCTTGTTCTGAGATTCTAGCGGGAAAGTTAGTGAACGCGCTGTCAAGATTCGAGCATCAACGAGCGCTTTTCGAAGTCCTAGACAAGGCGAGAAAAGGAGAAGAGTACGAGAATGTGAGAGAAGAAGCAATAAGGCTCGAAACGTTGGAAAAGAGAAGGGAGCGTCCAAGATATGATTCGGGTAGGCCAAGAGAGAGATGGGGTGAGCAGAGTAGAATGAATTACGGAAGGAGAGAGGAAACACCGGTGAACAATTGGAACTCTAGAAGAAGTTTTGAGCAGAGAGGCACAGCGGGTAATGTCACTAACCCGCTAAACCCAAATGCGAGAAGTTTTGAGCAGAGAGGGGTAGCGGGTAATGTCACAAATCCGCTAAACCCAAACGCGACTTCCTTTGTGTCGAGAAATTCCAATAATGAGAATCAGAGAAGGCCGGGAGAAATAAGAGAAGAGAGAGACGAAAGAAACGGAGGGAAGTGCTATAAATGCCAGAGAGAAGGACACCCCAGTTACTATTGTCCAAATCAGAGAATGGGAGCGAGAATGATAAACTCAGCAGCGCTGAAAGAGATAAATGGACAAAAAGAGTTGAGGATCCCATTTGATCAATTGAAAGTCGTGAGACCAGGTTTATCCAGCGAGAGAGTAGAAACAGAGAAAAGAAGAGGGCGAAAAAGAATGGTGGTAATTGCAGACAACCGAGCATCGTTGTGTTGACGTCCACCACGGCATGTACTTTCTTGAAAAAGTACCAAGGAATCAGAGTCATCCCGACTGATGAACCTGGAACGATGGAAGAAGGACTGAGAAAATTGAAGAGCGAGAACAAAGAAGATCTCGCAGGAGTGATAGCGATGACGCCATGGGCAGAGGGGAGCGAATGGCAGCCGGAGGTATGGATGCTCCAGACAGCTTGCCAGCGAGTTAAAGAGAAGATCGGCGAAGCCCCGCTAGTGATCTGCCCATCGATGCCATACTTGGAGCTGAAGAAGGAGGAATATGAAGGAGTAGCGCACGCGCTCGAAGCTCTAGAAGGAAACATCGGGGGAGGTGAATGTGTGAAGCTGGAGGCGAAGAAAGGTCTGCACCCCATACTCTACATCAACGGACTCAAGCCAAAAAAAGGAGGAGTTCAAAGTCGCAGACCTGTGGCGCTTCATCGTGGCTATGGCGGAGTACACGGGGTGGCAGATCAACTCGAGCCCCATGAGAGAGCGCAAGGAAGACGAGAGCAAGGAAGACACGAGAGGAAAGAAAGAAGAAGCGGGACCGAAGACGAGGAATAGTTTCTTCAACGACGACCGAAGAGCGACTGGAGGCTACCGCGGGCGAGGAACGCAGTCAGGCCACTTCTTCAGCCCGTACAATCGCCGTGGACGTCGATTCTGAGGGGCCGGGGATGTCACGGTCGGACATTAATTAATTTTTAATTATAAATGTTAGTATTGATGATCTACGATGTTATGTCTCTGGTGTTATGTTTCTTATGTCACGTATTATGTTATATATCTCTCTCTATTGTTGCGTAGGAAGTTTCGACCTCTCGCGCGCTTCGGCCTGGCCAGCCACATTCTCATTTTTTTGATGATTAGGTTTGTTTTTGTTTTCTCGTAAAAGCCCGATTGTGAGGGTTAGAGTGGAGTGTTGTGTTGCTCTGGGAGCAAGTCGTTGTGAGAAGACCGTAGCGGCGTGAGTCTCTAGGGGCTGCGTCCGTTACAGCTCCAGTTGTTATACGGGTTCTACGAGCTCGTAGGGTGACTCGAGTGTCTGAAAGGAGCTGTTTGCCCGCTAACGGGTTTGGTGTAATCGATTGAAGAATTGTTGTGCTTCTCTGCGTTGAAGTTGTTATTTGGTGCTCCTTGCTGAAATAAATATCGGCATCTAAAAACTCTGTTTGTGTTCGGCATTCCAAGTCACAGCGTGAAACTAATTCGCGAACTACATTACACTGTCAAACAGAGGAGAATTCGGGGGAAACTTGAACAGAAAATTGGAGTGGGCAACTGTGGCGCTGCTATGAATGATCCTGGTAGATCATTCTGTATTCTACCTCAAATTGTCGGAGAGTCCCGTTTTAAGTTTAATCCGAGCTTTGCAAATGTAGAGTTTAATTGAAATCGAGTAGTAGTCATTGTATCGAAAAAGTATTGTGGACTTTGACAAATGAAAACGGACAGAATGAAATTCGTTCTTTGAGCCTCACATTTTACGGTCTACTATTTCAACGGCAGCTCCTATAAAACTCGACAATAAGATATCATCGCAGGTGGGAAAAATTGGTAAAAACTTGAAGAAAAAAAAAGAATTTATTAGTTTTAAAAAATACGAAAATTTATGTACCTCTTGTTCTGGTTATTCAGCAAAGCGTTAGCATTTGTATTTCATTAGGTGATTCAAGGACCGAGATACTAGTGATACATAATATGAAATTTTAATGAAAAAACATAATATGAAAAATGAAAAAAATATAATATGAAAAACTCGTCGTCCTTATTAGAAAGTCGTAACTTTGTTTGGCCTTTGTTAGTAATTTAGTTGTTGAGGTATATAATAGCAGAAACACATTGTTTAATGCATAACGATAATGCAAGACTGACTTCCGTGGACTGGCCTCCTCGATCTACAAAGTCCCCGTTGAAAATATATGGGTTTGAAGCTGAAGGGAATCCATTCTGAAATCTACATTTCTGGCACTCTCCGACGCTAAATTTCATCTTATCAAATTCGTCGCCTCCGTTTTCTGGCGTCTATAAAATTACTCTTGGTTTGATGTAGTTTCCCCTGCTGGCCCGTTTCATCTCTACTGAAACATTCTCGACTGACTATGTTCTCTTCGTTATCTATTCAACTTTCTCAGCATATTGCAACGATAACCCCATGTTAGCTAAGGATTTTAAACGATAATCGTTTGGAAGATGAACAAATTCAAACAATTCAAATCCAATTGACTAGTATATCACGCGGACAAGAGCTAGTGCATAGTGTGAAATTGAACCCAGCCGTCTCTCTCTTATCGGGTTCGAGCGATTTACAAGGGTACTATCGTATGCACACTACTTATTCTCGCGACAGTGACATGTGTAAGGTTCAGCTGCCTTCTTCTATATAGTGTAAAACATGCTTGGTTTTTGATAAAGTTTCCAAATGAGATTTATCAACAATTTTTTTTGCATAAGGCGTTTCGAAACTGCAGTTTAATTGGCTCTGTAAGTGGCTCTCAAGTTACATCCAGTACTGCATATCGATATCTTCATTCCGAAACTATGAGGATATTAGCCTTGCCCAAAATTGACCTTGTATATGATTATACAGAGATCGTCGAACTTTCCGTGTAAGTCGCCACAGATTGTGATTTGATTGGAGTAGGAGGTGCTCAACTTGACAACCGTCGAAAGCTTCTTGAGAATCTTGCGAGATTCGTGAAGGATCGTTAAAACATAACGAGGATGGAGAATCTGAATTCGATTTCCGGGTAAACAGTACTCTCTAGTTCGTAATCAATAGCTCAAATTTTCGTCAAACTAGTATTCTAAATGGTTACTGGTACGGTAACTATGGCGAAGTCGAACACTTCCTTGTTTTTTATAATTCTTTTTATTTTGCTTCTAATTCTTTTTCTGGTTCCTACTTTGAAGTAAAGTGAAGAACAAAAATTTTGGATGAATCTTTATTTAAGCTATCAAACCAAAATTATCTCGAATCAAAAGTTTTCGAACATAAAATTGTCTTCGAAATGAAATTATTCACCTACACAATTCAATATATTTTATAAGTAGCTTCCCGTCTCGTTCTTGACAAGTGTGAGTGAACGTCTGAGAATTAGGCCTATCGGAGCATTCAGAGATACCACTATTTAATCAATATCTGAGGAACGTAGGGTATGATAGAAATTCCACTAAATCGTTGATAGAACTTTGTATAATTAATGGGCTGTTCTAAAAATATCAATGTCATAAGGCAACCAGTTCTAAAAATATCAATGTCATAAGGCAACCAGTTCTAAAAATATCAATGTCATAAGGCAACCAGTTCTAAAAATATCAATGTCATAAGGCAACCAGTTCTAAAAATATCAATGTCATAAGGCAACCAGTGCCCCTCAACTAGTTAGTTCATGCAAAAAATCCTCTAGCTCACTCTGTAAATTTGTAAATTTCCACTTTTCTGGAACGTTCTAATCTTCTGCATCGGTGCAGAGGAAAAAGGAAACGTGAATAGGATAGGAAAGAGGAAAGTAAACGGGGAAAATAATGAGTTGAGTGCTTCGGTTTGTTGAGTCCTTTAACAGGATTACATTCCACAGCTCCCTTCTTCTTCTTCTTCGTTTCTTCATCTATCTCGAATAATTCATTCGAAATATCCAATTGTAAGACAAAAGGGTTTTACTAAAATGGTTTTATAAAAGGCTGCTCTGTTTTGACGAACTGAAAAGGTATTCAGCGGGAAACTTTTACTGGAAAGTTCAACCGATTCACCTGCACCGTATACCAAAAAGGACAATATTGAAATTTTCCGGTTCAACAAAAAAAGAAGATGTGATTTTTTTTCAGTGCTTCTTGTTTCTCCGGAACTTTTTTTCGGTTTTCTTGTTGGGTTCGATTTCGCATGTGATTAATTTTTTAAAAGTTCAAACATGTCCCCAACTTTCAATGTAAACGTTTGGTTTTGGAAAGAAAGCTTATTCGGATATACTCCGTTCTCAAATGCTTAGCTTGGTTCGTAAAGGGCCTAGGTTCATTCGACCGAACCTAAAGAGGCTAACTTAGCTTACTGACCTTGTTGACCTTGAAGGACTCCATCATCTCGGCGACCTTCTTCCGATTCAAAGGCAGACTCAGGTGGTATCCTTTGTAGCCCTTCTCTACTGGGAATTTCTCCGGTTGTGTCTCTTCCAGCAAGTTTTGATTGGTTTCCATTTCGCTCCCTAAACGTGGAAACTGCATATGACACCATAGAATGCACTTCATAGCCTGGGAAACAAACAAAAAATTGAAACGGGTTTCAATAAAATGTATTCATAGATAAGAACAAAAAGCTTTTAAGCCAAAACCAGAATCAATATTTGAAAATTCACCGGAAGTCAATGAATTGTTTTTTGTACCGAAACAAATTTTTCGCACCGAAACTAGCACATTCAAATAGTGACCGAGACTCATAAGAAGTTTTAGTTCTCGAACCAATAGGCAATGAAGCCTGCGCTCAGTTCCGTCGGTGGCAAATTTTTATAATCGGCTAAGTAAACATATGTATGCAACTCCGAGACTCACAGTGAGCATGCACATGCAATTCGAGAAGATTGTAATTAATGAATGAATTAATGAATGAATAAAATGTAATAGTTAATGACACTTTTCAAACCTTCTGAAGATACGGCGTAGTGGGAGAGAGCTGCAAAATGAACTTTTTAAACGCCTGAATCACAAGGTTCAAAACGCACGAATAATTTCGCCTACTGTTGATCAAACTATGATCCTTCTGATTAACCAACAGGAGCGTATTTTCCCTGATATTATCCCAGATGCGTAAATATTGGAAAAAATAGGACCTTCTGTGATGGGAGACAACGGCTTGATATGGTTTCCTTGTTGCAACATTGTCCCGATGACATCGCTGAAGAAGTCGTACAACTGGAATCATTCAGATATCATTCCTATTTCTTTAAGAAGTAAAAAGTCATTGCTCGAATTTCTGTCAGCTTAATTAATTTTTCAACAGCAAAAAATGCAACGGCTTTTATCAGGAAACGGAAACCTTGAAAACGTGTTTTTAAAAACAACTTGACAATATCAAAATCTTCAGAAATTTTACTAAGAACGTCTAGAAAATATTGATTTTGGAAGCTTGAAATCCACATTTGAATTGAACAGAATTCTTTTAGATTTTGTAACATGTTGTCTGTAAACCAAGAGTAAGTTTATGCGTCAAGTTTTAAATTTTTAAAATTTAAAATGGATTAGGTAAGGCAGCTCTTTTTTATTTAGAAAAACGGTTTTATCGTACAACAGTATATTCTATGTTACACAGTTCAAAGGCAGTGACGCTTGTATAAGATGACAGTAGTAAGGATCGTATAACAGTACGCTAGGAAAGTTATCTATCGGGCAAAAAGTTTCATATCATGAAAAAATTTCTTTCTTCAGAATCTAGAAATGGCGTCGATTGTATATATAGCACAGTCTTTCAGTTTCACACCCACTCCTTCACTAAGCGTTCCGATTCATGAACTACGGACGCACTCCTTATCCCTCGGATCAATTATTAATCTGAGGCTGAATTTTGAGAGTTTCGCAAATTTCTGAAACAACTTACGCCCACTAAAAAAAGTTTTAACTTTTCGATTCCTCTTGAAATAGCTTCTTATTTTCTTTTTCAAGAGACCCGGAGACGACGCGAAACAGCTTTTATTGCAATATATCCCGAGCCCGTAGGTCAATTTCATATTCCAGAAGTGATTTCAGGAAAAAAATTCAAGGTACTGAATAGATTGATCTGTATCTTGCCTTTTAGGATGCTTTGTTCAGTAGAGAACGATTTAGAACTTTTCACTTTATGGAAGCATTTCTTTTTCTTATTATTTCTGCTGTGCTCACCATTGTGTTCAGGTGATACTCTCGCTGACGATGCTTTCATAAAGCGAAACGTTTTGAAATCTTACTCTACTGAACAACGCATCTTTTAGGCAAGACACAGATCAAATTGTACCGTCTACTGGATTTTCCATGCAATGCGTTTAACACAGCACACACTCTTCAAGGTACTGAATGATAATTTCAGAACCAGCAAGTCAAATATGGGCTTCATTTTCTACAAAAAGTATTTTTGATCTCTCTCTAACCTCCGCATTTTTATTCAACAAACCGAATTTCACTCAGATGTACTATAGGTTAGTGTATGGAAGAATATTAAGGTAGTTCAACTGATCTGTTTCACATTCTCAAATGCTTCCTTGCCAATATGGTTTTGTTGTGTGAATTCATTGATATCAAGAAGAGTTTTGTTTCGAAAAACCTTCTCTACTATGTTTTGAATAATGATAAATCTCCCAATGATCAACGCTGAAAGAAAAACGAGAAAAAATTCCTTTTATGAAATAGAACGATGAAATGACCTTGAGTTGGTCTTGCTCCCCTGCGTATTCGAGGGCGGTGAAAATGCTCCAGGAAGCCCTCCTCCTTGCCTCTAACCGTGCCAGACATCGTCGATACCATTTCTGGATTAGAATCGCACTTTTGATCGCTAAATAGGCAAACTTCGCTTTCATCATTCCTGTCCAATCAGCCAAAAAAATGAGCAATTTCCCGTGTAAATTTATTATTTTCTAGTTTCCTCGATTCATCTCCTGGAATGGGGAATCCTTTTTGTATTTTCAACCTATTTTCTTGTTTCACTCCTATCCTTTTGATCTTCCTATTCTTTTCAAAAACAAATCTCGTTGTTGTCGGCAAGAAGTATTTTCACTGTACGAGTTTTATCATATTGAAAAAATTGGAGAGAAAAAAACTTATGTTCAATATGACCTAGCTCTATGTAAATTTTCTCTCCTGTCAGCTAATGTCCACCTATTACTCTATTACTACTTCTCTCCTGTCAGCTAATGTCCACCTATTACTCTATTACTACTTCTCTCCTGTCAGCTAATGTCCACCTATTACTCTATTACTACTTAATGTATATTTTTTCAGAATACTTTAAAGGGTTGGCATATGAATATTTCAAAATGTGTAAGCATGTAATTTCTCCTATAAATCACTCTCCTCTCGGACAATTTCCTCTCCACATCACCGACAAATCATAAAGAAGGAATATTTTATAAATCTTCCACATAAATGAAATTTCAACTTCAAAGAAAAAAAATTCACACAAAATTTGGCGTAAGTTTTAACTGAAAAGAAGTGTTAATGATAAAGTTTGTTTAAACGATTTAGAACTTCATCAAAAAGCAAAAACTTTGATGGGAACAGTCTAGTACTACGTTTACAACTAGTGTTTGGGAAAAAAACCAATGAAAGTATTCACAAGCCGAAAGGTTTAAAGATAAGCCTTCTCTTGTTATTTGTCGGATATAACCATAAGAGATTAAAGAAAGAGTGCAGAATGAAAACTGAGGATTAAAGACACGAGAAGAGAAGAGCGACTCTGCAAGAGGGGATACAACGAGAACAGGAATATTGAGTTACATGTAAAGAAATGAAAAACCAGTGTGAGTAATCTCAATTAGTAAGAAGAGGGGGCGGCTCTCTCGAGATGCGAAGAAAGATGTAGAAATGATCTAGATCTGCTTTCCCTAATGAAGCAGATTACAAGTCAAATTACGTATTCCTCCTACAAAAATGACGTCTATGGACACTTCTTCAGCCTGAGTCTACGTAATAAACGCGAAAAAACGTTATGATGCAAATTGCGGAGAAATAGCGCATGAATTGTCCTCTTAGAGATGATAGCGGGAATTCCCGAAGGTGAGGAAGTCAAAACTGTTACGTAAACGGAACTTAGAAAACTGCTCTAACCTCATCCCCGTTTTATCTTTTTCCTCACATCTTCAGTGATATATGAAAGTTGAGATATAACCAAACAGACCTCAACCTAGAGAGCAAAGGACTCGACACGACTGCTATAAAGTTAATACATATTATATGTATATGTATTTATTATGTGAGTGATGTGCCGAAGCTTCATCAGTTCGATTAAAATAACCCAGTCAAGAATTTTCTAATTTATAAGTGGGATTTACAAGATAGCAATTTTTATTGTCTCGCCAATAAATGTTTTCAATCCTCTCTTTCATTACTTCTACGAGAATTTTATATGAGTAGGACGAAATGATAATAAATTACCGTCTGCCAACCTATAGATGAAGTCAATAAACATCTACATTATCCTGTGAAATAAACACTCAATACCAGTTACTCCTACAAAAAAATATTTAAAAATCAGCAAAAAAACCTTAAATTCGATACTATACTGTATACATATGATTAATTGTTTGATAAACTTTTAGTTTAAGAAGTTCGAAAGATTGCTACAAAGGCCTTGTTACAATCAGTCAGATATCGAAATACTCATGAAAAACTGCGTTAAAATGTCAACTTTGGTTGCAGATTAAACAACAAGATCATATTTTTCTGACTGTTTTTTTTCTGAAAATGATTGATGACTAAGTGAATTAGATTCTTAGACTATCTACTTGAACAAAGCATTTATCGAATTGAGTTTATCACACTTATCTTATCAAAAGATAAAAAAGTTAATAAAACAAAAAGGTAGACAAGAACCAGAGTAAGATTTAAGCACATTTAGTCAATAGAATTTTAGGACGTAAATTATGCTTTTTTTTTCTGTACTGAACCTGTGAAACATGAACATGGAGAAAGTGAGAAGACACGATACGCTTCATAAGAGACAAAAATGCTTACCTACAACAAAACATTGAACTTATATTTTAAAAAAAACCATGGATTAAAAAAATCTTCCATAAAGCATACAAGCCTTTGATTTCAATTTTTTAACATTTATAAACTTTTTTTAATTTTGAGCATTAGTTGACTCTGAGCAGTCATCATATGAACAATAAAAATAACATATGACCTTATGAAAAATGAAACAATTGAATGAATGGAAAAGCGACACTCAAAAAAAAATTGAATTGATTTAAACAAAAACATATAGCTCTGAATATTCCATGCAATGGTTGGCATTCATAGAAGATACTGCTTTCGTTATCGTTACTTCAGCTATTCCACTGTGATGTAAAAAATTAAAACCACCCAAAAAAATGAAAGGCGTTTGTATTTTGAAACGATAATGAAGAAAGAACACACGAGAAAATATCAGCCAAAAATTAAAATAATCGTTTCTTCTGTTAGTTTGCATTGGCTTGGCAAGCAATCAATCAAGCTGGTTAGTACTCCATACAATATTTAGCATCATCCGATAACTTAAGGGGGATAGCATTCGTGACGTATCATATGGCAAGCTTCTAATGATTCTTTCTCAGATTAGAAGCAAATGATTATTATTATTGATTGTTTCCTGTTCGGTTATTCTTCAAAGATGTTACTCTAAAACTGACTCAGCTGCGGAGCTTGTGGAGGAGAGGACTCCACCACAGGCAATTTCTGCTTCTTCTGTGAATTTGAAGGCGTCTGTCGCATGGAACTCCTTGCTACATTCACCTTTACTGAAAGAGTTCTACCTTGGCATCATGCCAAGAAAGTCTCACTTTTAACAAATTGCTTTCATTAACTCGTTCTTTCTATCTCTTTTACATTTGCTGCTGTTTCTTTTCAATTTATTCTGCATAAAACGTCTTCTTTTTCTCACTCTTAACCTAATTCATGTTTCACACGCAACGCAATCCTCTACTAGAGCTGTAAGACAAAGCGTTTGGCGGTATCATTAGGGCCACTGAAACAACAAGCTGTGTTATAGATAAAGTTAGTGCAGCACACGCAAACATAGCCTGGAAAATCCAAAAAAAATATCAACTCGGAAGAGAAAGAATAGAAACTTTGATAAAAAGTACAAATAGCAAGGAAAAACTGGCTTGTTTCTGTAGAAGCACCGGGTTGTTTTGTAGAAGACTGGCCACATCCCATTCCTTCCTCAAGAGTATCAACTCCAGTCAGGAGAGAGGGAAAAGAGGATTCACTCGCTGAATCTGAATCATTTTCATGTCTTGGGTAAGGGGAATGAAATAGATGAGTGAGAGAGAGTCTGGGAGAGAGTTACATTCAAAAATAGAGAAAGTAAGGCAGAGATGTTGGAATAGAGCAAAAGAGAATAAAAAAGAGACCAGGCACAGGCCACGCCCATTACTTTTTGCCTCCCGACAGCTACACTGATGAGCACACATGTACATATCTCTTACTCTCACCTTCTTCACTTTTACATCTTAACATTTTGCTCATCTTCTCATTTTCTCTTTTTCTCTCACTCTTTCTTCCTCCTACAACTTTCTCTCCCTCTTTCTTCCCCCTCTCTTTTCCCCCTCGCTCTTTCTTTTCTTTCTCACTCTCTCTGTCTCTCTTTCTCTCCTCACTCTCTGAGTGGCTCTTCAAGCTTCCATGCGGGCTCTCCCTGAACTGCATCAGTTTAAAATAGCCTGAGGCAGCTAGCAAGTGAGAGACTTTTATCGTTGATGCATCTTCACCTTCATCAAGATATCTTCCCATACATACATATGTATGTATGTAAGGTAGAAACTCATATGATATCTCCCGTGTCACCTGTCCTTCTCTATCAGTGTCCTCTTTTCTCTGCAGGAGAGTGCTCCTCCCCCCTCTCTCAGTGTCCTCTTTTCTCTGCAGGAGAGTGCTCCTCCCCCCTCTCTCAGTGTCCTCTTTTCTCTGCAGGAGAGTGCTCCTCCCCCCTCTCTCAGTGTCCTCTTTTCTCTGCAGGAGAGTGCTCCTCCCCCCTCTCTCAGTGTCCTCTTTTCTCTGCAGGAGAGTGCTCCTCCCATATTAACGTCTAACCACAAAACAACAACTCATGATTGCTCTCGAAATTCAGTTCTTTCCTTC
The DNA here is from genome assembly GCA_964056735.1 of Allodiplogaster pararmata. Lineage (NCBI taxonomy): Eukaryota > Metazoa > Nematoda > Chromadorea > Rhabditida > Diplogasteridae > Allodiplogaster > Allodiplogaster pararmata. Next base: position 4,104,155 of record OZ057403.1, read on the forward strand.
ATACACGGGTTTAGCAACGACGGAAGTTTGGATTCGGAATAGAAGAAAGAAAGAAAGACTGAGTTTCAGAGAGAGAAAGAGAGAAATAGAACACAGAGAGTGAAATCGAGCATAAAAATATAAAATAATCAGAGGGAAAGAGATGTTAAGCAATGGAATAACAAAATATTATGCAAATTATTCGTGACAGAATGAAAGTTGGTGACGACTCAGCTTTAGCTCCTATAAAGATAATACATAAAAGAGAAACATCATTTTAATGTAAACATATACTTGTCCTATTCTAATTTTATTTGTTTGTTTCTTGAGAGAACATTTTGAAGAAAAAAGGAGAGAACAGTTAAAGAATAGTGAAGACACGATTAACCTTCCCTGTAATAAAACTTCATCATAAGGGCTGACTTCAAAAATTAGGGTCACCATCAATCCAATGCAGACTTTGATACGCTTAAAACACGGCGGAAGCCACACATCGCTCGTTTACTTGACGGTGATCGTCTAAAAACTATGCAAGAAAGAAGCCGCCGACATAATCGTAGAAGAAGTACATTTCTCCCTACTTTTATTTACCTTCTCGTTCTTTCAAGTGTTTTTTGTTTCGTCGAAGAAAAGTGTTGTTTATACGGAAAAGAAGAAAGTCATCGGTAATTTTCGGTGAAAAAACTTTTTTGAAAACCATGAAGTCAAACCCAGCTACCCTTCTCAAGTGACCAATAGATTGTATGAAAATATATGAATATTCCAATTTTTAAATCATAAAAACTGTCATGCAACATTTGAGCTCGAACATCGCTGAGCTCTTGCCGATATAACCTTCATCCATAAATGTATTCATCAAAAATTTGACATATATACTATGCACTTATATCGGATATCTGCTGTTGATCGCTTTTTTCGTCATTCTCATTTTCTGCGTCTTGTTCAACCCAATAATATCAGCAAGTCTTCCTTATCTACATGTGTTTCCCGTCAATTATCAGTTTGGAATTCTCTTGAATTTGTATCTGTGAATAATCCTAATAGCAAGATATTCAAAAAGTCCCTTTTCAGTTTGCCAGTTGATATCATTGTACATCACTCCCATGTTTCCGATAATTAAAACTTTTTTTAAATTAATTTTTTGAAGCTTATTCCCTCACCCCCCAGTTTTCAAGGGACCCTTCACTCATACATATACCTCACCCCCAGTTTTCAAGGGACCCTTCACTCATACATATACCGCCACTAGAAAGAAAGTTCATGCATATACGTAACGATTATTGTCCCCAAATATCACACGTGCACGGAACAAAGAAGAAAAGAATGAAGGAATGAAAGTAACCCGAGTAATATATTCTCAAATTGTTGACTATTAATAAAGTCAAAGTATTGTAGGCATAATTTAAAGCATTTAGTTTTCCGATATACTGCACAAAATTATTCCTCGGAATATTTTTCAAGTATCATTATTCATTCTAGAGTTCCCGAAGAGCCTTTTTTAAGGAGAGCGCTTCACAATCAAAATTTCTCTTTTCCAAGACCTTCCTTCCAGATTGGCTCAGTAAAATGATTTACACGATACAATTCTTCCCTTCCATTTCCTCAAGGAACGGCTGCTACGAAAAGGCTCTCCTTTTTAACTCTCCCCTCTTCAATGAAGCCACTCTGACCCCTTCGTCGTACCATTAGTCCTTCTCCCTCTCCTCTCCATTTTCAGGTTTCGAACGACTATCAATGATCTTCTCATCGTTTTTCTACTCCTACTTACCATCAGAAACTTCTTAGCCTATTTTTCCATGTTTAATTCCCTTCACCTTCTCATACATACATCCCATCATGCAACATCAATTTCTCACGTGATATTATACATATGTTTCGCGTAATAAAAAGATCAAAGTTTAATTTGAACGCGTGTTTCTCTCCTATGAATTAATCGAGGTGGTAACTGTATATAGAGCAACCTAAGTCAGCCGGGTTTGATGATTGGATAAGTGCCAAAAAAAGGAAGAGAAGCCACCAAGGCATGCTTTTGGAAGTATTTGGTTCACAAATTGAATGGGTTCGTCTTCGGCATATTTTCATACTTACGTATTGGCGTGCCTAGGAATACTTTTGAAGTAATATCAATCCTACTTTGTCTTTATGTTTTTTTAACATACTTCCCAAAATATATACTTATTTTGTGTGTTTGGTGTTTCGGAACTGCTTATAAATTATTCAGCTGAGCAGTTTGTAACATCTTTTACTCTTCACTACAGCTTGGATTCTATCATAGCCAACATCTCGAAAAACTACGACAGTTTTTTACTCCGAAACCATTAAACGTGCAACTTAAACTATGTATTAGCAATACAAGATAATGTTCGCATGGGACTAGAGTCCAATCGTTACGTAGAATGTTCTGTCTGAAATTTCTTTATCATTAAGAATTCAATATCTTTATGTCGCATGATACATTTTAATGAAATGGGTCTTGTAGAAAGCATTCGATATAATTAATTTTCAACATTATCCCAGTTAAGCATCATATTCGGTCCCTTCCAATTTTTATTTATTTATTTATTATTTATTTATTGAAAGACAACAACACGAGGAAGACTCTGCTGACAAAACTAAAGATAATTTTTAAAAAACTGAGAAAAAAACAACGAGAACGAGAATGAACAACTATTATAAACTTAAATCGATGTTTAAGACCTCTGGAACATCCAGCAATGACAAATTTATCTGAAAACTTAGAATGGTTTGATTCCTGAGAAGACTGACCGGTAATTTCATAAAAAATCGAGATCTCCGATAAGCGAAAGAGTGAAAAAGTGAGTTTCTGTTTGTGTGCCCTATATGGAAAGCATAAAAGGAGGTGCGACCGTTACACTGTTTTAAAGTGTAAAATTTACAAACTGGAACGTCAGTTTAACCTTTGAGAATTTTGAAAGCCAAAAGAATATCAGCTTCTAATCTTCTTGCATAGAGAGATGTCAGGTTAAATCTTATCAATCTACTTTCATAATTGCACCATTCTGTAAGAGCAACACAACGTAACTGTAGTAATTTTGTGAACACATGTTGAACATTCTCTAATTTTCTGATCAAGGTAATTTTATGGGGAGACCAAACAACGGAAGCAAAGTCTAGCACCGGCAGAACATAGGTTTTAAAGCATATAATATATGGTGCTGCTAAATCGATAGTGATCTGAATAAGGCATAGACAATTTTCAATGCTCGTCTTGTTACCTGTTCAATATGGAGAACAAATGAGAGCTCATTATCAACATAAACTCCTAAATCACGAATTGGCGATTCTGAGATGATTCTGAGATTTTCTACTATTTTGAATAGTGTTAAACGTCAAGTTTTTCTAGTGATTGAATAACTTTTATTATTATTTCGTTACCTACTATGTGGGCTATGTGGGCTAAAGAACCTTTCTAGTCTCTGAAGTTTCAACTCATCCAAATGTTTTCTGAACCCCTCTATATCAACATTTGCTTTGACTTCGGTGATAAATACTTATATCGTACATTATATAACATAATCATAATACAATATAAATTTAAAGATTTCTGATTGAAAAAATAAGAAAATATAATTCGAAAGAAAAGGAGAAAAATCACATTTCATCGACATATTGTGAATCATCAAGCTGTTTCCTAATCAAAACATTATCTACCATCCATTCTTTTTTTCTTCTTTCCCTATACCTCTCAATCTCTCTTTCTATCTCCATCTCACTGATACATTTCATTCTGCTTATCCTTTCATCGTTCGCTCAACCGTACCCAAGAACATCAATTTCTTTTCCATTTTGAGGTTTCTGTCTTTTTCGAAGCAAAACAAACAATTTACTGAACACTCACGAATACACTCAAGAAGCGCAAATTGTTTCATTTTACAACCTCCCATTCGATAATTTACTCATTCGCGACCTTGAAAAAAGGGATCAACTAAAGCATAGTTTGATCGAAGAACTGACCGAAAAACCTTTATTTTCGCCTTAAAAAGTTTGAAAAAAGAAAACCTGTGAGAATTTTGATTCGAGCCTGACCGAGGCCTGAAGAGGACGAGTAAAAGGAAACTCATTATGTGCTTTTTCAATGAAAAAATGAAAAATAGTCGTTGAAACCAATTTTTATTTAACAACTTTGATTTGTAATTTTTTTTTACTTCAAGTACTTTTCTTTGTATGAAGAGTTAATTTTTTCATTTCAATTTTTCGTATTTTTTAATTAAAAAAAACTTTTTTAAAACTTTTTTTGGTATCAATGAATGTTGTACACACGAAGCGCCATAATTCATACGATTCTATACAACTAAAGGGTGTGATTAAAGTCCTCTAACGAGCATGACATTGTACTCTAATTTTCGAGTACCGAGCGGGGATTTAGATTGCGAAAAGATTTCATTTCGTTTCATTTCTTTATTCCAAGCACAATGAATTTCATGAGAAAGAATACAAAAACAACATGAAGAAGCATGGAAGATGGAACATCAAGAAGATAACAATATAAAGTACTGTTCGTATGATCCCAAGGGCATACAATTCTGCTAGAGTCTAAATTCGAAGATGTTGATCTGTTAGCGAATGAATAGCGGAGATTTCTCGAACCCGCGACTTGAGCTTTCCCAGACATACACCTGAATGATCTTGCGATTGAGCGATGACCTGCTATAATAGATTGAAGTTGAGCAGAAGATGTTGATTATTGATTTGTTGCATGGAGCGGAGATATAATAAGAATCACTTATCTTCCTTTCCCTCACTTATCTTCCTTTCCCTCACAGTGAGTGGTGACTGGACAATTCGCTCTGATATTGATTTTCGTTAACTCAACACGAAAATGCCAAGAACCAAAAAGAATTCCTCCCCAAAATCTCCGAAGTCTTCTCCTTCGACCAAATCTCCCTCCGCCAGTGTCTCAATCTCCGAAACAGTTGCCGAAGCTGTCGCCTTCGCTACATTAGATGCTCCAGACGGAATCTCGATTCCACTTTGGAAATCCATTTCTCGGATCATAACCATGCTTTCGTCTACACTCGAAGCCATATCTTCCAAGACATGTCATTGCAATTCAACATCCCTTCCCCCTAGCGCGACACTGAAATCATCTGGGTCGCCTTCCGCCTTCTTGTCAACTACTTCTGATCAAGAGTCTCACAGAAGAGCACGTTCTCTGGTCATCGCGGGTCTTCCAGAAAGTCTCTCTCCAGCAGCAAGCGAGAGGGTCGTCCATGACGAGGCTATCGTCCAGTCTCTTCTGGATGATCTCAATATTCAAGTTAGACCAGAAGCCGTTTTCAGAATGGGTCAAGGTAATCGTAGGTTACTCAAAGTAATGCTTCCTGCTCGTTCTTTCATGTTGGCAGGACTTCGTTCAGCTTCTTCCATCCGTTCAAACCCCCGTTGGAAAGGGGTTTTCATCAGGAAGTCAATGACGCCTGATGAGTTGATGACCTGGAATGCAAAGCGAGCTCAACTGAAAGAACTCCGTCTGTCTAATCCATCGTCGACTTGGGTTCTCTACAAGGATGATCTGTGGCTGAAAGAAGAAATTGGAGGAGCACGAAGAACTCTACCGCCCCCCTTGCGGTTACCAACATCTTCTAATCAGGGAAACTGATCCAGAAAGGACTATGTTATAGATCTTTATTTTCAACTTCCAATAAATCTAGTTCAGTTTTCTCTGTTTCTTATTTCAATGCACGTTCCCTCAAAAACAAAATTGATCTACTTTACCATTATTTGTCATCAACACAACCAGATATTCTATTATGTAGTGAGACTTGGTTAAATAAAAACATAGTAGATGCCTCATTGACAGCTAATCTGCCTTATTGTGTGCTCCGCTGTGATAGAACTTCAAAAAGAGGTGGTGGTGTCTGTGCTTTTATCCGTAATCATTTAATATACTCTGTTGTAACTCTCAAGACTAAAATATCAGCTGATGTCTTAGCTTTCGATCTCTTATGCAACTTATCACTCTCCAGAACACGTTTCATTATATGCTATCGACCGCCAAACACTACTGTGCATCAGAATAATGCCTTTTTCGATGTTCTTACTCAACTGTTAGCGGTACCTCAACAATCTGTACTTTGTGGTGATTTCAACTTAGAAATTGTTGTTGACAAAAAATGTTCTTCAACTGAGCCTCTTATCGACTTGTGTACAGACTTTTCTCTTCATCAATTTGTAACTGAGCCTACACATGGTAAGAAAATAATAGATCATGTTCTTGCTAAAGCTGACTGTATCTCTAATTGTAAAGTTTGTCCTCCGTTCTCTAACTCTGATCACAATTCGATTACTTTTTCTGTATTTTTACTTTCGAACCCACAACCTGTTGTAGAAGTTTTTGATTTCAACCGGGCCAGTTATGCAGATATCAATAAGCTATTATCAAATATGGACTGGACACTTGTTTTCGATGATTTCATTTCTGTAGATGACCTAGTTGATCGACTGAATGTTATTGCGAAGTCTTTAATTGAGAAATTTATCCCTAGAAAACGTAGGAAAGCTGCTTTTGAAACTTATCCTGAGCACATCCGTAACCTCTTCGAGCATAAATTAGCCCTTTTCTCTAAAATTCATGTTCCCACTGTTCTAGAATTATTCAAGCACTTCTCGAAAACTTGACAAGGAAATCAAGAAGTTTGAAATAAATCGACAGAAGGCTTTCTTCTCCGATCCTAGAAAGTTCTATCAATACGTAGGAAATCGTCTAAAATCCCATTCTTCGATTCCATCTTTCACAGATTTAGTTGGTTCTTTTGTTCACACGGATGAAGCTAAAGCTAGTGCTCTATCCGATTTTTTCTGTTCCGCTTTCTCAATCGATGATGGTTTGATTCCGAATGTTGATAGAGTTATTGATCATTCCCTAACTGATATGCTTATTCTTCCCGGAGACGTCAAGTACTATTTAAAAAAGCTGTCTCCTTCTCTTACGCAGACATCTGACTCTATTCCTCAGAAATTTTACAAAGAATGCGCTTCGTCGCTTGCAGAACCACTAAGCTATATTTTCAATTTCTCTCTTAAACTTGGCCATTTTCCTTCTCTTTGGAAAATATCTTACATCACTCCTATTCCAAAAAAATCTCCACCCTTGAATGTAGACAACTTTCGACCTATCGCAATCACGCCCACACCTTCTAAAGTTTTCGAACGCATAGTTCGTGATAGGATAACAAAGTGGATGGACATGCATTCTATATTTTCTGAAGAGCAACATGGTTTCGTTCCTAGAAGATCAGTTCAATCTCAGCTTCTTTCGGTAACTAATAGTTGGACGAGAGCCCTCGACCAAAGTAAATCTGTCGATTGTCTCTATTATGACTTGACTAAGGCTTTTGATGTTGTCTCGCATTGTAAACTTCTCCACAAACTAGAAAGTTTAGGCATTCGTGGAAATCTTTTGAGATGGACTAGAAGTTTTCTAACAGGACGTTGTTTCAGTGTTAAGGTCAACCGAACATTTAGTGACACTAGAGAAATATCATCTGGAGTCCCACAGGGATCGGTTTTAGGGCCGCTATTCTTCTTGATCTATATCAACGATTTGCCTCGAATTTTTTCCAACTTACCCTCAGTTAGTATTCAGCTGTTCGCTGATGACATTAAGTTGTATATTTCTTATGATGAACTAGGTGCTCAAATTGCTAAATCCCAACTCTGTTTAGCAATAAATCAATTCGATAGGTATTGCGATACATGGCAGTTGGCAATAGCTGAAAAGAAATGCATTGTTCTATATTTAGGTAATAAAAACCCATGCTCAACCTATTATGTAAGTCCAAATACTCTTTTCACGAAATCAACCTCTGTTAGAGATTTAGGTATTTTAATAGATGATTCCCTGTCTTTCAAATCACAATATGAGCTTTTGTGTCGGAAGGCATTACAAACAGTTTATGCCTTATTCAGAATTATTTCATGTATCACACCAGATATATATGTAAGATGTTACAAATCATATGTTCTACCGATTTGTGAATTTTCTTCATCGGTTTGGTCTCCTCATTTAAAAAATGATATTAGGAAAATAGAGAAGGTCCAGCATATATTTACTAAACTTCTCTATTTTAGATGTAATTTAAACTGCTCTCCTAATATTAGTTATGAGAATCGTTTGAATACTTTAAATTTGACCTCTCTATATTGTAGGAGAATCATTAATGATCTCACTTACGCTTTCAAAATAATCCGAGGTGAAGTTGATCTTAAAGTTAGTACCTTTTATGTGTTCAAACCGTGTAATGGTAGAACATCCGCCTTTAATTTCCACATACCTTTCACAAATAAGAGGTTAACTTTCAATTGTTTTGGAGTAAGAACGTCTAGGTGGATGATTAATTTACCTGCTCAAGTTATGACTTCTCCTAACTCTAATGTGTTCAAAAAGAGGCTTGTAGCTACGAAACGCTAATAACTTTATGAGGTAATAATTCCTTCCCATTGTCAGCACAATTTGTTCACACGATCAGAATAGTTTCCCACGATCATAATTCCTTCCCAGTGTTAGCACAATTTGTTCACACGATCAGAATAGTTTCCCACGATCATAGTTCTATTTAAAGAAGAAGAATTTCTGTCCTTAATTATTTCTTTCAATTTATTTCTCGTTTAAAGATGTTCAAATGATAAAGGTTTAATTACCCAAGTTTGAGGTGTTGCCACACAAGACAACCCCGACAAAATGGCGACCACGGCGACCACGGCATAGTCAAGCAGGGACAAGCAGCAATCAGTCGAGCAGGGACGAGCAGCAAACAGTCAAGCAGAGACAACTACCAATCAACTGATCATCTTGCTGCAGCGTCTCAACCCTGCCCTCAACTCTTGGACACAAGTTAAAAATTCAAAAGAATTTTCAAATCAAGAATTAGCCTCTTCATTCAAGCTTGAAATAAGGCATTCCTCACTGATCACCTTCACTTCATCATGTCCGGCCGTATTCGGACCTCGATAGCACAGGCAAGCAAGGCCCTCAAACACAGCATCAACCAAGCAAGTAGTTTTCTGGACAAAGCGGAAAATACCACCACAAAAGAGAATTCTGACTCTGAGATCACAGAGCACCTTCAAAAAGTATTTGACGAGCGATCCATTCTCCTAAAGCCCTATCGCCGCTTAGAGAAACATCACAACGCCTTCGAAGAACTGAAGACAGATTCTCCCAACGAAGTGTTAACCTTTGACAACTTCATCGCTAAACACGGAGATTATCGAACTCTCCTCAACTTGGCGACTGAACTACTAAACCGTTTCGACACCCTCGTGACAAAATACATCACTGAAGGTCGTTCTCGGAAACTGCCTCTATCTGACATCATTGACGAACACAATGAACAATCCTCGCAAATTTCAACAGATTCGTTTCAACAAAAAACTGGAACTGTTGAAACAACATCAAAAGCGGTACCACCCAAAACCAACTCTACAACGGATGTGGCAAATCACACAAACGAGCCCCTCTTTGCCAACCACGGACCAAGTGCCTTCACAACAGCCGCCCTCCTGTCTGATCGACTTCCCAAGTTCAGTGGGGACATTCTAAAATGGCCCTCTTTCATCGAAAGCTTTCAATCTCTAATCTCACAAGGCGGAGTACGTGGAGTAGATCGTCTTTCAATGCTGCAAATGTGCGTTCAAGGCGAAGCAAAACAGATCATCTCTGGCCTAACTTCTATCGATCACAACTTTGAAACCGCTCTCCACTTGCTGAAGATGGAATATGACCATCCCATCTTTGTACAGCAGACACTTCTCAATCGCATTCGTGACCTTCCCGATTGTCAAAACTGCACAAGCCTAAGACCTTTCTACCTCAGCTTGAACGCTCTCGTCCAACAACTGCTCCCCGACGGCACTTTAGAAGGAGGAGACACCTACCTCATCAATTCCATACTTGGAAAACTACCCACATCAATGAGCGCTCGCATTGCCAAAGATATGTCTAAGCGTCAAGTGACAATATTCACTATTATGGACATCCTTCAAGAATCAGTCGAAACAGAACGCTTCGAACAACTTTTCTCTAAGCATAATGCGCGTTCGAAAGACACCTATTCTCCGGCAGCTAAACCAAGGCAAGTCAACCGTCTCTTCTCAGCTCCAACTCACAACCAACATCGAGCTTCTAATACGAAGACTTGTCAACTCTGCGACGGTAATCACTCAGTCTTCGCATGCACACAGTACGCAACTCCCCTCGATCGCAAAAAAGCAGCATTCCAACTGAAGTTATGCTCGAACTGTCTCTCACCAAGTCATCTCGTAAAAGAATGCCGGTCTCGCAGACGATGCCAAAGCTGTCAAGAAACACACCACACAAGTACTTGCGAGAAACTATTCAATAGAATGACCCCGCAAACAACAGAGCGTACTCCTCCCAGTCCTAACCCGAAATACAACTGTAACGCCACTTCAGGAGAGAGACATCGCAACAACAAACAGATGCATCCGCGAATCACCCATCATACATCAACTAACTGTGCAATTACGCAAAATTCAAATGCAGTCCCCATGAAAATACAACAAAAACTCTCGTCAACACAAAAGACCACAGCTCCTGTCTACACAAACGACATGAATCCTTCTCTAGCCATATCTGCAACTCTGTTCAATCCAAAACATCACGAACTCCTGTCGGATCACTGTGTCGTTCTTTTCGACTGCGGATCGACGATCAGCTACATCGATGAAAATCTAGTTACTTATCTCGGCTTGGAAACTTCGGATCGTCGTAACCTCAAAGTAACGACGTTTCACACAAGTGAGCCACAAATGATAACATCGACGCTGCATATACTGGGAATCAAGTGTGTGAATGGTGACCCGTATTACCTGCCTGTCCACTCCACCGATTTCATCATACCAGAGATATCTTGGATGGCACATACATCCGGGATTACGCCAACATTGATCAGATCTCGACCCCAAATTTTGCTCGGTCAGGACACTCTTTTCGACCTGTTCTTCAATAACATTACAACGTCTGATTTGACTTCGGAACTACGGCTATTACACACAACAATAGGAGACATAGTCAACTTCAAAAAATCCAACTCAACAATGAAGTTCATGACCATGGTTGCCGAAGTAACTGAATGCTCGCCGACGCCATTGCACGACGACATACCTTCGCTCGAGCAACTCGAGAAAACCGTCGATTCATACCTCTCGCTCGAATCTTTTGGGGTGTTGGACACTCCGGAAGCAACGAATGAGGACCAGGCTTGCCTCGAACAATTCAGAAAGACCATCAGATACGACAAAGAAGAAAAACGGTACTACGTTCAACTACCATTCAAAAAAGATCCCAATCTTCTTCCATCCAACTTCGGACTCGCTTTCGGCAGACTACGCAACAATTATGACCAACTAACAAAGAGTGGCTTGATCGAAAGCTACGATGCAAACTTCCGAGAACAGATCGAACGGGGCATACTTGAAGAAGTACCCTACAACGAGATTTACAAGGACACTGGATGCCACTATCTTGCTCACTTTGGAGTCCAGAAGCAATCAAATGAAACAACCAAGTTGCGGTCTGTACTCGACGGCTCTGCTAAGAGCCGAAACAGTTTCTCACTCAACGATTGCCTCTTTCGAGGACCTGTGATTCTACCAGACCTGATCGGCATTCTTCTACGTACCCGGACCGCTCCGATTCTAATCTCTGCGGATATCGAGAAAGCATTCTTGATGGTAGGCCTGGAAAAGGCCTCTAGAGACTTCACCCGCTTGCTGTGGGTACGCGACATTCATCAGATCCCATGCAAACAAAACCTCGTGGTATACAGATTCCGAAGAGTCCCTTTCGGTCTCAACACGTCTCCCTTTCTGCTGGCCGGAACGATTCTGCATCACATGGAAAGAAACCCGTCTTCGATTGGTGACAGAATCCGAGACATGTTGTACGTCGACAACATGTTCGGTCTGGCTGAAACAGAGCATGACGGAGAGCAAATGTTCCACGACTCACGCAAACTTTTCAAGGACGCATCAATGTGTCTCCGTAAATTCGTTTCCAACAACCAAAACTTGAACGACCTCTTCCGACAACACGATGCAGCATCAGAAAACACAAACTACACAAAAGTTCTTGGTCTCACTTGGAACACTTCAGAAGATATCTACTCTCTACCTCCATTTCCTTCCTTGCCGAGCATGCCTTGGACAAAAAGAAAGGCACTCTACTACACTGCAAGCCTATTCGATCCTCTAGGATTCGTTACGCCAGCAACTCTGCCACTCAAAATCTTCCTTCAAGGATTGTGGAAAGAAAAACTCGGATGGGATGACAGTTTTCCAATACATCTCATGAAAAGTTGGAACAGTATAATTGCACCCTTGACCGACGAGCCAGCAACAATCACTGTTCCACGACTCTGCCTACCTTTCTCTACAGATGAATGCACTTTCGAACTACATGCCTTCACGGACGCCTCAAAAGTTGCCTACAGCGCAGTAGTCTATTTGGTTACTCGTCGCCCTGACAACTCCACTCACGTGAAGATGATTCTCGCGAAAGCCCGCGTCGCTCCCTCCAAGTGCTCGACAACTATTCCCCGAATGGAATTGCTCGGAACATTACTTGGAGCAGAGCTTCTTCATAAGACAATCTCTGAGATTCGCCTTCCGATCGGAAAAACATACCTGTGGACAGACTCCATGGTATGCCTTTTCTGGATTCGTTCGATTTCCAACGACCGGCTTCCGATCTTCGTACGCAACCGGATCACTAAGATACAGACCCTCATTCCAAAGACCGAAATACGTCACGTCAATGGAGACAACAATCCCGCGGACTGCGCAAGCCGAGGATGCACATTCTCGGAGCTCGGACATCACAAGCTCTGGTGGCAAGGACCCAATTTTCTTCGGCTACCCAGCCAACAATGGCCAACTCAACCAGTGGAGATCGCAGACGTTTCTTGCCTGCTCACTCAAACCACTACGCGACTCATCCCTTGCATCGACATCTCTCGATTCTCGAAGTGGACAAAACTAGTTGGAGTCATGCGAATGGTTCTTCTCTTCATACAGAAAGCAGCGAGAAAGCCCATTCACAGCCCAGCAGATCTCACAGAACTGAGCGAACGAAAACTTTTCTCAATCGCACAACAAGCATCTCCACCACACGAAAAGCAATCATCTATTCTACGCCTCTACTTCGACCACCAAACTAATCTACTACACTCATTAGGACGCATTGACAACTGCCAGCTGGACGAGAAAGCTCGAAGACCAATTTTCCTTCCACATCACCCAATCACAAAGCTGTTCTGCCTGCACACGCATCAACTTTTAGCACACGCGGGAGTCGAACACTGCGTACGAGAACTACGCCAACGGGTATGGATACCGAACATTCGCAAGTTCGTCAAGCAAGTCAACGATAAGCTCTGCATGACCTGCATCAAAAACAAAGCAAAACCGTACGTACTTCCCGACTTTCCCCAGCACCCAGAAATACGAATCAACACTCCGAACCATCCGTTCCAACATGTTGGAATGGATATGACCGGACCAATCGCAATTCGCAAAAACGACGGAACAACTGAAAAAGCATGGATCCTACTCATTACATGCATCAACGTCAGATGCATTTATCTCGACGTTCTATGTGACCTGAGCACTGCCACATTGCTCTCTCGCCTACGACGCTTTGTAGCAACACACGGAGCCTCTGCCACCATAATATGCGACAACGCGACATCTTTCAAAGCTCTAAAAGACGTACAACAAGTGCAACTCGTGGAGGCACTCCCTCCAGAAATCATCGACTTCTGCGCACGCCAAAAAATCGACTATCATTTCATCACGCCCTACTCGCCATGGAGTGGCGGGTTCTATGAACGACTCATTGGCCTCACGAAGAGCTCCCTCAAGTCTACCATCGGAAGAAGAACGCTTGATCTAGAAACTTTCACCACCCTCGTGAAAGAAACAGAAGCCATCATCAATAGTCGCCCGCTCACGTACATGGCCTCAGGTACAGAATTACTACCTCTTCGCCCGATTGACTTCCTCAGACCCAACGCTCAAATCTCTCTCCCTCGGTTCCCAAAAACTGATCGAGACGACCCAGACTACATGCCACGACTGCAATTCCGCGATCACCTCATCAACTCATGGCAACAACAATCACAAATGCTTGATCAATTGTGGAAACGTTGGGTACAAGAATACATCACCAGCCTTCGAGAAAGAAACCAACATCAACATCCTCACGGAAGGCTGGTCAACAAAAAGAAGCCGAAGTTGAATGATATCGTTCTCATCGCAGATGAAAACCTAAAGAGAGGACAGTGGAGAATCGGCCAGATCTGTGGTTCCAAGAATAATCTGGAACGATCGGCCATCGTAAGGGTGGCCAATGGGGGTACACTTTCCCGTCCCATCTCTCTACTGCACAAAATGGAAATCGACAAATCGGAATCTGATAAGGATGATGAGCCTCAAAACCCTACAAATTCTAATGATCAGACAAGCCAGAGACGAGCAATCCGCAACAGAAGGCGAGCCAATAATCACATTGTCTCTCTAACAACACTCGTGATGCTACTACTTCTGCCCATATCCAGTGCAGCAACAGAATCCCGTTGTCGCGACGAGACCGAGCTCAAAATCAAAATGCTGTACGTGACACCGTGCACTCAACATGGGATCGGAATTGCGCAGGCCATCTCAGCAATTTCATCAGAAATATGTTGGACCACTATGCGATGTCCATCCGGGGTGATCCAGCCGCTCAAATCCGTGCATAAAGTAAACATAAATCACTGTGGACCACCTTGCCAGTGTCCCAACTGGACCTCCTCATGCAGTAACTACGATGGAAAATTTCGCAAAGAATGGACGAGAGAAAAACTTCCTACAGAAATCACTGAATACGTCCCTCCACAAGTTTGCTCCTTCAACAAGGAATCACACTGTTCTCCACAAGAGAAATTTGGATTTTTCAACCGAATAGCTCTATTCGATGGCACACTCCTCATCGTCCCTAACATGAACGTCGCGACTTCAGAAGTATACAGAAAAGACGACTTCCGATGCTTCAATCCGAACGGTACCGAGTCTTTCTCCAATCCACCAGAAGTCACAGGAACTATAGCTTTCTGCCGCTATTTTTCGTGCTCAGAAGCTGCTGAAATATTTTGTTTCTACGGCAGTCCCATCACTACGTACAAATTCAAAGAACTTCAAATTCCAATTGCCGCTTGGGGAACAATAAGAAGAAAATACTTCCCTCACCCACCAGCTGGAAAATCTAACTCTATGCAGCTTGCGATTTGCAGCACCGGGGGCATTGAACTGAAACCATATGACCACCCACAAACAATACAAGTATGCATACCTCCCGTTTGCACACTCATCGACAGCACTGAGTCAATTGATCCAAGAATACTGCTACCTAGCTCCCTTGTCGCAACTCCTTATGAAGTCACTATCACTGCCTGGGAGAATGGATTTGAAATGACTACACAAAAACTTCTCTGTCCAGCGAGCCTCTTGTGCGATTCCATCAACTGTCTTGTCTGCTACAACTTCATGATGAACTACCTATGCTGGTCTTTCTCTCACCAAGTTCTGGGAGTAGTGACGACCTTCCTGCTTATTACATTCCTCGCCTTCCTTTGCAACACTTGCATGATAATATCCAGGATCATTCACACCTTTCGTCATGTGTTAATCGCTCTTTTCCAATGCTTCTGCAGGATTTGCTGCCGTCAACAAGTCTCACTTCCTTTCAAACCATACCGAAGAAAACGATATTTTGCAATTGCCACAATCTTGACGATTCTTTCACCTTTTTCAAATTCATGCTCAGAGGTTACCTCTCTCACCGCAACTGAGAACAACTGCATTCGAAGCGCAAACGGCACGCTGTCCTGCACCATAAGCGAAACGACCCTTCTAGCTCTGCGTCCAATCGGTCTGCCTACTTGTCTCACAATCCAGAACAGCAACGGAACGATTCTAGGCACCTTGTCTCTTCAGGTCTCCAGAATCGAGTATAAATGCAACAAACAAACCCTGTTTTACACTCGAAATCACAAATTGGAGGTACATTCCCAACAACTCTGCGGACCCGCTTTCAAATCAGGAACGTGCAAAGATGAATACAACCTCGTCCACACCTGCGCCAAAATTCAAAATACGGACAAGCTGAAAATGTTTGAAAAGATCAACAATCACCCCGGTTACACCTACTGCCAGAGTAGTTGTGGCTGTACCACGTGTGGGTGTTTCACCTGTACCGCTAGCTGTCTCATGTATCGCATCATCACCCTACCTGAAGACGACGAAGTCTTCGAAGCCTACCGATGTCTCAACTGGCAAAACGAATTTACCCTCCAAGCAAGTCTTGCCACCAGAGATGGCATTTCGGAAAAGACCTTCCACTTGCAACCGGGCATCAGCAGCCGCTGGAACGACATCGTTCTCACCATCGTATCATCGAGTCACGTCGCCTTTGAGAACATTCTCACCCAACAATACCTCACGAATGGAATACGTACCGCCCTCATGGAGAACGTCAACCCCGGTATTCAAACTCCCTTTTCAGCCGGACAACTACAATGCCAAACCAGAGAGGATGCGATAGCCTTCAACTGTTACTTCAGCCCACATGCTTGTCAATGTTCTCCCGCGATGCGTGTCATCTCATGTCACTGTCCATCAGGCAGGATCACTTCGTTTTTCGGGCAAACCAAACTACTTCCTCTGGAGCGTGACGGCATCTCTCTACAAAACACTCTGTCCGGTTCCCTCGTCGCTATTGTCAACAACCACGCTGTCTTACAACTTCAAGTACGCATGCAAGAGATGACATTGAAAGGCACCTGGGAAGAGACCGACTGCCGCGCAGAAGCCTCCACAGTAGAAGGCTGCTTTTCCTGCTACCAAGGCGCGTCTTTCGAACTCCTTTGTACGTCATCTTCCATTGCTGCTTTGGCCAATCTTGAGTGCCGAGATGGAGAATGGAGAGCCAAGCGCACAGTTAAGTGCACGCCCTCGGGACACCGCCAAACACTGAAGTTCTACTACGGCAAAGAGATTATAAATGCGAACTGCTCTGCGAAATGCCCGGGAGGGCATTTGAATAACTTCGTTCTGAACGGGACCCTGAATTTTGTTCCAGAATCAAACATGAATATTGTAACCCATACTAGACACGTGATTTCCGGTACAATAGATGAAACAGTAAAAAATGTTTTTGGCCACTTCAGTGATCTTATCAAATCAACATTCGAGGCAATTCTAAGTTTCATTAAATCCCCATTTGCCTTCATGATGGAGCTTCTCGTTTTAGCAATCATAATTTGCATTGTTCTGGTTTTGATTAGACAATATCCTTTCCGAATGAAGCTCCGTAATTTTCCGCCCCGGGGAGTGTAGCTACGAAACGCTAATAACTTTATGAGGTAATAATTCCTTCCCATTGTCAGCACAATTTGTTCACACGATCAGAATAGTTTCCCACGATCATAATTCCTTCCCAGTGTTAGCACAATTTGTTCACACGATCAGAATAGTTTCCCACGATCATAGTTCTATTTAAAGAAGAAGAATTTCTGTCCTTAATTATTTCTTTCAATTTATTTCTCGTTTAAAGATGTTCAAATGATAAAGGTTTAATTACCCAAGTTTGAGGTGTTGCCACACAAGACAACCCCGACAAAATACTAAATGTTCTTGAAATTCTCGATCTGCACTTACCTAATCTCTGAGTTGTTCCCTTTTTTTGGTTGTACCCAAGTTTGAGGTGTTGCCACACAAGACAACCCCGACAAAATACTAAATGTTCTTGAAATTCTCGATCTGCACTTACCTAATCTCTGAGTTGTTCCCTTTTTTTGCTTTCTCTCTCCTTTCTTATTCTAGAAAATCATTGTTCAGATGTTATTGTCAAGAACAACGCTCACTATTGTATGAGTTATCTTATGTTTTGTCACATCAGTATTGATGTATGAATAAATAAATAAAAAAAAATAAATAAATTCGAAGATGTTGATCTGTTAGCGAATGAATAGCGGAGATTTCTCGAACCCGCGACTTGAGCTTTCCCAGACATACACCTGAATGATCTTGCGATTGAGCGATGACCTGCTATAATAGATTGAAGTTGAGCAGAAGATGTTGATTATTGATTTGTTGCATGGAGCGGAGATATAATAAGAATCATCAAAACTCATTAAAAAAAAGTCATATGTCGCTAATGAAATGTCTTTTGAGGGAGGGACTTTTTCATCTTCAACGCTTCTCAAACAAACTTGGAATTCTCGTGATGTTCTAGTGAACTCAGAATTTTATTTTCGTGCACTTGTAAATTTCTCTTCCCGTTTAACTTAATGACAAAGAGAGAAGTTGCTTTTTAAGTGGCGTTTACTTTTGAAAAAAGAGCCGATGATTAAGAAAGAAACAGACGTGTTCCTTTTTAATTTTTTTTCTCGCAGATTTCTCGATTATTCCGGTCATAAAATAGCTTCCGACTCGATCTCATCAATGTTGATCGTTGTCTCTGACTTTTTAGAACAAAAAAGGGTATTAATGAGGAATAAAGAATTGTCTGTGACATGAATGTAAATTTATATGATGCGTTTCACATATGTAGAAGAAAAGAGCAGCAAAAGGAAATAACATAAAGTAAAGATCAAGGATACGAAATAGAAAAATCAAGAGAGTGAAAGAAAGAGAAAGAGTGAGAAAGAGAGAAAGAAAGAGAAAGAGTGAAAAAGATAGAAAGAAAGAGAAAGAGTGAGAAAGAGAGAAAGAAAGAGAAAGAGTGAGAAAGAGAAAGTGGAGAGAAGTTGATTTGAGTGAATTAACGGTGTTGCTTTGTACATAGTATACAGTTAGGCACATTAACGGTATAAGAGGAGGTTTGGAGGGAGAGCTAAAGTCCAGAAAATAGATAAAGATAGAAAAGATAGAGAAGATCTGGGTGACTAAGGAAGAGGAATGAAAGGGAGGAAAGATGAAAGAGAAAGAGTTAGAGAGAAAGAGTATGTAGAAGAGGGAAAATAGAGAGAAAAAAGGTAATTTAGAATAGAGAATACAGGAGGAGCACTAGAGAAAAACAGGGAGATTGAGAAGAGGAGAAAAAGAGAACGGGAAGAGTTTGTTAAAAATAAAAAGAAAGGAGAAGGGGTAAACAGAGATAAAGGATAGAGGAAAAAAGATAGGAAAAAAAGAAATCAAAAAATAGAAAGCATTAGAGAGAGAATTTCAAAGCATAAAGTGGAAGCTAAAGAGCAGAAAATAGAAAAATGGAGAAAAGAGGAAAAAAACAGAGATACGATAGAAAAGATGCTGAGAAAACCGGGAAAAAGAAGAGAAGGATTGTTGTGGTCAACTCCCCCCATCCCCCTCCATCCCCTGTTCCCAGCAGAATCAAGGCCAACCCTCCTCAAACCCAGAACGAGTGCCCATTCCTTCTCACTCCTCCACTAATTCTCTAGAACATACACGAAATTGAGCGAGTGTGTGTTTGTTTTCTCTTTCTCTGGCGACGTCTACCTTTGGAGTAATCTGAAAGGTGTGAGGAGGAAAGAAACGATGACGTGATGGATAAATCAAAAACATGGTGATGGCTGACCGCAGCCTCGATGAGCAGCTCTCGGTCGCAGGAAATTTCGTCGCTGACCAAGAGTTTGACAAGGCGCTGCTTTTGTATGAGGAAGCCCTGAAGCTGTGGCCCGGAAATGGTACTTTTCTCACCTTTCATAGGCAGGATTAGTTCTGAACTGATTAGGAATAGATCAATATTTAAAGTTGAATGAATAGTTAGATAGATTTTATTCTTTGAAAATAGATCTTGAATATTCACAAAGGAGCACTGTCGCATGTGCGAGTTTAGTTATACCACATAAAAAAGGACGGCGTTTTCTCTGAAGAGCAGGAGTTGATTTGATGAGAGAGCTTGGGATCCGGCACGAGTTCATAAGAAATTAGAGTAGAAGGAGCAGAAGGACGAGGAGTCGAAAACTTGAGTAGAGTGAAGTGAAGTCATGATGTGGAGGGGAGGGGAACGATGGTTTCACGGGGAAATAATTGAGAGGGGAGCAGATGTGACCATCACGAGGGCAGGAAAAGAGAAAGAAGTTTGTGAGCTAATGGCTAGGCCAAGGTTCTGGTAATTGTGATTACAGTATATGGCAATTCAAGAGCCTATAGGAAGGCTTCACCGAAAGATTCAGTGACTAATTTCATTAAAAAAATGTTTGAAAAAGGCTTTTCAACATGATAAAGAAGGCTGAGCTTTGAACATGGTATTCCTGCATGGATCAGCATTGTGTCCATTATATTGTGAAATACGGGTGACGCGCAAGCTTTCAAAAAAAAAGATGGCTATTTCGATTCTCTCCGTGTGCTACCTTTTGTCCTTGCAATATTTCAATCAATCCACAATAGATATATTAGATAATTATTTCTTTGTGAATTGTTCTGCAGCAGTGATACATGGCAATCTCTCTGCTCTCCTACTTCGCTTGGGGAGAGAAGAGGAAGCCGTCTTTCATGCCCGCCAAGCTGTGAGGTTGTCGCCCAAATGGTCCAAGGTCAGCTGGTGCAAAAATTAAACTTCGAAAGGAAATTATATATGAAAACGTCTTCAAAAATATATTGATAAATTCAAGAATAATTCAGATTTACAATGGATGTATTGTTGTTTTGCTATTAAATAATATAAAAAAACATGTAATTTATTTTTATAAATGAATCTGAAGAATTTTTAAAAATAAATTTAAAGTAGTTTTTCGGGGTTTTCTCGTAAAAAAATGTTCATATTAATGATAAAAAAATTGATTACATGTCTTTTTCTTGACTTTATAGCAAAATAACAAGACATCTATTGTAAATCTGAACTTTTCTTCATCTTATCAATACATTTTTGAAGACGTTTTTCCAAATAATATATTATATATTATATATTTTATCGACATTTTACAATGCAAGGTTATGGTGAGACACATTGTAAATGATACATACATAAGTGTGGCGACAGGTAAGGCAAATTTTTAACAGCTACTGATTATTCTCCAGTTCACTTAGCACATTCTCGTTACGGAGACGACTTATGAACTGCTCTACTGTACCTGAATTCAATATTTCACTCGAGATTCCGTAAAACATTCTTGAAACCCGTAAACCAAAACAATAGAATCTAAAAGTGGAAGAAGTACATTAAATTGCAATACCATTTATATTTGTACCAGTGGGGGAGGTGTGCTTGAAAATGCGGGATTTTTCAGTAATAGACTTATCATTGAAGATCTTCCTTATCATTGAAGATCTTCATCGTATAGAAATAATCGTATAGAAATAACTTTATATTGTTTTCCAGTCACACGTTCGCCTTGGCGATGCTCTGAGCGCAGTTTTGAATGAAAAAGAGTGCATTATCTCGTATTGCGAAGCCATTAGACTAGACGACACCAATCAAAACATCATCAACTCTCTTGTGGAGTCAGCACAGAAGTACTTTAAAGGTTACAAACCGTTATCATTGTTTTCAAGGTACTCAACTAATTTCATTCAATAAATTAATCATTTAATCATTCATTAATGATATATTTAGTTTCATTAATTAACTAATCAATCCATTCATTCTATTATATATGAATCATTTATCATTTCATTAATTCATTCATTATTTATTTCATCAACTCATTCATTAACTCATTTATTGATTCGTTCTGTGATTAATTTATTCATTCATTTAACAACAGTCATTAATTCATTAAATCATTATTTAATCTATTCATTAATTCATTTATTCATTAATTCATAAATTTTTTCAATAATGTTTTTTTATTCATCAACTGAGTCATTCTTCATTTCTGATCGTTTAGATAATTAAAAAATGTAATATTCAAAAGAAATCGAGGAGAGAGATTTGAGTTTGTACATTGAAAAAATAATTTTGCACACTTAAAAAATACTCTTAAGGTATTTTTCCGCTGAGTGATTTGAAGGCAGCCTCTTTGGATGACAATCCGTTCACTCTCCTTCTCTCAGTCGGCCAGTGCTTTCTCGAAAAGGTGCATTTCATTTCATTTCATTTCATTTATTTCCATAAAAACAAATAGCATTTCAATTGGTACATCAACTGATTATTGGAAAAAATAATAATATGGACAATCAGGTAATTTTTACAGCTAGCAGTTGTCGCTGAAGAAGTGGTTAAAGACAAATATGAAAAGGGTATAATAATATTGTTTCTGTTATCTAAAACTATAAAAACAATTCTCATATCTCAAGCAATCAAACCAAAATTCAAAGTTGAAGATTAAATCTTTTTGAAGATTAAATACTCTTATTTTTATCATGATAAATTCGTTTCTCAAATTCATTTTCAAAAGGTAAGCGAAGGAGAATTTCCGTCGGGTAATACTAATTTTACTCTTCGTGAGCAAAAGAAGTTCATCGAATTCTCATCCAGAAATGAACTACAAACCCTGTTACAAAACTTTATCATGAGTTCATTGCTAGATTAAGGATTAATGCAGTAAAAAGAGTCCCATCTTTTCAGTTCATTTTTTCCATGTTACTTTGGATTGGTTGGGAGGAAGGGTAGGTGAGATTTGTATGTTCGAGAACATGGACTGCAATAATAGATTTATTTTAGGTGAGTGGCTCATGGTTTGAAGTTCGAAGTTTTATTACGCAAAGTATTTTGAAACATCACGTGTTAAATGCATAAAATGCATTTGCATTTTGTATTGTAAATTTTGTATTTGTATTTTTGTATTTGTATTGTATTGTAAATAGAAGGGGAGACGATGTTGTTGGATGTAATCGCTAAAAAAACACTCAATCGTGACTGAACTTTCCTCGACTTTCTCTGGTGATTCACACACATTTAATGGCTCTTTCTCAATTATATGCTAATTGCTCAACAACATATATTCTCCACAGAAATTTTCAATATTAAAGATTCTTCTTCTTTTTCTTCTTCCTAGCGTTTATCCCGCCGCCGGGCAAGGTCCGCTTTGTAGACTGCACCACGCCATTTCACCCGATCAGCTGCGTCTTCAGTCTTCAGCCCGGTCGTCTTCATGTCTACTTCGATGCAGTCTCGCCACCTAGTTTTGGGTCTGCCTCTGGGTCTTTTGCCCTCTACTTCGAGGTTCCAGGACGATTGAGAAACGGAATGGAGATTTGATCTTATCACGTGCCCGTACCATCTCAGCCTTGACTCTCGAAGCTTTTCAGATATAGGGGCGATGCCCAGACGATGTCGAATGGTTTCATTTTGCACCATGTCTAGACGGTTGATTCTCTCCATTTGAGACAAGCAGCATTGACTCTCGCATCAACTGTAGCCTTGGGGTCTAGGTCTGAGGTGATGTAGGATCCGAGGTACTTGAAGCAATCCACTTTCCGAAGTTCGTTGTTCTTGACTTTGATGGTATTCGAGGTATTCGAAGTACTCTTTCCCATTTCCAAGTACTCGGTCTTTTGGAGGTTTAGTCGTAGACCATAGTCATTGAAGCGTTCATTCCACTCTCCTAGCTGTCTCGCCAAGTCCTCTGATGTGTTGGAACATAACACAACGTCGTCAGCATACAGTAGAGTTTTCGGAGGACTTGTTTGTAGATCTCTGGTGAAGCTATTATCAAATATGGACTGGACACTTGTTTTCGATGATTTCATTTCTGTAGATGACCTAGTTGATCGATTGAATGTTATTGCGAAGTCTTTAATTGAGAAATTTATCCCTAGAAAACGTAGGAAAGCTGCTTTTGAAACTTATCCTGAGCACATCCGTAACCTCTTCGAGCATAAATTAGCCCTTTTCTCTAAAATTCATGTCCCCACTGTTCTAGAATTATTCAAACGCACTTCTCAAAAACTTTACAAGGAAATCTCTAGGGAAATCTCAAAACGATTACTTCATTGATAGCTCGCTGATAAAGGTCGTTAATTTAGTCAGAGACTTAGGTATTTTTGTGGACTCTAAGCTCAACTTCACGCAACACGTAGAAATCATTCGTGCCAGGACTCTATGTAGAATTTCACAAGTTTTTAAAGTATTTAGATGTCTGAACTTGAACGGTTACAAAACCGTTTACACCACTTACATCAGTCAGCTACTTGAATATGGTACAATTATTTTCTCCCCGAAAGTCTGCAGTAATAAATCGAAAAGGTTGGAATACCCTCAAAGACTCTTTACAAAAAAGCTTATTCTCGTTGTGGAAGTATTAGGTTGAGCTACCCCCAACGTCTCGCTGAATTCAATTTAGATCCACTATTCATTCGACGAATCAGTTTTGATTTATTGGTAGTTTTTCGTTTACTTTATGATAGAGCGGATTGTCAGACATGCAAAAAAGAGCTGAAGTTAAGAACTGAAACCAATCTCCGCACTTCAGACCGAACCTCCAAATTAACTGTTATGAACTTTAAACGATACAATGACCCACATTCTTTCTTTTATAGAGCAATTGCTTTATGGAATAAAGTTACAGATAATTTCAAAGAGATTCAAGATATCGAAGCATTCGGCCACGCCCTAGAAGAGATCGACCTCTCAAATCTCCTAGCCCTACCGAACTATCTGTTGTCAACAACAAGAGTGGACACCAACGAGAATTGATTATCTTATTCCCCATTATTCTACATTATTTCCCTTCCTATCTCATGATTCCATATAAGCGATAGCCTTACAAGCTATCCTATGGTAATAAAGAATTTCAATTTGAAAATCAAGAAGTTTGAAATAAATCGACAGAAGGCTTTCTTCTCCGATCCTAGAAAGTTCTATCAATACGTAGGAAATCGTCTAAAATCCCATTCTTCGATTCCATCTTTTATTTATTTATTCAAACATTATTCAAAATGTGACAACACGTGGTATATAGTAAACATCAAATTGCCACAGAACACATGACAAATAAACGGAGGGAAGGAAACCGAGCTATCAAAGAATCCAATCAATCATCAGAACAAATTCATGATTCTAAAGTATAGAGAAGAACAAAAAAACAAAAATCGGAAATCAAAGATCAGTTACATTTATATCGAGCAAACTAAGAACATCAACAGAGCTTAGCCTATCTTTAACATTGAGAACATTAGGGGCGGATACTATATTAGACTGTAGCTTGCCATAATATCTCGCGGATCGTAATGCAAAAGAATTAAACAGTGGTAGTCTACGTGAGCGAGGAATGTGGAAAGCGTATCTGGAAGTACGACCATCACATGGTTTAAGAGTATACATCTTACTTATTGGAATATCCAATAAGCCGTTAAGAATCTTATAGGCGAACAAAATGTCGGTTTTGGTTCTCCGAGACAGCAAAGTTTCTAGCTGGAACATTTTAAGTCTCATGTTATACGCAGGAGGTCGAAGGACTGATATTCGTTTACGGCATCGAATGTACAATAGCCTAGTGAACGTATGTTGAACTCTTTCAATTTTCCTAATCAGTGTAACCTTGTAAGGAGACCAAACTGGTGAAGCAAACTCTAGCAGAGGGAGAATGAAAGTTTTGTAACAACGGATATATGTCATATACATTGGATCCCTATTGCAAAGAGCACGAAACAAAGCATAAACAGATCGCAGAGCACGCCTTGTCATTTGTTCAATATGAAAGTCATAAGACAAATCTATACCAATGAAAACTCCTAAGTCTCGTATAGGTGAATCTGCGATCTTGAACGGAATCACTTTCTGGGCACTTTCAATCCTCGTCTACCATATTTCTCACGAAATATGGTAGACGAGGATTGAACTTTCCTAGGTGTACGACATTGCACTTACTGCTTGAAACTGACAATTGCCATTCGTCACAAAAAGATTCTATAGCTAGCGCAGCCGATGACAATTGAGAGTGGGCGAGGCTAAAGTCAGTCGGAGAGAAAGTTACGTACAGTTTGATGTCGTTGGCGAATAGGCTAGTTGTTACAAGATGCAAATGAGCAAACCTCGATGTTAAAACCGCACTGTAGAGGGAGAATAGAATAGGGCCAAGTACTGATCCTTGTGGAACACCAGAAGAAATAGAGAAAATATCCGAGAGACTGTTATTAACACGAACACGGGAAAAGCGACATTTGAGAAAGGATTCAAACCACTTCAACAAGCTTGACCTAAAGCCTACGTTATCTAGAACACACAACAACTTATCGTGAGAAACGGTATCAAATGCTTTGGCGAAGTCATAGTACAGAACATCTATAGCATTCCTAGCATCAAGAGCTCTTTGCCAAGCTTGAGTACATTCGACGAGATTCGTCTCTACAGACTTACGAGAACGAAAACCATGTTGACAGCTGGGTATTAGATTGAATACATTACAACAATGCAAAATGAATGGTTTAAGACATCGTTCCAATACCTTAGATGCAACTGGAGAAATCGTAATTGGACGAAAATGTTCTGGAGAACTTGGCAATGGAATCTTGTTAATCGGAATAACAATACTTTCTTTCCAGATTTCCGGAATCGTGCCTAGCTTCAATGAGAAATTGTAAATGAACGATAGAGGCTCTGCTAATACTCGAGCGCAGTTCTTGAAAATGACAGAGGGCACAGAGTCAGATGGTAGGAAACAGGATGCTTTCAAACGCTGAAGTTTCTTGACTACTTCTTGTGGCATTATTAGACAATCTGACATGTAATGAGTATTTCGCAAGTCCATATTGGGAGTGGAACCATTGTCCTGAACAAATACTGAGGAAAAATGTGAAGCTAAAGCATTTGCTTTTGCCTTATCAGAAACCACAGGAGCACCATTAACAGTTATACAACCAATGCGATTCGACTGTTTCAGCTTATTACTCACAAAACGAAACAAATTCTTCGTGGAGTTCATAAGCTTCAGCTCTCGTGATGTATTCAATTTGTTAATCTCTACTTCGATTCGTTTGCATATCCTTCTATATTCAATAACGACAGGGGCACAGTTGAGTTTACGGAATAAAAATGACTTATACTCTAGCATTTTCAAAATATGCGAGGGATATGACTCGAATGGTTGTTTACGCCTGCGTATTGGAGTATGAGTAGAGATAAGAGGTAGCAGATTATTAAGAAAACGAGCATATAGATCATTTATATCGACGAAGTCGTCAAACACCATGGTCCATGGAATACTAGACAATTCAGAAATCAATGAATCAAAGTCACAGTGATTATAGTCAAGGCTAGGTTCATATAATGGGAGACATGTGTCGTGGGAGACTTTGAAACACACAGAAGAGTGATCACACAGTGAAGAGAAAGGGGGTGCGACGAAGCAGTGAGATATCGTATTACTGGGTCCAATAACAACGTCGAGAGTGTTAGTGCCATGGGTAGGTTCATTCACAAACTGGACAAAGGAGAAATCGGTCACGAGTTCACTTAATAACTTATGCTGGCCTGTAGCGGAAAGAGGGTTAGACCAGTCGATTGCAAGATTCAAGTCTCCACAGAGTAACGCTGCATAAGGCACACACAACAATTCAGTAATGCATTCAAATAGCAGAGTGTTATGTTCTGTATTGGT
Source organism: Allodiplogaster pararmata (assembly GCA_964056735.1). NCBI lineage: Eukaryota > Metazoa > Nematoda > Chromadorea > Rhabditida > Diplogasteridae > Allodiplogaster > Allodiplogaster pararmata. The sequence goes on from OZ057403.1 coordinate 4,131,655, forward strand.
ATTCGGTGGCCTATAGACAAGTACAATGCGCAGTGGGTTACTTGAAAACGGAGAATGAATATCTAATGCGACCAAGTCCGAAGAAACCTTCTTAGTGAGAGACACAGAAGAAATCGCAATGTAATCACGGCAAAAAGCGACCACTCCACCGCCTTTCTTACTAGAACGGTCAGAACGGAAAACAGCATAAGGCAAGTTCGCTACCAATTCAGAATCAACAATCTTTGAGCTCAGCCAAGACTCACATACTAGAAGTAATTCAGGTTTTTAAACAGAAAGAAAAGTGTGCAACTCATGAATCTTATTCACTAGAGAACGTGCATTCACTAAAATACAATTCAAACCAGAAGAGCTGCCTAGGCGATTTGGTTTCCCCGCACGGCAGTTGAATGAGACGAAAGAGGCTGGAAGGTGGCGGCAGGTCTCACGGAAGAGTTTCCAGGCATCGGTGGTGGGAGTGCGCTTCTTGTCCGTGTAGTGATCTCGGCTTTCACCCAAAGTTCGTCTCGGTAGATAACCCATCCTTGGGATAGGCTAGATCTTCTGAGATGGATCAGATGAGCACGCATTCTCCTCCATTCCTCTCTCTGCGATGATGTCATGCTTTTCCTTATGAAGACTCCTTGCCACTCGGGAAGCGCGCGCAGTGATTGTCCAGAACGAAGTGCCCGCAAAACATGGCCTCGAGTCGGGAGGACCACTTTTAGTAGGCGAGGATGTTCATTCGGCTTACCCATTCGAAAGACCGTTTGAGGATGAGCTTCAACTCCAAGGGTTGTGAGCAGAAGGGAGACATGAGTGTCATCGTGTGCCATACGCGCGTTAATGTCGGAACTTGGGGACTCCTGAAGGCCACAGATAACAATTGATCTCTCTCGGATGTGCCTTTCGTAACTCGTTTCTTCATCAGTCGACTGTCGAGGATGTTCTGACGGAATGGCCGGTTTGAGAGAATGGGATGAGCAACGGCAAGAAGATGCCGAAAGTTGCTCCACTGTGGTGGAGAGAGTGATCATGAGCCGGGAAATCGTTTCCCACAAGCCCTTCGGGACACCAGGAGGAATTCCTCCATTCGCGAAGGCAAGAGTCTCATTGATGATAGTCGAAACACTCATTATGCCAGGGTTGTTTGACGGGGAAGTAGGGATTTGGCGTTTACTATTGGCTCTTGTTGTTGGCATTTTTAGACAGGGAGAATATAGGTCACCGCTCAATATGAAAAACAGAGCAAGAGTGAAAAAACTTTTTTTTTCACAGTTATTGATCATTCTTTCACAGATTTAGTTTGTTCTTTTGTTCACACGGATGAAGCTAAAGCTAGTGCTCTATCCGATTTTTTCTGTTCCGCTTTCTCAATCGATGATGGTTTGATTCCGAATGTTGATAGAGTTATTGATCATTCCCTAACTGATATGCTTATTCTTCCCGGAGACGTCAAGTACTATTTAAAAAAGCTGTATCCTTCTCTTACGCAGACATCTGACTCTATTCCTCAGAAATTTTAGCTTCGTCGCTTGTAGAACCACTAAGCTATATCTTCAATTTCTTTCTTAAACTTGGCCATTTTCCTTCTCTTTGGAAAATATCTTACATCACTCCCATTTCAAAAAAATCTCCACCCTTGAATGTAGACAACTTTCGACCTATCGCAATCACACCCACACCTTCTAAAGTTTTCGAACGCATTGTTCGTGATAGGATAACAAAGTGGATGGACATACATTCTATATTTTCTGAAGAGCAACATGGTTTCGTTCCTAGAAGATCAGTTCAATCTCAGCTTCTCTCGGTAACTAATAGTTGGACGAGAGCCCTCCACCAAAGTAAATCTGTCGATTGTCTCTATTATGACTTAACTAAGGCTTTTGATGTTGTTTCGCATTGTAAACTTCTCCACAAACTAGAAAGTTTAGGCGTTCGTGGAAATCTTTTGAGATGGACTAGAAGTTTTCTAACAGGACGTTGTTTCAGTGTTAAGGTCAACCGAACATTTAGTGACACTAGAGAAATATCATCTGGAGTCCCACAGGGATCGGTTTTAGGGCCGCTATTCTTCTTGATCTATATCAACGATTTGCCTCGAATTTTTTCCAACTTACCCTCAGTTAGTATTAAGCTGTTCGGTGATGACATTAAGTTGTATATTTCTTATGATGAACTAGGTGCTCAAATCGCTAAATCCCAACTCTGTTTAGCAATAAATCAATTCGATAGGTATTGCGATACATGGCAGTTGGCAATAGCTGAAAAGAAATGCAATGTTCTATATTTAGGTAATAAAAACCCATGCTCAACCTATTATGTAAGTCCAAATACTCTTTTCACGAAATCAACCTCTGTTAGAGATTTAGGTATTTTAATAGATGATTCCCTGTCTTTCAAATCACAATATGAGCTTTTGTGTCAGAAGGCATTACAAACAGTTTATGCCTTATTCAGAATTATTTCATGTATCACACCAGATATATATGTAAGATGTTACAAATCACATGTTCTACTGATTTGTGTATTTTCTTCATCGGTTTGGTCTCCTCATTTAAAAAAATGATATTAGGAAAATAGAGAAGGTCCAGCATATATTTACTAAACTTCTCTATTTTAGATGTAATTTGAACTGCTCTCCTAATATTAGTTATGAGAATCGTTTGAATAATTTAAATTTGACCTCTCTATATTGTAGGAGAATCATTAATGATCTCACTTACGCTTTCAAAATAATCCGAGGTGAAGTTGATCTTAAAGTTAGTACCTTTTATGTGTTCAAACCGTGTAATGGTAGAACATCCGCCTTTAATTTCCACATACCTTTCACAAATAAGAGGTTAACTTTCAATTGTTTTGGAGTAAGAACGTCTAGGTGGATGATTAGTTTACCTGCTCAAGTTATGACTTCTCCTAACTCTAATATGTTCAAAAAGAGGCTCAAGATGCTAAATGTTCTTGAAATTCTCGATCTGCACTTACCTAATCTCTGAGTTGTTCCCTTTTTTGCTTTCTCTCTCCTTTCTTATTCTAGAAAATCATTGTTCAGATGTTATTGTCAAGAACAACGCTCACTATTGTATGAGTTATCGTATGTTTTGTCACATCAGTATTGATGTATGAATAAATAAAATAAAATAAACACGGTCGAAAGCTTTCTCCAAGTCAAGGAAAGCGCAATGGATTGATTTCGCCTTTTCCCTGTGTTTCTCTAGATAAAGACGAATGGCGAAAACCGCATCCGTTGTTCCACTTCCTTTGACGAAGCCACACTGATTGACGGTTGTGCTTACAATTTTGCGGAGCCGTGCTTCGATGATCTTTTCCAAGATCATTGTGGTATGAGGAATGATTCTTATCGGCCGGTAGTTGGAGCATATTGTGACATCTCCCTTCCCTTTGTAGATGGGTATTTTAGATGATCTACTCCAGTCTTCGGGATACTCCAGGCAAGCAGTGGCTTTTTGAAAGAGGGTGGTAAGATGGAAAAGTGCACAATCACCTGCGAGTTTCCATGCAGAGGCGGCGAGATCATCTGGCCCACATGTCTTTCCATGCTTCATTTTCTGAAGGGCTTCTCTTACTTCAATCTCTGAGAGGGTGGGAACTGGTCCTTCTACTGGTAGGGACAGCGAGATAGGAGGGTGGTCGAACTCGATGTTCGAGATTTCCTCGAAGTGTTCTCTCCATCGCTGACAAATTTCGAAATTGGATCGGAGGAGTATGCCTTCCCGGTTCTTGATTGTCCTCACGTGAGAAAGGTCTTTTGCTGCTGTGGCTCGTGCTTTGCAAATCCGGAAAATTTCCTTCTCCCCTTGAGGCGTGTCGAGCTTACTGTAGATTTCTTGGACGGCTGCGGAGCGTGCCTTCGCTACGGCTCTCTTAGCTTCTCTCTTCATACATAGGTACAGGGCTCGGTCAGCTTCGGTTCCGGATAGTTTCCATTGCTTGAGAGCCACTTTCTTCTCCTTGACAGCAGTTTGAACGTCTTCGTTCCACCACCATGTCTCCTTGTCTACAATGCGTTTGCGACCTGGTTTTGTTAAGCCCAGAGTGACTTCTCCTACAGCCTTCATCTTGTCTCGAACGAACCTCCAGTGCTCCTCAATGGAGTCTGGGAACGTTTTTTGGAGAGTGTCCGGGGATAGGGCGAGAAGAAGCTGATGCATGAAGCGAACCTTGTTGTCACGTACCTTCCACCATTTTATTCGAGAAACTTTGTTCAGAGGCTTTACGTTGCATTGCTTCTGGGAAAATCGGAGATCGATTATAACTGGATGGTGCTGCGAGGAGACGTTATCGCTCGGAATCACCTTGCAATCAGTGATGAGTCTCAGATTTGTTTCTTTGCGTCATCCAGCCGCGACATTAATCTCTCGAAAAAAGTTGAGTGATCGACGATGTATCTGTAAAGATGACATCATTGCTCGATGAATGAGATCATCGAGTCAGTGTTAATACAACTGAAATTTTTCACGATGAGATCATGGCTCTCGCACTTTTTAGGCAAAAAAATGTTGGATCAGTGAGGTATGAGATGATCTTGCGAGAGCACGCGAAATAACATCTTAAAGTACGAGAAAATGAGATTTCACATGTCGTCTTGCTCTCCAAATGAATCTTAAAATACTAACAAATCGCAATCTAATTTGTTTCCGTACTTAAAAATCATTTCACTTTTTTTGTTGAACATTTCATTAAAATTTTTGTTTTTTTGTTGTATTCTCGACACTTCGTACCGCGACATTTCGTACCCCGAAACTTTGTACCCAACATTTTTTCTTCTTGTTACCACTTTTTTCTTCCAACATTTTTCAAAATTTTCGCCTAATTTGAATGACATGAGGTCATCGCACCGATGATCTCATCGTTCAGAGATTAATGTCGCGGCAGAAGTCGATTTGAGTTTTCCTTCCACCACTGCAATACGTGGTGAGGTGAGACTCTCGTTTGCAGAAGAAGGTATTGCAGATGGAAAGATCGTGCTCTTCGGCAAAACTCGCTCTCCTTCTGCATTCGGCAAACCATAGCCGTTGCCTCCATGAGCTCTCTTATGGGCTTCGCATCTTCTTCCTACGTGCCCGTTCAAGTTGATTGAAGAATTCTTTATCGCCAAAGGAAAACTGGTTCAGGGTCATCGCTAACATGGTTGACAATGAGAAAGTGAAAAAGTAGAAAATCTTCGGAAGAGGAATAAGGAACTGTGGCGTTGCACTGAAGAGTCTTGGTAGACCACTTAGCGTTTCAACCTCATACCGAAGAGATTCACGAAGTCTTGAGTCCCAAGAAGACAGAAGAGAAATCTCGAAATTCAATGAAGTAGAGACGAGTAGAAGTCAGTGTGAAGAAGAAATGATAGATCCGACCATCTCAGGGGTTTGAAAAAGAAAAGAATGAAAAAGAAAAGAATGAAAAAGAAAAGAATGAAAAAGAAAAGAATGAAAAAAAAAGAATGAAAAAGAAAAGAATGAAAAAGAAAAGAATGAAAAAGAAAAGAATGAAAAAGAAAAGAATCATGAAGTCTCCTCCGATCATGAGAGTTTCTGCCGGATGGCATTTTCTGATGAAGTCATCAAAGTCTTCCCAAAACTCGTCTTTCTCGGAGTCGCTGCATCCTGCCTGCGGTGCGTATGCACTGACTATTTTGAAGAGTTTGCCATTGCATTCCAAGGAGATGGACATCAAACGATCTGAGATGCGACAAACTTCCGTGACGGATGTGGTAAGGTAGGAGGCAGCGATAATTCCGACGCCATTGCGGGCCGCTGATGAAGTATTGCTCGAGTACCACAGCTTATACCTCCCGTCGAGCTGCTTTGCTTTCCCTCCTTTCCACCTAGTTTCCTGGAGGCATTCCAGATGTACTCTTCTTTTTGCCAGCATGTCACAGACTTCCATGGACTTCCCAGAGAGACTTCCGACGTTCAAGGTAGCTAGTCGGAGGCGTGTAGGCACTGCTATTTGATTAAATCGAGGACGCGGCCTATTATTCCTCGAAGACCCTCGCATATTTCTCACGTCGATCGGGATTCGACGCGCGTCGCTTGAAGGGGACGCCCTAGCATTCGGGTTACTCTGATGGTGCATCTTGGGGTTATGCGACGGTTTCTTCATAGACCGGCTTGTCGCACGAACATCCAAGTCGATAGTCCAGCCTGACGTCCGTTTACGACCCTTTGGGCCACATAACCCGGGATTTTGGGCTATGTGGGCTAGAGGTTATTTTTTGGACACGCCTCTTAACCGTGTCCCTTAGGTTAGTGAGATAACAGTAAGCGAGCATTTTATAGGATGTGGGCTGCCCAGTTCCCACACCCACCCGCGACGCTCACTAGCCTAAGCCCCTCTTTGGTCAGCCATGGCAAAGCCACCAAGTCGCCTGCGGGAGAGGCCCCACATACGCCATCGGGGTAATCAGCAATATTAAAGATTAACAATCAAAAACAATGAGGTTAGGTTGACTCAGATGTTCATTCAGCTTTCTAACTTCAATAGAAAAATAGCACTATTAGGAGCGGATATATTTATTTCTTTATTCTTTCCATTTCTTTCCATGCAATAAATTAACATCAATACAATAGAATAACACAATTAAGCATGAACTAGCGTACATAATTCTTGATTTAAAAAAAAATTCTAGATAATTTCGATTACTAGTGCTCGTTGGTTTTTACTGTATAAAAAATTAGAATTTAAAAACATACCTTACGAAAACAATAGTTGCATTAAATGTTAAATGCTAATTTCCTCGCTTTTTAATCTTAAACACTAGATTTAGGCAGAAAAACTTCTAAGGGCAGCTTTTTTTTAAGTATCAGCGAACTGTGAGGCGTTCTTGATTGAGATGTCTTCTTAGGAAGAGAGTTCCAAGTTGATATAGAATGTGTTTGCCTTGTATTGTAAATAGAAGGGGAGACAATGTACAGAAAAGAAAAATCGAGAAAACATAAATTGTGTAGGCACTTGTGCAAGAAACATATATCCCGAAACGCTCTTCGATACTCCAATGACTTAGTTTTGAGTAGCCACAGTCTTTTAGAATAAGACAGCTTTGATTTGCCACATCTTAATAGTAATCTTCTTGTGAAAGTTCTCTGAAAATGTCCTACTTCATTGATAGGGTATTTATCATTAATGAGGTATTTATTATCGAGAGTTCTTCATGTATACAATTCCATACTGATATTGTACGAGAGATTAAAGCAGAAGTTTTAGAAGGATAGAATTTGACCGGTAGATTGATTCGTAATGAGTTTCGTGTGCCTCGTGAATCTACTCTTCTTTTTCTGATCACTCATTCTTATTTAATATTCCTTTCAAAAGTGTATTAAGTGTAATGATGATAGCCGGAGTTATATGTACGTTGCGTTGAATTCATAAGCAGAATGATGCTGAATTGGCGGTGCGAGTTCTCTCCTCGTGCACAAATGCGAGGTCACCGGAATGTGAAGCGTCTCTGGTGTCCTCTGCATACTCGTCTCTTTCATCTGCTTACGTTCTCCTTGGACAACACGAAGAAGCTTTGAGCGTCGCCCGTCAGCACCTTGATTTTCTCAGTTCAAAAGGTATCACGGTGAAATAAACTCATATATGTTCTGATCCGTTTAAAATCTTACTCTACTCCTCTCTAATCTCTCTCTTTGTCGCTCTTCCACTATCTATTTTTCAATCTCTCTGTCAATCTCTCTCTAATTATTTCTCAATCGTTCCCGGTATTTCTCACTCTCGCATATCTCTCTCTCTCTTTCTGTTACGCAAAAATTAAAATTTTGTTATTAAATGTTATGGTTGAAAATCGGAAGCTTAAATTTCAGAAATGGATGTTTCGGAGGCTCTCCTTCTCGTCGCTCAAATAGCCGAGTCCACCGGCAAATTTGAACTAGCACTTGAGAGCAGACTAGAGAGAGCACGATCGCAGCGGGTATGGAATTGCAAAGCTGATTATAAATTTTCAACGAGGATATCAATCAGACTGGGGCTGTATTCAGAGATCTAAGATGAACTCAGGGGTAAATTTCACCCTAGTATATTGTCGACCTAAGTTCAACTCAGTTCTGTATTCAGACACAAGACGGATGAGAGCGTTTCAGCTTTCCTACTAAACTTTAGTATAAAGTTTACCCTAAAGTATGCTCTCTGAATTCCATTTTGGCGAAACTACAACTTAGTATAAAGTTTACCATAATTTTTTTAATAGATTTTTGTCTCTGAATACGGCCCCTGATCTAAGCATCAAAAACTGTGTTTAGAATTTCATCTGAAACTTTTGAAAATAAATACAGAAAAACATTTGTTTAATTGCATATTATAAGATTCAAGTCAAAATCATAGTTAATGAAAAAACTTTCAAAATTTTTAGTTATGTGTGTTCCAACAAAAACCATCATTCAATTTCCAATTACTTGAATAATTTTATGGTTCATCGTTTTCTCATTCTTTGTACCTAAAAATTCCTAAATTTTTTCAATCGATGTTGCTGGCTTGTAGGATCCGTGCGAAGACCTCAAATCGGCTGCAGAAATCTCATTACTGCTGCATCGTCCAGATGCAGCCTCGTCTCTCTTCTCCACTCTCGTCATCTCCACCAACGATTCAGCCCTTATTCAGTGGTCTAAAGCAGGCCTCGCTTTCGCTCTGGCGCTCAAAGGAGACTCTCACACTGCGCTCGCCTTACTTGAAGAGGTTGAAGAGGTTCTTTTGAGTTCATAGAATCAGCACTTTCTTTTCTTCGTTGTTGAAAATTTAGGCTGGTAACACGATCGTGCTCCCGGTAAGAGATACAGCAATTTTTGGGTTAGATTCCGTCTGGTAGACTAGATTTTGACCGTGTGGTAGTTCAGTAAATGTTCAGTTGGAGAGGGAAGAGTTACCAAGTAGCATCCGTGTGCGGGTGCTGGAGTGCAAGTGTCGATGTCTTCTGAGAGAGGGCCGGCTGTCGCCCGATCTGCTCCACGATCTTCTGAGCTCTTCCACTGAGCCCCAGATGGTTAAACCGTCATTTCCGTATTTCATCCGTTACATCTTGTTAACTTGTTCCTATTAAGAACGTTTAAAGGGACTTTAAAATTGAAAAGAAAATACTAACTATTTAAAAAAACGTACAAGAAGTTTAAAAGAAAAAACTATTTTCTCTGCTCTACCTCTCTCTTTTACTATGGTTCGGGTGTTTATATGTGTGTATGCCTCTTCTACTATAACTCGATTAAGTTCTTTGTGTGAATTGATTTTTTAACCATTTATATGTAGTGTGCGGTAGTTTGCACCCTGCTGGCCCGCTGTCATCTGTCCATGGGAGAAGACGCTCTAGCCGCTGAATTCGCCAAAAGGGCTCTCTCCATATCAAAGCGCAACCATTTCTCTTCTCTACAAGTTCGTTATTCATAGAGTTCATTTTATATTTAATGATAATCTTCTTACTCTTCAGTTGAAAATGGATAAGGTTATTTCTTCTCTGTCACGCTCTGCCCCATATAAATAATGACTCTTGGTGTCCTGCAGCTCAACCAATTACATCATTTTCGTCTTTACTAAACAAATGTTGATTAATTACTCTCCGCTAAGCTTTAAAATTTTGATACTTTTGATGTTGGCTGATGATAGTAGAATATTCTGAACACAGGCGTTATCTCTACGTCTTCTCTCGGAAGTGTACGATCGCATGGGCGACGAATCCTCATCACTGGCGCTTCTATCACACTCTTGTTCGCTCGCTGGCGTCTCTTTGGAGGAGCGTCTTCTAACTCTATATGCTCTTTCCGCCCAGCTCGAGAAGCTGAACCAGCTTGAGAAAGCTGACGAAGCGCTGCGGGACGTAAGTGAAGAAACTATGAAAGAAATTATTGTCTGCAAACTGAGCACATTTATTTCTTCGCTTCACAATCAATGTTATACAATCAAAGCGAGATACAATTCAACTCTAAAAAGACTAAAAATACTGCTGTAGTTAGAAAGAGAAGATATGGGAATTTATAATATTGATTTGTCATGCACTGGGAATTTATAATATTGATTGAACATATATGTAGTATGTATTCAACAATTCCCTTTTAAAGTCAATTTTTTCTCTTGTCAGCAAATTATTGAGATAATTATAAAATTACCCCTACAGAAGAAAGACGTAAAAGATGAAGAAACGAGAAAAAATTCAGCACAAAAGTTGAACATGAGAATTTTGGAACTGTAATTGAAGGCGTTAGCGCTCTGCTTGAAGGCGGGCTCAGATCGCTTTGCTGTCGAGACACGCTCCTTGCTTTTCCGGATGCTAATCAGTAAGTGATTGCGATATAAAGCTTAATGATTCCTTCCTTCTCTTCTTAATGTGAGAAGAGTTTTTTTAAAGAGAAAATATATCAAGGAATCTCTAAAGTGAGCTAAGATGACCGAAACTAGATAGTCTACTTGGAAGGCTTACGCCAAAATGAAGGTGTTATTCCATTATTTAATTATTCCAGATGGGTTTTCCAATTCGTTCACGAGTATTCACTTCATTAGGGAGAGAATTTAGAATAATGAAATTTCGGATATTTTTTATTACTTTTTACATCACGATAATTTTTGTTTATGGTCAAAAGAAAGAAATGTATCTCTTGTTTTGAAATAAACAGAAAAACAAGCATTATTTTAGGAGCCAATAAAAAGGAAGCAGCGGAGGTCGTGCTAGAGGAGCAGAAAGAAACTGTAGAGAAGCTGAATGATGCGCATCTACAAGCAGTACTCATGGAGGACCAAGTTTTGAGTGGAAAGGACCTCGAAAAAGAAGGAGACAGGCCAGAATGGAAGAAGCTCACTCTCGAGATGGCACTCGCACACGCACAAGAGGTTTACTGGTAGTACATGTAACTTAACAAGCACATTTAAATAGAAAAACTTCTCAGTGTTTTGTTGTTTTATCAGCTAAATAAACAAGATAAAACGTTTACAAAATATAATACGATTATCTTTGTTATACAAAAGACTCTTTGTAATTTTGCTCGCTGTGAATGTATTTTGTTACAAAGCAAAGGTTGTGAACTCTAGAAGTGTTGTAAAGCGTTAAAGAAAATTTTTTGAAATAAATAAAAGTGATTCGGATTGATTCAAGTTAATTGTGGTAGTGATGAATTCTTCTTTTTATGATCAGTCAAATACCATGGTCAATGGTCCAAATAACCATTTATTACAGACCATGTTAGCGATCTTGAAAAGTTTATTTCAGTTAAAAATCTCACTCAGTGATTAACTATCTAATGTATATGCTGCAGGCAAATGAAGCAGAGCAAGAAGCTAGACTGGCGGCTGAACTCGCTCAGCTGCATATGAGAGAGGGCAGAGATGAGGAGGCACTGCACTTCTTGCAGCATTCACTCGCAGTCGCCCGACAGCTCAGACTAGCACCGCTTCTTCTTCAGGTAGGTGTACCTGTATAAGCTTTCAGATATTGACTCTGTTGTTCATGACTACCGAAATCGTTCTTGTTGTAATGATCATAGTAAATGTTGATACGTTAAAACCTTTAAAATATAGAAAATTAAAGTTATATTAAAATGACTTATCAAAATTCGAATTATCGTTATTATTACCACACATACACTTCTATAAATAGCCACTCTGCTTTTCCAGGTTCACTTTGATGTATGCTTATCAGAGAATATATTGCAATAGAATTAAGTATACTTGAAAGTTGAATGGGAAGCAAAAAATTTATTTCAAAATGGATCTAAATACAAATGAGGTATTTTTGTTGTTGCAATTCTCGTTCAGCTAAAATAACTTCAACAAAATAACAACTAACAGAACTTATAAAGTTCGAGTTGACAAGGAGTTTTCAAATCCATTACCTGTGATCAGTGGCGTCCCTCAAGGCACTGTACTTGGTACACTTATTTTTTTATTTTTCATTAACGACATAGAACATGAAATAACCTCCAATGTTAAATTTTCCCTCTATGCAGATGATTTGAAAATCTACAGCCCTGATTCAAACTCCTTACAGAGAAGCATTGACAATATATTCAACTGGTCTTTAAAATGGGAATTACTTCTCGCAAAAAAACAAAATATTCTGCTTAAACCTGGGTTCCAAAAATCTAAAACTCAAGTATTTTATAGACAAAGACGAAATATGTTCACGTAGTTTAGTTAAAGAGCTAGGGATATACATAGACTCTTCTCTAAAATTCTATAGGCATATAGAAGTGGCCCGAGCAAAAAGTTTAACTAAGGTTTCTCAAATTTTCAAAGTATTTAAATATCTAGATTTACAAGGCTTCAGATCTGTTTATTTAACTTATATAAGACCCCTATTAGAATACGCCACCATAATTTTCTCTCCTCATCCCTGTAGCGAATTGGCCAGAAGATTAGAATATCCCCAGAGAATTTTCCTTAAAAAAGCCTTAAGAAGATGTAGAGGCTTCACATTGAACTATCCGGAAAGACTAAAACTTTTTGATTTAGAATCCTTAATTGTAAGAAGAGCAAGGTATGATCTATATTTCTTGTTCAGATTAATTTTTGGTGCTTTAGATTGTGAAGAATGCAGGCGTCAAGTATCATTCAGGACATGTGCTAATCTCAGAACCTCTGCCAGATCGAGCTCACTGCGCCTACTAAATGAAGAGAACTACAGACACAATCAATTTTTCTTCTACTGCGTCGTTGCTCTCTGGAACACAATTGCCGATGATAATTCCGAGATCAAAAAAGTCGAAGCCTTCGTCAAGATCCTAGAAGACTCCCTGCTGACCCAATACATAAGCCTACCTTCCTTTTTGACTTGACATTTCGAGAAAGCGTCCAAGAAAACCACAGTTTCAAAATTCCCTCTCAAGTTCCCCATCATCCATGTCAGCGATAGCCATAACAAGCTATCCTTTGATGATAAAGCTAGTTCAATTCAATATATTCTAAATACTACCGTTCAGTAAATTCACATCAATGCAGCAAATGACATTACAGTGCTACGAAAGCTTGGCTACGGTATCGGAGGCCCGCTGTGAATGGGGTACGGTATCGATGTGCGCAAGAGCTGCTCTGGCAGTGGGCAGACTGCTGAGGGAAGAGAAGCAAGTTCCCCGCATGATGCACCTCATCGCACTCGCAGAGAAGGAAAGGTTGCTCATCTACCATTCACAGTATTTTTACCGTAGCCTCATCTACAAAGAATTGAGGCCGCAGCTATGATATTCATTACACAGTTTGAAGGTAGATGATCTTAGCAAAGTAGCCAGATGAATATGGATGATGTAAAATATCTTTAGTACTCAAATAAAAAAAGAACAAATAAATAATTAAACAAATTGAAAAGTAAAAAAATAAATAGATAAACATATAACGGAGTAAATAAATAAACAAATGAATTAATAAATAAAGAAGTATATACATAAAAGTTTTCCTCATTTTCCGTAACTTGTGAACGACCCCTAAGCTCTCACTGAATAAATGAATGAATAAATGATATATCTTTAGTGACTGGTTGCATCAATTTTCATAGCGTAAATAGGTTCATCAACTGATTCTTGAGGGGCAACAATTCACTATGCATTGCTATTCTCCGAAAAGAAGCGCGAGTGAGGCTGAAGAGAGAGGAAAGGGCAGAAGCTGCTGTCATATACTCAACCATCGCCGACCTCAACTCTCACATCAATCCTCTGCAGGTACATTTCTGTTCCAGAAGAAATTTTTAAAAATACAAACATAACTTTCGGAAGCGATTGATCGCAATAATACTCATGTGAGCATAAAACAGAACAGAAGAGATCTACAGACGATAAGCTGTACAAAAAAACTTAATTTTTTAGAGATATTATGACTGTTGTTCTCGGAAAAATAATGTGTTGTTTTAGCTAAACATCGGCCTTAAAAAATTATTTTCGTATTTGAACAGTTCTTTAGGCTTCAAATATTATCTTTCACAAAAATTATTGAGGTCTGTTCATTAGTCTGCAGCAATAAAGGAAACCGTGTGAGGATTGTGTTTAAATTGATCGACAAGCCCCATGTTGTCTTTGATACGACTCGGTTTCGAGTATTAGCTCTCATTTTTGAGCAATGATTAGTTCCACCACGTTAGGTCTCGAGAGCGAGAGCAGGTATTCTACTGCGGAGCGGGGATAAACGCGAGGAAGACCATCATCTGAGCTTCAAAAGGTGATAATCATCTCAGGCTTCAAAAGATTACTGGCAGTCGATTCGGTTGTCGGCGAAGGATTCATTGAAGACCACACTGATCTACCGCCTTCTGCAAGTGACTCCTCATCAGAACGCCTCTAAGAATCTGAGAAAAGTCTTGCAGATAGCAGCTAATGACAAGGATTCAAAGCATAAAGTCGGTTTGCTTTCTATAAAAATTAACTTTGTTTTCATTTTCTACTACTCATTCACTTATTCATTCATCTATTCATTCATTTGTTTATTCACCACTAGCAGTATTAGAATGTCTAGATGAATAAACTCAACAAGGAAGCTAGGAAAGTTGCAAGAAAGGTTTTTAGCCTTTCACAAGAGTTAATGAATAGGTTGAGAAGACTTTTTTAGTCTTCACTGAATCAGCATCAAACAACTCTACAAATATATTTGATATCGTTGCAAGAGTAAGCTTTCAAATTTAAAAAATTATTGATTGCACGTTGAGGCAGAAATATTGATACTGCTGTCTAAAGAAGGCCGACGCCTGAAATGTCGAACAGAGTTTCACTTAACGCTCAACTCGCTTGTGCTTCTCATCTGCCAAGATGCAAGCCTTCGCATCTTCATGCCGTCGGTTATAGGTTTGTAGAAGTTCATATTTTCCAGTCTAGTCAAGTTTTTCTTTTTTAGCAGTCTGTTCTGTCTAGAAGAAGCTTCTTCTAGTCAGATAGTTAAGACTAACCTACTGATTTCAGAGGAACTGCGCGAGGAGACACCTCGTCTAAGGCTTCCCCTAGTGCTGAGTCTTTTATCATCTTTGCGATTGGAAGGAGAAGTCCTCGCTCGACTGCAACTTTCTCTTCTCTTGGTGAGCACTCATCCCGGGCGGTTCATCAAAGAAGGCTTCATGACTTCACTCCCTTCGAGCTGCACTCAAGAAGTTATTGATCAGAATATTTGATTAGTTCCATCTAAATATATTAGTATAGTTTTTGGAATATGGACGTGTTTAACATAAAGGTAGTGCTGGCCAAAAATTTTTGTAACTTAATTTTTCCCACCACCTAAAAATAATACTTAATTTTCGAGCTCTTCTTTTCAGAAATCTGCATTTCGGAAAGCTTTAAGCGTTCAAATAAATACGTTTTAGGGATGACCGGAGCAACAAAAAAAACTCAAAACTTCAACAAAGAAATTTATAATTTCACAGCTGGAGGATGCCGTTCAAATCGCTCGATGGTACTGTAACCTGCATTCGTGTCAAGATCCAGAAGCACCGCCTACCTTGTCTGGTTTCCCTCTCTCTCCCGTGTACTCTCTCCTCTCTCTGCCTGTCTCTTCTCTTCCCGACGCAATACTCTCTCGTCAAAGGCGCGTCGAGTCCGCGCCGGAGAAGATGATGGCCGCTATACGAACACAACAGACTGATCGTCTTGCTCCAATATTTCATGTCAGAAGAAAAAAAGATGAAAATTAGTATCCTGTTGTAGCGTTGGGATTGAAGTTTACTGAAGGCTTTTTCAAATTTTTGATGAACATCATTGACTGGCTCTTATTACGACAACGATTAAGGAGTTACAAGTTGATGTGTCGGAGTGCGACTGCCCGATCCCCCCGACATGGGCGACCGCTCTTTCCTTCTGCTCCGCTCTCTTCTCTCTCTTTTCTGCGTCTCTCCGATGCGCTCTTCATTCTCTCGACATGTCCGACTGGCTGACTGCTGCACTGGCCGGAGCTCCTCCACCGCTCACGCCTCTGCCGACTCAGGCCTTCCGAAGGATCTTCCAAGCGGGCAAAGTTGTCCTGTCTTGGTCCTGTCAAGGTCACACTGATTAAAAATACGGAGAAAGCTAAAGTAATCAGTGATAACAGAGAAAAATGAAAAGAGATGCCGTCGCAAGAACTCTAGATGTTTTTATCAGGCTGATTATGTACTTCTTGGTTGAAACGGAAAATGGAACAGAAAATATACAAACTTGTTAGTAATTGGAAGAAGTACCAGAATGTGACTGTGTATAAACTTTCGTTAATCTTCGTAATAGAGAAAATGAAGATTCAGAATGAAGATTCCCACTGGGTGAATTTGTGACCGAGAACGGTATCACTGCTAGGAAAAAGTACACAATGTCTTTCAGATGAGGAAGTGTCAGTAAGCCACTTTGTCATGGAGAGCGATGTCACTTCTAGAGAAAAATACTTGCTGTCACTTCTCAATGAAGCCCAGTCGAAAGTGACTGATTCAATGAGTGAACTCATGACTCAACCATCGTCTCATTCTCTGCTCATATCTCCGCTTCATCTCGCTCGTTTGGAAGATCGAGCGACGCAGGTTAATTGGATCGGCCATAAAAACTTAAGAGTGGAGTTGTCAACACAACAGCATACAGTCAAAGTTATTCAACTTAAGAGTGGAGTTGTCAACACAACAGCATACAGTCAAAGTTATTCAACTTAAGAGTGGAGTTGTCAACACAACAGCATACAGTCAAAGTTATTCAACTTAAGAGTGGAGTTGTCAACACAACAGCATACAGTCAAAGTTATTCAACTTAAGAGTGGAGTTGTCAACACAACAGCATACAGTCAAAGTTATTCAACTTAGGAGTGGAGTTGTCAACACAACAGCATACAGTCAAAGTCAACTTAAGAGTGGAGTTGTCAACACAACAGCATACAGTCAAAGTTATTCAACTTAAGAGTGGAGTTGTCAACACAACAGCATACAGTCAAAGTTATTCAACTTAAGAGTGGAGTTGTCAACACAACAGCATACAGTCAAAGTTATTCAACTTAAGAGTGGAGTTGTCAACACAACAGCATACAGTCAAAGTTATTCAACTTAAGAGTGGAGTTGTCAACACAACAGCATACAGTCAAAGTTATTCAAGAAACAACTTCAAACAAAATTAATTGAAACTTTACGAACATCTTTTTACCTATTTATGTGATTTAAAGAATTCAATTGTTTAATCTCTCGTACCACGTGATCGAATGTATGCGTTGCTGCATTTAATGTTTTCACGTAATAAAATTGAAATTGAAACAAGAAAATTTCTGGAAGTAAGGATTTTTTTTAAATAGCAGTGAAATTTAATAATAAAAAAATCAATTTTTTGATTCAAGGACTTATTCTTTATTCCCATTGATTTAATTTTAATCGAAATAACTCCCTAGTGAGTTCAATTCATTGTTTTTAATTTTTTTTAAAAGTATAAATAAAAAATCCCTCTATTTTCTTGAAGATTGACCTAATCTGGTCGTCAGCTGCTCTTCCTTCGAG
Organism: Allodiplogaster pararmata; assembly: GCA_964056735.1. Taxonomy (NCBI): domain Eukaryota; kingdom Metazoa; phylum Nematoda; class Chromadorea; order Rhabditida; family Diplogasteridae; genus Allodiplogaster; species Allodiplogaster pararmata. Next base: position 4,149,023 of record OZ057403.1, read on the forward strand.
CACTAAAACATGCAATTGTTCTCTGCTATTGAATGATCTGCCCGAAGTATCTCTTTCTTTTATCGAAGACTTCGTCAGGATTCCGCATGAGATGATCCAAGATGAGGTATAGATGAATTTATATTTCATTCTCACATGAGAAGAATCACAGTATATTTTCTTTAATACTATAACTGTTATAAAAACTCCCACTATTTTTTTTAATTTCATGCATGAAGACTAAAAATTCGAATTGTCATGCTCTCAATGGGCTCTTAACTATGTGCGTAGGGCACGTGAAAAGTAAAAATTTCATATTCTGTCAAAAAAGTGTCTCAGAAGTTGAATCATTTAAAATTAGTGGATGGAGGATGGAATGAACGAATTTGACTGTAGATTTTTCAATTTTCAATTTAAACGCTTTATCAAGATCAACAAGCCACATCGGGGATATAACATCATCGATTATGGGATCTGTGGCGACATGTGACGACTCCACTCCTCAGCGTTCTCTGCCTTCCTTAGGAATTGGGGACCAACGGCTTTGACAAAATCGTCCCTCCATCTCATAGCAGGGCGACCTTCGTTCGCTTTGGCCCACGCGGGTGCCACTCTAGAACAGCCCGCGCCCACCAACTGGGGTCGAGCCTCGCAATTCGGCCTACCCAACGCCACCTCCTTTCACGGCAGATTCTGACCACGTCCATTATGCCCGTCTGACCGCGCACCCACTCGTTAGTCCGCCTGTCGAGTAACGAGCACCCCAGCATAGAGCGCTCCCATATGCTGCGCCACAGCCAATTTGTTCTCAAGTCTTTTTGAAAGGGTCCAGGTCTCCGAGGCATAGATTAGAGCGGGCAAGACAGCACCTTCGAAAAGGCGCCTCTTGAGAGACATTGGGACCATTCTTGCCGCGAACAGGCTACGGTATATATTGAAAACGAAATTTGCGGACCGGATTCTCCTATCAACTTCAACCGTGAAACGGCTGTCATCGAGGAAGACATCCTGCCCTAAATACACGCATCTGTTCACCACACGAACCTTGGTACCCATGATGGTTACATCTCTACACATAGGGTTGGTCGAGATTGCCACAGTTTTTGAAGGATTGAGTGACAAACCGACTTTCCCCACTGCGACAATAAGCTGATCAACCATAGATTGAATCTGCCTACTGTCGTGACTGATGAGAACTGCATCATCAGCGTACAGTAACTGATTTAAGTACCTCCCATTAACATTGATCCCTTTCCCGCACCAGTTGAGAGAATTGAAAGTTTCTTCAAGAGCAGCAGTGAAAAGACGCGGAGACAGACAGTCCCCTTGTCTAACTCCCCTGCCAATCTCTATCGGAACCTCCTTGCCATTGACCACTAGAGAGTTGAAGCTCTCTTTTCCCAACCGATACAGGCAGTTCACAAGTTTAGGATGCACCCTTTGGGCTTGCAGGGACTCGTACACCACTCTGGAGTGCACACTATCAAACGCTTTTCGAAAAAAACAAAAACAATAAGCACAGCGGCAGCCGATACTCCTTGCAGTTGGAAATGATGAGATTTAGCGTGAAGATGCCATCAAGAGTTGAATACTGAGAACGAAAACCCATCTGGTTCGTGCTTCTTTCTGGGTCAAGAATTTGAGCCACTCTCCGGTTAAGAACCCCCGTGAAAGTTTTTTGAACCACCGGTAAAAGAGTGATAGGCCTATAGTTTTTTGTGAGAGTGGCATCTCCTCCTTTTGGCAGAAGTATGATGCGACCATTCCCAAATACTGATGAAATTTGTCCCTCCAGACATCTATTAAAGATGCTGGTTAGGGCAGGAGTGAGAATGTCCGCACCACAGCGAAGCATTTCCCCAGTGATTCCGTCCTTCCCTGGCGATTTACCAGAAGTGAGACACCGGAGTGAAGCGAACACCTCATCGTTTTGGATGGGCATCCACTTCTCCTCAGTGCATAACTCGGTATACCCATCACCACTATCACACCGATACAGTTCATTGTAAAAGTCCTGGAACACCTTCATGACCTGAGTCTGCTGACAAACAATTTGACCACCCGAATCCTTGATCCGAGTAATCAACTGCCTGGCCACACTCTAGGATTGGACCGCTTATTTCCATCCCCACCCTACCCGCACCGCCTCACCAACCGTTTTGTTGAATCGCTCCACTCTATCATCCCTCCAACTTTGCCGTAAGGCTCGGTTGGTCAGGACCCATTGCACTCGCGAGACTCCTATGCCATTTGTTTTTAGTCGGCGTCTTTCTTGTAGGAGTCTTTGCGTACGTTGAGAAAAACGCTGCGCTGTTGGAACAATTTCTCTCGCAATCTCAGCAGCGCGACTAATGGAATTTATTAGCGTGCAATAGGAAGGGTTTGAGCCAACCGCTTCCATGTCTCTCTCTAGTGCATAATGATAGAGTGGGCGATTCATTTTGAAGTTTATACGACCAGTGAACCGGCGGGGCAGTGGATTGGCTGGGATTCTAACCACAGCTATAAGGAGCCTGTGATCAGAGACAAAATCAAAGCAATTCGTAACACAGACATTGAGGAGTGTAGATACTCTACTTGACTGTAGATACTCTACTTAAATAAATAAAAATTTAACTGAAAATGAGGAGCAGAGAAGTATGAACTGATGTATGGATGAATACATGAAAGCATAATGTTAAGGTTGCCCTGAGTTCTGCGATGAAAGGTAGCAGAGTGGTTGTATCCCGGCTGGCCTCTTTGCCGGCGCCCTCTCTCCTCTTTCCCTCCTGCACCTCTCTCTACATCCTTATTGAGGACACGGATGTGCCATCGACGCCGTCGCTTTCTTTCTCCCTCGCCCAGTCCTCTCCAAATATACTTCTGCTGCCCGCGTGCATTTCGAGTGTCCAAATAGAACAGCTCTTGAAAGTATGTTCTGTCATATCTTTGCCTACTCATTTTATTGAATCTTTTTTTTTCATACAGACCAATTCAAACGTTTTGTTATCGAAGTCTTCAGACATTAAGCCCCTAGCTTTACTAAAAGCATAAGCGAATTAATGTTCCGACGAGAATTTCGAACATGGTATGGAAAATAGGGACTCAACGGTGAAAGCAATGCTAGACTAGATTTTTTAAGCTGCTAGTGAAATGGAAAGTGGGATGGGAACGACACAGAGTTATTCAGATATCCGCAGAGATACAATGGCTTTTTAATCTTAATCTTTTTTATCACTGGGTAAATTTCAAAACTTAATGAATAATCATCGGAAGGGCTTTTGATAAATCGAAACTTAGCTTTTTCTTGCAAAAAACGTTTTACGAGTTTTTACGAAAAAAAGAAATAAGTTCTTCAAACTTATTTCGCATTCACTTATGAACAACAAGTTTTCTATTCAGTATTGAAACTGAATTCTCAAAAAAAACTTTGAATAATTTTCTGGAACTAAGTTTTTAAAGCGAAGTTCTCGAAAAAGCGTTCGGAACCTACCCATTTCGCTTTTTTTTTCCACTAGAGTAATTCGTTTTCAATTGAGATACTCTACTCGGGTGCTTCATTTCCAATATCTTTACTTCCAAATGGTTCTGTTCTGCTTGGTGAATTGATTGTCCCCTCCCTTTCTCTACCACCTGTTCGACTGAGAATGGTCTCGTTTTATTTCATTTAAAACAAATCAAATGATTAGGAGGAGAAAGAATAAGAGAGAATGGAAAAGATAAAGGATTGGAGAGAAAGTAAAAAAAAAGAAAAAAGGAAAGAGAAAGCACGCGCGAGAGAGAGAAAGAGAGTTACAAAGTGAGAGAACATAAGCGAGAGAAAGTGAGAGAAAAAGAGATAAAGATACAGACGAACTGAAGAGTGAGAATGCATGAAATACAGTGCTGGACATAATGATAAGACACCCCTGATTTTTGATGATATCAGCCGAACGGTAAAGGTAAATGGAAAATTATGAATATCATATTTTTTTCGCCTTCGAAAACCATAGTAGCCGTAGTTTAAAAAAACAAAATTTCTTAGTTCTCGAGAAAACATTTTTTAAAGGATTTTGACCTGGACATAATGATAAGACACTTAACAGCTTTTTATCAATAAATCTTTATTTGATATTTCTTGTCAAAAAACGATTCAATAATTGATAGCACGACCTTTCTTCAAAAGAATGTCAGAAATCCGATTTGGCATGCTTCTATATAACGCAGAAATTACATGTGGCTCTATTCCATCCCACTCCTTGGTTATCGCAGCTTTAAGCTCGGCTTTAGTGGCGTATTGTTTGTTATTTTTATAAACCCTGGAAAGGCACCCTCTCTCTGGAAAATGACGATAGTTAAACACATCCCTAAACCCAAATCTGCGGCAGATCAACTTTCAAGTTATCGTCCTATTTCGTTAACTTGTTCAATCTCTAAAGTTATGGAAAACGTTTTGATTAGTCAAATTGATGCTTACTTGGAGAACAATTCTATTCTATCTCCTCATCAATTCGGTTTTAGAAGCAAAAGGTCCACAGTAACTTCACTAGTACAATCACATTGTTACCTTGCGGATTTACTGTCTCATGGAAAGGCTGTCGATGTTGTTCTCCTTGACATATCTAAGGCCTTTGACACAGTAGACCATAATCTTTTAGTACGCAAACTTGAAAATATAGGAATTTGTAATCCTGTCCTTGGATGGATTCGTGATTATTTGACTGAAAGAATGCAGACTATTTGTGTTGACAACGAGTTTTCAAGCAATTCCTCTGTAATTAGTGGTGTGCCTCAAGGATCAACAATCGGCCCTAAATTATTCTTATTATTTATCGATGACATTAAGGAAGTTATTCCTTCGACTGTGCAATATTCGATATATGCCGACGACGTGAAACTGTTTACTGAAGTACCACTTTTCTCTTCCGATCTCCAAATAGCCATTGATAACATCTCTAACTGGTGTCAACATTCCAATCTTGAGCTATCTGCAAAAAAATGCGTTGTTTCACACTTCGGTTCCAATGCCATGATGAATTACTATCTTAACGGAGTGGTCATGAATAAATCTTCTGAAGTAAATGATTTAGGCGTTGTGTTCTCTGATAATCTTTCCTCCAATAAACAAGTCGAGATTGTCTGTAAGAAAGCAACAAACCTTGCGAACTTATTCTTGCGTACATTCAAGACTAAGTCTCTTGATGTTCTGACACTAGCTTTTGTCACTTATGTACGCCCAATCCTCGAATACGCGACTGTAGTTTGGTCCCCAACAACCATAGGCCTTGTGAAAGACATTGAAAAAGTTCAAAGGAGTTTCACCAGAAGAATCCTAGCTAGGAACGGACTTCCTCGATTAGATTACTCTGAAAGACTAGAAATGCTTAATCTAGAGTCACTTGAATACCGCCGCGTTGTTGCTGACCTAGTATTTATCCATAAAAGAATACATTCGTGTTCTGAATTTGATTCTTCCAGACTATTCATTGTTAAACCACTTCTTAAGAATATTAGAAATGCTCACAAGTTTAGAATCGCATTGCCTTTCGCTATAAACAGCTCCCGGTTCTCTACATGTGCATCAAGAATTATCTCTATATGGAACTGCCTACCTTCTGAAATAGTATGCATTCATTCTGATATGATGTTTCTGACGAAACTGAAAGAACTTCCTAAACATACTATTTTACCTAGCCCTATTGTTTCTGACTAATCGCTTTAATACACTGCCATTGTATTACCTCACCTTCTTCTTTTTCATTTCTTAATTTTATCATATATAAAAATCCATGTTATATTGTTTTTATATTTCGATTCCACGTTAAACATACACATGTACATGGAAATAAAGAATGAAAAAAAGAATGAAACCCGACGAACCAAGAGTCCCCAGAGATTTTCCATCGGATTCAAGTCCGGAGAACGAGCCGGCCAAGGTAGAGCCGGCCTGGACATAATGATAAGACACACTTAAGACACTGGGCCGTTCGCGTACTGTCATTACCAACTACCTCGCCGACCCTCTTGGATATGGATCGAAAACCTCTGGAGGACGTCCACGAAAGCTCACGGAACGAGAAGAGCGGCAAATCGCCAGAAAAGCTTCGAACTCGACCGCCTCCGTAATGGACATTAAGGCAGAGCCCAACTTGAATGTCTCTCGCAGAACGATTCAACGCGCTATTCGCCGTAATCCTCACATCCCACGTCAGAGGTGCTGGAAACAACTCTCATTCCATTCATGAGGAGTCACAGCAGTCTTCAGCTTGTCTACCAGCAAGACAACGCTCCTATTCACGCCAGCGCTTCCACCAAGTCATGGTTGTTAGCTAAGAACGTCTCTTTGCTACCTTAGCCGGCTCGTTCTCCGGACTTGAATCCGATGGAAAATCTCTGGGGACTCTTGGTTCGTCGGGTTTATGAAAATAACAAACAATACGCCACTACAGCGGAGCTTAAAGCTGCGGTAACCAAGGAGTGGGATGGAATAGAGCCACATGTAATTTCTGCGTTATATAGAAGCATGCCAAATCGGATTTCTGACATTCTTTTGAAGAAAGGTAGTGCTATCAATTATTGAATCGTTTTTGTTGACAAGAAATATCAAATAAAGATTTATTGATAAAAAGCTGTTAAGTGTCTTATCATTATGTCCAGGTGAAAATCCTTAAAAAATGTTTTTCTCGAGAACTAAGAAATTTTGTTTTTTTAAACTATCATAATTTTCCATTTACCTTTACCGTTCGGCTGATATCATCAAAAATCAGGGGTGTCTTATCATTATGTCCAGCACTGTATGTATATATAAAACGGGCAAAGTTTTTGACCGCAACTCCTGCTTTAGATGCCAGAAGGAACTCAAGACCAGCACTCGTCTACTGAGAGCGAGACCGATTACGAGAACAACGAGTCCGAATATGAGCCAGTGAGTGTTTCTGCCCTGAGGGTATACGCATCCGAAGGCGAAGGAGTAGTCAGGGAAGAGGGCGAGTGCTATGTTCTCAGGACAGCCAGGCCGAGGAGGAGAAGGAGAGGAGGAAACGAGGTCAGGAGACCCGCCTCCACCACATTCTCACGAGAGCAGCTCCGTTTCTTGGATGACGACTGAGACTCAGCTACCACCACCTTCTCACGATAGCAGCTCCGTTTTGAGGATGACGACTGTGACTTAACACTCACCTCCTCCCGGGAACAGCTCCGGTTCTTAAATGACGACTGAGACTTAGTTCCCACCACCTTCTCTCGGGGGGGGGACACCTCAAGTTCTTAGATGACGACTGAGACTTAGCTCTCAACACCTTCTCCCGGGAACAGTTTCGGCTCTTGGATGAGGACTGAGGCTTAGTTCTCACCACCTTCGCCCGGGAGCAACTCCCGTTCTTGGATGACGACTGAGGTTTAGCTTTCACGACCTTCTTCCGGGAGCTGCTACGGTATTTGTTTGAGGCTCATTTCATGAGGATTATTCAGTGTTCTAGAAAAAAAGTGAAGAATTAATTCAGACACCTAAGAGTGTGCTAATATCGTTTTCACACTCTCATCTGTTTTTTTGCAGTGTGAGGCTTACCTTACCTACAAAACTAGTTCTTTAATATGTTATAAGTATGAGCTTTGTGAATTTCGCTTTCAATTAGCATGTGTATCTATTTCATCGACTTCAAAAACCATTTGATCTATTGAAACTAAAGGATATCATGCATGAGAAATTTTTTTTTGAGATCCTTCAAATTTAACAAAAGATTATGGGTCAAAAGACTGCGGAATGCATAGTATGAAAAATATCGAACATGGATCTTAGGCTTGCTTTTAAGCCGAAGCTTTCCCGATTATTAGCCATTTTATTCTATTTTTTTCTGATATCCGAAAAATAATTCCAGGTCCAATATTACTTCTCCATAAATTGGTGTTAGAAAATGCGGGTTTATTGAGCGTTTGATGTTTTGAATTGTCTTTCATTTTCTACTGATAAACAGAAAGTAATAAAGCTAGGTCAAAAGTAAGATTCATCTTCTAAGAAAAAGGACAGAGCAAAGAGCACAAAATTTCTAAACAGTCAAACTTCAAAGATGAAAACTTTATGTTATCTTTTTTGGAACCATTGAAATTAGGTTTATTTCATATTGCAATTCGCACCTCGACTAAGCTTATTTTCGTAAATGCATAGTTTTTGTTTGATTCCTTTTTTTATTCAATGCACAGAGATGTTATAACAGCGATACACGAAAAGCATGTATTTTTTTACGTGGCGGCGTGGGAAAAAGGGTTTTGGATAAATAAAATTTCATATTTGAATGTAGCTGAAGTGCTCAACAAAGACTGTTGTCATCGATTATTAACTATTCACATCTTTGAACAATCAAATACTTTTTTGAGCTCGAAAAAGTCAATAAACATTTTAAAACTAGTTCATTCTACCCTTCTGTTCGCACCATTAAAGACTCAGAAAGCGGCCACTGGTTTTACCACGTTGGGTCTGTATTTCTTCTCAGTGTTACCTGTTACGGAACGGGTTTAAGCGCGATGAAGACTATTATTATCGTTGTTTTTAAGTCTGAAGTTTTATTACGCGGAATCCTCGAAACATCAAGTCGAAAAGATTAAAACTTCAGGATGATGACAGATGGATCGAGGTAGAGAAGCGAGAAGTTAAATACAGGTATTCACAGATTCTTTTCAAAACAAGTTCCTTCGGAAGAATTCAAAGTCGGAAATGAAGAGTAGGGAGTCATTACATTACATCCGCTCAGAAGGACAAAGAAGGGAAGAATGAGAAAAAATTGTAAGCGTAGACACGTTTTTGTCTTTCACCTGAATGAGAACATTCGGTTTTAGTGGCAAGGGTGTCTTTTACAATGATAGTCTTCCATTGGGGTCTTCCCGTCTTCTATATACATAGTATTATCTACTTCTGAAGATTCACAGTAAAATAGTTTTAAGGCACTAGCGCATGTTAACGAAGACACGTTTAAGAAGTATGATTGATCTACACTGAAAGCCTTGAAAAGTCATCGAGGCGTAAATTTAAACGCTCTCTTCAAAGATGATGGGAGACGCCTTCTGCTCCCTCTGCTCCCTCTTCCATCTGCTTGTCTCCCTTCCCTTCTCGGACTTCCATCATCTTTGCTCCCCCGCGACAAACTTCATCTTCGTCAGAGTAGCTGGAGCCTTCTTCTTCGTACTCAGAATCCTCCTCCCCAGTCGGTGTGGAAGAGATATCTCTAAGGGAGGGTCGCTCAGGAGATGCTGGGGGCGCATGCTCCCAGCAGAAACCCTTCGTTATCCTCGCATCCGGTCCCAGGACTGGCGTATCGCAACCCATCCTCTGAAATTAGAACCAGTTTTTAGAACTAATTACCTTGAGTTCATAATAAAAAATTAATAATAAAAATGCGAATCGAAAGGCGTCAAAAAGACAAGAAAGAAAACTCAAAAATATCCTTTCGCGTCAGAGAAATAGCCGTAATTTCCATACCCGGAATGAGATTCGCTGCGCTGGCAACCGTTCACGGAATATAATATCTTAGCTTTTACGATGAACTCCGCTCCCCCGCCGCCCCGTCCCTTCCACCGATCTCATCTTGTTACTAACCAGACAATAGGAGAACATCTTCTGATGCACGGAGTACAGAATGTGGTTGAAGCAGAGGTTCGCCATGGGCAAGCAAATTCCATTGCACCTCAATCAGCAGCTCTTTCATCATATGTTTCACATGGAAATTAGATTTCAATCAACGACGATTTGGAAGTTTATCGCAATGAAACTTAGTCAAATGAGTCCTCTGAAGGACAACCTTATTTTAAGTAGAAATGAGTCCTCTGAAGCACAACCTTATTTTAAGTAGATCCTCTTATCCCCGCATGAAGATAACCATTTTTAATAGAAGTTGAACCCTTTGAAGCAGTATCGTACATGTCATGAGTTGCAACCGATATTATCACATAAGACTTTATGATCTCATCAGCAAATATTCGATTTAAAAATACAAAAAGTTGAATTATTTAAAGTGAGATCATTCAAGTCGATGAACCTTCATTTTTGAACACATCGGTAAGCAGGCGGTTTTGGAGATGGAAAGATTACCTTTCTTGAGGGGTGATGTTGTATCCACAGAGCCGATGAGGACTGGGTCCTTCGAAGGAATGAAGCTTGTGACCTTCTCTCAGCCTGAGTGCCGCCCCTGCCAACCAATTATTGTAGTGATGCGACCCCTTCCTCCCATCAATCCAGCTTACTCCATCACTTCCTTATGTGTATTATTCAAAATTCGATCATTTCTTGTGATCCAAGAAAATAAATTCCATCAAGCGGACAAACAACATTAGTTTGTACAAAGAGTCCGATGAGAAATAAAGGAAACTTATTAGAACTGAGAAAAACGCATACTTTTCCATCATCTTCCATTGAGATTCTAGAAACAGTTTCCTAAATGAAATACTACGATGAAGAGCGCATAGAAAAAGACATGGTCCTTTTCATGTTTAGAGCATCCACTAAGAACAAGAACTCTGTAAAATACCCGCTGAGTTGGGGAAGGATCGAGACGCCGTCATTGTGGGTCCATTCATTTGCGCAGCTCGTAGAAGAGATACTCGCTCCATCCGGAGACGTTTCTTCAGCTACAATATTTCATTACTAATTTGATATTACGTTTTTATTATTATTACCACTTTTTTAACTAAAAAAATACATACATAAAAAATACATACATAATTTCATTCAGCAAGATAGCGCATTAGACTTGCAAGCTCTCGAATAAATTCTTTAACGATACCACAGATCGATTTCTTAGATGGCGAATGCGGGTTCAGTCTAAATGTAACTTACAATCGTCGAATTTCTGAGGGTAAGGGGAATGAGGAGAGCGGAAAAAGTGGGATGGGAGCTACAAGAGCGAGTAAGAGAGGAGGGGGGAATTTTTGAAATTATGGTATTCTTTGGTTTGGTGCCCTTCCCGACCCGCTATCTGCTATTCCCTAGCAAATTTAAGGAGTAAACACTCTCGAGAATTCTAATTTCGAATGCATGATTCTCGTTTTTATGAGAAATTAATGAGTGGTTGTACGAGATAAAGCTCCAAGTGGGCGGAGCCTCCAGTCGAGCAGAAAGAAGGCGTGGCCATACTCACGAAAGCCGGTCTGTATCTTCTCTCTTCTTCTCCAACTTCTGCAATTGACCATATCTCACGCTTGCATCTTTTTCGCATACATAATATGACAAAGTGACAACAAGGATGAAATAGAAAACATTGACAGCTAAATTAGTCAGTTAATTTCAAAGAATTACCCGAGAGACCATGAGTTGAGTTGAATGAAGCATTCTCTCTTTCTCTGTATCTCTTGAATGAAGCATTCTCTCTTTCTATGTATCTCTTGAATGAAGCATTCTCTCTTTCTCTGTATCTCTTGAATGAAGCATTCTCTCGTTCTCTGTATCTCTTAAATGAAGCATTCTCTCTTTCTCTGTATCTCTTGAATGAAGCATTCTCTCTTTCTCTGTATCTCTTGAATGAAGCATTCTCTCTTTCTCTGTATCTCTTAAATGAAGCATTCTCTCTTTCTCTGTATCTCTTGAATGAAGCATTCTCTCTCTCTCTCTCTGTATCTCTTGAAAGAAGCATTCTCTCTTTCTCTGTATCTCTTGAATGAAGCATTCTCTCTTTCTCTGTATCTCTTAAATGAAGCATTCTCTCTTTCTCTGTATCTCTTGAATGAAGCATTCTCTCTTTCTCTGTATCTCTTAAATGAAGCATTCTCTCTTTCTCTGTATCTCTTGAATGAAGCATTCTCTCTTTCTCTGTATCTCTTGAATGAAGCAATCTCTCTTTCTCTGTATCTCTTGAATGAAACATTCTCTCTTTCTCTGTATCTCTTGAATGAAGCATTCTCTCTTTCTCTGTATCTCTTGAATGAAGCATTCTTACTTTCTCTGTATCTCTTGAATGAAGCATTCTCTCTTTCTCTGTATCTCTTGAATGAAGCATTCTTTTTTCTCTGTATCTCTTAAATGAAGCATTCTCTCTTTCTCTGTATTTCTTGAATGAAGCATTCTCTCTTTCTCTGTATCTCTTGAATGAAGCATTCTCTCTTTCTCTGTATCTCTTGAATGAAGCATTCTCTCTTTCTCTGTATCTCTTAAATGAAGCATTCTCTCTTTCTCTGTATCTCTTGAATGAAGCATTCTCTCTTTCTCTGTATCTCTTGAATGAAGCATTCTCTCTTTCTCTGTATCTCTTGAATGAAGCATTCTCTCTTTCTCTGTATCTCTTGAATGAAGCATTCTCTCTTTCTCTGTATCTCTTGAATGAAGCATTCTCTCTTTCTCTGTATCTCTTGAATGAAGCATTCTCTCTTTCTCTGTATCTCTTAAATGAAGCATTCTCTCTTTCTCTGTATCTCTTGAATGAAGCATTCTCTCTTTCTCTGTATCTCTTGAATGAAGCATTCTCTCTTTCTCTGTACCTCTTAAATGAAGCATTCTCTCTTTCTCTGTATCTCTTGAATGAAGCATTCTCTCTTTCTCTGTATCTCTTGAATGAAGCATTCTCTCTTTCTCTGTATCTCTTGAATGAAGCATTCTCTCTTTCTCTGTATCTCTTTTCTCTGTATCTCTTGAATGAAGCATTCTCTCTTTCTCTGTATCTCTTGAATGAAGCATCCTCTCTTTCTCTGTATCTCTTGAATGAAGCATTTTCTCTTTCTCTGTATCTCTTGAATGAAGCATTCTCTCTTTCTCTGTATATCTTGAATGAAGCATTCTCTCTTTCTCTGTATCTCTAAGAATCCAGTCTTTCCGGCTTTTTCCTCCTTCTGATCACTGTAGGAGCTACAAATATGGAGAGAGATGCCCTCCTTTTCTTAACCATGTCCAATTACCCATTTCGGGAGCACCGAAACTCCAGGGCACACAAATGTCGAGATGGCCTTTCGCCCAACCTTCAGGGAAGAGTATGTGATTGTCGTTGTCGACTTCCTCTATAACTCTGCACATATTATCGATCGGCTGATTCAGCCGAAAGATTCCCTCCATTTTCCTCTCTTGTTGACGTCCCGGCCATCTTCAACATCATTTACACAATGAAAACTTTTTATTTCAAACACTAATGAATTTACAATGAAAACTTTTTATTTCAAACACTAATGAATTTTAAGCTATAATTTTCCCCATTTCAAATAACAAGGTCATGCTAAATTAAACTAGGATTAGTTTAAAGAACCGCGTTTAAATAATGAAGCTCCTCCAAACAGAAAAAATCCGCTCAAGTACTCGAATTTTTATAATAACTGAAAACTTACGGTATAGAATCGTCATCGATGACTTCCGGTTCGTCTTCTTCCCCGCCGAAAATGATATCAGCCGCTAGTCTGCGCTTCCTCGGTCTACAATAATACTTGAATACTTTAAGGGCACGGTGACAGAATTTACAATACTTTGTTATCCAACAAAAAACTTATAATTGCCACGAATGAATTTTGAACAAAGTTTTACGAGACTGACTCACGTATTTGATCATCTAGCAATTAAAACTTCGTGTTTCTTTACTCAAAGAATGATGTTAGAGAGAGAATTAAAGGAAAACCAGACTCCCAAGCCCTTCTGTCATATGCAAATCCAGGAAGCACTAAACTAAAAATAAGTGAGAGTACTGTATGACTTGAATATTTACTGGGATGAACCAACTTTAAAGGTCTGGGGCCCCAGGGCAGAACGGTCTCTGGGAATGTTCTCAAGAGCGCGATGCGAGTTGCAATAGACGTGTCCGTAATGCCCTTAACAACTTTTAGAAGTAGGTCTCCTTAAAAAGAGAGAGAGATTAGTCAAGACCTGCAAAAAATGTGCCAATTTTCTCTCTTGTGATCCAATTTCCCCGTTCATAAACTTCTTTAATTCATTTCTCTTTTTTTTAACATGTCTCGATGTCTAAATTGATCTTAGAAAAGAAAAAATAAGTTTTTATTTGATATTCACTTCTATTCAATATAAGATTTCGGTTCTCAGAACTCATGCAGATGCTCGATTTTCCTCATTTTCCCCTGAAAACAGAATAACATGAAAAGTAACTCTTTTCGCCATGTGCTTGATCAACTTCTCGCGCTTGTCCAACATTTTGCAGACGAGCGGATCCTTGGCCAATCGAATATACTGCCGCTGTTTGAGACCTTCTTCGATCGTCTTCTTTACTGCTGCCCTATCTGCGTCTGTTAGTTCCATCTGGAGGAGGCGCACGATGGCAGGCGGAAAAGAGTAGGCAGAGCCAGGTAATTGGGGAGCCGAGCTGGTGCTCGTTTGCGGCTGATTCGCTTGCCGTGCAGCTGGTGACGGGGTGCTCACATCATGGCCGATTGACTCCTTCTCATCCACTCTCGAAATCGGAGTTGAACCTGTCCGGCAGTCCATTATTCACCCTTGCTCAATCCTATTACATATTAAAAAAGCTCAATAAACACATATCTGTATATATCTTCGTTTGTTAAGACATACCATGCTAAGACCTGTTTCGGCAAAGTAATTTCTTCTAGGCTGATTCGTATTATTAACGAAAAAAGCGTGTAGATAAAAAAATACTACCTACTTATTAGGAAATGAAAGATTTTAGAAAGGGATCGGAAGACTGCGATGAAAAATAGACTTCAAGTTATTAGAATATGCTTTTATTGATGCAAAGCTAATATACTTCACTTCAGAAAACAAACTGCATATATGCATAATCAAGGTGATCGTAATCGGTTTTTCCGCGTTTTGTTATCATATGCGTCCTTTTCAAGGACATTATTAAGGACTCTGCTTATGTTTTGTAACCATGTCTTGTAACTTCAACCATGTCTTGTAACTTCAACCATGTCTTGTAACTTCAACCATGTCTTGTAACTTCAACCATGTCTTGTAACTTCAACCATGTCTTGTAACTTCAACCATGTCTTGTAACTTCAACCATGTCTTGTAACTTCAACCATGTCTTGTAACTTCAACCTTCAACATTCAAATAATTTACATAGTCCGGAAGAACAAAGCTTTTTTTAATATTATGATACATGATAACTAAATGATAAACCTGGAAGAGTTTCCTTGTTCCTCTTCTTGGCCGTCTTCATGCCGAACATGATCTGATGGGTACTACAGAGAGAAATCTGCGAGTCCTTCCGAATTGCATTAGCACATCTCACCAACTTTTCTTTCTTCGCTGCAGACAATGATTAAGAAAAAAAATTGCAGGTGAATTTTCAAATACAATTAATCATCAATAAGAGTTTTCGAAAAACATGAAACTAATTCCTATACATTCAACAAAAAAAAGAACTTAGGAGCTAGTACGTGAAGTCATCCGAGAATGATCAAAATTTAATTTTTAAAAAAGGTGAGGGCAGAGAAATACTATAAAAAGGGGCGAAACCAAGAACCCTAGAAGTAAAAGAGAGTGAGCGAACAATTAATAAACGGTGAGGGAAACTGGTGAAAGTTTATGAACTTTTAGTGACATATGAAAGAACTTCATCTTTCAACTTCTGTTCTCAATTTTTCTGCTTATGAAAAGCTGCGTTTTGATGTAATTCAAAAAGATAACTTCAAATGAGAAGAACTAACACTTGGGTTTTCTCTCATGAGAACATTGAATGTATGGTGCAAGAGGGTCGTTCAGGATATGTCTGATGCAGAGTTTGAATCCCAAGATTGCTCGTTGTTTGCACTTCAACAATCATTACTATTATCATGATTATTGTTATTTTATTTTAAATAATTTTTTGTTGCATTTTCTTCCTTTCTTTAAAAAAACGTGGCAAATTTTTATTTCTTTCATTGAAAAAATCGGTACGGTTTATACTATAAGCTTAAACGTAGAAAAGTAGCGGGGGAAACTTAAATATTCTTTCCCATTTTTCTTCAATGTTTAGAGAAATTACAAGCTAACATACATCGTTAAAGAACTTCAATATGGCTGAAAAACCTTGATAAAGCGTCATAAAAAACTAACCAACTTGAAAAAGTGAGTTCAGATCGCAACAGAACAACCATGGAATAAACCTTGCCAGTTTGAACCCCCGTTTCCCTTTAACCATGGAATAAACCTTGCCAGTTTGAACCCCCGTTTCCCTTTAACCAGTTTCATTTTTACCTGAACTGAATACAAAGCTTAGCCAAAAACCTACAGTCATTGCATCGCCTGTCTTGGTTTCATCGATGAAGTTGCAAATAACAGATCCCTGGTCGTTTTTGCTCTTTCTCCTTTTTTTGGACGGGCAAGATCCCTCCATCTAAATTTCAAATTAACCAAATAAAATCAACAAATTATGAGAAAACAATATTTGAAAATTTTTTTAAAATCAAGATTGTTGAAGACATCAAACGAAACACTAGATATATTTCACAAAACTCCATTTTCCAAACTCAAGTTAATCAATTGTGAATCAATAAGTGGAGCGATTCAAAGCTCAACAGAGGTTTTTTGCAGGTGTTAAAAATTGAGAAAGAAGCGAGGCGAGTTTAGAATAATTAAAAGCTCTTACTTTATACCCTTTACCTCTAGCTCAATTCTGATTATTCCAGAATCCCCCGCTCAAAAACCGTGAATTTTCAACACTCATGAGATGAACTATATGTATAACAATTACTCCCAAGTTTCGAAATCCCTATATGATCAGATGACCTAATCACAAAAAACTTCAGACCTTATGATGAAATTCCAATGATCTACACGGAAAACTTTTGTAGAGTTTATGATTGTGCCGAGTCAAAGTTTGTATGAACCAACTTATTGTAGCTTGTTTTTTGTTGTTGACTCTTCGGGTGATCTTATCCAATTAAAAGTAACCAACCAGCCGCGCTTCTTGAGATGCACCCTTGACGAAGTCATTTTCATCTTCAGGTACTGTAGAGAGCGGAGTATCGCGCGCCGTGGACTTTGCAGTCTCTACCGCATCAGCATCTTCTACCTGTTAGAGAAGACCGCTTGATTGATGCATCACCATGCGTCCCCAGCACTGTTCAAAATAGTTGATAAACGACCGCTCATACAAGCGGGAGCCCTAGAACCATGAAAGCGAGCGAATATTCATATTCTCTTGTGTTGCAGAATCTTTCTTCCTTTTCTACCTTTCACATCTCTCTTCATCATTCTAGCAGTCGTTTCTTTCCTCCAATTTCAGGACAGTGCAGGTGAGATGTGCACCAAAAATATGCGCCTTCAAAAAGAAGGTAAATTATACTTTAGACCCCGCACGGGACAAAATGCACTGCGAAAGTTCTATTATACTTTATTCCCCCCTTTTCCAAACCCGGGCGCTATAGGATGCTGCATCACGATGTAGTGGGTTGTTTTATGCTACCATGAACTACTATTTTGTTATGTGTGTTTGAATTGTAATATTTTTATGAAATGCTTGCTTAGGACAAGAGGGCTAAAATTTCAGGACTTTTTCTAGAAGTGGGGCTTTGAGGGAGGGGGGGGGTAAAATTAAAAAGATCCGAAAAAAAAAAATCCGGATATGTACTTTAACTCTCCGTTTTGTATTATGTAGAACCTGAGTTAAATGGTACGCATTTTACTTTACATCCCTTCTATTTCTGCTGTTATTGTTTCTTGCCCGCGTGGGTTTCCTTTGGGGGTGATGGGGGAATTCACGGGCTTCTTGTGGTAAAACTCGTATACCCAGTCTCTCTGACTCTCATCTCTCTCTATTTCTTCTTTCTCCCTTTTCTCCCTCTTTTTTCCGCCTTTTTTCAGTTCGGGCTTTGGCTTTTTTCCATCCTTCCTTCCATTCAGTTGGCAATGAAATCCACAACATCAACAGGTCTATACCACAAATCTAGAGGCTTAAGTCTAGAGGGGTTACAACGACAGTCAAACAAAATTGTAATATTTTTATGAAATGCTTGCTTAGGACAAGAGGGCTAAAATTTCAGGACTTTTTCTAGAAGTGGGGCTTTGAGGGAGGGGTGGGGGTAAAATTAAAAAGATCCGGATATGTACTTTAACTCTCCGTTTTGTATTATGTAGAACCTGAGTTAAATGGTACGCATTTTACTTTACATCCCTTCTATTTCTGCTGTTATTGTTTCTTGCCCGCGTGGGTTTCCTTTGGGGGTGATGGGGGAATTCACGGGCTTCTTGTGGTAAAACTCGTATACCCAGTCTCTCTGACTCTCATCTCTCTCTATTTCTTCTTTCTCCCTTTTCTCCCTCTTTTTCCCGCCTTTTTTCAGTTCGGGCTTTGGCTTTTTTCCATCCTTCCTTCCATTCAGTTGGCAATGAAATCCACAACATCAACAGGTCTATACCACAAATCTAGAGGCTTAAGTCTAGAGGGGTTACAACGACAGTCAAACAAATGTGAACTAGTGTGATCTTCCTATACTCATAAGGGACAGATAGGAGAGTCAGTTACACCTATCCTATGACGGTAGCTATTTAAAGTGCTTGAGTAACAACTTCTAAGTTGCGAAAGGGTGACATACCAACAATCCCAATGGAATACCCTTCTATTTCTGCTCTTCACTTCACCTTTATTTAGCTCCCTTCCTTTTTGGTATGTTTGACCATCGAAGGGAGGGGGGTTCTTGTATCACGCGGAGGCTAAAGTCAAGTGGCGGGGGGGGGGGCTAAAGTATATACATATTTGGTGCACCTTAGGACGTAATAATGGAAATTGTAAGAAAAGTTTTCGCGGGTCAACATTTATTTTGAGACTGGTTTTTTTTACGAGTAAGGTAATTTCGACAGCTTGAAAGGGGAGATTGGAGACAACTCGATTCATTGAGCGAGGAGATTGGAGACAACTCGATTCATTGAGCCAGGAGATTGGAGACAACTCGATTCATTGAGCGAGGAGATTGGAGACAACTCGATTCATTGAGCGAATGCAAACGATCAGAAAACTTACCGATTTTGAGGGCGAAATAGAGTGTTGAGGCCTGAAACACTTTAGCGTACTAAATAAAGTTACTTTTCCTCGCCTCATGCGAGTTTCCTAAGTTTGCCAACTCAGCTCGACAAGCTTAGACACAAGAAGCAATAAGTACCTAATACGGAACGAATAGGCTGCTTAAGCACAAAACATGGAAGGGTCTTCTTAAACTATCAAAAATTCCCACCACGGACAGATTCACTCAAATCAAGGTGTTTAAGGAATGTTGATGGTGCTCTTGCACGAATCTGACTCTCCCCGTTGCTGCTTCAGTTACTGATTCTATCAAGATAGATCTGTCCCGCACAGGGGTTAAATAGTCATGTCAGAACTTCGGTCAGCGAACCTCTGTTTTTCAAATCATTATTATCTTAAAACGGATTGAAGAGTGGATCCCCAAATGTCAAGATTTTATACCGTTCTTCCTGACCAATTTTATACACCGTATAAGCGGTAACTTAATTAATAAGGATGGGGGCCTTATGTAAAACAAAAAAAAGTTTTTTGCGAGTTTCTGTTTTTTTATCATAAGGGGGGATCCTAATGCGAAACTTTTTTTTACCGTTTTTGGCGGGCGTTTGTACCTTTTTCTTGCACACTATAAAACCCTTGGTCCCGCATCACAGGAAAGCGCGTATTCTGTCACTAGGTGGGAACAAGTATATAAATCAAAATCAAAAATGCTTATGAGGAATAACAAATGCCTGACGAAGGGTCAGAGTGAGGAGAAGTGTGGGTAGTCGAGGAGGAATGCTGTGGAACTGAGGATCCTTGAGGAGATGTTTCCAATGCCTCTTCTGAGGAAGCTGCTTCAGCTCAAATCGCATCTTCCACCACTATCATCAGTGTTTTCAATAATAAATGGCAATGCCCGAAAAAGTTCGAGAGATCTTGAAACCTGAACCACTCCGAAAACTGTTGGTGTTTATGACTCGAGATCTAGCCGCAAGTAACTTTTTTTAGTCTTGGACTTTTCTCCACTTGATCGGAACTAATGATCGTGTACTTCAACCCCAGCTTTCGTAAAATAGAGAAAAAAATTAAATAATTAAAAGTGCAAATTACAAGGCCGTCAGCCTTTCTGGTTTTTAAGTTGGTTATCAAAGCTCGGCGATGCTGGAGTATAAGGGTCCCATCGAATTCGCATTTTTAGCATCAAACTTTTTCTAGAGTTAATTTAGGAGCTAAAACGATGCTGAGAAGTGCGAAGCTGGATCTGAAGTGTTTGAGTATGTAAAAAAAATTATTTGAAAAATCATGTTTTCAGCTATTATTCATTGTTTTTTTTTGCTTAGGCTTAGGCAAAGGTTACGCTAACGAGGCCGTACGGCTTAGGCTAACGAGACCGGATAAGAAAATTTCTCATATTATTATTTTTTTGTCAATTAAATGACTAAAGTTAGTGGAGACGTTTTTTAGAGGTACGGTAGAGCGCAGGCGGTTAATTCAGACAACGTTTGTTCGCTAAGTCAGATGCTTATAATTGTTATCATTCTATTTTAATTTGCATGTTCTAATAAAGATTTTTGTGTGCAAACATGTTTATACAGGGATTTAATGATGAATCACATCTTATTTAGGTACTGCATACAATGTTAAAAAATTTCCAGGTTCAAAAGCGGCTCTTCTTTTTTCCAGGTTAAAATGATTTTTTTTACATATTCAAACGCTTCAGATCCAGCTTCGCATTTCTCAGAATCGTTTTTAGCTCGTAAAGTAACCCTAGAAAAAGTTTGATGCAAAAAAATGCGAATTCGACGGGACCACTATACTCCAGTTTCGCCTAAAGCACTTATTCCCGTATCCATGCCTAGTTCAAAGTTAAATAAAAAGTGAAGTTTCAACTTTCAAGTCTCAAGCTTCAGAAGCAGTCTGCAACACTGAAGAACCACAAAAATCGATTCATCTACAACTTTTTTGATCTAAAAAATGAGACTGCAAAGCTCTAATCCAAACTTTTTTCCAAGGCGTTCTCACGGTAAATTGCGGCATCGACTTCGTCACTTTCCATAACAAACTGAAACTACAGCTCTTTGATTGATGTTTAAAAATTTGAACGTTAAACAAAAATAAGCAGAATAGGAAATTGACAAATGCAACAAAAATTGTTTTTTCAGTGAACTGCTCTTAGAGAATTTCTTATAAAAAGGAAACAAAAAACAACTGAAAGAAAAGTTTCAGTAAAGGTTGAAAAACTTGTAAACTTTTGCAGTATGCTCTGCGGTCTCTGTCTTGCTTCAACGCTTCTCTGCTCCCCTAAAACACGGCCTCAACTTAAAAACGGCTTGGCTCAATTAATTACGTTCATGACTGCTACTCTGTCATCATGAACAATGAAGCACTTTGGTGTAGGACTTACTGTGCTTGACTGCGAGTAGCTCGGTGAGAGTTCGGATTCGCTTTAATGAGCAATTTTTGCCAAATTTTATTTTTACATCAGAAAATTATTTTTAGATTTAAAAAAAAAACGCTTAGGCTTAGTAAAAAGTTGGATTTAATCTACTTTAGCCGTCCAAAGATTTTTTTCTCAGAAAGAGATTTTATTCATGAAAACTCCCTTCCCCCTTTCTCCTTAGGGCTCCCCTTCCCCCCTTTAGGCCCCCCTTCTCCCTCCCTTCTCCCCCCTAGGCCCCCCTTCTTTGCTTAGGTAGTGCCCTCTTCCTCCCTCCCTTCCCCCTCTAGGGCCCCCCCTCCCTTCCCAGCTTAGGAGAGAACAGAAATTTGCATTCCGTTGCTCATTGAAGTTACGGTACTTTTTCCAAGTGTGTCATACATTTAGAGACCGCAATGAAAAAAATTTTTGAAATTTTTACCGTCAAGGCAAATCGAGTTCTTAGTTTTACTAAAAAAATAATTTTGTCGCACTAAAAATGGAAAATATTCTTATTTTGGTTGTTTCGATCGAAATTCAAGCAAATTTAAGGTTTTTTTCAAAGAAGAGAGGGGATTTTTCGATTGGTCTTCACCAATCGGACAGCTGGAGGCATAACTTCGATCTCCGACACTCCAGGTTACTTAATTAATTGTTTCTAAAGTGAGAACTTGGTCGAAATTTTATAGCTGGAAATACTGCATCGGCACACCCCGTCACACAATGGAGGAAGGAGGAATTAAGTTTGCACGCAATTTTTATTACTTCAAACGGTCCCGCCTTAAAGCACCCCCCGTCAGACGACCACTTTCGATAGACTAGGCCAGCACGCAAAATTTTGATAAAGATGCGCAGGCACGCACGCGAGACGCAGTCGCGCACGTAAGACGCACTCTGGTACTCTTTCGAGGGTGAGAGAATTCATGTCAATTCATGTATGCTCTACTCGCCTGCACTCTCTCTGGTTAGTGTGTTCTCTCTCTTTTTCTCTCTGTCTAACTGGTCAGTGTTGTCTCTCGCTCTCTTTATCTCTCTGTCTAACTCACTACGCTTAAAGTTACATTTAACCAGCATAAAATGGTACTTGCCCAATGCATATGCATATGCATTGCGAATCGCAAACAAAAAAGTGAAAAAAACGGCCCTTATCGATTTTTTTTGAAAAGCGCTGCGCACGCGCAGCGTGTTTCAAAAAAAAAAATTATTTTCAAATCCGCCGCCTTTTTAGCTACTTTAAGGCGGGTTCGTTTGAAGTAATAAAAATTGCGTGCAAACTTAATTCCTCCTTCCTCCATTGTGTGACGGGGTGTGTTAAAGTACGTATCACGACACTTTGTACCGCGTCACTTTGTATACGACACTTTGTACCCGACACTTTGTACCCCCGTCACTTTGTACCGCGACACTTTGTACCGCGACACTTTGTACCGCGACTTGAGTGAGGCCGCGCGTTTTATTTTTACATTAAAACATATTTTTACATTAAAAACGCTTAGGCTTAGTGAAAGTTTACGATAACGAGGCCGTACGGCTTAGCTAACGAGGCCGTACGGCTTAGCTAACGAGGCCGTACGCGGTACAAAGTGTCGCGGTACAAAGTGTCGCGGTACAAAGTGACGGGGTACAAAGTGTCGGGTACAAAGTGTCGTATACAAAGTGACGCGGTACAAAGTGTCGGTAATTCGTTAAAGTAGCTAAAAAGGCGGCGGATTTGAAAATAATTTAAAACACGCTGCGCGTGCGCACGTGCGAGCACGCACAAGCGCGCTTTTTAAAAAAATTCGATAAGGGCCGTTTTTTCACTTTTTTGTTTGCGATTCGCAATGCATTGGGCATTGAGAGAGCAATGCATTGAGAGAGAAAGCATTGAGAGAGCAATGCATTGAGAGAGAGAAAGCATTTGAGAGAGCAATGCATTTGAGAGAGAAAGCATTGAGAGAGCAATGCATTGAGAGAGCAATGCATTGAGAGAGAAAGCATTGAGAGAGCAATGCATTGAGAGAGAAAGCATTGAGAGAGCAATGCATTGAGAGAGAAAGCATTGAGAGAGCAATGCATTGAGAGAGAAAGCATTCAGAGAGCAATGCATTGAGAGAGAAAGCATTGAGAGAGCAATGCATTGAGAGAGAAAGCATTGAGAGAGCAATGCATTGAGAGAAAGCATTGAGAGAGCAATGCATTGAGAGAGAAAGCATTGAGAGAGCAATGCATTGAGAGAGAAAGGGTAAGAATAAGAAAAAGTGGTGTATGGAGAGAGAGTAACATTGGCAGAGAGCGATGTAGAGAGAGGGAAACAGAGAGGTAGAGAGACAGAGGAAAGGAGCGAGTTAGAGAGAGATGGGAAAAGAGCGAGTTAGAGAGAGATGGGAAAGAGCGGATGCGTCTACGTCTCGAGTGCGTCTCGCGTGCGTGCCTGCGCATCCTAATCAAAATTTTGCGGGCTGGCCTTGTCTATCGAAAGTGGTCGTCTGACGGGCCGTTACAGAATTACACCGTGCACACTGTGCGCACTGTACACCGTACACTGTATAGTTACAGAATTACACCGTGCACACTTAAATTTGCATGAGTGTTTGACGCACTATATTGTTTCACACTATAATTAATTTCCTCCAAAAAATATGAATTTTCTTCAATAATATCATGCCATATCAAGCAGCAAACGTGCGAAAGTTTAATAAACCATTGACGAAGTATAAATTTTCGGTTTAGAATTAGTTTCAATAATTGAAATATATCTAGTTTTGAGTAAATCAGTAAGTTATTCGCATCATCGTAATTTTTCAGGTCTGATGGAACAGTTCCGAGAAGGTCCAGAAGGGTTCTTTCACCAGTTCAGAGAGAAAAACATCGACTTAGCAGACGCTTTTTTTTTTGCACGGTGTAATTCTGTAACGGCCACAGTGTACGGTGTACATTTGTACGGTGTACAGTGCGCACAGTGTGCACGGTGTAATTCTGTAACGGCCGTCTGACGGGGGATGTCACAGTCACGAACCCGCGAATACATACATTTGTATTTTTCTTATCCTTTTTCATTTTTCATACATTTGTCTTATAAATTTTCCAATGTGGTCTCTTTCCTAATCCGTATGGCCTCGTTATCTTAACTTTTGCGGCACCACTGCTGTTTAAGTGGCAGCGCTCGTGGGCTTTAAACGCTACGGTTTCGAAAATTTCTTCATAGGTGATCATTTTGAGCATCAGGGACTCCGGTTCTTGAAGAAAAATCAAATTTTTACATCAAAAACGAGACCGCATAAGAAAATTTAAATTTTTTTTCAAATTTCGCCTTCTTAAATTTTTTTGTTGTATTTCGCCAATCGCCAATGCTTGAAAAGTTCGCAATGCAAATCTGTAGTTTCTTATTGCTCTGGCCAAGCAATGAGCAACGGCCTAACTGAGCATTTGTTGAATTCGTTTTTACATGCAAACAATGCTTTTTTAAAGCTTGGTTTTTAATTGATGAGTTAGCCTTCAGGTCTAAGCTACTATGGAATACTATTTGAAGAGGTTGTCGGTCATTCAGGTGCTGGCTCTTCACTCTGATTTCTTGTGACGAAGTAGAGTGTTTTTTCAAATAATCTGTCACGTGTTATCATTCAAAACAAGACGCACATGACAAATGCGGAACTTTCTGCTCATAAAAGCTGGCCACTCTTATCAGCACGCTTAATTACAGCTGTACCATAACTCCATCTACCGTTTTCCGATTTCTCCAACGGTTCTCTCGTGGATATCATTCGCGTGTCATGGTTTCCACTGATCTCTCACCCATCGAGCGGGTACTAACTCATATTCACCATTTTAACCGCAAGACAAAAAAAAACTGGTTTTCATGATATAAACTACCAAAATATAGATTACAATTATTACTTCTGCTTTTCCATTCCGATGTGGTTGTAGTGTTTAACTGCGGTGCGAATTGTACAAAACAAAATTTATCGTTAATCAAAATCTAATTTCTTCTCAGTCACCTTATCATTCCAGACAGCTTTCGGATTGTCAAAAATTTGAAAAAAAGTATTGAAAAATTGAAAAAAGAGACGACTTCATGCAATGCGTTGGAGCCGAGTTTTTGAGAAGAGTCCGAAATAGAGAATAATGGCTTGGAACGATGTCACTTCATATCCTATAATATTGATAATAAAGCGTTTAATTGAATTGAATTGGATTGAACTCGACTGGAAAGCTTAGAATTATGAAAAGTGAGCCAGAGAAAAAGGTAGAGCATGAACAGAGGTCGGATAATATTAAGTTTTAATTCTAGAAATACTTGTTTGCTTCTCATCATTCTATACAACTTTTAAAAATAAGTAAGCTTTTTCTCTTTATTTGTGAAAGCAAATCAACTATGTCTTTCTCTATTTCTTAGTATTCTTTGTGTCTGCAGCCTTTATCACTTCATGATTCAGAAATTTTTAAATTGCTGGTTTTCCAGGCTAAACGAGATGCAGCATTCGCTTGTGGGAAACGACATGTAAAACCCGGTTAAAAAAATTTTTTTTGCAGTTCAGATACAGTTTTCGTGTAAATCAGAAATAAGTGAATATTTGATCTGCTTTCTGAATTACGCAACTCGCACTCACTCAGATGTGCTGGAAACGAGAAATTTGCCTGGTTTTCGGTAAATGATGTTTGAAAAGTTCGATTTTCCTCATTCCTAACAGCAGATAATGTAAGTTTAGTTTAACCATTTATAACCAAGTACTTGATGTTTTACTTAACACCGTACATTGGAAAAGATTTTTTTAGACGAATGTCGCATAGTTTTCGTGTAAATTTTCTTTCTCATGAACAATCTAACAAGTTGTTTTTTCACGTGTAAAAAACCTTTAAAAAACTAAAAGCCTTCATTAAAAGTTCAATTTTCAAAAGCGTTTTCTAGAGTCTGTAACTTCCCCCCCCACCCCTCGATATACGCGATATAGTAGAAAATACATATGCTTTTATTTTCGTCCCAACTTTTGAATCTTGGCGACATTTAAACAAGATACATTTATATGTTTAGGGTGTCGATTGGGAGTCGGATCGGGTTCCACAGTTCGCTACTTGGTGGAGTACCTGGGAAGCGCGTACAAGGAGGGCACTCTTCCAGGCCTAGAATGTGTCCCGTCTTCTTACCTCACTAAACGCTGGCTCTTAGATGCAGGTCAGTTACCGAAATTTAGTTCGCCAATTCATTCATTTTATTCCTTTGCACATGGTTGATATACAATGGATAACTGTCACAGGGTGATTCAGTTCGAGGCAATAAGATAATACATATGTATGTACATTAACCGTAATTTTTGCATTTAAATTACAATTGATCGAGAAGTTCAAGGTGTGAGTTCATAATTAATAATTGGTGAGAAATACTCAAATACTATGTGAGTCTTAGTTTAGAAGAGGGTACAATTACATCAATTGGTAAACTAAGAAGAGCATTTTTAAATTGTGACGAGGATGGCATTGAAACAAGAGGCGAGGGCAGGGAATTCCAAATATCAATACGGCGAGAAACACACGTATCATGACCTTCGGGCATTTTGAAGGGCAGTATAAGTCTGAGAGTGTGGGAGATTCTTTGGCTGTAGGGGGAAGGCCTGATCACAAAGAGATGTGTGGTTCCAAGCACAACGTTATTGTGGATGGCTTTATGAATGAAAGATAGGTCAAGTATGGTGCGCCTATACTCCAAGGTGGTTAGGGTTAATAATTTTAGACGGGCAGAATAATTTTGAGAGATTTGGCCAGCTCTAGCGAGAATGCGTCTGGTGAAGTTTCTTTGTACCCGCTCTATGTCGTTAATGAGACCGACAGAGACAGGTGACCAGAGTTCGCATCCATATTCCAGAATTGGTAGAACGTAGGTTTTGTAAGACCGGGATGGAGGAGGTTTTTAAAGACCTAAGAAGAATGTTAATAGCTGTTCTGGCTTTTTGAATCATTGTAGTAATATGATGGTTAAATGAGAGAGAAGATTCGAAATGAATACCAAGGTCTTTAACGATTGATTGTGAGGGCAGGGTGTGGTTTTCTAAGGTGTAGGGTAAATCAGGGTTGTTAGGTCCGCAATGAACAATATAGCATTTAGGGAATGAGATTGTGAGTGACCAAGTTTGAGCGTATTCAGCGATTATGTGAAGAGCATTTTGAAGGGAGGACGAAGACTGGGAGAAAATTTTGAGATCGTCTGCATACAGAAAGCTAAAAACATTTGAGGGTAGAAGCTCTACTATGTCATTAATGAAAATAGAGAAAAGCAGAGGCCCGAGGCAGCTACCCTGAGGAACCCCAGTGGTCACTGCTCTATCTGCAGATTCGAAGCCGTCAACAGAGACGCGAAAAGACCTTTTAGAGAGGAATGACTTGATCAGCAGGAGAAGGGAGGAGTCTATACCACAAGAACTAAGTTTGTAGAGTAGTGCCCTATGATCTACAGTATCAAAAGCCTTTGTGAAGTCAATGAGACATATGTCGAAGGCTTGTTTTTTGAACAAAAGAGACAAATAGACTGAGTGAGCGTGTACAAGGGAAGAAACAGTGGAATGTTTGGAGCGAAAACCAGACTGATTTGGGTTGAGGATGTTGTTGCTTTCGAGGTGATTATAAATAAGGTGAAAAATATGTTTTTCAAAGACTTTCGAGAAGGAAGAGACGAGGGTTATGGGACGATAGTTATTGGGCTCTGATCTTTTACCTTTTTTGAAGATGGGTTTGATAATTCCAGATCTCCAAGCACTGGGAAAGTATCCAAGGGTAAATGAATTAGAAAAAATTGTTGAGAGAGGATTGCTTAGAGAATTTATGCAGTTTTTGATAAGTATGTTTGGTATTAAGTCGGGAGAGGAGTTCACTTTTGGGCACATTTTAGATATTATTCGGTGAACTTCAAAGAGCGAGACATTGTGGCTAGGGGACATAATGACTTGGGGTGTAGGTCTGGGTAGGGGGCCAGTGACAGGATCAGACACATTTGAAGAGAAAAGAGAGGCGAAGACGTTGGCGCATTGCGTAGGACAAGTTATGGGAGTATTGTCAACTATCAGAGAAGCGGGAGTAATTTTAGGTTTGGTTCGATTCGCGATGATACGGTAAAATGACTTGAAGTTTTTAGGAAAAGCAAATGTGTCTTCACGTTTGCATTCAAACTTGAAAATTTCTCGATGAAGCATTTTACAGGCTTTGAGGGTTGTTGTGGAGTTAGAGGCTTTGAGGGTTGTTGTGGAGTTAGAGGAGCGTTTAATGTTTCTTTGTAAAAAGCTGTATATCTTGCGGATTTTTTTTAGGATAGAGGAGATGGGTTTTTTTGTGCCTTGAATGCGGAATATGAAGGGAGATAAGATTCTTCAAAAATATGGTTATATGTTCAACACACTGGTCAATCGTGAGGGAAGAGAACGTTATGGTCCAGTCTACAGAGTTGATCGCTTCGTTAATGGCTGTCCAATTAGCAATTGAAGTGATTGCAGCGTTTTCGTAGATCATCTGCACTTTTAAAAAAATTTAACCACTTTTCATTCGAGCGGGTTGATCTAAAATTATTTAAAGCGAATGAGTTTCAACAGTTTTGATTTCTTGACTTGTCTAATCTATCTCTCTTCCTAGTTCTTTTTTCGTTCGCTTCTCATCATTCTAATCTTCCTTCTTCCTCAACACTTCATTGTCTGTTTCCAAAGTGGTCGCTGTAAAAAAAATTTCATAGCTTCAACGAGGAAACATCAACCTGCTTATTCCAGTTCAATAAATTACACTGGAGTTGAATGAATAAATACGGTGACATAGGTCACCAGCACTGTTGAGAATCACGAAAAACCGTTTTCGGGTGGAGAGTCTAGATTAATGGAAAGCTCTCTCAACTTTGTCCTTCCTCCCTAGCTCACTTCTCATTATTCTAGACCACCCGCTAAAAAGCGGTCTTTTTTTATAATGTTCAATCATTGAAAGTTACTTGTATTGTGCTGTGTATAGTTGAATTGATCGTGACCCTCTTAAGGCTCATACGATTAATCTTCAAATTCTAAGTTAAACGATTTAAAGGCAGTGACGCCTGGTTAAGAGGACAAATGATTGAACTATCGCACAGAAAAAAGCTAGTCCGCCGGGCGGGATCGAACCCAGAACATCTCGACTCAAACCGGGAGCGCGTGTTACCATTACACCAGGGGGACACATTGCTATTCCGTGCGATAGTGTTATATGAAAGGCTCACTAGCCTTGTTCTCTTAGTCACGCATGCTTATCAAGCGATTGCGTCATGAATGGAGCGTAACTCCAGAGTTCACGATTAAGACAGAAGAGAGATGGAAGATGGATGATAATTCTTCAAATGCTAAGTTACACGATTTAAAGGCAGTGACGCATGGTTAAGATGACAAGTGCTTGAACTATCGCACGGACAAAAGCTAATCTACCGAGCGGGATCGAACCCAGCCATCTCGACTCAAACTGGGAGCGCGCGTTACCATTACACTACGGGGACACAGTGCTATTCCGTGCGATAGTGTTATATGAAAGGCTCATTAGCCTTGTTCTCTTAGTCACGCATGCTTATCAAGCGATTGCGTCATGAATGGTTCCCCGTGGTGTAATGGTAACACGCGCTCCCGGTTTGAGTCGAGATGGTCTGGGTTCGATCCCGTCCGGCGGACTAGCTTTTTTCTGTGCGATAGTTCAATCATTTGTCATCTTAACCAGACGTCACTGCCTTTAAATTGTGTAACTTAGAATTTGAAGATTTATCATCCATCTTCCATCTCTCTTCTGTCTTAATCGTGAACTCTGGAGTTAGGCTCCATTCATGACGCAATCGCTTGATAAGCATGCGTGACTAAGAGAACAAGGCATATGAGCCTTTCATATAACACTATCGCACGGAAAAGCAATGTGTCCCCGTGGTGTAATGCGCTCGCGGTTTGAGTCGAGATGGTCTGGGTTCGATCCCGCCCGGCCGACTACCTTTTTTCTGTGCGATAGTTCAATCATTTGTCAGCTCATACGATTCTATGTTTACGTTATCAAGAAAAAAGTACGTTTGTCAAAACAGGAATGTAATTGAGCGTTTTGGGTTTAGGAGCCGAGAAACTGATCCGATATGGGAGTATCCCACGTAGGATTCTGTTGTCTACATAATACACTTAAACATATTTTTCAAATGCGTTTCAAGCCTAATGAAATAGTTTGGTGAGAATGTTGCATACTTAAAGGACTCCCGGTGACGGATCTCGATCACATCCCGAGTCTCGACGTCTGCATTGACGGAGCAGATGAAGTTAGCCATTCCCCTATTTTTGTAATCTGTATTAGAAAAAAATCTTTTTCGTCAAGTTGAAGTAAGAAATAAAATTAATCAATTTCTAAGCGTAACAGATATAGAATATTGTGAAGCGGGTGGAGAAAGAGGGGAGATTATTAAAAGTAAGAGACAGAGGAGTTTGAGAGGTTGAGACTATCAAGAGTTGTTTACTTCTTGTTCTATGCCCCCCGCTCAAAAAGCGGTAGTTTTTTTATTATTTTATTTCCTGAGCAGTTCAAGTGAGCTATCAACCAACAAAGATCTTAGGGATAATTCAATAACCAGTGTTGAGGTGGATTCAGCGTTGTATCTCATCAAGGGAAGCGGAGGCTGCCTGACAAGGGAGAAGATTGTACAGCACGCATCCAGCAAGTTCCTCGTCATCGCGGACTATCGGAAGCAGTCGAAGACCTTGGGAGAGAAGTACCCCATCGTTCCTATTGAGGTATAACTCTAATTGTTCGGGTCAGTGATAGAAATTCTAGTTGGAAAACGGAAAATTTCCAGATCGGAGGATGATCGAGCCAACTATATCTTTGCAAAAAGAGATGCAAAGAGAAGCGTAGCTAAAGCTCGATCTATCGCTACTATGGAGATATATAACACGCTTGACACGCCTCAAGGAGAGAAAGAAATCTTCCGAATTTGCAAAGCCAGAGCTACAGCAGCGAAGGACATCACCCACGTCAGACTCATAAGGGACCAGAACGGAAAACTTCTGCGCTCGAATAGCGACATATGTCAGCGTTGGATAGAATATTTCGACTACATATCCAACATTGAGTTCGATCATCCACCAATTCCTTCATCTCTCCCAACAGAAGGACCAGTTCCCATGATTACGGAAGAAGAGGTGAGAAAAGCGCTGAAAAGAATGAAGCCAGGAAAAGCCTGTGGACCAGACGATGTTTCATCAGTTGCATGGAAACTAGCAGGAGACTGTGGAGTTTACCACTTCGTCGAGCTATTCCAGAAAGCTAAGATTCGTCAGGAGTATTCTGAAGATTGGAGCATGTCAACCACCATTCCAATCTACAAAGGCAAGGGAGATGTTACCGATTGCGCCAACTACCGTCCCGTCAGACTTATGCCTCACACAACTATACTCCTGGAAAAGATCATCGAAGCACGCTTACGTGAGATCACCAACACAAGTGTGAATCAATGTGGCTTCGTGAAAGGAAAAGGGACGACAGATGCGATCTTTGCCATCCGCTTGTATTTAGAAAAACACCGAGAGAAGGCGAAATCTGTCCACTGTGCTTTCTTGGACCTAGAAAAGGCCTTTGACAGGATCCCCCATGATCTCATATGGTTTTCCCTTCGTGATCATTTGGTGCCAGAAAAATACATCAGGTGGATACAAATGATGTATGCCAACCCCAGGAGCGTCGTTAGGTCATCAGCAGGAAATTCTGAGCCATTCCAAATTTCTGTCGGAGTTCATCAAGGATCCACACTCTCGCCTTTGCTGTTCATCTTAGTCATGGACACAATAACCAGAGACCTCCAGCGAGACCCACCGGAGACACTCCTGTACGCCGACGACATCGTCTTATGCTCGGAGACAAGAGAAGATCTCGAACGTCAAGTGGTAAAGTGGAATGATCGCTTTGCGGAGTACGGACTACGACTCAATGCATTGAAGACCGAGTATCTTGAAGCTGGAACATCGAGTACAATCCAAGACACAAGCTCCATAAAAGTACACAACACTGAGCTACGGAAAGTCGAGCACTTCAAGTATTTGGGTTCTCAAATATCCACAGACTGGGACCCAACAGCCGCTTTCAGTGCCAGAATCAACGCAGCATGGCTCAAATGGAGGGAATCAACTGGTATCCTATGCGACAGACGCATGTCTGATCGACTGAAAAGTAAGATCTATAAATCAGTCGTACGACCAGTTGCTATATATGGACTCGAATGCACAACCCAGCAGATGCTCCATGTAATGAAAATGTTGAGATGTAGCCTCGGAGGAAAGACACGACGCGCAACGAAATGATAAGAGCTCGTTTAGGAGTTGCCCCAATACCGGAAAAACTCAGAGAGTCCATGCTGAAGTGGTACGGACGCAGGCTGAGATTCAATCCAGACTCCGTTTCCAAGTCTGCTTGGAACATAGAAATCCAGGGTAGAAGACCAAGAGGTAGACCGAAGTTTAGATTGAGAGACACCATAGAACAAGACATGGCGGCTATCGGGCTGATAGCCGAAGAAGCCTCGAATTGTATGATGTGGCGAAGTGCTATCTACACAGCGGACCCCGCTCTTCAGCGGGAATAACGCTAGGAAGAAGAAGAAGAAGTGATAGAAATTCTATTCACCTTCAATTTGTAGAAAGTCCAAATCATTGTAAAAATTGAAAGTTTAATTCTGAAATAGAAAAAATCTATGCGCTCGAAAAAAGTTTTGCGGCTGTCAAGAAACACCCTGGTAATAAATGGCTAACTTGCCTTTAAAAAATCCCGTTTTAGCTAAATTAGGTTGTTGGTTGTCTTTCTTTTTTATTGGGTTGCAAAATCGTGCTTTTTTCATCATCAAAGATCCTTTTTTTCGGAAAAAAACTTAAATGTTTTTCCGAGAGGTTAGTGGTGTAGGTTGATAGGTCTAACGCCTAGGAGGAAAAATTTGCCAGTTTGTATTTTACCTATGTTTTGGCCTACCTTTCAAATAATATTCTTCGCGCTTGATTCCATGTTTTATTCAATGATGAGTGCTTGATCCCGACTTGTATGAGGGTACGCGTACCACTAAGATGAGATACCACTAAGATGAGATACCGCTAAGATAGTATAGTTCGTCAAAGGAGGGCGATGCCGGACTGACCTGGGCATGCCACCGGATGAAACATCTGTCGATACTCCCCTATACTTTGTAATGGCGAGTCGAGGCGCCAGTAAAATAACCTCTTGCCCTTCTCCGGTTAACGAATGGGTCTCGCGAAAAGGATCGCCGACTGCGGTGCGAGTGTAGACGGAGAAAATTTCTCCGGACAAAAAAGGATCCTCACCAACCTATCCCAAAGGACTCCCCTCGACAGGACCTATGGGGAAAAAACAACAACAACACCACTAAGAGGAGATACCACTAAGATGAAATAAAACTCGGCAAAGTGTTTCTCTTACCCGCATTGTGGGTAAATTCTATGCGCAATTCTATACGCTGTCCAAAAAGGATTGTGATAAGAGTTCAATATTTGTTTGCCTTCTATATTTTTAGTCTCACACCTTCGGTTCCTCTCCAATGTCTGGCGTTCTCGCATAACTAGCCTTGTTGGTTTACACGTTTGTTTGACCGCTGGTAAGAAACAGCATGGAAATGGGAAGAGTATGATTTTTGGTAGCAATATCTACTGAGTCGGATAGGAGTCGTACGGGGTGGAGTTGCTAGCAATATCTACTGAGTCGGATAGGAGTCGTACGGGGTATAGTTTCTACTTGAAACTCATTTCACATAAGAGACAACCCACGATAATCATGGCACATCCAAAATAATTATGCCTGCTCCTGGCATGCCATGTCAACAAAAAACAAACAATTGTTATGATTGAGGTGCTTCCTTTCGCGGCGAATCCAATCATCCGTGAAATAACAAATGCCTTGGGGGGATCTGCTTCCATCAGAATGGCTACGAATATCTGTGCTCCGGTCATGACTGACAACGGAGCTTACATCGTCGACTGGAGCTTCCCGAAGGAAGAAAAGTTGGATTGGATCAGTGTACAAGTATGTTTTAATTTTTCAATATTAGTTTTTATGTTGTTGTTGTTGTTGTTGTTGTTGTTGCCGGCAAGCATCCCGCATCGAAGACTTGGTTATGAACACTCTCTTTAATGAGAGAAGTTCTCGTGTTCTTCGGACAAGATGCGTCCGGAGAAGGGTTTTGATGTCCTTTGCAGTCCTGAGACTGTCATGCTGCACCTTGTGAAGGCGGACATCGTTGTAGCAACCTGTTCATGCTATAGGCCTTGTGAGTGGGTGGTCAAGCCGGCCTAGCATCGTTTTGGGTGGGAGTAGAGACGTCTCGCCTGTCGTTGACCGGAGATAGGCAAGAGGCTATTTGACTGGCGCCTCGACTCGCCATTGAAAAGTATAGCGGAGTATCGGTTTTTATAATTTAAAACTGTTAAATCGTACTCCCAGCAATCACCTAGAAATGACTTTCGTTTATAAAAATTAACAGCAGCGAAAGATATGAGTGGGGCTTAGTGAAAACTTTGATTGTCATCATTGGGGGTAGATATCATCATCATCATCGCGACGAGTAAAAGAGAGAAATAAGTTGAGTAATTTAATTATACATAAGAAGTGCCAATATCAGAATCGATTGGCGAGTATCCCTGGAGTGATCGAAACGGGCCTCTTCCTCAATGTGGTCGATGAAGTCTTTTTCGCCTACGCCGATGGGAACGTCCTCATGATTCCAAGAGATGTGTAAAGTTTGAAGAAAGAGAAGCTCGAAGAGGCCAATGGCTCCGGTGCAGAAAGAACAACTGATCAGAAGACTTGAATCAATCACATGACCATGTTAAAATTTTAAAGATTTTCGGTCACATATACGACATTCCCAACTTGTTTCCAATTTTGATAACTTTCTGACTAATTTTGTTCTTGCTTCTACAAAATTGTAAAATTGGGTCTTTCACTCGAATAATTACTCTTTAAGAGGCTTTAGGGTGTAGTTACCTCTAAAAAAAACTCGGATTCTAACCGCTGTTCTGTATTATGCAATTTGTATTTAAGAACTCTGCTCGATCATGTTTTTTTCTGTGTTAAGGGGCTCCGCTGTGTTATGCCTTTTGAAACTCCCCCCTGTGCCAGACTCATTTCTCTCCATGACACATTCCACTTGTGCAATGGGTTGATTCGGTGTATCCATTATGTGTTTGAGGCATAGTTGATTCTTTGTGATCATTGAAAACCTCTTTATCGTATCAAGTTCAAACCTAAAACGTGCCTTGAAAATGTTGATGTAAAAATCTTAAATTGTAAAAATTTGTATTGTTTGACAACTCAAACACAGCAATTTGGCAGAAGTTGGTAAAATGACTGAATTTTGACTATGGATTTTAAAAAAAGCACTGGCATCGGGATTCGATATGAGTGACATTCGACAGCAAAGGACTGACCATGGAACATCAAAACGGATATAAACTGGAACGAGTAACATCAAAGAAGAATAGCCTAGACGAAATGCGAGAGTAACATAAGATGATCACCCGCTCCAAAAATACACTAATTCTGAATGAAGGCTGAATAAATACATGGCGTTTGAAACATGAATACTATTAACATTTCAGCGGCAGTTTTCAAAGTTGGGAACGCCTTCGAAAATAGCGTCCCCGTGACAGTTACATACTATGTAGCTATTGATGATTAAAGTGTATATTTCTAAAATCAATTTGTTCAAAGGTCTATCTAAAGCAGCTTCTGTAGACTGGCTTCTACATCAAAATTATTCAACTCAACGGTCAATAATTTTTAATTGTTCTATAGTATAATACAGGGTGACCATAAATTACCTGGACAAATGTAAATGTATTTCCTTTCAAAAAGAAATTCATATCTTGGTATCATAACATACTTTATCACAATACATAACCAACAGTTATGCACAATCATGTTCGATATGGCCGCCCCTAGCGCGAAAGCATACCTTGAGACGACGCTCGTCTCCACATGCCAGTGACCGCAGGTAGTCGTTGTCGAGTTCGTCCCATGCCTTCAGAAGGGCGGCACGCAGATAATCGAGAGTGTGGTGGTGGATAGCTCCAACCTTTGCCTGCATGACGCTGAAGTCGAGCGGGCTGAGGTCGGAGGAATTCGATGGCCATTCGGAAGTGCTTATGAAGTTTGGGGTGTGTGTGCGCAACCACTCTTGTGCGATTTTGGACTTGTGGGCAGGTGCCGAGTCCTGTTGAAAGGTCCAATCAGCTCCTTTATAGTGTGTCCTACTCTAGGGCTCTACCACGTCTTCGAGGATCTTCTTTACGTAGAAGTTGGCATCTATCTTCACACCAGGGTCGACCAAAACCAACGGCGTTTTGCCCGTTGCGCAAACACCTCCTCAAACCATGAGGTACTTGTAGTGGCTGCTTCTTCCGACTGTGATTCCATGCTCAGCTGCTCCATTACGATCGGGAGCAAGTATTCTGTCGTTTTGAGAATTCACCGAAATCTCAATGGTGAATATTGTTTCAGCAGTCCATAGCGTACGGAAATGCTCGGCCCGCGCACATCGTTGCAACAGTTCTTTGCACCGTTGATGTCGAAGAAGCTTCTGTCGAGCATCCAATCCATGTCGTTTCTGCATCCTGTGGGGGTACATCCCGAGACGGTGTTTGATTATCAGTCGCGTTGATTCACGGGAAATACCGAGCGACGAAGCGAGCTTCCTCATGGATTGTCGAGGATTGCGTGCGATGCGTTTCCGGAGAATGCTCCTAATCTGGGGCGTGTCGGATGTCGGTGGATGACCTCTTCCTGCACGGTCCTTGCCATTGGCTGTCTCCCGAAGACGATCGATGGTGGCGTAAACAGTTGTTCGTGGAGCATTGAGTCGTCGCGCGATGTCCGCTCTCGTGTGACCGGAGTTATGCAGTGCAATTATCGCAGCCCGAAGAGGACTTGATTTCACCATAACTGTACAAATAAAGCTAGAGTCATGAAACTTGAAACAAGAAACATTCAGTCTCAGAGCATTATCATGGAAAAATGAAAACAAAGATCGGTCTGTGTCGCGCAAGAGAACGCGTTAAAAATTTGTCCAGGTAATTTATGGTCATCCTGTACATCCGCTGATTTTATGCTCGCTTTGCTTTCTCTTTCTTTTTGTTGGTGACGTAGGCAGAGTAGAAGAACTCAATGAATAGGACGGCGAATGTGAAGTATATGATAAATGCCAAGTACAAGTTTCCCATCGACTGTTGGCAACTGAAGCATAAATTCTTGAGATATGCTAAATGATCGTGAATTCAAATCTAGATTAAAACCAGTTAATCCACTCTAATAAAAGCTCATATATTAAACTAATATGAAAGCTTTCAACTCTTATTGATACTGTAAGAAATCATACTTATCGTACTTCACGATCTACACATTGTATGAAGGAATCTGATGTTCGGCAAAAACAAATTCGGGCTTCATGAGTTCGAAGAAAAGAATATAAAAATTCATCCGAGGGGCATTTTCTATTTTGAAAATTCATTGCTAATTCGATCGATTCGACTATTGCTGCTCAAAGTTTAATATTTCTAAAAGCGAGTACTAACTCGACACTTTTGATCTCTCGTAACGATATAACCTATCTCCAGAACTAAATTGTAAACAGATGTTATCGACTCGTCAAATCGAGCCTTCGGATATAAACGGCCTGTTTTGAACAAGACCGTAGAAAAATTCATTCAATAAAGGTTGAGTATTTTTTAGACGAAACTATCTGATCGTTCCCTATAAATTCTAGTTGATTCCGATTTTGAGATTCTAATGAAGAAGGAAAACTCCACGGATTAAATTGTCAACTTCTCCACTCGTGTGTTTTCTTTCCAACTGACGGCCAATCGGTGCGCGTTTTGATGGCATAGACCATAGCAGAGATTGCCACACCGGCGAGCATCTGAGTAGTCTGGATGGAGGTGACCGCCATGGCGACCTTTCTTGGCAGCCGCAGTCCTGCAGCCGTGGCTGCGTAATAGGAGTACATGAAGGAGTGTGCCAGATAGTTCATCGACATGAACATCTTACCCGCTGCCGTATGCTCCGCCCCTATAATTCATTCTTCACGAAGGCTGTTGGTCAGAAAAGATCATTGAGCCTCTAATCGCAGGAGACTTGGTATGCTCTGAGGAATAGGGTACAGGTATGAGCGATCACGAGGGGAGGAATAGGGCACAGGTATGAGCGATCACGAGGGGAGGAATAGGGTACAGGTATGAGCGATCACGATAGGAGAAATAGAGCACAGGTATGAGCGATCACGAGGGGAGGAATAGGGTACAGGTATGAGCGATCACGAGGGGAGGAATAGGCTACAGGTATGTGCTCCCACGAGGGGAGGAATAGGGTACAGATATGAGCGATAAAGAGCGGAGGAATAGGATACAGGTATGAGCGATCACGAGGGGAGGAATAGGCTACAGGTATGTGCTCCCACGAGGAGAGGAATAGGGTACAGATATGAGCGATAAAGAGGGGAGGAATAGGATACAGGTATGAGCGATCACGAGGGGAGGAATAGGCTACAGGTATGTGCTCCCACGAGGGGAGGAATAGGGTACAGATATGAGCGATAAAGAGCGGAGGAATAGGATACAGGTATGAGCGATCACGAGGGGAGGAATAGGCTACAGGTATGTGCTCCCACGAGGGGAGGAATAGGGTACAGATATGAGCGATAAAGAGGGGAGGAATAGGATAAAGGTATGAGCGATAAAGAGGAGAGGAATAGGATACAGGTATCAGCAAACACGAGGGGGGAATAGGGTACAGATATGAGCGATAAAGAGGGGAGGAATAGGATAAAGGTATGAGCGATCACGAGGGGAGGAATAGGCTACAGGTATGAGCGATAAAGAGGGGAGGAATAGGGTACAGATATGAGCGATAAAGAGGGGAGGAATAGGATAAAGGTATGAGCGATAAAGAGGGGAGGAATAGGATACAGGTATCAGCGAACACGAGGGGAGGAATAGGGTACAGATATGAGCGATAAAGAGGGGAGGAATAGGATAAAGGTATGAGCGATCACGAAGGGAGGAATAGGCTACAGGTATGAGCGTAAAGAGGGGAGGAATAGGGAACAGATATGAGCGATAAAGAGGGGAGGAATAGGATAAAGGTATGAGCGATCACGAAAGGAGGAATAGGATACACGTATCAGCGAACACGAGGGGAGGAATAGGGTACAGATAGGAGTGATAAAGTGGGGAGGAATAGGATAAAGGTATGAGCGATCACGAAGGGAGGAATAGGCTACAGGTATGAGCGTAAAGAGGGGAGGAATAGGGTACAGATATGAGCGATAAAGAGGGGAGGAATAGGATAAAGGTATGAGCGTGAAAGAGGGGAGGAATAGGGTACAGATATGAGCGATAAAGAGGGGAGGAATAGGGTACAGGTATGAGCGATAAAGAGGGGAGGAATAGGATACAGACAGGTATGAGCGATCACAACGGGAGGAATAGGCTACAGGTATGAGCGAACACGAGGGGAGGAATAGGGTACAGATATGAGCGATAAAGAGGGGAGGAATAGGGTACAGGTATGAGCGATAAAGAGGGGAGGAATAGGATACAGACAGGTATGAGCGATCACAACGAGAGGAATAGGCTACAGGTATGTGCTACCACGAGGGGAGGAATAGGGTACAGATATGAGCGATAAAGAGGGTAGGAATAGGATACAGGTATGAGCGATCACGAGGGGAGGAATAGGGTACAGGTATGAGCGATCACGAGGGGAGGAATAGGGTACAGGTATGAGCGATAAAGAGGGGAGGAATAGGATACAGACAGGTATGAGCGATCACGAGGGGAGGAATAGAAAAAAGTGTTGAGAAAGGTATAATGGAAGGCGAAAGCAGTTTCAGAGAATGAAAAAAAGATGATTCAATCGTTTGTGTGTGAAAGTCGGTTGTGTATGTTTGAGAGAGAGAGAGAGAGAGAGAGAGAGAGAGAGAGAGAGAGAGAGAGAGAGAGAGAGAGAGAGAGAGAGAGAGAGAGAGAGAGAGAGAGAGAGAGAAAGAGAGAGATAGAGAGAGAAAGAGAGAGAGATAGAGAGAGAGAAACCAAGAGAACGCTCAAAATTGCAAATAAATTGACCTGAGTGGAATGTGTAGATGAGCACAGCAGCATGATGATAGTAATGGAGGAAAATCAGAGGCTTCTTCCTTAGAACGATGAACAATGTGTCGCCAAGTTCCACGACCTCAACTCATTTTCTGATTAGTTGAACATGTTTCACACTCATTTATCTATGAGTCAATAGCTCTTAAATCGCGTATTGATTGATCACATGACTCCTCTACTTTAATATTGATCAGTTAAATGATCCCTGCGTAGATCGTGTTTATTGATCAAAAACGCGCTCGTTCCATTTAATGATTCCGTCTCGCTGAAATCACATGCTCTGGTTAAAAAAAGGCGAGAAATAACTTTGGAAATTGCGAAGAGCAGACTCCAGTAGGCGGCGACGTCATTGGGATGAAAGGAGTAGCAGAGGTTCTCATACCAACCGAGGTTCCTCGCTGTGTAGATCACATCCTCAACAAGCACTCTCTCCTTAACACTTCGTTTGATCGGGTAGATCACATCCTCAACAAGCACTCTCTCCTTAACACTTCGTTTGATCGGGTAGATCACATCCTCAACAAGCACTCTCTCCTTAACACTTCATTTGATCGGGTAGATCACATCCTCAACAAGTACTACCTCCTTAACACTTCGTTTGATCGGGTAGATCACATCCTCAACAAGCACTCTCTCCTTAACACTTCGTTTGATCAGGTAGATCACATCCTCAACAAGCACTCTCTCCTTAACACTTCGTTTGATCGGGTAGATCACATCCTCAACAAGCACTCTCTCCTTAACACTTCGTTTGATCGGGTAGATCTTTTCTTTTGACAGAAGAAGAAGACAGAAGACAGAAGAGATATCTCGTATTCTTTTCTTTTTCAAACCCCGGAGACGGTCGGGTCTATCATTTCCTCTTCACACTGACTTCTACTCGTCTCTACTTCATTGAATTACGAGATATCTCTTCTGTCTTCTTGGGACTCAAGACTTCGTGAATCTCTTCGGTATGAGATTGAAACGCTAAGTGGTCTACCAAGACTCTTCAGTGCAACGCTACAGTTGCTTATTCCTCTTCCGAAGATTTTCTACTTTTTCATTTTCTCATTGTCAACCATGTTAGCGATGACCCTGAACCAGTTGTCCTTTGGCGATAAAGAATATCAATCAAGATCACATCCTCAACAAGCACTCTCTCCTTAACACTTCATTTGATCGGGTAGATCACATCCTCAACAAGCACTCTCTCCTTAACACTTCGTTTGATCGGGTAGATCACATCCTCAACAAGCACTCTTTTCTTAACACTTCGTTTGATCGTGTTCTTATTATCAGCTCTAACTCAATATACAAATATGTTTGTTGTTATTGACTTGATTTTAACTATTCTTACCAATATTCTTGGCGGAAATGATATTCAATCTATTTCAATCCACATGCTTTATTATTCCCATAATGGGACATAAAGCGCCAAAAAATATGTATGGAGAACTTCCGCAATGCCATGCGAAAGTTCTCCGTACATTTTTTTCATATACCCGATGCGCCTATTGCCGAGAACAGCTGTCACGCATGTAGCCAATAAGAGTATCTGGTACCGACAGTTGGCAACATCCATTATGGTGGACATCTATTCTCAATCAGATCGCATTCATGTTGTGGAGAAACTATTTTGCTTTTGATTTATCTCAAATATGTTTCTAAAAATGTATGAAAAGCTTATATAATGTATTTAATAAATTTAGATGTAAAATCTGAACTCTGCGTGTAAAATTATTGGAATGACAGCTTTAAACAAACTAAGAATAACATATTTTATGAAGCAGATACTTCGAGAATAAGTTATGACAAAATCAAATTGAACTCTCAATAAGTCCTGAGCCGCTTTTCTTTCTCATCTATAGAAATGATTTACGGCTGAGTTGTACTTACTTGTCTTCAATAAGTATTATATTATTTGCTGACCACATCAAGTTTTATACTTCTTATGATGAATAAAATGCTTCGAATGCTATTTCCCAGTTACATTCGGCCACGATTCAGTTCAAAATGTATTGTGATAAATGGCAATTGAAAATCGCTGAAAGTAAGTGCAATGTTTTATATCTATGTAGGTAAACACAACCCATGTTCGCCTTATACAGGAGATACGTATTCTTTTTTCAACAAATCATAATCTATTCGTGATTTGGGTGTTTTGATAGATGACTCATTATCGTTCCGATTTCATTATGAAATGGTGTGTCGTAAAGTCCTGTATACAGTGTACGCTTTATTGAGGATCATAGCTTGTCCAATCTCATCTATTTACTTGAGATGTTTTAACTCTTATGTTCTACTGTTATGTGAATTTTCATCATCGGTCTGGGCGCCTTATTTGGAAAAAGATGTCCTGAGAAAAGTAAAG
Source organism: Allodiplogaster pararmata (assembly GCA_964056735.1). NCBI lineage: Eukaryota > Metazoa > Nematoda > Chromadorea > Rhabditida > Diplogasteridae > Allodiplogaster > Allodiplogaster pararmata. Next base: position 4,191,711 of record OZ057403.1, read on the forward strand.
ATTCCACAAACATTCACTAGACTAATATACCATAGATGGGGATTGAGTTCAAATTCGAATACAAGTTGCCATTCCCGTTTGATTAGTCTAAACTTGCCATCCCTATACATATTCTAGAAGAATAATAAATGATCTCACTTTTGCATTTAAAATTCTTCAAAATGAAATAGATATCAAAGTGAGCGAGTTTTTTTTATTTTTTAACTGTGTGAGGGTAGATTATCAACATTCAACTTTCAAATACCAAAATTGTTGTTCAACTCGTTTACATTAAGAACATCCAGATGGATGACCAGATTACCTCCCGAAATAATGAGTTCTTCAAATTCTAGAATGTTTAAGATTAGATTGAAGTGGTTAGATGTTCTGGAATTACTTGATGTACCTGTACCTTTTTCTTAATATCACATAATAGCCGGCGAGTATGAAGATAAGAAGTATTTGTTTAATACTTACAATGATATCCTATTGTATATTATGAGTCACTACTAGCTTTTTTAAAATTATAAATTTGCATGTATTGTCACATCATGTATTTAATGTATGATGAAATAAATAAATAACATTCTTGGCAGGGGAAGGTGCTTCCTATACCCATCCGAAAGAATTCATGAGCATACAAACCATCACATTAAAACTAATTATTTTTCCTACATATATTCAGCGATCAAATGACTTTTTTTCTCATAAGAAAAATATTGCAAGATCACGGTAACGCTTTTAAGGTGAAGAAAATTTATTATCAAACATACAAATGAAGTTAGCTCGAATCTATCTGACTTATTCTCATGATCTCGGGGCTATCTGACTTATTCTCATGATCTCGGGGCTATCTGACTTATTCTCATGATCTCGGGGCTACGATCTACGTTTTCACACTTTTTACTCAAAACAAACATGTTTGCATAAGAAATCGAATCAATGGCGTTTTATGTGCGTTGAATTGAGGATAAAGCGTTTGAATTTGAAACTTTTTTCCAAGTTTTGAATGTGACTATAGCAAGTTTCATCATGATAAAACTTGCGGCTGCTGAGCTTTTTCCCTGTCCGCGGATAAACAAGTCTGAGATAATTTCAAACCATCTCCACCAATCAGGTATTTGACATAGGCACAAAAGAAGGTGTTTCAACTAGAGAACAGGGAATAGCACACTGGCGTATGGTAAGAGTATGTAGGTGATATAGAAGACACAGGGAAGAAAGAGCTTGTGGTTAGAGTCCGCGCTAGAGATGACGCAGGGAAGAAAGAACTTGTGGTTAGAGTCCGCGCTAGAGATGACGCAGGGAAGAAAGAGCTTGTGGTTAGAGTCCGCGCTAGAGATGACGCAGGGAAGAAAGAGCTTGTGATTAGAGTCCGCGCTAGAGATGACGCAGGGAAGAAAGAGCTTGTGGTTAGAGTCCGCGCTAGAGAAGACGCAGGGAAGAATGAGCGTGTGGTTGTACTAGGATTTAGATAAACCTCAGATAGGAAAGAGCGGTCATTTAGAATATGAGGTGAAGAGGCAGAGAAACTAAGAGAGCAAAAGACAAGATGACTATCGGGTCATATGAGCTTTTTTATTATTATATTAGAGAGATTAGTGTGTATACATACATTCGACAAATTGCGTCTTTTATCATAGAAGGACAACTCAAAAAGGCTTATCCTTTTAGTTCTTTATTATTACCATAGGATAGCTTGATAGCTTTTGCTATTCAAAATGACAATTCGACATCAGACAAAAAAGTTATTCGAACCGAAGAGCTTCGCCTACGTGTAATGATGCGGACAAAAAGCCCGTGCTTGGGGAAAAGCCCGAGAATAATATGAATTTTCGATTTTTTAAACTGCAGAAATTACGTTAAAAATCATTCAAAATGATCCCGAAAAAAGACAACTGTTAAGTAGGAGCAGATGTCTTAAGAGAGCAATTTTTCTCTTCAATCGTACAGTGTATGATACTTTTGAATGGAAACATCTTTCTCGACGACCAATTGCCTGAATAAGAAATGAATACAGCGGATGAAATCGCTCACTTCCCTCGCCCTATTTTACAATTATAAAAACCAAATGCACCTTAAAACCAAATATGCAGACTAAAATATTCCGTGTTCATGATAACTCTGATAAGCAGCTAACTTCTGATAGACGAATGAAGCCGAGGATGGAGAAGATGGCAAGGGCACCGTTCCACAAGAAGAGAGGCGTCTTCAGAGAGAATGGCTTTCGATCGGCCATCAGCCTCTGGATCAGTCGAATTCCGAGGTAGTATAAGAGGGAAATGACGACTGAATGGCTCCAGTAGTTTTGGAAGATGAGTGTGACTGCCTCGGGGTCCGAAACTCTTTCGAACGGCAAGGAATATCTGCGCATACAAGCGCATTTTCTAATATTTTCACTATAACATGATTGATCGCGTTAAATTTTTAGGTTTTTTATTAATCTATTCCTCTTCCCAGTCAAGTAAAAAGAATCAAAAAATCGGAAATCGAGCTCTAGGTCTTCAAAACATCTGTTTTCTATTCCGGAAATTTATTTATCGGCTAAAAGTTAGAACCTTATCTTCATTTTCCTTAGCTTAAGTTCCAGGTCTTCAAAACACGGTCGTGACTCTTCTCACTACTAATTATATTTAAATTAAATCTTGGAAATTTTAGAGGTCTTTTTGATATCTTAACAGAAATCCTGAGATCCTCCACTGGTGCAATGGGACAGTACCTTAATCATTTGCGCAAGTTTCCTCATTTGTTCGTGGTACCTAATTTCCTTTACGATGTGTCAAGTCAATGCTAGCAGTATTGAACTCTAGTTACGTAGGTATTTCCGTTGATAAAAGAAAGGAACCCCTCTCACTCGAAACATTTATCACTTTAAATTTTAACCTTTTTGGTTGAAAATATAATTAGGTTATGAGTAGTTCTTAAATTTAATTTAACTACAGGAATCAGTTAAAAAAACATTTAAATTAATTTGATTCTAACAAAATATTCGTGGCAGATCACTGTTTTAGATTTCAAAGACAGCAGTGAAATTTGTAAATGGATAAGAAGCATCGGATTACTTGTATTGGTAATTGGTTTGTAGACGAGTGTAGTTACCATGGTAAAGATCGAATCGACTCAGCTCGTTGTAGAGATCCATCTGGAATCTAATGGAATTATGAGTTATTCTGCAGATAAGTTTAGGAACAGTTCGGGAATGAGGGAGCGAGGGGGTATGTGAAGGGGCCAGAGGTGGTATGTGGAGGGGCCAGAGGGTTGTGAAGGGGCCAGAGGGTTGCGAGGCCAGAGGAAGGCTGTGAGGAAAGAGGAAGGAAGACTAAATGACACATTAAAACACTAGGAAGAAGAAAAGAGGATGGGATGGACGATGAGAAAGAGAGAAAGTGAGAGAGAGAGAGATAGAAATAGAATTAAACAGAGAGATTAAGAAAGAGAGAGAGAGAGAGAGAGAGAGAGAGAGAGGGAATAAGAACAACCATAATTAACGAGACTCAGACTGTTAGAAAGAAAAAGAGAGAGAGAAAAAATAGCAACCAGTTAGAATGCTTCCAACGGAGATCGCTCTTTCTATCCAATTCCTGTCTAAGGATGGTCATTTAGGAAAGCGATGCAGGAGTGAAGAGAGAAGGGAAAAGCTCGTGCTAGCAGCATCTTTCTCCTCATTACATTCGAGGGCGATTGAGTCATCCATCGTATTTGAGAGCAGTCTATTAAAGAAACGCAAGCCCGTCCTGCCAGCCCCTCCTTCCAGCTCATCCTACCAGCCCCTTCTAACATCCCTCCCGACAGCTCCTCCTGCCAGACACTCCCACCAGCTTCCTTAATAAGAATGGAAAAGATTATTTTCGCGACAAAGTCTAAAAAAGAAAGTACGGCATTACTTATTTATGTACAATATCCTGGAACGGAAAGGGGTTAAGGCGGCTATTGAAACAAGTCTGAAAGAAAATCAAAAATTTGACCGTAATTACTTTCAACGATTCCCAATTTTTCGCAAATGAGTTTGAAAGACTGTTACCTACTTCACAATTTGTGAACAAATTTACAACATTATTTTAGACTAAGGAGATTTATCAACTAGAAACTATAGAAAAATTGGTTCTAAACGGTTAATTACGATCTTACTCAAAGTTGTGAAAAGCTGTATTTTCTTCCTAGTCTTCCTTCAAACTGTCCATCTCTTTGATCAGCTATAACCTTGATGAATTTTTCCCATGATGATGAAGATTTTTCCTTGTTTTCATGTTTTTATGCTTGCCTGAGCTGTAAGAATACACAGTGCTTTTTTATATTCAGTCGACTTTGTTGGGAAGATTTTAACTTTTGCTTTAAATGCTAGACGATGCATTCGAGGCTTTCTCATCAGCTATTCACCTTCTCTGGAGGGTAACTTCTCCTTCGTTGTTGTTTTGCTTATTGTTGAAAAGGACATGATAAACCTATGCAACATTACAGAATAACTGGTAGCAAAACAAAGTCAAAACTCAAAAGTATTTCAATTCTCAAAGCAATAAACACAATATTTATTGCTTTGAGAACTGAAATAATAAAATTTCAGTAAGAAAAAAAATTTTCTCGTGTTCGCGTTTTTTTTTAAGTTCAAGAGCTTTTAAAATAGGAGGTTAAGTGGTTGATGTTGGTTGAGGATAGAGAATGAAATAAGGGAGAGGCAGAAACAGACAGACAGACAGAGAGAGAGAGAGAGAGAGAGAGAGAGAGAGAGAGAGAGAGAGAGAGAGAGAGAGAGAGAGAGAGAGAAGAGAGCAAAAAATAAGAGGGAGAGAGAGAGAGAAAAAAGGAATAGAACGAGTCTTAAAAAAGAGAACGGTTGAGAAACAAAGAGCAAAATTGAAAGAAAAAGATTACTCAAAAAGGGAGATAGAAAAGCACAGGAATAGAAGGCAAAAACAACTCATAATGCTTACAAAAGCAATAAGAGAAGAACAATCGAACACTATGAGGGAGGCATAAGATTGATGTCTTGAGGAGGTGGTAGACAGGATGAAAGAAACAGAAGAGGGGAGAGGAAGAGAGAGTAAAGGGTGAAACAGAAACAGAGAGAGAAAGAGAGAAAGAGAGAGAAGAGAAAGAGAAAGAGAAAGAGAAAGAGAAAGAGAAAGAGAAAGAGAAAGAGAAAGAGAAAGAGAAAGAGAAAGAGAAAGAGAAAGAGAAAGAGAAAGAGAAAGAGAAAGAGAAAGAGAGAGAGAAGATAGAGATAAGAGAGAGAGAGAGAGAGGAAGAAATCAAAGAAAAAAGATGGCGAGGGACGAGTAGAATGAAGCTGATAAGTAATGAAGTATCCATGAAGCGCGCCTAAGGGGGAAGGGGGCGGAGCTGTGAATTTGCGCCAGCTGAAATGCCCTCCTCTAACACAACTTTCCCCTTTTGTTCTTCTCACAAATGTTAGCCTTCACTTGATTTTGTGTGTGGGAGGGAAATGAGATTGGCGTTTGTAGATCGGTCACAGAATCACTCCGCCTTTTTCAGAAACAATCTTGCACTAGCGAGTTACGCGGAAGATAGAGAAATTATGAGATTGGAGAAAGAGAGATAAGATATTGGAGAAACAGCACGAAAATCAGTGAGAGAAAGAAAAAAGAGAGAGAGAAAGAGAGAGAGAGAGAGAGAGAGACGGAAGCCATTACAGTTTAACAGAAAGTAAGGAAGAGAAAAATAAAGAGAGAAAATTTTAGAGAAAATGAGAAAAGAGAAGGGATAGTGAGAAGACGGAAATAAAGGAAAAGAAGAAGAAAAAAGTCGTTGATCCAAAAAACAACAAATGTGTAAGATAATTCTTTAAGACAGAGAAAAGAAGAGATTGAGTAAAGTTGAAGTTGAACTCTTCTTTAAGTTCGCTTTTCCAACTTTATTTTCAGAAAACCGCTGAAGATAATACTTCGCGAACAACATGCTCGGGGCACAAGCATTGCGCACCAAACAGGTAATCATTGCGCACCAAACAGGTAATCCATCTAAGCCATTATATTATTTTCAATAACTTTCTTTTTTATTATTTGTTTCCTTGCAAATTCATATGAGTATTCTTAATCTGGTAATCGACATGATATACAAGTTTTCTTTGATTCCGATTTTTCGCATCATGGATTTATTACTTCTTAAGAACTTCACGTGTTAGCAGCAAAAAATTTAATTGACAGGTGTCATTTTCAAATCAATTTTCTGTTTTAAGTATTATTGAAAAGTTAAATTCTCACTTGAGTGCCGCGAATTGAATTTATTCATCTCATCATGTAGAAATTTTTTGTGCAAAAGTTCTGTTTGGGAAGTATCATTTTGAGAAAATTGAGAAAGCTGAGCAGAAGGAGAAAGAGAAGAGGCACAGAGAACGCATCCGAAGTGTGGAGATAGAGAGGGAGCGAATACAGAGAGCAGCCAGGTTCATCATTTCGAGAAATCCCTACTTCAATTATTCTCAGTTTTGAACTATCATTATTCCAAACACTTTTGAGTTTAAAAGACCTCATTTTCGGATGATTTTAACTTCAAATAATCATAATTTCCAATGAGTATACATATTTTTAAATGATTATCTAGAATGAAAGTATTTTGGATGTTCATGATTTCGAATAATCGCATTTTCGAGTTATCATAATTTCAAATGATCTTCATTGCAATTAATCAATATTCTAAATGATTTTAATTGTGAATATCATATGTCCCAATAATAATTATTTTCAATAATCATTTCCAGCTATCATGAGGATATATGGAAATAGGCAAACTATTTACCAATGAAGATATGAGTTAATGACTCGACTTCAAGTTATTTTAAAGCAAAATATTTGACTCAGAGACACGAAAAAATTTAATTTTATAACTTGATATACGTCTTAAGAATCTTCTTTCAGTAGCAATTTTGACCATTGGAAGACTGCTGAATAAATATTAGGAGCCGATGAAGCTGTTTTCAAAAATTCAAAGTCGGGAGAAACCGTTTTATTACCACTCGCTTTCCATGAACCATTGAAATAATAACTTAAAAAGAGGCTTGCGTTGCTCGCCTTTTCCCATCATGTCTTAGTTGATTCTTGAAAAGGCTTGAAACTTCTCGTGAAGTTTTCGAGACCCTTTCCTAAACAAGAAGTTTGAAAAATTGAACCCCACTCACTTGAACCCGATCTTAGTCTTTATTCTTTTCCCTTTCTTAGGTAGTCTCTTCTTAAACGAGAACGGGCTTGAAAACGAGAATACTCCAATTTGAGAACCGTTTTTCTTTCAAGATGAGAAAGATGTTCTTCATAAGTCTCTTCTTTCATCGTTATCTGCTCGAGCACTCTCTTGTTTTTCTTTTCGCTCTTCACTCTGTTTTGCGTATCGAAGAACATAGTCTCGAGAGACCCCTTCTTGTCTTTTTCAAAAGTCACGTCTCATTTGTTGATAGAGAAGAAGGAGATGAAAAAAACATAAATGGATTCATAGGTTCCCTTAGCTCACACGGGAAACAAAAACTTTTTGGTCAAAGAAACATTTGGAACTGGGGTCAAAATAGAACATTAAATCATTTAAGAGAAGAACTCGAGGAACTCTCCTTGTCTGGTCCGGAAGAGAAAGAGCGCCCGATCTCATCCAGAGAATCCCGGTTAATTCAATTATCTCTTCTGAATTCTCTAGGGACTAGTAATGTATATGACAATGAGAAGCTCCTTCAAATCAGGGACCCTTGCAGATAGACTTAATGGAGTACGAAAGTCTCATGAAAGATGAAAGATGAAGACGGACTGGCAAGGGACGAAAGTTGAAAATATAACTTTTTTTTCCTTTTTCTCAGATCGCAAGTAATATTTTTCAAATGACATATCAGTAAGTTTGATTTTTTGAATTTTGAAAGTTCGGATAGACAGATTAATTGACTTTAGGTGACTAAGTGACTTTTTAGGTGTCGCAGAGAATCTTTAAACAATCACCGGCACTCTCTACACGCGGGCGTGTGTCTCAACACTCTGAGAGTGTCTCCAAGTCCTAGTCGGACCCATTCTGTACACAGGGAATCTCTCAAACTCACTTCCCAGGTAAATCATTTTAGCCTTTATTTTCTTAATTTTTTCGAAAAAGGAACTGAGGGAAAAGCTGAGAAGAGAAAGAAAAAAGTAGAGTGATGGAGAAAGAGAGAGAGAGAGAAACTACATAAAAAGAGATGGATAGATAAAGAGAGGATGGGAGAGAAAACGGGAAACTTTTACTTCATCCGGAACTTTAACACCCTGTGATACAAGAAAACCCCACTTCACAGTAAAACATGGCTGATTGTAAAGTTAAAAAAAAGAAGGGGGGCTGATTGTAAAGTAAAAATTTCACAAATTAACTTTAGTCACCCACTACAAAAAATAAGGAGTTAAATACCCAGGCTTTTTTTAATTTTGGCCCCTTTCATGGCGCCACGTCTCCATTGAAAAAGTTTTAGAATTTTCTTTTTATAGAAAAATTACTATCTGAACACAAATAACGAAGACTAGTTCATGGAGCATAAAACAACTCAATATATTGTGAGGCAGCATCTTACAACGATCGGAGTAAAATATGTAGGGCTAAAGTATAATAGAACTTTTGGGACATGAATTAGACGTCTACCAAATAAATGTTGAACGTACACTAAATAATTTACCAAAAAGATCAAACACAACAAAAAGGGAGAAAAAAACTGAAAGAAGAAAACCCAAAAAAAATATGTGGTGGACCTGTCTACATTATTTGGTGGATTTTTTTTGTGGACGTTGTTTGGTGGATGTGTCAACATCAGTTGGTGAATTTTTTGGCGGACGTTGTTTCGTGGACGTCTCAACATTATTTGGTGGACTTTGTTTGGTGGACGTCTCAACATTATTTGGTGGACTTTGTTTGGTGGACGTCTCAACATTATTTGGTGGACTTTGTATGGTGAACGTCTCAACATTATTCTGAGAACATGTTCGGTGGACGTTCAGCAATTATTTGGTTGACGTTCAAAATTTCCCCGAACTTTCGCAGTGCATTTTGTTCCGTGCGGTTGGCTATAGTAAAATTCACACAAGAAAAAAAATAAGAGGAAAAGAGAGACAGAGAGAGATAGCACTTGAGTTACGAGAACAGTTATACAAAAGAATTTTACAGAGTGAATAAAAAATTTGAAGATGAGGAACGTGAAAGAGTTCGATTGAAAAAAAGGACGAAAATTTAACGTTTATCTAATTCTACCTGATTTCAAAACGTCTACCTATTTTGAAAAAAACTTTAGCCTAATTTAGTGCAACGTCAGCCTAATTTCGTGCAACGCCTACATATTTTGACTAACACGTATACCTATTTCAGTGCAACGTCAACCTATTTTGACAAACACGTCTACCTATTTTGACAAACACGTCTACTTGTTTTAGTGGAACGCCTAACTTTCTTGAACAAAACGTCATAAATGTGCCATGTCAATGAATGGAAGAGAGCCTTCAGGGACAGTCACCCGCGTTTGAGCATGGTTAAAACAGCAAAAAGTCATTGAATACAATGGGAAGTTATTATAGACAACAAAAAGTCATAGGTTGACGTCACACGAAAATAGGTTGACGTCGCACGAAATTAGGCTGACTTCGCACGAAATTAGTTTGAAGTCGCACGAAATTAGGCTGACGTATTTGTCAATTTAGTGTTTGTTTATTTAGGTAGACTACACTAAATTAGGTAGACGTTTATAATTTCCCCCAAAAAAAAAACCCATCGTGATATGAGATTCTTTAGAGAGATAGACAAAAAGTATGTATACATATAAAAAAGTTTCGATTTCTTGACAGAGAATCTCTAGCTCAACAGGATTTGTTCTCTAATTTATTTTGAACCATGAATAATACGCTGAATCTTTTTTTAAATGGCTCGTTCAGGGTCCTCAGCGATCAACGTCATCAGAATACTGCCGGCCAGGAGAGAAGAAAGAAGCGACGGGAGGGAACCGGTTCATGAGATGGTTAGGACTCAGTGGACAAGACTCTTCGCATAAAAGAAGAATGTCTTCCTATTGATCCTTCACCATACATACTTTCAGTCATTTTTTGTTTCGCGCATTAATCATTTATATAAAACATACAATGATTTTTTTGTTAAATTTTATTCTCCTAAAAATTTCTGACGTCCTTTTTCCCAGTCTTTGATTTTTGAATAGTTTTATGGCAACCCCGTTGAATTTATCTCGAAATAAAAATAACTGAGTCGAATTGATTGAAATAAAAAGTACTATTTCATTAAAAAAATTTTCGTCGTTTCTCAAGGAACTTCGTTGTTAAACTTTCAACTAAGCATGTAAGTAGCTGATTTCGCAGGCTTCATAAGAAGTTGTTTTGAGTTCTCATATGACATTTGATATTAACCAATAAGTCATACGAGAAATAATCTCTATTTTCTAAGTTTAATTCTTTGCAATACGCCACACCTTTTTCTGTGAAGCTCACCAACTCTGCAAGCGATGGCATCTGTAAAATAGAAACTTCTGGAATTCTACATGCTTTTTTTCTAAAAAAGTAATCCATGTGTAATTTGTGTCGATTGGAACGTGCTTTGGAGAATAAATTAAAATCCGATTCTATGAATCACGATTGAACTTTTTTTACAACTCGCTCCAGGCCATAGATTACTCAAACCTTCCGATAGGCTTGTCGTGACTTTATTGGTTGATAAACAGCAGGAACCTCTAGTGAACCGCAGAAGTAATTTGGTAAAACTTGTTTTTTTCTTTTATGATATTGGCATTCTGACCAAACTGGTTCTGAATCATTAATCTCTGAGAGTTTGGCCGCTGGGACTTACGATTTTGACAAGAGATAGGTCAAAGCTGTTGACGAAGCATTCTCTTCTATGTCTAGGTTCTGTTAACCAGTCGATTGTTTCTCAGTTCTGTTATGTAACGGCTTCGTCATTTGAACGATTACATGCATGGCAAAAAAAAATCATTGATGATGCTATCCCGAAAATATAGTTGCCGTCTGGATTCTCCCTTTGTCATCTTATCTCTCCGCTCGCCTTCTTTAAACACGCTGCTTCTCCACTCTAGTCTGCTCGTGTGAGTCTCTCGAGAACACATGTTCTCTCAGTTACTTTCCGCAACTCTGCGTCTCGTTCGATCCCGCGGTGGATGCTGCGCATTTGGGTGTGTTTCTGGCTCCCCCTGGGGGTACTTCCCAACACTAAGAATATAACTGCTTCAAGCACCCGACAAGAGTCTCAACAAAGTTTCAACCGCCTTTCTTTCTCCTTGCCATCTTTTCTAGTTATTTTTTAGAGAAACACACAACCGTCAACTGTAACAAGAAAGAAGTTTTCTTTCTTTCACAACATACCAAAAGATTTTCTTTTGATGTATGAATTATATAGCTTGCTTGGAACTGCTATGTATAAAAACAAAGTGTTTTTACCTAGAGAAAATTCAGCTAAAACAAATCAAGAAATTTGAACTCGTGTTGTTTTTGGGTACATACACAAGGATCGAGATAGGGAGAAGAAGTTGTTTACGCCTAAGTCGGAGCGCCGGTGTATCTGTAATGGAGAAGATTTTTATTATGTATATCAAAATTGTTCGATTTCATTTTTGCTCTTTCGTTTTCATTAAAAAAACTAATCCATAGCAGCATTTAGAGACTTTGTATTTCAAAAATTACAATTTTTTGCGTATATTGAGCATTCTCGGTCTTTTTATCAAGAACCGGAGAAATACAGGCAGAATGGTTAGAACAAATGGCGCTTCATGTTTCTTGAACGCCGATGTACTTGTTTAGGGACTATTTTAGAATACTTTCCATAATCAGGAAATACCTTTTTTAAGAAGCAGCTAATCCCGAGTAAGGATAACTAAAATACAGTCCAGTACCTAAATACAGTATTCTTGTGAACACTACGGCACAATTCTAGTTATTCAATGATATGCTCGAGCTCCTGGGTCGTCATTATCTCAGTGCCAGTCAATTTCCGGAATTTTCACGATGTGAAATGAAAAGAAATTGTTTATGATAGGTGATTTTGAACGTGGTTCATAAGTCACATTTTTGAAGTGCACAAACTTTGTATTAAAAAAAACTAAACCCTTTATCGACATCATCAAAGCTGTCATAGGATTGATACAAGGGAGTTGTCTGCTTTGCTGTATACATATATGTATTATCCCTTTCAAACCTTGCTATGAATGGTAAAACCTTCCTCAATAATTGAGAACTGTGGTTATTGGTGTCAAAACTATGCGGTAAAGCTGTATTGAAAATGAGCACAATTTTAATTAGGGGGCCCTACTTTACTTGGCGGGGGCGCACTTTACTTTGGGGAGCGGGCTTTCGTTTTTAGTATGTTTATAAAAAATCAAGGAAAATTAACCTGAACCCCCCCCCCAAGGAAAGCACACCCCCCAAGTGTCCGAAAATGAGCGGTGAAACGTGATTATGAATCGTACTGTGGAGACAGCGCAACACAGCTAGACCATTTTTTCATCGTCCGATATGAGTTTTCGGCTATTACTAAAGCACGCCACTCACATCATTCACGCCGCTTAGTTTTTCATGTTTTTTTCTGCTTAGGCTTAGGCAAAAGTTTACGCTAACAAGGCCGTACGGCTGAGGCTAACGAGACCGTATCAACAAAAAACTACATAATAGTGCATCAAACAATCTTTCTCTCTTTCCCGCGCTGTGGCGTGCATTAGTAATGAATTGGCGTGAATGACGTTTTTGGTGTGGATGGCGTGAGTGACATGAGTGGCGTGATTTAGTAATGGCCGAGTTTTCGTCACCTCCTTGTGATGAACTACATATTTTCTCTCTAATTATATAAACGACGTCTCATTCCTAACAGATCACATCAAACTCGGGCACAATTTTACTTAGGGGGGCCACACTTTATTTAGGAAGGAGGCATTTATTTTCAGTTAAACTACTGTATTTAATACACCATTTTTTATAATTTTTTTGACAAATTTAGTCATTGAATCGACAAAAAATTATAACTTGAAAAATTTTCCGTGCGGTCTCATTCCTATGCCGTACGGCCTCGTTAGCGTAACCTATAAATAAGCCTAAGCGAGGAAAAAAGTGAATAATAGCAGAAAACAACTAAGCCAAATTACTCAATGAGACTGGATAAAACTAAAATATTGTGGCTAATTGTTCCACGAGATGACAACACATACTCAACCATGATGGATCATACTTTGTTGATTGAGGTTCTTGTTTGACTTAATAAATGATTAATAAAAAAAGATAGAAAAACCGAGGCTATTTTCTTGCGCACCTAATACTTTAGTTTTCCTCCATTTCTATTCTTCACTTTTATTCCTGCTCTATTTTTGTATGTTCTACTATGTAATGTGAGGAGGGTGGAGGTTCTCGGATCACGGGGTTTTAAAGTTCGATGGGGGGCTAAAGTAAAAGTTTACCAAAAAGTTCTTTAAGATAAAAACTTTGTACTCGTTTGACAAAAATTTGCGAAAAAAAACAATCTGATAAATTTTAGTGACCGTTTACAATCTCATTTATGAGCAACAAAACCATTTACAATCTCATTGATGGAAGTACATAATTCAATTTATAAACTCTCAGTACCGTGTCCTTGGTAGTGTAGTGGTAACACGCGCCCCGGTTAAAGGCATCCGTTTAATCTTCCTACGGGTTCAACCCCCGTCAATCACGCAAACATGTATATACTTAGCAGTGCAATAGTCGTGAATGGGGTTACGGGTTGGCTCGAGACGGCGGGTTCGATTCCCCCCCAAGGACTATTTTTGCCCACTTTCGAAAAATTTAGTTTTGGCGTATAAATTTTGTAGCTGATGTAGAACGTTATAATACACCTAATTGATTTTTTCGAAAGCATTAAAGAGGTTCTGCTTTTTCATATTTGAAATGAGTTTGTATTTGTACTTTTCAGTTTTTTCTCAATATTCTCACGGGTTCCTTCATCCTGGAAAATATTATTTTTATCTAGGAAAGAATTCATTTTTTGTTATCAGAAAATTAGGGAAATGATTTAGATTTAAGAATAGCTAAAAAACGGAAATTTTTGTAAGTATTTATTTGCAAGACCTAATGGTTAAGGTAAACTGTACTTGAAAAAAGGTATTCGGTAAGGCACAAAACGACGGGTTCAATTCCTTTTAAAAAAGGGTTCACTTTTTTATAAAGATTTTATATATATATACTTTCTGAAAAAGCGTGATTTCCAAATCTTAGACATTCCTGTATTACCCTTTTTCTTCAAATTTTTGACAACAAAAACACGAAACAAAACTATCACTTCTTAAAATCAAATACACAGAAGAAAAAAAAAACGCAGCAACTCACTTACATGTATTATAGTACCTCACTTACATGTATTATGGTACCTCACTTACATGTATTATGGTACCTCACTTACATGTATTATGGTACCTAACGTCCATGACATTAATCACAAACGAATTAATAAATATCGAATAATGACTCATATATATATTTTCGAATTGCTTCACCGTAAGAAACCAATAGAATGGATATAAAGGGCGAGCCAGTACTGGATTTAAAGGTATTAATACGAGAAAAAGGCAAAAAAGAATTCGAAATCTCAGAAGAACTGTGAATGCAGCGCGTGACTGCATCTGCTGTCTTTATCTATATATTTTCATAGAATAAATTGATGTCTTCTCTTAGTCCACATCGAAGAGGGTGAAATCACTTAACGATCTATTTCTTAATCTCTTTTCGGGCTCTTAACACAATTACACTGCGTATTCTGGAGAAAAGAGGAGGTTTTTTGTTTTGTAAAATCGTAACGGCTACAATTCCACTCTTGGGATGGTAAATGATTCTTTTGAAAACGGCGAAACTTGGGTTCCATGTCACCTTGCAGAGCGTCACCTTAAAACTTGACTAGCTTCACATCCAGAACCTGACCCATCCCATTCTTTTCATCTGATTATTTATTTCTTTGCATTCCTTCTCATTCTTTCAAATAGAACCGCATTTGGTGTTTCACTTCCTAAATAAATTCCCTTTGAAATCAAATACCTCTCCTGATCTTATACCGTACGTTTTCTTGAAAAACTGTTCTCGCACTATCTGTGTGCCATTGTCAATAATGTTTCAGCGATTCTTATTATACTGCGAAGTTCCTAAAATATGGCGTACAGCGATAGTCCGACCAGTCTACAAGCGTAAAGGGAAACGTACATACCCGCTCAATTATAGACCAATAAGTCTCACTGCTTCCACATCTAAAATAATGGAGCGTATCGTTTGCAAAAAAATACTAGAATTTCTGGATGAGAATAAGTTGATCAGCAATCATGAGTTTTTTTCATGAGAGCTCAACATTCTTGCTATCACTTCTAGAATCAATGACGGAATGGCACTTTAAACTGGACAAGAATGAATACATTAGCTGTGTCTTAATTGACTTCACTAGTGCATTCGATAGCGTCCCTCTTTCCTACCTAATGAGAAAAGTTGAGTCCATTGGGCTTTCAGGAAGTCTCTTAAGTTTCATTTCAAACTTCCTGCATCAACGAGAACAGTCAGTCCGAATCAATAATAGTGATTCTCTACCTTACCCCCTCCATCCGGGGTTCCCCAGGGAAGCTGTTTGGGTCCCTTACTATTTCTCATCTACATAAATGATTTACCATTGTGCCTACCAGTAGGAGGCAGGGTGACTATGTTCGCTGATGATGTCAAAATTAGTACGATTAGCGATGCGAAGCTACTTCAAGTCGCAATAAACTCTGTTGCCAAGTGGGCCTCTTCATGGGGACTGATTATTTCTACTACCAAAACAATAATTTAATTTATGCGTTGCTGCATGTAATGTTTTCACGTAATAAAATTGAAATTGAAATTGAAATTGAAATAGTCACACTTTTAGGAAAAACTCACCCCAAGAGTAAATTCTACCTCAACGGTAAACAAATCACAGAGAATAAACTAGTAAGGGACCTTGGTGTAGAAAACGATAATTCATTGAGTTTCTCTACACACATAGAAAATATGTGCAACAGAGCAAATTCCAGGTGCGCTTACATCCTAAGAACCTTCAAATCGAAAAACCCCGTTCTTTATAAAAAGCTTTTCGTTGCTTACGTTCGTCCTCAACTGGAATACTGCTCCGTGATCTGGTCACCTCGGCAGAAATATTATAAAGAACTCGTAGAAAAGGTTCAACGAAACTTTACAAAACAAGTCTGCAGAAGAGCCGGAATGCCCGATATTTTCCAATTGCAGTCCCTCGAAGAACGGAGGGATCATACCGATCTAGTTATGACCTTCAAAATCTTGACCGAAAGAACCCCCATTTCTCCATTCAAGATGTTCTCCCCACAAGACCACAGGTACCCCACTAGGTCACACAAGTTCAGTCTGACTCAACCCAGTTTCAAACATGTTAAGCTCTCTAATAACTTCTCAACCAGAGTAGTTCCGGTCTGGAACAAACTCCCAGAGACTGTATTTTCAATTAATACAGTCAAATCATTCAAAACAGCTATCGGTAAGCTATAAAACGATCCTCATATTCTCGATTCCAGACCCACTTACCTCTTCCTCCTCGACTTACCTCTTTTTCTCACTTTGAAAAGTGTGAGGCCTTGGTGTTGATACGAATCACTCCTCTATTTGATCCCCTACCTGCCCCTTCCGAAATCATCCTTGCGATAAAGTATTATTTAGTTTTAGAAAAAATATCTTCCTGTTAGGTGAGTGATGTATTGGTTCTACGTTGTCGGTCAGCTTTCTAAACGTATTTTAGAACACCATGATAATACATTTACGCAAGTTTCCGTTTATGATAGCTATCGAATGCGTTCTCTAATGACCTCGCTTTTACATAGAGTTCACCTTTGCATGATGAACATAACATTAAACATAAAATATTTCTTACACTATAGAATGAAATACTTCAAACGTTCTTCTGGTGTGCCAGGATCGATTGAAGTAAGAGTTTTCCGAAACCAGCTTCGGCTGCACTTGAGAACTATGACGAAAAGGTCGTAGTGTAATGTAGTGGGCTGTAAGCAATTTAGGAGTTGTAGAAGGAACATCGTCACTGGGAAGGCATAGTGAATTCGCTCAGATGGAACGATGATCTCAATATTCATTCTGATCGAAGTGAAGAGCATCTTTCATAAACATTTTGTTCTCTTATTATGTACAAAGTCTAAATTTAATCGGTTTTGATACTGTATTGTTATTAAACAATAGATTAATAATCTTCTCATCATTCTCGAAGTGAAATGCATGTGAGAAACATTCAAATCGGATGCTAGACAACCCTTGAGAAACTTCTCAGGAACTGGTCGAACTTAAGCTATATTCAGATACCTGTATCGATCTAAGGATTTCAACACTCGTTAGCATAAATTTTAACTATGCTTAAGCGAAAAAATCAATGAAAAGGAACCTGCCCCCAAGTAAAGTGCGGACCCTCAAGTAACAAAGTCCCCAAAATCGTTGTCTTCTTCACATTTTTTTTTCAAATCCGGTTCAAGCATGGGTGATCGGCGGGGCCGGCGAATAGTGAAAACAAGTATTCTGATCCCCTTCCCTTTTTGATTGCTCAAAAGATTTCTTCATGGCGGTAGTGAATGGCGGCCGGAGCGAAAAGGACCTTGCCTTGTAGTCCAAAGATTCCAGAGATGATAAATATATAGTCCGAGTAGTGTAGAGTCCAAATATAAATATAGTTCAATGCAGCCAATCCAATTCTTAGTCTCGCTCTCTTACGCGATACGCAGCGCGCGCGAGAGGCAGATCATTCTTGCACACAACACCTCCCCCTTGAGATAAATATCATTATCTCAAAAGATAGGCATATCATAGCCCACCTTCACTTGGGAAGTAAAAAAATCTTCAAATTTCTCTCGTAACCATGAAGAGAAAACAACAAGTCAAAGCATAAACCATATTGCTATCACCTTACAATATTAGAGCAATATAGTTTGCATTAGAAACTAAAACAAACAAACATGGCAACATTTTATCAATTCTATATACATATGTTGCCTAGACTCGATGCTCGAATCTAATAAAACTTCTTGTGAGGATTGACCTCCAGTCGCACCGGCGCCTTTATAGCCCTTTTTGGTCGACTGTGTGAACTGGCACCAGGTTGTGCTTCGTTCGTTTGGGTTGAGACAGGGTCTCTGACAATTCTCGGGAAAGAGGGTTCATCACTTCTGTGGTTTGGCTCCGCTCTTTCTGTTTCTGACTCATTATCTTTTTCTGTAACCAACCCAAAGGCTTCACTCAGTATGTGCAGAGGCAAGCATGATTTCTTGATTTCCTCTGTCACATTTCCCATACTTAGGGTGAGCTGATTACTATGAGCTTTGATTTTTCTGCCTTGATCTAGCAATACCCAATAAGCAACCTTGCCTTGTTTTGCAACTATTTCTCCAGTTTGCCAGTATACGTCGTTCTTAGGCACGCCGATTTTGTATTTCACTCGATCTCCAACGGAGAACTTTTTCGGCTTCACTCCGTGATGCTTATCGAACTGTGCTTTCATTTTCTGGTCAACTTCCTGAGAATTTTGACAAGGCTTCAGCAAATCAACTCTTCCTCTTATCTGTCTTCCGATGAACAGCTGCGCAGGGCTTTTCCCTTCCTCGCATTGGCCATTCGGGTTCTTTCTGTAGTGAAACAAGAAAGAGTGCAAGATTTCCGCTGTGGGCATTTCTCTTTTCATCTTGATCAAACTTCTTTTGAATGTATCTACGAACCTTTCTGCTTGTCCGTTCGACTGTGGATGATACGGTGGGCTTGTAATATGTCTGACACCATTTCTCACACAATAGTTTTTGAACAACGCCGATGTGAATTGCGTTCCATTGTCTGTCACGACTACTTCAGGAAGCCCATACCGAGCAACACAAGATTCCAACGCGCGTACCGTAGCGGTAGCCGTCATGCTGTTCGTTGATAGAATTTCTGGCCATTTGCTGAAAGCATCTACCATTATGAGATAACTTTCTCCATCGATTGGTCCTGCATAATCCAGATGGACTCTTTGCCAGGATCTGGTTGCCTTTGGCCAAGGTTCCAATGGAACTTTAACGGGATTCTTCGAGCTGTTCGCGCATCTTTCGCAACTTTTCACAACTCCCTCAATATCACTGTCGATACCATTCCAATAACAAATGCTTCTTGCCATTGCTTTCATTCTCACCATTCCTGGATGTCCTGCATGCAGCTCTTTCAAAACCAGTTTTTGAAGTGTGACTGGTATCACAACCCTTTCAGCCGACATCAGGCACTCTCCCACTATTGAAAAAGTGTCTCTTCTTCTGTAGAGAGGTAAAATGTCCTTGGGAACTTTCTTGGGCCATGCGTCTTTCTTGTGCCATGTCATGACCTTTGTCAGGGTAATATCCTTCTGAGTTTCTCGACGTACATCTTCAGCTGTCAATGGTAGGGCTCTTATGTCACGCTTGAACAAGCTCATGACGTCTTCATCGACCTGAATGCTCGCGATGACTACGTCTTCATCTGGGGACGGACAATTTGCGATCAATCTCGAAAGCGCATCCGCGTATCCAAAACTGTTCGTGCTCACATACTCAATCCGAAAGTCATACGCGACTAGCATCGTTGCCCATCTCTGAAGCCTATTCGCCGTATGGACGGGTACTCCTGTCTTGGAACCGAAAATTGCCAAGAGTGGCTTATGGTCGGTTTGTAGGGTAAATCGCCGTCCATATATGAACCGGTGGAACTTCTTTACGGCAAAGATCAATGCTAGACCTTCCTTGTCAATTTGCCCATAGTTCCGCTCCGCTGGTTTCAATGCTCTTGAAGCATGGAAAATAGCCTTCATTGCTCCATTAGACGCTCTGTGCATCAAAACTGCACCGATTCCGTGACCGCTGGCATCAGCAGCCACGAAAATCTCTTTACTTGGGTCGTAATGGACCAGACTCAAATCTGTTTCTAGCACTTCGAGGATCTTCTTGAACGCGTTCTGACATGTCTCAGACCACGTCCACTCCACGTCTTTCCTCAACAAATTGTCTAGTGGTGCTCTCAGTTCATGCAATCCGGCTATGAACTGTCCGTAATACGTCACCATTCCGAGGAACGACCTCAGGGTAGCTACATCTGTAGGTGCGGGCATCAATCGAATCGCATCGATTTTGTTCGGATCCGGTTTCCTGCCATCTTTATCCACAATGAACCCGAGATACTTGATGCTTGTACTGCCGAACTTGCACTTCTCCAGCTTCAGCTTGAATCCGAAATTAGAGATCCGACTTAATACTCCCCTCAAGTTATCATCGTGTTCTTTCTTTGTCTTCCCCATTATTATGAGGTCGTCCAAATAGGCCACGGCACCTTCACTTCCTGCCAACATTGTATCCATCACTTGTTGGAAGATTCCTGGGGCCGACTTCACTCCGAATGGTAACCTTTCGTACCGGTAAAGTCCTTTGTGCGTGTTGATACCGCACATTTCCTTTGCTTTTTCATCAAGCTCAACTTGCAGGTAAGCATCGGCAAAGTCAATCTGACTAAAAAGTTTGCCACCGTTCAGCCCAGCGAATATCGTCTCCGGCAGAGGTAGTGGATGAGCATGAAGCTCTATCGCCTCGTTCAACCCGGTGGAAAAATCGGCACAGAGCCTTGTGCTTCCATTCGCTTTCTCCACCACTATAATGGGGGCAGCCCATTTGGCTGTGTCGACCTTCCTGATGACATTCAATTTTTCTAGCCTGTCCAGTTCCTTTTCCACTTTAGTTATGCTTGCGAGGGGTACCGGTCTTTTATTCCTGAAGACTGGCTGAGCTCCTTCTTTGAGCTTTAACGTTGCCTTTACCTTTGTGCAAAGGCCCAGTCCTTCTTCAACTATTCCCGGATATTCCTTCTTTATCCACTCTTCATACTCTTTAGTAGACTGCGGCTCCTTATTCATGACTTTCCATACATTCGAAGTTGCGTCTCTAGTCCAATTCATCTTCAGAACTTCCAGTTGTGAAATGAAGTCCTTTCCGAGGAGTCTGAGTGGCGCTGTGGTAACGTGAACGTACCCTTGTGCGCATTTTCCATTGACTTCCAAGTTTGCCTTGAACTTTCCTACAATCATTAGTGGCGTTCCATTTGCGCAAATTGGTTTGCAATCCGAAAGTGAACACTCCGGTTCTCCAATGTCCTTCCAGATTTCCTTCGAGATGAATGTCAGATCTGCTCCCGTATCAACCTGTAGTCTAACGGCTTTCCCATTCATCTGCATTTCTATCTCAAAATCTTCTGACTTCACTTTCATCACTCTGATTGAATTCATTGACTTCTTGCTTCTTTTCTCTTTTGGCTTATTCTTGCACATCGTGCTCTTGTGGCCCTTTTTTCCACAAGCCAAACATTCCTTGTTTAGGAAGAAACATTCATTGCTGTGTGATACTCCACATCGATTGCATTTCTCTTTCCGTTGCTCATCGAACTGTTTCTTCCTTCCTTTCTCCGATGGATTCCGTTGTTGGTTCTTTTTCACATAATTGAGTTGAGATGTTCTACCTTGCGTTTGGACTGCCATTGACTCTTGATGTAATGAATGCAATCGATCACATTCATCCAGCAGTGTTTCCATACTTGTCTCTTCGTTCTTTCTCAAAACACTCAACAGGTGGAAACGCGTTTCTTCAAATTGAGGTAGATCAATAGAAGTAAGGAACATCATTGTCTTGAATTGTTCCACTTTAATGTCTTTCACTTGTGCACTTTCCACTGCTCTGTTTATTGTGCTTGCCATCACTCTCAGATCATCAGTATGTGATTTACTCATTCTCATGTTCAGCATCTTCAATCTTTTCTCAAAGATTGTGCTTTTGTCTCCGAACATTTTCTTGAGTTTCTCAACCGTCTCTTTCAGAGTATAGTTGCTTGCCTTGTGTGGAGCGATTGTATCCAGGTATCGATTTTCCACAGTGAAATTCACATGCCTCAGCAACATTCTTACTTTGGCATCTTCTTCCAAAGCTTCAGCATCCTTTTCAAACAGATCTTCATATCTGCTGTACCACTTCTCGAAGGTTGCACCTTCTTCTGGCTCATATGCGAAGTCTGTGATGCGTTTCTCAAGCGCATCAATCGATGGTCCTGCAGGTTTAGCCTGACTGCTACCTTCTCTCATTGCAAGTCTTTCTAGCAGGGCATTGACGAGGGCGCTCTGCTCCTGTTGTTGCTTCGCATGTTGCTCTTGTTGCATTTGCATTGCCAGCAAAATCTGTTGGACACCTTTGTCCTCCATTTCTTTACTTTATTGCTCTTTCTCTGGCCTCTTGAGTTCGACTTGTACGATTACAAGTAGAAGAACTTCGAACGAGGGACTGACCACAAAGCAACCTTTAGCTTTGCGCGTTTGCCTCTTTCAATGAGGAACTGACCACAGAGCAACCTTTAGCTCTGCGCGTTTGCCTCTCTTACAACGAGGGACTGACCACAAAGCAACTTTTAGCTTTGCGCGTTTGCCTCTCTCAATGAGGAACTGACCACAGAGCAACCTTTAGCTCTGCGCGTTTGCCTCTCTTTCAAATTTGAAGTCCTCCTCCAAATCCTCTTCGAAGTCCTCCTTCCAGAATCCTGATCGCCACTGTTATGTACCTTGCCTTGTAGTCCAAAGATTCCAGAGATGATAAATATATAGTCCGAGTAGTGTAGAGTCCAAATATAAATATAGTTCAATGCAGCCAATCCAATTCTTAGTCTCGCTCTCTTACGCGATACGCAGCGCGCGCGAGAGGCAGATCATTCTTGCACACAACAAAAAGATTTCTTCATGGCGGTAGTGAATGGCGGCCGGAGCGAAAAGGAAGCTTCTCGTCCGGATCATGAAGTATTCCATTTAATCAAGGTTCACCACTGATTAAATTTTTAAAAAATTAAGGGTGAGTTATTTCAGGGTGAAATTGAACTATTGTTTTGTTTGGCAAAAAACTTTTAACTGTCATGTTCTGTGCCGATAATGTTCAAATTCGGGCACAATTTAACTTAGGGAAGCTGTGCTTCACTTGCGGGGCATGCTTTACTTAGGAGGGCTATTGTTTTTAGTTTGTTTAAACTACTGGGCGATGCTGTAATATAGTGGTCCCGTCGAATTCGCATTTTTTCACATCAAACTTTTTCTTTGGTTACTTTAGGAGTTACAAACGATTCTGAGAAGTGCGAAGCTGGATCTGAAGTGTTTGAGTATGTAAAAAAAATCATTTGAAAAATCATCTGTTTTCAGCTATTATTCACTGTTTTTTTCGCTTAGGATTAGGCAAAGGTTACGCTAAAGAGGGTACGCCTTAGGCTAACGAGACCGGATAATAAAATTTCTCATATTATTATTTTTTGTCAATTCAATGACCAAATTTAGTGGAGACGATTTTTAGAGGTACGGCATTTTTTTAGAGGTACGGTAGAGCGTGTTCTAATTAAGATTTTTTTTGTGCAAACATGTTTATACAGTGATTCAATGATGAATCACATCTTAATTAGGTACTGCATACAATATTAAAAAATTTCCAGGTTCAAACGCGGCTCTTCTTTTTCCAGGTTCAAATGATTTTTTTTTTAAATATACAAATTAACGCTTCAGATCCAGCTTCGCACTTCTCAGAATCGTTTTTAGCTCGTAAAGTAACCCTAGAAAAAGTTTGATGCAAAAAATGCTAATTTGACGGGACCACTATAGTACAGTTTCGCCAAACTACTGTATTTAATTCATCAATTTATCGGTTTTTCAAATAATTTAGTCAGTGAATCGACGAAAGTTGATAATGTGAGAAATGTTTTCATGCGATCTCGTTCCTAAGCCGTACGGCCTCTTTTGCGTAACCTTTGCCTTACCCGGTTGAGCTTTACCCAGCGCCGGACTGCGTCTCTGACTTCAAAGGTGTGGTACAGCGTAACATTTTCCTCTTTTGTAGAATTTTCGTGCACTTATTTCTTATTCTTCTCTGCTGTTGTTGTTGCCGGATGTAGCCGGCTTCGAAGAACGTCTGTGTTCTTCGTTTCTTGTTCTTCTTCTTTTTTTTTTTTCTTATATCTTCAAGAACGCTGCGACATCCAGCGGCTTGGTCCAGAGGTCGATTGGAGACAGCGCGGTCGGGTGGCATGGGCAGTTGAAGAGATGCGCAACGTCGTGAGGTCCGGAAGAGCAATCGGGACACACGTCGGGGATGGATTCGTCAATGCGGTGGAGGTAGTTGTTGATGAATCTGCTGAATCCCGAGCGGAGCTGGCTGAGCGTGCATCTAGTCTTGCGGGGTAACTCCTTTTCTTCTTCCTGGATAAGGGGCGGAGGTCTGCCTCCCAGGATGACGGCACCCTTCAACGATTGGAGCTCGTTCGTGACCATCATCGAGTGTACGGTGTTTGCGACTGATTTCCCATTGTTCGGATCCTTTGACATCTGTTTCGCGGCTTCGACAGTCTTCTTGCAGCCCAACACGAGGTTGTTCTTCATTGCGCGAGGGGGCGCCGGGCAGTCGAGGAGGCCGTGGTGGATGTGTTCTGGGTCCAACGATCTCGCGAGGTACTGCGCGGCGAGCATGTTCAGATGGGATTTGGTGCGCATGACCTTTGATTCGCGATGAATATGGTCAGTGTCGGCCATTTGATGATTCCCTGTCACGACGCGGAGTCCGGAGTTCTGAGAACGTTGGATTTTGGCGTGAGCGGAGTCCGAGAGGAAGGTGGACCAGGCGGGTGCGGCGTAGTTGCAGATCGCTTGCGAGATGGCTTTGAACGTGAGGCGGAGGGTTTCTTTTTGGTTGCCCCAGGTGCTTCCGGCTAAGGCTTTCAGAACGTTATTGCGCTGCGACATCCGTCTCGCGATGTCTTTGGCATGATGGCTGAATGTGAACATCGAGTCGTACGTGACGCCGAGTAGCTTGGCCTGGTTGACGGTGGGGACGGGTGATCCGCAGATTGATATGTCCAGAGTAGACTTGAATTCACGACTGAACGGGGTGAAAAGCATGAGCTGGCTCTTGGTCGGGGAAATGATGAGTGACCGTTCTTTGAGGAAGGTTTCAATTTTCGTGATGGCCCTGCGTAGATTTTCGGAGGCGACGTTGATGTCGGGATCTGACGCCCAGATCGTGATGTCATCAGCATACGAGATGACGTTCGTGTGGGCATCGTCTGTTGGAAGATCGCGGAGGTAAAGGTTGAAAAGCGTGGGCGAGAGGGCGCTGCCTTGTGGGACTCCGTTTCTGAAGAGTCTGGAACTTGATACCGAGTCGCGGAAGCTTGTGCGTCCTGTTCTTCCTCTAAGGTAAGAGGCGAGCCATTTTTTAATGTAGTTCGGCGCGGTTGTTGTCTCAATGAGGTCGATGAGCTTGACGATGTCGATACTTTCGAATGCCTTGGACATATCAATTGCCATGAGGACCGTTCGACTAGCGGGACGTTTCTGGTTAAAACCGTCTGCGTTGCTCTTCGAGAGAGTTACGAGGGCCGAGGTTGTAGAGCGTCTTGCCGTGAAGCCATGTTGGTGGTCTGCCGGGGGAATGTGCCTCTGTAGGGAGCCGAGTAATAGCCGTTCAATCACTTTGGCGACGGGCGAGAGTAGAGATATCGGACGGTAGCTGGAGCCTTCGGATGCTGGTTTGCTTGCTTTCAGGAGGGGTAGTATGATCGACGATTTCCATATCATGGGGATCCTGCCTGTGCGTAGGGAGCTGTTGACCAGGGAAGTCAGGGCGCTGATTCCTTTCGGACCTAAATGATGGAGAATTATAGGAGCGATGCCATCTGGACCAAGCGCGGTGGACTTCTTCGTGGATCTGATGGCGGCTGCTACGTCTGTGGTAGTGAAGTCCTCGAAGTCATCTGCGGACAGGCGGTGTATTTTCCTCATAGTCTTCCTGTTGTCTTTTGAGGTTGTATACTGGACTGGGCAAGTGTAGACTTTGTTGAAGCGGTTCGCGATATCGGAGGCGGTCGTGATCGTCTCATTTCTGAAGGATATGGCGCAGTTCGGCGGTGGTCTTCCTTTGTTGTTGAGGATTTTGATGGTCTTCCAGAGCTTGTTGACATCTTTCTTTGGATCGAAGGACTCCATCAGTGCGCGCCAGATATCCCGTTTGTTTTTGTCGGTAGCTCTCCTTATGTTCGTGTTGAGATCGTTCAAAAGGTCGCTTGTCGGATTCGATTCTCTGAGTGTGTCGCGATGATGCATCCATTCTCGTATCTCTGTCGTTAGGGCGACTTCTCTCTTCTTGATCCGGCCGCGTGGGATTGTTTTTGCTGCAGCTGATACAAGTATTCTTCGGAAGAGAGGTTCTGCTTGAACGGCTGGTAGATTGGGAAGAGGATTTTTGGACAGGCTTTCTTCGACGTGTTGCTGGAACGCTTCCCAGTCCGCTTTCCGGTAATTTGTGAAGGTTGCGTCTCTGTGAGTGTGGTTGAAATTGCTGCCTTCTAGTTCGATGATTATCGGAAGATGATCGGAGCTGCCTTCAGTGATAGTTTTCCATGACGCTTTTTGAAGGAGATCCTGAGAGCAGATGGAAATGTCTGGCGAGGAAGGGCGACCGTTTGAGAGAACTCGTGTGGGCATGTCGCGGTTGAGAGTGGCGTGTTCCGAGTCGTCAATAGCACTGGAGATGACGTTTCCTCTGTTGTCTGTCGAGTGAGAGTACCAGCTGGAGTCGTGGGCGTTAAGGTCGCCTAGTATGATGGAATTCTCGCGGTTGCGTAGAAGGGGGGATAGATCCGGTTGGTAGCCTGTGTTGCAGGAGGTCATCGGAGGAATGTAGACATTAGTGATGTCCAGAGAGAGGCCGTTGTTGTCCGAGATGCGAACAGTCAGTGATTCCAGGTGAGGATCTGTGGTAGACGGGACGACGGAGTAGATTAAAGAATGGGTGATGCCTGTGAGTAGGCCGCCACCTGTGTCGGTTCCGCGGTCTTTTCTAGCAATGGAGTATCCGGGGAATGAAGGAGTTTTAGCGCGATCCGTCAGCTTCGTTTCTTGTATTAGGAATATGTCGATCTTCAGGCGAGTTAGGAGGTCGAGGATCTCTGTTGTCTTGCCATTTATCCCATTACAATTGTATTGTAGCAGTCTCAGGTTCTTGTTGCCTTTGCGTCTGTTTCGAGCGATTGGAGCGAGAGCTGCGTCTGCAGATGGCGAGGGTGTGTCTTGGCGGGTCTGACATGGAGGGCATCGGTAGGTTGCAGGGACGTAGTCCTTGAGCGATGGAATACCGCTGCACTTCGCTTTGATGTGTGTCCATTCGGAGCAGAGAGAGCACTGGATGCAGTTCGTGTTCGCTGTCTTTCGGCAAGTAGAGCAGAGCCAGGTGGTGGGAGGTCCTGGGTTGCGTTCGATGTCTCCGGCTTGTAGAAGTAGAGATTGAGACAGACTGGCCGGGTCAGTCTGCCTCACATTGCAAAAAACGGAAGAATTGTGTGCTCCGGAGGGAGCGTGTCTTCGTGTCTTCGGAGCTGGTCTGCTTCCGGAGAAGATTGGTGATGTCCTTTGCAGTCCTGAGACTGACGTGCTGCACCGCGAGTAGGCGGACATCGTTGTAGCACTTCTTCTCTGCTTGTGAGCTATCACCTCACGCTTTCTTGGGTCAGTGTCATAGGTAAAATATATCTTGATTTTTCAATAGATCGATCGCTTTTTCTCAAAAGGGTCGATTTTAACTAAACGAAACCGGTTGAGGCTGAGTTATGGCTAATGAAACGTTCCTTGTTATTTAGAGGAATAGGAATAGGAATAGCAATTTTAGCTGTAATACATTCATTTCGAGTGAGGGAGAGGGTCGGTAGGTCATTTCGAGTGAGGGAGAGGGTCGGTAGGTCATTTCGAGTGAGGGAGAGGGTCGGTAGGTCATTTCGAGTGAGGGAGAGGGTCGGTAGGTCGGTCGTCCTAGAAATTTTTTTACCAGTTGGCAGTTAACCTATGGTTAGTGTGCAGCGTCAGACAAAGCAGTGTTTGATTCACTCAGGCAATTTAATTTACTAACTCAGGCATGTTTTTATGTAATTTTTATGTTTTTCTTCTTTTAGGCTTAGGAAAAGGTTACGCTATCGAGGTCGTGCGGCTCAGGAACTAGACCATAAGGCTTAGAAACGAGATCGTACGGCTTAGGAACGAGACAGTAAAAAATCAAAGACGCAGCCCGGCGTGTGGTAAAACTGATCTGCCTAAGCCTAAGCGAAAATAACTGTGAATAATAGCTGAAAACAGCTAAGACAATTTACTTAATTAGACCGGATAAAACAACCATGTTATAGCGAATTGTACCATACGGCCTCGTTCCTAAGCCGTATGGTCTCGTTAGCAGAATTTAAACTAAGTCCAAGCGAAAGAATCAGTGAAAAGTAACCTGACCCACCCCCTCCTAAGTAAATCACGCCTCCCCCTCAAGTGACATTGTGTAAGAATTTGAATTGCAGACGTCAAAATACAAAATTGGATCGAGGGATACTGGTAATTCTGAGAAAATTCGTTCAAGCAAAAGATGAATAGGAGCTACTATTTTTAGTGTGTCAGTTAAATTAAATTGAAAACCTTTGTACAGCTTAGTTATAATCCGGAAATTGTGATTACTGAAATAGGAACGTCTCACTACTTACAAAAACGGGGAGATTGATAAATTTTTACGCAAAGTTTGAAAAAGGTTTTGTTTACCTGGGGGCCGCACTTTATTTGGGAGGTCCGGTACTTTTCACAGATTTTTTTTTACTCAGGCTAAGGTAGAGTTTTTGCTGACGAGGCAGTACGGCTTAAAAACGAGACCACATAGAAAAATTTCTCACAATATTAGTTTTCTTTTGGATTAATTGACTTAAATTTGTCGGAAATTTGAGAAAATGTTGTATTAAATACAGTAGTACGAACCAGAGTAAATCTTTCATCCGCACTGCTGGTGGAAAAAGTCTATTCGCTCTCCGAAAAATCCGAAAAAAACATCCAAATCTATGCACTCGGAAATTTTTTTTTCGATTTTCACCAAGAGAAATTCCAATTTGTTGATGAAAATAATTTGAAAAATCTTTGAAATTTTGAGGATCTATGTGCTTAAAAAAATTGTGCGGGTAGTAAGAAACACCCTGGTACGAACACACAGAACACAAAGCTTTCAACAAAAGTGCGGACCTTACCGCAAGTGAAGTGTGGACTCCCACGAGTAAAATTGGGCCACAAAAGATCGTTATAAAAAAAATTCTTTGGAAAGGAAGTGACAATTATTTATTATATCTTCGATGATGGTTTCGTCTTCAGAAAAGTTAGTTACGGAATAAATAAAAGATGCGATCACAATGAAAATGCAGAATAACTCACTCTAACCAAATCGAAAATCAAGCTTGCTTTCGTGTCAAAAATATTGTGCTTTCGGGAGTAGCTGGTGTAACACTCCAGATTACCCCGGGGAGTAGCTGGTGTAACACTCTCAGATTACCCCGGGGAGTAGCTGGTGTAACACTCCAGATTACCCCGGGGAGTAGCTGGTGTAACACTCCAGATTACCCCGGGGAGTAGCTGGTGTAACACTCCAGATTACCCCGGGGAGTAGCTGGTGTAACACTCTCAGATTACCCCGGGGAGTAGCTGGTGTAACACTCCAGATTACCCCGGGGAGTAGCTGGTGTAACACTCCAGATTACCCCGGGGAGTAGCTGGTGTAACACTCCAGATTACCCCGGGGAGTAGCTGGTGTAACACTCCAGATTACCCCGGGGAGTAGCTGGTGTAACACTCCAGATTACCCCGGGGAGTAGCTGGTGTAACACTCTCAGATTACCCCGGGGAGTAGCTGGTGTAACACTCCAGATTACCCCGGGGAGTAGCTGGTGTAACACTCCAGATTACCCCGGGGAGTAGCTGGTGTAACACTCCAGATTACCCCGGGGAGTAGCTGGTGTAACACTCCAGATTACCCCGGGGAGTAGCTGGTGTAACACTCCAGATTACCCCGGGGAGTAGCTGGTGTAACACTCTCAGATTACCCCGGGGAGTAGCTGGTGTAACACTCCAGATTACCCCGGGGAGTAGCTGGTGTAACACTCCAGATTACCCCGGGGAGTAGCTGGTGTAACACTCCAGATTACCCCGGGGAGTAGCTGGTGTAACACTCCAGATTACCCCGGGGAGTAGCTGGTGTAACACTCCAGATTACCCCGGGGAGTAGCTGGTGTAACACTCTCAGATTACCCCGGGGAGTAGCTGGTGTAACACTCCAGATTACCCCGGGGAGTAGCTGGTGTAACACTCCAGATTACCCCGGGGAGTAGCTGGTGTAACACTCCAGATTACCCCGGGGAGTAGCTGGTGTAACACTCCAGATTACCCCGGGGAGTAGCTGGTGTAACACTCCAGATTACCCCAAAATAAGAAGTATTCAAAAAGATTATTCTTCCATGCAATATCTTGATCGAAGCAAAGAACCACATCTCAAAAACCAGATACAATTTGACGATTCTATAGTCTAAAAAATTTCAAGACAATAAAAAAAAAACCAAAGCTACGGCGAAAAAAAGTTCTTAGTCTGTATAAAAGTGTGTCTTTATTTACATAATTTCCCTCTCAAAGTACAGCTTTGAAATTGTTCTTTGTTGAAGAATTCAAATCTTTTTCACAGGATTTAAACGGTAAAGTTTTCGACGAGGAAACGAAGTGTGAATTGCGGAGAATAGTGGATGATGAGGTTATCTTCTACATAATTTAAAGTTGCGAACACCTTTTTTCTTGTCATGAATGGCTCTAAGCCCGAGCATCCCATCGATTGAGAGATTCCCATCTAGTCCGGATTCAAAGTGCGGTGCAGGATAGAAAAAAACACAGTATAATCGGGCATAGCGGCTCGCAGGTTCACCACCCAAGACACAAAAAAGGGTAGCATGGCTTGACCGGAAGGGTGAGACCAGATCGGTCTGCGAAAGTCATTAAAAAAAACTTCAGCCGGTACTCCATGTTTCTTTTGATTGCGAGCAGAGGCGTCAATGAAATAGCCGATTGCTCTGCTTTTTTGTCAAGGAATATTTATTTTCAAGAAAATCTGTAGATTTAATCGTAAAGCATTTCTGAAAAAAAGTAATTTCACTAAAATGTTGTCAGGAATTTTTTTGATTCGACATTAGCATCATCGTATGAAGTAGAAGATGAAAAATGAATGAGAAAAGGCGAGGTAGTGAAGAATCAGAGGTATACAAAGAAAGTTTTTGATGGAGTTCCAACCGAATTTGTACCCCCTTTCCAACCGAATTTGTACCCCCCCCTATAAGTTGACATTTCACTAGAATGAACTGACATAAGCATGCATTTGGAACCCTTTTTCATGTTATTTAAGCATCCGTATTGATGTTTCTTTAGCAGGGACTGCAACTGCACACTCGGGTGCTGGCTGCGGAAGTTCTGCTCCGGCATTGCGGGTGGAATGCTGCTGCGAAAGACAAGATCTGTCTACTAATAGCGAAACTGAGGAGAACCCCGTCACACAATCTGCAATCCTTTCTCCTCACCTGGCAACACGTCATGAACAAGTAATGCTTTTCATAGTGACAAGGGTTTCAAAGTCTTTCTGTAACACAAGGAACACAATAAACTATACAGACGCAAATCAAAAGTATTTCTGGTGTAACTAAAGTTGCATCGGCAATCTCAACTTGTGAAAACCTTTTTTTACTTCTAAAAATACGCCGTTGATAACTCTTTGAATTGACTTGACTGATTCAAAAATCATAAGCTTTCCGCAATCTGGAAATTCCGTTATTTTAGAAAAAAAAATTACTACGTAACAGCATCTTCGGTGAAGATTAAGTTTTTCGTAGATATAATTCATTATGGATACCATAATGTGCAAATGATTCGAAAGATTGCACTCTTGCCCAATGTGTTTCAATGGGCCGTTCTCTTCGTTATCGAAAGAATGAGAAGAATGAAGCAAGTCATTCATTGAAGAGAAATGGCTTCAACTAAATGTTTCAGACATGGCTACTTCACGCGAGCCGGTGGATTCGAGTTCTTCTCTTCGCTTCTCAGAACTGCTCTGAAGAATTTGGAGCACATTAAATGGACTGAAGACTTGGTGGGTGATGTTTTCGGGTGAAAACAGAAAATTTCTTCTTTTTTCAGAGAAAAATTTAAACGTGGTTTTCCACTAAGCAGAGCATTTTTCGTGCATTTCTCACCTCGTGAGAAGCAGAGCTAACATGGTATAACCATTAGCTGCTGAAGCAGAGCTAACATGGTATAACCATTAGCTGCTGCCTATGTCACTGTTTGCTGTTGTATAGTGGCAGTGGGAAGAGTAAAATTCGAGCAAGCCCGTCGAAATTTCTTAACCTTCCCCCATCTCCCCTTCTCCGATTTGGTTGTATCTGTGAAACTTGACTCTCATCTGATTTGGGTGGATGTTTCTGGAAGGTAAGAAGGGGGAAGTGGGGCTGGTGCTCAACTTGTGACTTGTGACTCATTGTAACTTGTGACTCATGGTACATTAGTTAGCGCCCACTGATATCATTAAACACCCGGGCAAGCCAAATCTTCAGGAGTATTCTGCTTAAAAACGCTCCGTCGCAATTTTTCTTTAACATTGACGTTCCGGAAAGTTTTTAGTGAGGCTAGAAGATCTAAAAAGTTTTCTGACACAAACGTGAAACAATGACACACAAAAACGTGAAACTCAAATTACTGTTAAAGAATTTGTCAGTACTACGGAAAGAAGATATCAGCTGGTGCTGTAGAAAGATGTTTCACCTCTGAGGTACAGTTGATAAGCCATTGCAGAAGCTGTCTTTCTTCTATGGAGTGGCGCTATTCCATGCCATCAAAAGAGAAAAGGAGTCAGAGAAGAACATCAAACTATTCATTGGATCTTGCATCAGAACGGAAGAAGATGCACTCAAGGTTTGCTATTCATAGCTTTCATGTTGTTGTTGTTGTTGCCGGATGTAGCCGGCTTCGAAGAACGTCTGTGTACTTCGTTTCTTGTTCTTCTTTTTTTTCCTCTTATATCTTCAAGAACGCTGCGACATCCAGCGGCTTGGTCCAGAGGTCGATTGGAGACAGCGCGGTCGGGTGGCATGGGCAGTTGAAGAGATGCGCAACGTCGTGAGGTCCGGAAGAGCAATCGGGACACACGTCGGGGATGGATTCGTCAATGCGGTGGAGGTAGTTGTTGATGAATCTGCTGAATCCCGAGCGGAGCTGGCTGAGCGTGCATCTAGTCTTGCGGGGTAACTCCTTCTCTTCTTCCTGGATAAGGGGCGGAGGTCTGCCTCCCAGGATGACGGCACCCTTCAACGATTGGAGTTCGTTCGAGACCATCATCGAGTGTACGGTGTTTGCGACTGATTTCCCATTGTTCGGATCCTTTGACATCTGTTTCGCGGCTTCGACAGTCTTCTTGCAGCTCAACACGAGGTTGTTCTTCATTGCGCGAGGGGGCGCCGGGCAGTCGAGGAGGCCGTGGTGGATGTGTTCTGGGTCCAACGATCTCGCGAGGTACTGCGCGGCGAGCATGTTCAGATGGGATTTGGTGCGCATGACCTTTGATTCGCGATGAATATGGTCAGTGTCGGCCATTTGATGATTCCCTGTCACGACGCGGAGTCCGGAGTTCTGAGAACGTTGGATTTTGGCGTGAGCGGAGTCCGAGAGGAAGGTGGACCAGGCGGGTGCGGCGTAGTTGCAGATCGCTTGCGAGATGGCTTTGAACGTGAGGCGGAGGGTTTCTTTTTGGTTGCCCCAGGTGCTTCCGGCTAAGGCTTTCAGTACGTTATTGCGCTGCGACATCCGTCTCGCGATGTCTTTGGCATGATGGCTGAATGTGAACATCGAGTCGTACGTGACGCCGAGTAGCTTGGCCTGGTTGACGGTGGGGACGGGTGATCCGCAGATTGATATGTCCAGAGTAGACTTGAATTCACGACTGAACGGGGTGAAAAGCATGAGCTGGCTCTTGGTCGGGGAAATGATGAGTGACCGTTCTTTGAGGAAGGTTTCAGTTTTCGTGATGGCCCTGCGTAGATTTTCGGAGGCGACGTTGATGTCGGGATCTGACGCCCAGATCGTGATGTCATCAGCATACGAGATGACGTTCGTGTGGGCATCGTCTGTGGGAAGATCGCGGAGGTAAAGGTTGAAAAGCGTGGGCGAGAGGGCGCTGCCTTGTGGGACTCCGTTTCTGAAGAGTCTGGAACTTGATACCGAGTCGCGGAAGCTTGTGCGTCCTGTTCTTCCTCTAAGGTAAGAGGCGAGCCATTTTTAATGTAGTTCGGCGCGGTTGTTGTCTCAATGAGGTCGATGAGCTTGACGATGTCGATACTTTCGAATGCCTTGGACATATCAATTGCCATGAGGACCGTTCGACTAGCGGGGCGTTTCTGGTTAAAACCGTCTGCGATGCTCTTCGAGAGAGTTACGAGGGCCGAGGTTGTAGAGCGTCGTGCCGTGAAGCCATGTTGGTGGTCTGCCATAGCTTTCATAGAATGTAGCCACTGAGAAAAAGGTATTCATAGCTAAAACTTCGAATTTCGGTTTGATTGGTTGAGATATGAGAGTAGATTTTATAGTTTTTAAATAACAGAAAACATTATTACAGGGTGGCTCATATATTCGCAAACGCGTTTACAAACGTGTATCTCAGTGCATAAGTGAGCAAGAGTGTTCAAATTTGTACATTTATCAGGACACATTAATAAAAACATTGGGTCAAAAAATCATTCAATTCGGTCCCCTTTGGCACGAACGAAAGCCCGGAGTCGCTTTGGGAACGCTTCGATCACTGGACGAAGGTACTTTTCGTCGATCTTCGACCACTCCTCCTACAGGGATTTTTTTAGAGACTCCAGATTCAAGTGAGGTTGAGCATTGACTTTGCTCTCAAGGTAGGACCACACGGAATAGTCCAGCAGATTGAGGTCGGGCAATGAGGAGGGCCATTCTGCGCTGGAGATGAAGTCGGGAAAATGAGCGTTGCAACATGCCTGTGTTCCGATAGCCTTGTGAGCAGGCGCAGAATCTTGCTGTAAGACCCAAGGTGTATTACGGTAGTGGGAAGCAGACCAAGGAAGCAATACTTTTCGAAGAATCTGCTGGCGGTAGTATTCCTGATTAATTTTGGCTCCTGGTTCGAACAAAACAAGGGGAGTTTTGCCGGTGGCAGACACTCCGTCCCAAACCATGACTTTTGCATAATGGGAAGCTCTATGCAGGAATCCATTGGTATGATTAGCTGCCTGTGAGTCCCGAGCAAGCACTCGCACATATTGAGGGTTGTAGGCCTCTTCCACAGTGAACAGCTTCTCATACGAGAAGACTGTCCTAAGGTGAGGATTGGGGCGCGGCACCTTTTGAGTCTTTTCTTCTTTTTCTTCAGAGTTAGGATGGCAGCCTTTTAGTACGATATGGAGGGAAACTCAAATCCTCTTCAACGATTCTTTGAAGAGTGTTGCATGATAAATTCATCTCGGAGGCCATTTTTTCAAGCTACGCCTAGCATTTCGACCGACTCGCTTCCTCATGGCCTCAATCTTGTTAGGGGTGCGCACTAGTCGAGGATCACCTCTTCGAGGCAAGTCAACAAGTGTACCGATCTGTTCAAACCGTTTGATTGCTTTTCAGACAAGATTGCGAGGCGTTGAGATCTTTAGACATGCGCGTATTTGATCGACCAAGTTTGTGCAAGTCCACAATGATAGAGCGTGCTCTATGAGAGACCACCATTCTTTTGAGAATTGATCAAATGATATGAAATTTGAACCATGTAATAAAAAACATATGAAAAGAACATGTGTGAAAATTGGAGCTCAGCGTGCACTACAAATTGAATTATAAACGCCGAAAGATTGGTTTGCGAATATATGGGCCACCCTGT
Source organism: Allodiplogaster pararmata (assembly GCA_964056735.1). Lineage (NCBI taxonomy): Eukaryota > Metazoa > Nematoda > Chromadorea > Rhabditida > Diplogasteridae > Allodiplogaster > Allodiplogaster pararmata. The sequence goes on from OZ057403.1 coordinate 4,227,490, forward strand.
ATACTATTTCTCTTACCTTTCTTTAGCCACTTCATTAGAGACACTGCTAGCTGTCAAAATTACCTGAATGTCCGTATTGTTGTTTTTTTCCATTGCTATATCAATTGTAATGCTATTTGTCTTTATGGAAATGAATGAAATGAAAATCATTCATGTCTCTTAAGATATTATCTCTCTCTCTCTTTTTTTTCTCTCTCGTATATCTCTCTCGCTCTTCCTCTCTCTCTCTCTCTCTCTACCTCTCTCCCGCTCTTTCTCTCTCTCTCTCTCTCTCTACCTCTCTCTCGCTCGCTTTGTGTATGTATGTATCTCTGTTTCTGTCTCTCACTATCGCTCTGTCTCTCTTTTTATAGAGAACGTTGCAGATGATGTCTTTGTGTATGAAAGAGTTGCCAGTTGGATTGGAGACAAAGTATTTGTTAATACAATCAATTATCCTACGGGACAAATGGAAAGCGGTCAGTAATATTCTTATCAGTTTCATAATCAAGAGTGAAATGTTTCTCCATTTTTTGCTTTACTAGTAGCTTTATTTTGAATGGTAACTCGGTCAAAATCATCAATAGAAAAAAATCAGGGCTTGTTTTCAAGTTTTCTCAAATGAATTCTAAAAATTCGTTAGGGTTCTTTTTAAAAAAAGATTCTACATATATAAGCTCAAAATATTTCAATTTATTCCTGAAAACGCTGATTTTTCATGATGGACTCGGGCCATTCAAAGAATTTATAAATTTTTGAGATGGAGTCTTTCAAAGAAGATCTACTGAGTGAGTTGGCAGAGTCAGTGGAAGATCAGCACAAGTCCTCTGGATGCGCGCCCGCTCTCTTTGCAGTGATTGAGTGCGCTTGGAACGAGAGACTGCGGGAATGGCTACTCGCTCTCGCTTGCTCCCCGAGACAGTGAGGACTTTGAGAGATTCGCATGATTGTTGTTGCCCCAGAAACCCCTTTTGATTTTGAGACAGTTTGGTGAGGACTGTTTCGAGTCTCGAGAAATATCACTTGCCTCGATATAGGAGCCAGCTGATCGAATTATTTTTTTATGCATCAAAACAAATGATCTTACCTTGAAACCCTAAATCCCAATAATTGAAACCCGAATTCAACATAGTTCTATGGAGAGCATAGGTAACCTTAAACTGTCTTACGACTAAGGTTGTGAGGGGGCTGGGGGAAAATAATCAGGATGCCGGCCGGAGGAATAAGAGTTTGAGAAGGAGATAGAGGGCGGGAAATCTTCAGCTATGGAAGTTTGCTGCTCAACGAAACCACTTGATGAAAACGGTTTTCAGCGGGATCTGTGTCCTATTCGGACGCATAAAAAAGTAAGATTTCTAGTGGGATCCGCCTGAACGCATTTCGTTCTTGGCTGTCGAGACTGGCTGGAGAAGGGAAGAATGCTCCTCTTCTCCTTGAGCTGCTACGGCAATCGGCGGCCGCAGCTCTTGCTCCGTCCTTTCCAACAGCCAAGTTCCCTCCTTCGGAAGAGAACGTCCACCACCTCACTGCCATAGACCCGTATTTCGGGTACATTTTCATATTTAGTATTTCTTTTATTGTGCCGCAGCAGCAGAGTAGTTGTAATCGTTGTTAGCTTAGTGGTAATTTTCAGGGAAATTAGTTGGAGAACTTTGCCGAGGAACTCCTTCTAACTCTCAAGAAATTTTCTATTTCATTTTTTGTTCGATTCTCTTCGCGAGACCCATTAGACCCGTTTGTTGAATGTATAAATGCACTAAACTACTTCTTTCGAGCTTCGATTCTTTAATCTAAAGGATAAAATATAACTTCCGTTAAATGGAAAATAACACAAAAAGCTCGCTTGTTGATGTACGAATAATGGCGCCTAACGTCTATTTAAAAAAAACTAAATTACAAAAGGCTGGAAATTTCCAGTGATGTTAATGGTTAAAAAGTAAAGTGTGTTGAGGTGGGAGGAGACGGAGGAAGTGAGTAGTGAGAAAGAGGCAGCTTTACACTGCTCCCTTCACCTGATCACTCTTCTCTCCCTCCGAAGATGTAGTCAACTCAGATGGCACGACTGGAGGGCCCTCATCATAAAAGGCGCACTTGCCGCTAACACCGAATGTTCTTATCTAGGTGAAAGAGAACGTCATTACCAATCTCTTGATTTTCATTATTATTTTGGTTGTGAGGTCTTTATTCTGAATTTCAGCTCAACATTGCATTAGTTCCAGTGTTTCAGGTCTTAAACTTTTAATTGAAAGTGGATTACAATTGGAAGAGGAAGACTTGAGAGGAATATTCTGGAATAATTTCTATTCGGAAGAGAATGAGGTAACTGAAAATATGAATTCGAAGGAGAATATTTATCAGAAATGATAGATTTGAAAGAACTTCGATCATAGAAAAAAGGGATGTGACAGAACTTTCGGTAGAGCGATCGACTCACCGAACTTCGTCATTTTATGTTTCTGTGTTTTATACTCTTTCAAAGAAGTTTAGAGGTATACTTTTTTTTTTGTAAAGCTGAATTTCAAAAGGTTTTATCAAGACTCGATTATCACGAAAGGATAACTAGTTAGGTCATCACTGAAATGACTGACAAACAGAGATAAATCGGGTGAGACTTGAAGAGAGGAATGGAGTGCGCAGCTGTGGCGCTGCTATGAATCATCCTGGTAGATCATTTGCTATCTCAACCTCACATTGTCGGAGAGTCTTGAGATAAGTTCAGTCATAGCGCTTTAAATTTAAAGTTCAAGTGAAGACGAGTAGTAGACCTTTTTACATAAAGTATTGGATCATTTTTGGTAAATGAAATCAAACAGAAAAATTTTGGAAACAGTTGTAATAATTTTTCAGAAAAAGGTCATGGTTGAGAAGTTGATGAACAAGAATGGCAAAGAGCTCTTTAAGAAGTTTATTGAAGAGGAAAAGGAATTGGAGAGACTGACTGAGGTGAATCACGTAGAAGCTTCTTTTGGACTCAACTTGGAGTTATAACAATTCAAATGAATTTCAAATGAATACGATTGAAGTATTAATAAATGACTTTATATTTGGGGAATTTAAAGCGTCAAATGTTGACATCCGCACTATTTCATACGTGCAAGCAGAGTTATAATCATCTGCCTACTTTTAATTCAAAATTGTTTGAGAGTTCTACCAAAATAGCAGGGAACGGTACAGAAACTACAAGCTTCATTTTTTCGTTTATAAGGAAGAAGAAAATGGCGGAAGGTTTACAATTCTCGTCTCTCCTGCAGTATCCCACTTAGATAGGACGAGGCAACTCGAGGATGAACCTGGTGAGTTGCAAACTTTTAGTTATCGTGCACAAAAAAGCCTATAGATCAAAGGGCTAATTTCAAGAGCCGCTACAGTTTGGAGAAACCCCGAGTGCGTGCGATAGAACATAGAGATTGCAATGCAAGCGAGTAAGACGCATCGCTTACTTTAAGTGAAGTGCATATAGTTACGCATAAATTTTAGCCACAGTCTGGGCGAGAGATTTTAGCTTCGTTACGTTTTCATTTCGCATTCTTATTGAAATCTATTGCATTCACTGATAAAAATAGAGAAAGAAAGAAAGAGCGCGCTTTTGAATATGTAGAGGCTCTTTAAGAAGATATCTTTGAAAGATTACTCATAGAAACTTTGGTATTAATCTTTAATCTATCAAAAGTCATTCAATTCCTCTTTAAGAAGATATCTTTGAAAGATTACTCATAGAAACTTTGGTATTAATCTTTAATCTATCAAGATTACTCATAGAAACTTTGGTATTAATCTTTAATCTATCAAGATTACTCATAGAAACTTCGGTATTAATCTTTAATCTATCAAGATTACTCATAGAAACTTTGGTATTAATCTTTAATCTATCAAGATTACTCATAGAAACTTTGGTATTAATCTTTAATCTATCAAGATTACTCATAGAAACTTTGGTATTAATCTTTAATCTATCAAGATTACTCATAGAAACTTTGGTATTAATCTTTAATCTATCAAGATTACTCATAGAAACTTTGGTATTAATCTTTAATCTATCAAGATTACTCATAGAAACTTTGGTATTAATCTTTAATCTATCAAGATTACTCATAGAAACTTTGGTATTAATCTTTAATCTATCAAGATTACTCATAGAAACTTTGGTATTAATCTTTAATCTATCAAGATTACTCATAGAAACTTTGGTATTAATCTTTAATCTATCAAGATTACTCATAGAAACTTTGGTATTAATCTTTAATCTATCAAGATTACTCATAGAAACTTTGGTATTAATCTTTAATCTATCAAGATTACTCATAGAAACTTTGGTATTAATCTTTAATCTATCAAGATTACTCATAGAAACTTTGGTATTAATCTTTAATCTATCAAGATTACTCATAGAAACTTTGGTATTAATCTTTAATCTATCAAGATTACTCATAGAAACTTTGGTATTAATCTTTAATCTATCAAGATTACTCATAGAAACTTTGGTATTAATCTTTAATCTATCAAGATTACTCATAGAAACTTTGGTATTAATCTTTAATCTATCAAAAGTCATTCAATTCCAAACTATTACTATTTATGTTTCAATATAAGATACAACCTTCATTAAGTTCTTTCTGAATTTTCAATTCTGCAGGTTCTATGTTGGATAAGGTAAGGATGCGAGAGAGTGAGTACAATGAAGAATGGCTGGCAAAGACTCAGCAGCGATTGAATAAGTTGCTATGTTTGTCGGGGTCTTCTTCTCTCTCTTCTTGTCCCTCATTCACTGACTTTCATGAGAATCTGAATGCGGCGGGAGTTTATCACAAGGACTTTGGAAAAGAAGTCGTGGTCAGCTTTTCTAAATTGCTTCGAGTAAAATGAGGGGAAATCAAGGAAGAATTGTTCGGAGTACAATATCGTTTAGCTAAATTGTGCTCTGAGAACATTTAATTTAATGAATTTTTAAAATCTAATTCAAAGTTTTAAGTGTGAAAAATTGAATTAGTGTGATTATAAATATTTTATAGTAATTTCGTAGTTTTAGATGAGAACTAAATATTTTTTTCATTTATTGCAGTCTCTGCTCACGAATCTGAAACAGATGGGATGTGTTCGGGAAGAGTTCGCCCTTCCAATCTGCAATCAAATATTCGATGTGATGCTCAGGTAAGCTGGATATAACTAACACCGTCATTTTTGGATGATCATGAGATTTTTTTCTACATTCGAGTAAGAATAATTAAAAAGTTTTTTCAAAATAATTTAAAACCGATTTTGAAAGGTTGAATGAAAATTGCAGATGCCGTTACAAGTCAGTAGTGGATGCTTCCTCCATATTGATTGAAGAGATGTTTCGTTCGAACACTGGAGTCACTACAATCCTATTTAACCGGGTACTGAACAAAGATATCTCGTTCTAAGCCTTTTTTCCTCTCTCTTGATCTGAAACTCTCTCTCTATAGCACATTCATATTATAGACTTTCCCGCTGTCAATGTCCATTCAGGCGCTGTCACTGGTTCTGTCAGACGAGAGTGAGTGTCGAAGCAGCTCCCTCTCGCGTCCCCTTGTCTCAGCCATCACCTGTCGGCCGGAACTGACAGCGGTGGCGGAGTCGGCCTTGCTGCCCCTTCTGCGGTCACCTGCCTCATTGACATTGACACAGGTGAAGACCCTCAAGCTGCTCATCTCATCGCATTCCAAGTCTAGTCAGTCACTTTATCAGCTTCTGCCCACTCCAAATGCATATGTATGCACGGAGCGAGAGAGTTTCTCTGATTTCTATTTTCATTATCAGAGTCATCATTGTGTTTTTTTCTCTTAATATCTATCGCTCACAAATTTTTGTTTCGTTCTTTCTCATGTAATTTACAGTCAAATTAAATATACAATCAAAGGAACGGACAGTTTGTGCCATGCAGTAATCGTCTATAGACTCGATCAATTTCAATTGTTCAATTTTGGTTTTGTTCCAATTATTTTTGGTTTTGATTTTTTTTGATTTTGTTCCAATTTATTTTTATTTTGTTCCATGATTTGTAGAAATAAGCGCTGAATTCGTGGAGGAATCATTCTTCGCTTCATTGACGATTCAAGAGAAGACTGCTGATTTTCTGGTTGCGAGTGCAGCGAGGTGCTTCTTCGGTCAGTCATTCTACTTACAGTTCTTTTTAATCAAATCTATTTCTCTGATGTTTATTCTGACAAACAGTTCGGATCAAAAAATTGAATCTTTTGAGCAATTATTTATTTTCATATGTCATGTTCAATGATAAGCTAATCACATACAATTTACGTTTAAAAAAGCATGGACCAGTTCAATGCGACAATTGCAGTATTTTGAATTAAATTTTTTTGAATTTTCAGAGTTATAATTTTTATTTTCAGAAAAAAAGTTTTAAAATACTTAAGTATCAATTGAGGGATTAATAAATAATAAGGTATAAACGAACTACATATAAGATTTATGAGTCTAAAAAGTCTATATTTTAAACTTACATTATGTCCATTTGTTCAGCGTTCTGCGTAAAAGACATGTGTCCCTTGCCGGGGGCACCTCTCTTCTGCCTCTCAGCAGAGCGGCCTTTCTTCTACCGTAGACTCCTCTCTCTCCTCCGTTCACTGCACATTCTGCCAACCATCATCAGCATCCAAGTCCTCTCTTTCCTTTCCCGCTACCAGTTCATAGCCACCGCCTTCTATGGAGAGAACCAGCTGAGGTCGGCCCAATTCCGAGTCCAAGAGCATTTGCTTAGCGTTATAGTTCCTATGTACCGAGCATCTTCTAGGTTTGGAACATTGTGATTCAAAGATTGTTCTAGGCAGAACTATGATAGGCTGATTGTGAATCACTCGCAATGTTACTTCGAATTCGAACTGCTTCCTCCGCTAAACAGCACTTGCATTGGTAGTTTTAGCAAGCGGAATAATAAGACGACGAGGGTGGTCAATTGAAATTATGTACAAATCTATAACAGTAATCGGAGAAAAAGGTGAAATTACTTCTAAAAAACTACCAACAAAAAAACTTTGTGGTTATTTGTTTTAGGGAGTTGGAAGAAGTTCGCAGTGCTGTAGCTACTTTGTTGCTCTTGACGAGCCGAAAAAGAGAGCGACGGTTTATTGTGGACGGCCTGCTTGCGTTGTGTACTGTAGCAGAGCAGAGGATTCTTAAAGAGTACTGTAGAGAGAGATCTGCAAGGGCTGCAGTGCAGGAAGATGCGATGAAGTATCTCGCAGAGCTTCTGCTCCCTAAAAGGTGAAGGTGAAAAAAGAATTTGACAACGCTTATCACATCTTGAAAACAGAAAAAACTAAACGTTTGATTCTCATCTTGATCCAACCACCAAACGGTCGATTCTCATCTTGATCCAACCACCAAACGGTCGATTCTCATCTTGATCCAACCACCAAACGGTCGATTCTCATCTTGATCCAACCACCAAACGGTCGATTCTCATCTTGAGAACAGAAAGAAACATTACAAACGATTTTTTTGGCTTTTTGAGGTACTTTTGAGTTGATTTGCATGAGTAAAGGTGGGGTAAATATACATTTAAGTAGCGAGGAGAGATAGGGTGTGATAGTGCTTCAGACTTGCTCACAATTCTATCTTGTTCGCCATGACTGGAGTGGTCGACTTTCCATCCGCTCTCTGCTCTATTCATTTCGTTTAGTGGACAAGATGCAATCCGGCTTCAACGAGGAATTGGACACCTTGAAGCTGTATCGTCTTAGTCCCTTACCGCCCTCCTACATAATGCTACCAATGGAGTAGGAACGACCAATCACTCGCAAGTTCTTTCCGAAATCAACGTGGACCCTTTCGAACTCATTTGTTATCGACTACTTCGACCTCATGTTTCCCTTCACATGGAAGAACCCCTTCCTTATACCTTACCACGCATTTTCCATGCGTAATAAACTCAAATTACTCAAAATCTGGGGTACTGAGTTTGGGTTTAAAAAAGAAGTTAAACTGATTAATGTGGTAGATACTGATTTTAGCGTATTATCAGAATTCTGATTCAGACCAGAGTGGTCTTACCCGCACCGCGGGTAAAAAAATCTATGCGCTATCCAAAAACCACGAAAAAATTAGAAATCTATGCGCTTGGAAATTTTTTTCTCGGTTTTGTCGTAGTGAAAGTCTAAATCATTGGAAAAATTAAAAGTTGAAATCTGAAATTAAAAAAAAAAATCTATGCGCTCGAAAATAGTTGTGCGGGTGCTAAGAAACACCCTGATTCAGACCTCACGATGAAGAAGAAGTCAGAAAGATTCTGAGACGAAGCGAGTATGTAAGAAGAGTGGAGGACGTACTGAGTGCAGAGAGAAGAGAAAGAGGAGAAGGGATTGAGCGGGCAGGAGTGTACGGTATCCTCCAACTGTCCAGCGAAGATGAACAAAGTGCGCTCGCGGCTACTGTAGCTCTTAATGATGTTATTCTTTTTTTATTTTGTACTTTGAGTTCGAAAACAGTTTCAACAAAAAAACCACGTTATTTAATGTTATACCAAAGTAATGATTCCACTTAAAACCAAACTAAAAGTTTGATTTTTGTTTGTGTTTTTCTGCGAATTTTTTGTCGAAAATTCTCTTTATATAATGCTGAACTTCGAAGTTTCTTGATAGATCCGAAATTTTTAAAATGATGTTTTGAATGGATTTTCTGCCGCTCTCTAGGCTAGGAAGTAATTAAGGCAAACCGTTCCCATCTTTTTATAGAGTAGATCGTGTGAACTCGCGGCCGTATAAATTTATTTGATTTTTTTTATTGTTTTACTTTCTTACATAAGGGACCTTGGACTATGGCATGAGAATATGCAGAAATGAAAAAAATGCAGTTACAACATTTTACTTTTCATGCGTGACATCAAAAGATTTCAGCTGCTTCTTCCGGGAAAAACCTCATTAGACAGAGAAGAGAAAGAATGCCTCGTCGAAGTCGCTGCAAGACTCCTCAGGCACGAAAGGAGTACTGTACGAACACTCACCTCCAACGCCATCCAGCCACTTCTGAGTGAATGCTCCATTGGGTATACACATTCCTATAGAAAGGTATGTGCATCTTAAGTGCGTTTGAAAAACTTATAGCTGATGTATGAGTCAACTCTTACATGGAGGAAAGCTCTTACACCGAGTGGAATCAAATACCGGCTTACTTTTACTGGGAGATACTGGTTGACCAAGGCAGGCTGTTTCCTCGTCAAAAGTGTGAAGATCAAAAAAGCCGTATTATAAGGGAAGGGCAGATGAGACAGAGAGTGCGCGATGAAATATTGAGAACGCATACGAACAGAGGAATTTTATAACTAGTCTTTTATGAGCACAGCAAATATTAGCGCATAGAATTGATCCGTACGGGTTAGAGAAACACTCTGGTCCCCCCGGGCGTAATGGTAGCCGACTTGCTTTGGAACAAAATCCAGTCATCCCTGTCGTTCTATACTGGGGCAAGCGATATGCTACCAAGGACTCATTCCTGTTTAGGAGTTGTAAAGTTTGATGAATTATGTGATGATTTCAGACCATGACTCGATTGAAAGAGTGGTCGGAGAAAAAATGCGGTCAACCCAGTTCGTGACATTTTCGAACCACTCTCTTCTGTCAATCCTATTTGTAATAAGAATCCCTTTTGGATATCTCCAGAAGGCAGATTACCTAAGGGCCAGCGAGAACTAATATATATATATATATATATATATATATATATATATATATATATATATATATATATATATATATATATATAAAGCGGAATTGGAAACTCTTCTTCACGGCCTCTTGAATTGACGACAACTTCACGGTGCTTTCTGCGGATTTGATTGCAACTTTTTGAGTGAAATACAAAAATAGATATATCAAATTATTCCATTAGGAGTGTCTTCATGATCTTAGTTTTCCACCGATGCTGTTTCGGAAGCATTATTTAGCTAAGGGCTTTGTCAAGTTCTTTTTGAAATAAAAAAACTGTTTAAAGGAGTAGATATAGGTTTAAACCTTAATGTGTTGTCCCTGGATGATGTCGATGGCCTTCAACGTTAATTATCTGTAAAGTAAAGTCAATCTGGTGGCACAAAGTTTGTATATTGCTATATGAGCAAGAATTGAAAGTTGTGGGTATTTTAAAGTATTGAGGAATATTAAAATTTTAACTATAACTTTTTTTAGCTCTCTGGTTCAACATTGAGAAGTCACTCTCATTGCTTTGTGTTTCATATCGTTCTTTTTTTAGTGTGGTCGATATTATTTATGTCTTTGTTTTTTCTGTTTAAGCCTTAATCTTCGAAGTGGCGTAGTTCTAGCCATTTTTGACTGAGATGCTTGCTTATCCATACATATAGTGCAGGACAAAACTACCTTGAGCCTTCGTGGAACCCTTCAAATGTATTGTGTCCCTCGTCACAATCATTCTAAAATACACTAATTTATTGATATGCAATCACTTTCCGGTCAATAGTTCCTTTTTTTCTTGTCATATAATTTTTCAAAAGACACCACTAACCATATTTTAATTTTGTGAAATGATCTTAAAGCTAAAGTCTCAGAACTGTGAATCTCCAAGTAGGCCTCAAATCACTTTCTATTTTTTTGCCATAGTAACACTTCCATATGAATTTTGTGCACCTTAAGTGTGATTTATTTTTTTTTGAAACTCAAGATGAATGAATGATTTATTGCACAGTGCGTGTTGCATTTCAGGTAAAAATAGATAAAATTCACATGTAGTCAATTCACAGGCATTTCACTTTTTCATAGAAAAATGTGAGAAATTTTAAGAAAACTTAACAAAAAGAAATAAATTTAAATTCAAATTCAAATTCAAATGAATTCAAATGTAATTAGTAGAAATAGAAATTAGTAGAAATAGTAGAAAATCGTACAGGTAGTTAGGATTCAAGCTGATAAGTAGTGAATAATGATTAGTTCAACAAGTTTAACTCCATCCGATCTTTGAATGAACTGAGAGTAGAACATGATCTGGTCTCATTAGACAAACTGTTCCAATAATTAACTACTCTAGATGGTAAGATGTTAGAATGCCAAGCTGATCGAATTAGTGGTTTGATTAGTGCATTCGAGTTAGATCTAGTATTATAAATGTGGTTGTTAAACAAAAACATGGAGCAAGGGTCGATTGACGTAAGCCGATTTAATATTTTGTACGTCATGATTAAATCTGCAGTCTTCCGTCGGGCTTGCAGCTTGGGAAGTTCCAAGAGCTGCAGTCTTTCTTCGTAGGTCAGCTGCAGACCGGCTCTCCTGCAAACTTGTTTTGTGAAATGACGTTGAACTTTTTCAATCATTTCTATGTGTTTTTTTAAGTGAGGAGACCAAATGACGGAGCAGTATTCCATTATGGGCCTAACGTAGGTAATGAATACTTGTTTGTAAAGTCTTACATTTTTCGACTTGAAGGTTCTCAGAATGTACCCGCATCTCATGCTTGCTTTACGACACATTTGTTCGATATGTCGAGAGTAATCTAGACTATTAGAATACTCAATACCCAAATCTCGAATGTGATCAGACTCACAAAGGGCATTTCCGTCAAGATAAAACTTCACTTCTGGGTGATGTTTACCCATTCGCATAACAGTTGTCTTTGAAGTAGAAATTGTTAATCCCCAACTCGTTGCCCAATCAGCTACAGCATTCAGCCCGCCTTGCAAACTTTTCACATCGTTAGTGGTGGTCAATTTCACGTCATCGGCGTACATTGTCACGTCGCATCCTTCAGGTAGAACTCCCGGTAAATCGTAGATGTTTTTTATTCATTGAATTCGTTCTGGCGATAGAGTTGTTAAGTGTAAACACTTCCACGAGTGAGCCCTTCGATAGAGTTGTTAAGTGTAAACACTTCCACGAGTGAGCCCTTCGATAGAGTTGTTAAGTGTAAACACTTCCACGAGTGAGCCCTTCGATAGAGTTGTTAAGTGTAAACACTTCCACGAGTGACCCCCCCCCCCTTCAGTTCAAACATTGTAAGTGTAAACACTTCCACGAGTGACCCCCCCCCTTCAGTTCAAACATTGTAAGTGTAAACACTTCCACGAGTGACCCCCCCCCTTCAGTTCAAACATTGTAAGTGTAAACACTTCCACGAGTGAGCCCTTCGATAGAGTTGTTAAGTGTAAACACTTCCACGAGTGACCCCCCCCCCTTCAGTTCAAACATTGTAAGTGTAAACACTTCCACGAGTGACCCCCCCCCTTAAGTTCAAACATTGTAAGTGTAAACACTTCCACGAGTGACCCCCCCCCCTTCAGTGTAAACACTTCCACGAGTGACCCCCCCCCTTCAGTGTAAACACTTCCACGAGTGACCCCCCCCCCTTCAGTTCAAACATTGTAAGTGTAAACACTTCCACGAGTGACCCCCCCCCCTTCAGTTCAAACATTGTAAGTGTAAACACTTCCACGAGTGACCCCCCCCCTTCAGTGTAAACACTTCCACGAGTGACCCCCCCCCTTCAGTTCAAACATTGTAAGTGTAAACACTTCCACGAGTGACCCCCCCCCTTCAGTTCAAACATTGTAAGTGTAAACACTTCCACGAGTGACCCCCCCCCTTCAGTGTAAACACTTCCACGAGTGACCCCCCCCCCTTCAGTTCAAACATTGTAAGTGTAAACACTTCCACGAGTGACCCCCCCCCTTCAGTTCAAACATTGTAAGTGTAAACACTTCCACGAGTGACCCCCCCCCCCCTTCAGTTCAAACATTGTAAGTGTAAACACTTCCACGAGTGACCCCCCCCCCCTTCAGTGTAAACACTTCCACGAGTGACCCCCCCCCCCCCTTCAGTTCAAACATTGTAAGTGTAAACACTTCCACGAGTGACCCCCCCCCCTTCAGTTCAAACATTGTAAGTGTAAACACTTCCACGAGTGACCCCCCCCCTTCAGTGTAAACACTTCCACGAGTGACCCCCCCCCTTCAGTTCAAACATTGTAAGTGTAAACACTTCCACGAGTGACCCCCCCCCCCCTTCAGTTCAAACATTGTAAGTGTAAACACTTCCACGAGTGACCCCCCCCCCTTCAGTTCAAACATTGTAAGTGTAAACACTTCCACGAGTGAGCCCTTCGATAGAGTTGTTAAGTGTAAACACTTCCACGAGTGACCCCCCCCCCTTCAGTTCAAACATCGTAAGTGTAAACACTTCCACGAGTGACCCCCCCCCCTTCAGTTCAAACATTGTAAGTGTAAACACTTCCACGAGTGACCCCCCCCCCCTTCAGTGTAAACACTTCCACGAGTGACCCCCCCCCCCTTCAGTGTAAACACTTCCACGAGTGACCCCCCCCTTCAGTTCAAACATTGTAAGTGTAAACACTTCCACGAGTGACCCCCCCCCCTTCAGTTCAAACATTGTAAGTGTAAACACTTCCACGAGTGACCCCCCCCTTCAGTGTAAACACTTCCACGAGTGACCCCCCCCTTCAGTTCAAACATTGTAAGTGTAAACACTTCCACGAGTGACCCCCCCCCCCTTCAGTTCAAACATTGTAAGTGTAAACACTTCCACGAGTGACCCCCCCCCTTCAGTGTAAACACTTCCACGAGTGACCCCCCCCCTTCAGTTCAAACATTGTAAGTGTAAACACTTCCACGAGTGACCCCCCCCCTTCAGTTCAAACATTGTAAGTGTAAACACTTCCACGAGTGACCCCCCCCCCTTCAGTTCAAACATTGTAAGTGTAAACACTTCCACGAGTGACCCCCCCCCTTCAGTGTAAACACTTCCACGAGTGACCCCCCCCCTTCAGTTCAAACATTGTAAGTGTAAACACTTCCACGAGTGACCCCCCCCCCCTTCAGTTCAAACATTGTAAGTGTAAACACTTCCACGAGTGACCCCCCCCCTTCAGTGTAAACACTTCCACGAGTGACCCCCCCCCCTTCAGTTCAAACATTGTAAGTGTAAACACTTCCACGAGTGACCCCCCCCTTCAGTTCAAACATTGTAAGTGTAAACACTTCCACGAGTGACCCCCCCCCCTTCAGTTCAAACATTGTAAGTGTAAACACTTCCACGAGTGACCCCCCCCCACACTTCCACGAGTGACCCCCCCCCTTCAGTTCAAACATTGTAAGTGTAAACACTTCCACGAGTGACCCCCCCCTTCAGTTCAAACATTGTAAGTGTAAACACTTCCACGAGTGACCCCCCCCCTTCAGTTCAAACATTGTAAGTGTAAACACTTCCACGAGTGACCCCCCCCTTCAGTGTAAACACTTCCACGAGTGACCCCCCCCTTCAGTTCAAACATTGTAAGTGTAAACACTTCCACGAGTGACCCCCCCCCCTTCAGTTCAAACATTGTAAGTGTAAACACTTCCACGACTGACCCCCCCCCCCTTCAGTGTAAACACTTCCACGAGTGACCCCCCCCCCCCTTCAGTTCAAACATTGTAAGTGTAAACACTTCCACGAGTGACCCCCCCCCTTCAGTTCAAACATTGTAAGTGTAAACACTTCCACGAGTGACCCCCCCCCTTCAGTTCAAACATTGTAAGTGTAAACACTTCCACGAGTGACCCCCCCCCTTCAGTTCAAACATTGTAAGTGTAAACACTTCCACGAGTGACCCCCCCCCTTCAGTGTAAACACTTCCACGAGTGACCCCCCCCTTCAGTTCAAACATTGTAAGTGTAAACACTTCCACGAGTGACCCCCCCCCCTTCAGTTCAAACATTGTAAGTGTAAACACTTCCACGAGTGACCCCCCCCCCCCTTCAGTGTAAAAACTTCCACGAGTGACCCCCCCCCCCCTTCAGTTCAAACATTGTAAGTGTAAACACTTCCACGAGTGACCCCCCCCCTTCAGTGTAAACACTTCCACGAGTGACCCCCCCCCCCTTCAGTTCAAACATTGTAAGTGTAAACACTTCCACGAGTGACCCCCCCCCCCCTTCAGTTCAAACATTGTAAGTGTAAACACTTCCACGAGTGACCCCCCCCCTTCAGTGTAAACACTTCCACGAGTGACCCCCCCCCTTCAGTTCAAACATTGTAAGTGTAAACACTTCCACGAGTGACCCCCCCCCTTCAGTTCAAACATTGTAAGTGTAAACACTTCCACGAGTGACCCCCCCCCTTCAGTTCAAACATTGTAAGTGTAAACACTTCCACGAGTGACCCCCCCCCCCCTTCAGTGTAAACACTTCCACGAGTGACCCCCCCCCCCTTCAGTTCAAACATTGTAAGTGTAAACACTTCCACGAGTGACCCCCCCCTTCAGTTCAAACATTGTAAGTGTAAACACTTCCACGAGCTACCCCCCCCCCCTTCAGTTCAAACATTGTAAGTGTAAACACTTCCACGAGTGAACCCCCCCTTCTTCAGTTCAAACATAGTAGTAAGGCAGTTTTGAAGTCTTTTTTCAGTGTAATATGAAAAAGTTTAAACAAAAAGATTTCTAGTTTGTTTAATAGTAAACTTTTTTAATTGATGTGCGAAAAGGTAAGCAAGTAAAGCTGAACATAATTTACACGGTTCATTAGCCAATATACAACATTCGTTTATAAATGAAACAATTAGCAAAACGTTCCAATTATGTAGGTAATATGTACTTGTTCATTTACAAAAGTTCATATAGTTGATCAGAAACTCCAGTGAAGGCTAAGAAAACTGATCTTAAAAGCTAAACTTCTTTTTCTTTATAATAAAAGTTATGTTTTTTTTGTTATATATTTTTTAATGTTTTTGTTTTTTGCGAAAGTTATGTTGTTTTTTTTTGAAATTTTTTTTTGTAAAATTCTGCACGGTACTGTAGCTTAGCATCCTCGCGCCACCTGCGTCGGTCTTTTCAGTATTGCTCTGGAGTGCCATCGCTAAGGCTGTATTTCCAGTCATTACTCCAGAATCGAGTGAAAGCCACTGCAATCAATTCATTCTATAAATTTCCTTCAAGAGTTCTCAAAATTCACCTTTAACACTACTCATAATTTTTATATCGTCTGCATACAAACCGAATCGAAGGTTAGGAGGTATAAATTCATTCACTGAATCAGTACATAAGGAATAGTTAAAAAAACCAAGGGAAGAGCCTTGAGGCAACAGGCATGGGCTGAGATAGCACATTATCGATTAAGACTGATTGAGGCCGATTACTCAAATAGCTACTCAGCCAATTGACAATATCAGAGGAGATACCGTACGAATTAACCTGATATAAAAGCAACCTATGATCCTCATTAACAAACGCTTTACGAATATCAAGGAAAATAACATCAACTGAAAACCCTTGAGCCAAAGGATCAACAACAAAAGAATGAGATTCTACCAAAGATGTTACGGTAGACTTTCTCGCTCTAAAACCTGCTTAATATGAAGACAATAGCTTTGATTCTTCTAAATACGAATAAACTAAGGCGAAAACGATTTTTTCCATAATCTTGGATAACGAGCAACATAACGATATAGGTCTATAATTATTTAACAGATTTCGAGAACCAGATTTGTGTACTGGTTTAACAATTGATCGCTTCCAAATAGAAGGCACTGAGCCAGAAAGCAGACTGTTATTGAATAAAATGCATAAAGGTTTCACAAGAGCGAATCTACATTTCTTCAAAAGGATATTTGGTATCCCGTCGGGAGAGGTATTGCATTTGGCTGAAAGAGATGAAAGGGCTTTCAAAACCATTTCCTCAGTAATACAATCAACACTCATCCTCTCAATTACTCTAGTGCAGGATGGATTTCTTAATGGACCACGGATAGGTTCGGAAAACACGGAAGCGAAGTATTCAGAAAAGGCATTCGCCTTATCCGATGACAATAATATCTCTTGCCTCTGATTATCTAACAGAGTAGGAATGGCTAGAGTGAGGGTAAACGTGCTTTGCCCATGGAAATGCCCCCGAAGACAAACAGTTTAGTCATTGATCAGTTTATTGCGGTATAAATATGACATTACATAATGGCAATTAAACAACGCACAAAAGGGGTTCTAAAGCAAAGAGCAAGGTCTTAAGGACCTTGCCGAGTTGGGTCTCCTCTTACTCTCTTCTCTCTCTCTCTCTCTTTGGCTCCGCCCAATATCCTGGCTTAAATAGTGGTCATGTGGGTGTGGCTTTCATGTCTCCTCCTCCTCTGTGATTAATCATATAGGACGATGATGTAATATAATAGGTCGATCATCTCAACGCCCTCGGGCGTAACACCTCCTTCCCTCGGGAAAAGTCCGCCCCGGACTTCTTACATATTTATACACAGCGTCCCGAGCCGGTGGTTATTTCTGCAAAAAACAAACAAAATTGTTGTTTTGTTTATGCAAAAGTATTGAACGGGCGAAAATTGAACCAACCTGGCTAACCTGCAGCTTCGCTAAGCTTTATGGTTACCTTTTCATACCGTAGATTCCTCCTTTTTCCCTTTCTTCCACAAACATTAAGGAGTTGTTGATCAATTATATATGTGCGTACTTCTTCTCCTGCAATCAAACGTGTTATGGTCGAGTTTGGATTGAAATAGAACAGAGTGGTGGAAACCTTTTTCTGAACCTTATTTACCGCTTAGGTTCCATCTTAGCCTTGTCCTTAGGTGATCATTTTTTTTGAAAAATCTCCAGCCCGCTTTTCGTACATGTCGCTTTCCTCATCCTGCAATCAGAAAGTTTTATTATGGGAAGACAAAATAAGCTTGTGCAATTGTTATAAGAAATAACCTGAGCCGGTCTATTCTTCACGGCCTCGCACTCTCGTTTCGATGTTCTCTCGATTCTGCTCCTCCTTATGTTCTTTTCTGAAATGAAAGGATGGTTTTTTTTTTTTTTAAGAAAAGAGAGAAAAGCAAAATTTCTGTTGAACGGCTTAATAACCAAGTGTTCGATCATTCGTTCACTAATTCTATGGCGAGCTGTAAGAACTGATGATTGTCTGATTTCTTGAAAGATCTAAATAATTTCATATCATCTGCGTACCACATTATTCGACGATCTAAGTCAATAATTGGTTTTTTTTTTTTTTTGTATAATTCGTTTATTTTGTAAAAGAAAGAGAAAAAAAAATCAAGAAATGCCTTCTTAAATATTATTGCATCGTCGAATACTCTTTTCTTTCCTTTTTCTTTTCTTTTTTAAAAGGCAGCCAGGCCTTGGAAGATATTCGGTTGGGTTGTCGTAACCATGCGGAGCATGGGTACCAGATAGACAGACTCGAGACATGAATGCAATTCAGAAAAAAAAATATATAATACCACGCCTTAAAACTTGCCAGTGGACTCTCACTGACCTGACGATTCTGCCGTCGTCGCTTCTCTCCTCAATTGACGTTTCACTTGGGAAACCTTATATTTGCTAACCGGAACTGTTCCGTTCTCCTTCGGTCGGTTCTCCTCGGGCGGGTACTGTGCCGCATCTTCAGCCATTGCTGGGTATTTCTTCGACCGGAAAACTACGTCGACGGGGCTTCGGTGCCCTCGTGATACTTCTGAATTGAACCTTTTCTCTTTTTCCTTAAAACTGACCGGTTTTTCCTAACTCGCGGTCCTTCGGTTCGATTTCCGTCGACCGGATCACTTCTCTGACGGGAGGGCCCTGCCAGCGCGCTGACTAGAGCTCTGCTGGCTCTTCTACTGCTTCCTTTAACAAGCGTATCCCTACTTCCCCCCCCCCGGGAGACCGGTGATCAGTCGGTCTCCCTTTTTGTGTTTTTTATTTATTTTTTATTTTTATTAATAGAGTATTTTGTTAAACATATTAATAACATAATAGCATCGCATGAATTAAACATATTAACGAAAAGGAAAAGATAAAAACAACGGAGCAGTAATCAAATGAAACTTAAGACTTCAGAGTGTGAATTAAGCATATTAACGAGAGAAAAGAAAAAGGAGAAAACAATGGAGCAGCAATCAAATGAAACTTCATAGTATTGAGATTTCTGACAGAAGAGAAGAGAAAACGAAAAAAAAGAAACAGTGACTTGGAACCGAGGAAGAGTCTGAGAAGAAAAAAAAAGGGGGGTTGGAAGAGAGAGAGGCGGTGACTGACCTATTCCGGACTAGGTCAGCCACTCGCTGCTACCAGTGAGGGTAAACGTGCTTTGCCCATGGAAATGCCCCCGAAGACAAACAGTTTAGTCATTGATCAGTTTATTGCGGTATAAATATGACATTACATAATGGCAATTAAACAACGCACAAAAGGGGTTCTAAAGCAAAGAGCAAGGTCTTAAGGACCTTGCCGAGTTGGGTCTCCTCTTACTCTCTTCTCTCTCTCTCTCTCTCTGGCTCCGCCCAATATCCTGGCTTAAATAGTGGTCATGTGGGTGTGGCTTTCATGTCTCCTCCTCCTCTGTGATTAATCATATAGGACGATGATGTAATATAATAGGTCGATCATCTCAACGCCCTCGGGCGTAACACTAGGTTGACATTCATACTTAAACGATTTCTACAGGCAGCGAAAAAGGACTTTTGATTTCCTCGCAGTATAAGTTTAGCTTTCTGATCATATTCAAAGCTATGCAACATCTTATCGAAATCAGCAGATTTCCTTATACAAAAATGAGAATAAGAGGATTTCTTAGAGATACGTTGCACCTTAGAGTACATTTCACGAAGAACCTTTGGGTAGCGAAATGATGGGTCTTTACGGTCTACCAAGGGAACGTAGCTCTCAATAAGCGAGCCTATGAAAGAAACAAGATAATTGTTTGCAGACATTCATCAAAGAAAGCATTAGAAGCATTAGAGTCCAATCATGAAAGACTAGTTCACTTTCAATAGACAGCCAGTTGGCTTTAGTGAACAGTTTGAAAGCTGATGGAACCGATCTGGTATTGACTGTAAATGACAGCTCAAAAGTAACTGCATTGTGGTCGCTACTATGGAAACGACCTATAACTTTACAATCGGAAATAATAGGTACATTCGAGAATAACAGGTCAAGAGTATTGTCGTTTCGAGTGGGGGTATCAACATACTGCGTAAAGAAGTTATCGCTCATGAATTCGAGAAACATTTCATCCTGTCCAGTTCTGTGCGATATAAGAGTGGCCAAATCTATGAAAGGGAAATTGAAGTCACCAACAATTATTGCGGGCTTAGGACTCAATGTGTCACAACAAACTAGCTCTGAGAAATAAGACAATAGGTTTGAGAGGGAAGAGTCAGGGCAAGAAGGAGATCGATACGCACAAATATATCTCAGTCGAGTCGATACTGTGGAATACACAGACGGAAAAAGGTCTATGGTGACAGCTTCGAAGCCATCGTCAGAGCAAGTGGAAACGAATGAGCAAGGAAAACGATTAAATACAAGAATAGCTGTGCCACCTCCTTTCATTGAACGATCTCTATCACAACGAAAAATATGATAATCAGAATGGCTGAGTACCAAGGAATCATTATCTTGGTTCGCGTAAGCCAGGTCTCACATATAGCTATTACATCATATTAAAGAGAATTCAGCAGAAAAGATAGATTATACAGCTTATTACGAAGTGATCAAGCTTTAAAAAAGATGCTGTTGATACTTGAACTCTGTGAAAAATGTGGGAGACTAGGAGGGTCAGGACTTAAAAGAACAGCGTCACTCACCTAACGTCTCATCGTTACATTCTGAGAAGATCAGCGATTAATTGGTGATGAAGATACATCCGCAGGATTCACTGGTGAAGTCGAGATCATCAGAGGACGATTTACTGTCGGAGAAAGGACCTTGGAAATTGACTGACAGGGAGTTTCCGCATTTCTCGGCGTGGAGGACGGCCTTGACTGTGAATATGAAGTTTTTCGGACCGGCAACAGGGCACGATCCGAGGACTTTCCACTTCTGCCAGACGGAGTCTGATTTTTTCCTTGGCTATTCTCTTGACTTCTCGCTCAAGTTAAATTCCCGAATGTAACTGTCCTGGAACTCGGAAATGCAAGGCGGGAGGCTTCTTCTGATCTTCTTCAGAGCTTCATTTGAATGGGTCAAGTTAAAGGCAGGGTCACTGAATCAATACGAGAGCGGAAAAATGCTCACCGCTTTATGTGAAAGACTAAGAGGGGAATGGCGAGTATAATAGTTCTGTACCTTTTCTAATGCCTTAATATATTTCCTAAGATACGGGTAGAAAACTGGTGTACAGTTCTCGAGAATCGATCGTATCTAATATATAGAATAAGCTCTAGTTCAAACATCAGCGCTTTTGATTTCAAAACTTTAAGTGTGAGATAAGCCTCAGTAAGACCTTTTTTAACAATGGAAGAAACTATTACTAAAACACGCCCCCTCACGCCCCTCACGCTATTAACGCCCGTCAGTTACTAATCCACGCCGATGCGCGGGAAATTTTTTAAATTTGCCCCATGCGCTTCATTTAGTTTCTCAAGTTTTTCATGTTTTTTTCTGCTCAGGCTTAGGCAAAAGTTCACGCTAACGAGACGGTATGGCTTAAACTAACGAGACCGTATCAAAAAAAACATAATAGTGCGTCAAACACGCTTTCTCTATTTCCCGCGCAGTGGCGTGAATTAGTAATTAACGGGCGTGAGGGGCATGGTTTAGTAATGACAATAAAAAACAATGCTTACTAAAAGATAGCTTTGGATCAATTAAGAAACCGAGATCGCGAACGTTATACGTAAGGTATTTAGATACAATTGAGAGAGTACGAAAAAAAGGGCTTCTGATGTAACTAATTCTCAAGCATGAACATTTCTTAGAGGCTAAACTGAGCTGCCAAGTGTTCGACCATTCGTTCACAAAGTCTATGGCGAGCTGTAAGGAATGATAATTGTCTGATTTCTGGAAGATCTAAATATTTTCATATCATCTGCGTAAAACATTATTTGACAATCCAAGTCAATAATCGGTTTTACTATATCAGCAGTATAAATTATAATTAAAAGCTAACCTGATAAGCTACCTTGGGGTACTCCGCTACACAAAAAAGCGTATTAATATTCATACTTACGAAAGCATGAAAATGGAACTATATACTTCAAAAGTATTCCAAACCGTTCCGCACACAAGTTTTACTATTCATACTTTGAAAGTATGAATAGATATTTCAACTGTGACTCTCTCTCCCCTCCCCGATCGATACCTGACCGGATACTATTAGAAACAGTTTCTCTTTTTGACCGGACACCCTTCTGCTGCGACCGTCGTGACCGTTGTATTGATTGGCTACTTACTTCCTTACCGTCGTTGCTCACATATTTTAGACTCATTCCGGCATTCCCTAGTTCCGATCATCTAGGTATAACCTGTAGTCTTACTTTATCTAAAGCCTCACCTCAAGTCATTCAAGTGCCGGACTATTCTAGAACCGACTATTGTGCACTTAATAACCATTTCAATTCTGTGGATTGGGAAGCAGAGTTTGATAACTTTTCATGTGTTGATGATCTTTATACACGCTTTACTTCAGTTATCAAGTCAGCCATATCCAAATTCGTTCCTATGCGAAGTCCTCGCAATCTATCCACCGGTTACCCGACGCACATTCAGAAAATAGAGAGAGAGATTACCGTGATAACTACCGTGATAAGCTTTTTTCTCAAGATTGATATATCTGCAGTTCGTTTACTTTATGATAGATCCAGCAAAGAACTTCTCAAACAGATTAGAAAATGGAATAGACACTGTGAGAAAAAGAAATTAATTAGATCTCGCGACTTGTTTCAACATATTTCATCTCTTACTCGACCCAAACCACAACCTCCTAGATGTCTGCAGGATTCGGATGGGAACTTTGTATTTGATAGTCTTAAGAAATGTTCTTTGTTTTCTTCGGAGTTTGCATCTCACTTTACAATAGATGACGGTTCAAGTCATCTCCTTATTTATAGTCCTGCCCCCACTATGGCCGCTTTTCCTATTTTCTCACCGCATTCTGTACATAAAATTCTCATGAAGCTGAAGACGAATGGTAGTACTGGCTCTGACAGTATCCCTCAGATCAAGTGCGCAATGTCTATTTGTCTCCCCCTCTCTCAATTTTTCAATTCATTTATTCCATGCAAGAACAACAACTTGTAATACAATTATGAATGGTAGATCCAATTAGCATGGACGCGTAGGATAGGGAGACAAAAAAACAATCATTCATTCAAAAGTGCTGAATGGCATTCAACTAATCCAAATATCATCTAAGAAAAAAAATGATATGAAATAGCTGTCTATAATTATTTATAATCAGAAGATTGTGTCCTATACATATGTATGTAAATACAAATAATCGTCAATCTGTTACACTCGGACAAGGAAGCAAAACTTCAAATGGAATTTTTTTTAGCCTTGTCGCGAAACTTGAAGAACTTTCGATTACAACGATATCTTCCGGAAGGGAGTTCCATATTGCTACATATTGATCTAGAGACAAACGTAGACAACCTAGCCGGGTAAACGAAAGGCAGGCGAATTCTGAGAGAGTGCGCTTGTCTTGTATTATACCTGAGGGGAGATAAAATGTATAGAAAGGAAAAATCGAGAGAGCATTTGTTATGTAAACATTTGTGCAAAAAACATAGATCTCTGAATGCTCGACGATATTCTAATGACTCAGTTTTGAGCTGTTTCAATCTCTGAGAATAAGCAGGCTTACATTACCACATCTATATAACAGCCTTCTAGTAAAATTACGTTGTACATATTCTAAATCGTTGATGAGGTATTTCGTGGTAGGGGACCAAATTTCAGTCCCGTATTCGAGAATCGGTCTAACGTATACATTAAAAGCAAGCATGAGCATTTCGCATGATTTGGTCTTGAAAGCCTTCAG
Organism: Allodiplogaster pararmata; assembly: GCA_964056735.1. NCBI lineage: Eukaryota > Metazoa > Nematoda > Chromadorea > Rhabditida > Diplogasteridae > Allodiplogaster > Allodiplogaster pararmata. The sequence continues at coordinate 4,251,182 of OZ057403.1, forward strand.
AATAAAGTTTGCAGTAGAAGAGGCTTTTTTACAAATCTTCTCAATATGAGAATTGAAACGGAAATCATGAGTTAACAAAATCCCTAAATCTTTAACCTGGTTGGTAACAATCAATGGAATATGGTTGATAGAGTAGGGGTGAAACACCGATTGGATGAACCAAGATGTAAAACACTACATTTAGATAGCGATAAACACAAGTTCCACTCTGTGCACCATGCTGAAACACAGTTGAGAGCGAACTGTATCTCATTTACAGAAAGAGGAACGCGTCCCATTACTTTAATGTCGTCAGCATATAAGGAGAACTGAATATTGGGAGAAAATACATGTTTAACTGAGTCAATGTACATTAAAAGTTATATTGTTGACCAGTCAAATATATTGTTGACTGCAGTTTGCAAGTCATCTGAATATAAGGGTACTTGAGCTAGCAGCTTAACATCATCGGCAAAAATACTGACGCGAATAGTAGCAGGGATAACTTTCTTGATGTCGTCAATGAACAGTAAAAAACAACAACGGGCCTATTGAAGAACCTTGAGGAACACCACTTAAAACTGAAGCTGGTACTGAGTTGATACCATCGATGATCACTGATTGTTTACGGGAGTTGAGGAAAGAAGAGATAAATTTAAGTGCAGACCCTACAATACCAAATGAATTCAATTTAAACAATAGAAATCGAATATCTACAGAATCAAAAGCTTTCGAGATGTCTAGGAAAATTACATCAATATCAATACTTGAACTCAGAGAGTGGGTTATGAAGGAATATGATTCGGCTAAAGAAGTGATTGTCGATCGATTAGGTCGAAAACCGGCTTGAAAAGGGGAGAGCAATGAACCCTCTCTAAGATACTTTGGAATAGAATTAACAATAACTTTTTATATTACTTTAGAAATCGAACAGGTTAAAGAAATGGGTCTGTAATTTGATAAGATAGGAAGTCCTTTGTTTTTGAGCAGAGGCTTTACAATAGCAAACTTCCACATATCGGGTACGATTCCAGTCATTAAACAGTTGTTGAGTAAAATACGCAGAGGTTTCAATAACGCAAATCTACATTTTTTGATAAAAATGTTCGGAGGTATTATATTTATTCTCTAACTTAGAAACAGCCTCGATTATCATTTGATCATCAATTATTTCAAGAGAAAAGTGTTGATCGAAGGGAGCTAAAATAGGGACAGGAAGAACATTCTGAGACGGTTCAGATTCTGAATTCTGAGACGGTTCTCTCATATTCTCAATTTTTATATTATGTTTCAACGACCCCTTCAGTGTCAAAGACATCCCGGTTCGGCCCCCATGTAGATTAGAGTATTCCCTACTCCTCGTTGATCTCAAGCAACGGATTTTTATACCGAGCAGAGGAGCCGATTGTTCGCAGAAACTTGTGCAAAAATCGTGTGGTGTGACGGGAACCGAACCCGTGACCTTTCGCGTTCCGGGCGAATGCTCTCCCCACTGAGCTACACACGCACACACATGATAATGCACGTCCTATCGTCCGATTTCTATTTCATCTCCTTGTTCTTAAAAAATGGAGCGTTTAATTAGGCCCTTCCTTATCAAAGCCCTTCCTGATCATTTATCAAAGTTCTCCATTATTCCTCCAAACCAGCATGGTTTCAGAAGGGGGGCTTACCAACCTTCTAGTATTTGAAGACGATTGGATTTCTTTACTTTCTAAAGGCCTTACAACAGATGTTATTTATTTAGACTTAGGCAGAGCATTCGATACAATAAGCATACCTAAGCTTGTGCATAAATGCCATCACTACGGAATTGCCGCTCGACTACTTTCCTGGCTAAAATCGTTTTTGAAGAACAGAACTTTTCTGTTTGCTTGGGAAGTGTAATCTCAGATCCACAATTAGCTACCTCGGGGGTTCCCCAGGGTTCTGTTTCAGGGCCTCTTTTGTTTACCATATTTATTTCCGAAATCATTTATATCCTTCAAGATTTTCCCAATGATCTTTGCCAAGCCTATGCGGATGACTTGAAGATTCATATCTCTTATAATAAGGATTCGTATGGGAACGGACTCGTGAATTACAATCAGCTATAGATGCAGTTTCAGTTTGGTGCAGGGAGAATCAATTGTCTCTTTCGCCGAGTAAATCTCTGCATCTTCACATCGGTGCACGCGACCTTTCTTTCTCCTACTCTATTGACAGCCTCTCTATCGAATCAGTCTCCCAGTTACGTGACCTGGGCATACAAATTGTCCCTTCCCTCCGCAGACATGCCGATATCGTAGATCGTGTAAGAAAGGCATCTAGAGCTATGTACTCCTTTCTACGCGCAATCTCTGTTAATGACCCCGGAATTCTTGTCAAATGTTTTAAAACATACGTTATGCCCCATTTAGATTATGCGTCCAATGCCTGGAATCCATACTACGCTAAAGATTGTAAAGATATTGAGAAATTATTGATGAAATTTACTCGCATGGTCTATTACAGATGTTTTCCTGATCCTAGCTATCCACAATCGCATCCCACATACTCCGACCGCCTCGCGCGCCTTGGTCTCCTCATTCCTCTCGCAGAAAGAAGAGTTTTCTCCGATTTGATAATGGGCTATAAGATATATCACGGACATTCCATTATCAAAAAGAACAGATTTTTTAAAAGAAACAAATCCGACAAGAACTAATACACATGGAATTTTTTGGAAGGGACACGGAATACATCAAGACACAATTCTTATGGACTTAGAATCTGTCGATGGTTTAGGAGATTACATGTGAGTTGATCAATGCCAATTCACTGACATCATTTAAAACACAGCTGAAGAAAGGAAAAATTCTTTCCAATCTTGAATATACCACTTTATATCGATGTTAGATTATTTAGAGGTTTCATTACAAGTTTATGTTCATGTTGCATAAATATTGAGGTCACAATGAATGCTTATCTTGATAAAACGGGTTTTATCGTATATTACCATTAGAAAAATTGGATGTTTTGATTTTCTCGTTTCGTGAATGTTTTCTTAATTCTGTGCTTATCGCCACATTTCAGCATTAAAAAATGTGAATAAATTGTTATAAATGGGTGATAAATCTTCAAATGCTAAGTTACACGATTGAAAGGCAGTGACGCATGGTTAAGATGACAAGTGTTTGAACTATCGCACGGACAAAAGCTAACCCACCGAGCGGGATCGAACCCAGCCATCTCGACTCAAACTGGGAGCGCGCGTTACAATTACACTACGGGGACACAGTGCTATTCCGTGCGATAGTGTTATATGAAAGGCTCATTAGCCTTGTTCTCTTAGTCACGCATGCTTTTCAAGCGATTGCCTCATGAAGCGTAACTCCAGAATCCACGATTAAGACAGAAGAGATATGGAAGATGGGTGATAAATCTTCAAATGCTAAGTTACACTGTTGTCGCCTGGTTAAGATGACAACTTCACACTAATAGAACAAGACATACAGTACCGCCCGAAATGTTATCATATATAGATTATTGAACATAACTTTTTTGTAAAAAACCGAATGAAGCTCAAATTTTCAGATTCTTCTACTTGTATTCCGATTTCCAACAGTTTGAACCATGACTTGAAACAAAAATTGTATGAATTAAGTTCGCAAAACAAAAAAAATTATAATAAACATCATTGAGAAAAAAACAGCTTCTTGCATGATTTTACTTGTATTTCGATGTCCAACAGTTCGAACAATGACTTGAAACAGAATTCGTATGAACTGAGTTCAAAAAACAACAAAAAAAACTCAACAAAAAATTCATGGAGAAAAAACTGAAAAATAGAAGGTTGTCAATTTTGATGTATTTCCTGGAGATAATTAATAAATTTATCCAAAAGATGTCCGGTACGGTACAGACGCCCAAAAAAACTTCAGTGAAAATTTGAGCTTTGAACGTTATCTTTGAAAAAAGTTATGTTCAATAATCTTTATATTATAACATTTCGGGCGGTACTGTATGAGCCTTTCATATAACACTATCGCACGGAATAGCACTGTGTCCCCTTGGTGTAATGGTAACACGTGCTCCCGGTTTCAGTCGATATGGTTGGGTTCGATCCCGCTCGGTGGACTAACTTTTTTTGTACGTTAGTTCAATCACTTGTCATCTTAACCAGACGTCACTGCTTTTAAACTGTCTAACTTAGCATTGGAAGATTAGTCCCTTTTGTTTTCATGATCTTTTTTTGCTTATATAAGGGATTTAAAACGCGAGGCGCTATTTTCTTTCGACTTGACTTATACTGTAATTTTCAACAAAAAAATTTTCAACCACCGCTCATTCGAGCGGAGTTTCAGAACTTATGAGGCTATAAAGAAAATTAAAGTTAGAGAAGAGAGAGAGGGGGAGAGAGAGACATAGAGAGAAGAGAGAGACATATAGAGAAGACAGAGACATAGAGAGAAGAGAGAGAAGATAGAGAGAGCGAGAGGAGAGAGAGAGAAGAGAATTGAGAGAGTAGAGAGAGAGAGAGAAAGAGAGGGTAGAGAGATTGCGCTTTGTATTGTAAGAATACCTTCAAGAATCGCTCGCTTCTTATCACCTTGCTCTGATTAGTTTTTTTGAATATTTATCTCACTAGCGCTCTGGTGGGTTTTTCAATAACTATGATTACATATTGAACAATCTATCATAGAAAGTAACCTTTATCCAAACCGCTTTTTTTAATTGCTTGAGTCATAAAATTATTTCAGTGCATGTTGAAAAAAATTGAAGAGTGGAAGGGAGGGGAAGTTTTTATTAAACGCTGGGTTCGAAACACGTATAAAAACCGAAAATTAGTAGCACTTGATCAGACAAGAAGCAGGTGAAGTTGAGAGGTATGAAATGATCGAGAAAAATAAAAAAGTTTCTGTAATCGAGAGATGTTTTAAAGAGACGAGGAAAAAATTAACTCAGGGGCCGTGCTTTACTTGGGCGATGGAGGTTGCTTCACTTGTGGAGCTACTGTTTTATTGATTTAATGTATACTACTGTATTAAATACATCTTTTTTCGGCAAATTCAGTCATTAAATCAACAACATTTGAATTATATGATTTAAAAAATTTCATGCGGTCTCGTTCCTAAGCCGTAAGGCCTCGTTAATAAAATTTTTGCCTAAGCCTAATCGAGAGAACAGTGATTAATAGCTGAAAACAGTCAAACACTCAAATAGACCGGATAAAACAGCAATTGTGGCTATTCGCCCCATACGGCCTCGTTCCTAAACTGTATGGCCTCGTTCCTAAGCGGTACGACCTCGTTAGCGTAAATTTCACCTGAGCCTAAGCGAAAATAATTGAAAAATCAGAGAAAAAAATTCAAAGGAGATTTTTTTCAATTAAAAGTATTCTGACTCCTCAAGTAAAGCCCGCCCCTTTCCAAAAGTAAACACGGCCCTCTCTGATGAACATTGTGCCAGAGAAGAAATATTCAGGTGTTAATATATTCACCAAAAGTAAAGTATTAGTTAGAACCTAAACTGTCAATACACGTAAATAGTCTATGAGACGAAATTATAGTGACAAAAAGAATGAAAGTCAATCTGTTAACTAAAATACTGTTAAACATTATACAATAGGACGAATGGAACAGAAAAAGTTGTTGTAACCTAATGAACAAGACAAGGACAACAGGAGCAATATCAGAGATTGGCAATTACAAGTAAATAGGCGGTTCCATGTCATTTTGCAGAGCGATGCTTTGCAGAACGTCACCTTGCACTCGACATTTTTCAAATCGACACTTTGCTTCCAAAGTATTCGAAAAATCCTATTCTTGCTAATTCACGAAGTGGTGATGTAATTTAGAAATTCAGTCATTGAATTGTAAAAAAAAACTAGTTATATGAGAAATTTTCTCATGCGGTCTCTTTAGCCTAGGCCTTACGGCCTCATTAGCGTAGTTTTTGCCTAAGCCAAAAAAGTGGTTAATAGCTGAAAACAGCTAAGATAATTCACTGCGAATTGCCGGATGCGAAACATTTTCGGTGCGACATTTTGGATGAAAAGTATTACTCTGCAAAATGTCCGGTGCAAAGTAAAGCTCTGCAGAGCGACGCTCTGTAAAGTAACGTGTTACCAAATAGGCAGTCAATATTGAATGGGGAACTTGTCGATTTTAAGTATGTCACCCTCCCCCCTTTTCATCTAAACCGCAACCCTTAAACACCACCCCTTAGAAGAAAGTCCATGCATTTCACTTTGTTTTTGTTTGCGTTTTCATGATATCTCATGTGCTTGGGAAAAAGAAATGAAATGAAACTATTGATTGGTATTCAATAGCTGTTGAGAAATGGAGGACTACTAAAGTATTGTATAATAATCACCGACTAGTTAAAAATTATAATTTATGACTGCGGGGGCTGCATGTCAACCATATAAGAATGGGCGAAGATGTCCTTGATCGATATTCGCTCTTCCTCTTTTTCGGCCAGAATAAGTTTCAGCAGGCCTGAAAGAGAGGCGTAACTTTCTTGTTCAAGAAAACAAATAGAAGTGATACTGCAAACTAATTATTAAAAATCAAACAGGTCAAAGTGGCAACGTACTTAGTGCATTTTCATGCATTAAATTCCAAGGCTCATCTGTCGAAGGGTTGAAGGTTTTGTTGATCCAGGAAAGGTACTTAGCGTCTTTCCTAAAACACATCATTGGATTGGCAAAACTTCGAGATTCTCCACCACACACATACTCTCAGTGGCTCTATCTGAATCTTTTGTTGAAACAAAGTTATTTCACTACAAGTCTTTCATTTACCCATTTGACTTTTTGATCAAACTTTAATTCATGCTTCTATAATGTACGTTGACAGAACTTTCATAGAAGCTAATCAATATTGGGTTTAATAAAGCTTTTCCCTAGACAAAGAGTTTTTTTTTTTACTTAGAGCAGTTTTTTTTCTATCCGAGCAAAACATATTTGGAGTACCGACTTTTTAGCGGACTCCCAAGGCTCTAGGCCGCATAAAAGAAGGCAGAGCACGATACCGCATGACCAAACATCTGCCGGCTCCGCCCTGCAAATCATTGTTTCTCACGATTAGCTTGAGTGATTGATCATTGGACCTTGGGATAATGAATTCGATCAGTAAACTTTTTAACTTTCGAAAAGAGCTGAATAAAAAATTACGAATAATACCCGTAGTTTTTGGCCCAGACTTGGGGCGACATGTATTCCGGCGTTCCACACCGAGACTTCAGCCTCCTCGTTCCTTGACTGGTGCGGAAGATGGTGCTCCAGCCAAAATCTCCCAGCTTGACATTCACTGAAACGAAATCTTATGACTAGAAAGTAAAATATATCAATGACGAGCGACATTATAAGAGCGAGTCAAAGGCTTCGTAAGTATTACTCAGAAACGGAGAATATTATTAAAGTTATCAGAAAATGAAAAACAGAAGTAAAACGACCTCGTTTGGTGAGAAACATATTCTCCACTTTGATATCTCGATGCGCGATTCCATGCTTGTGAAGGAAGTCGACGCCGTACAACAACTGAGCGAAGAACTTCCTGGCGAGTCTGGGGGAAAAAACTCCCATTTCGGGCTCTGAACACAGCAGAAGTTTGCGGTTAGATATAGTACACCGTAAGAACCTTTCCTTCTAATCATTCTCATCACGTCAATAACAGCGCTTCAACAATCAAACTTTCACATACATATTGGATGGAGATGATTCCCACCAACAAAGTATTTTTCAACAGCTTTGCCGTGACGCAAAGATGCGTGGAGAGATCGAGGCTGGGAGTCACTCACTTCGACCACCGGCCGGCTGACTTGATGCGAGACCGAACACGAGTGAAGTGTGTAACAGGAATTCAGGAAGAGGAAATGACACTGACACGCACGAATAAAAAAATGTCAGACTGCAGATATGACAAGGATGTCAGAAAACGGCACACCAGAGGGGCGAAATAAAATAGGAAATTCAGGATGGAGATGTGAAGGCAACTTTATGCAGAGCGTTAGAATTGAGTTTTCTTTTCTTCTCTGAGATAAATGGTTTGGAACAAGTGTGCTTCATAATATAGTATTATGTTGACTTGAAATCGTTTGAAATGAATTGAATATATCGTTTGAAAGAGAAACCTATCAGGTCGGTTAGGTTCCCTTTCTCACAGTATTCCAAGATGAGGGTGAAGTGCGTTGAGCCTTCATTGTAGTGGTGATCGCATATACGCACGAGGTTCTCATGGGAGCCTGCCTTCTGAGCGACTTCCATGATGAGTACCTTAACCATTAATCTAATCAGCAGATGTTCAGATCTGAATTACTCAGAATAAAACCTTTTTCTACAAGTAAAGTACTTTGATCACCAAAAATAAACCTCGTTTTTCGCTTCTTTCAAAGATTCGGGAGAGTCGACGAGGACTCTCTTACAGGCGAGAAGACGGGGAGACGGCGCGGTCCGGTCGATAACCAAATCCACAATCCCGAATGATCCTCAACCAAAGAAACCTAGCTAAATAATATCTCTAGAAACATAAAATAGTGAACGGAAATGGACTTGATTAACTCTTCTTTCAACCGAAACATAAATGCACTCAAGCAAGGACAAACTACCAAAGTCTAATCTAAACCATTTGTAAATCCAATCCAAAGATTATCCGCCAGCAATCAATTTCCAGTGGAAGGTCATTTACTAGGATTTTTTTTCTAAAAAGAGTTTCTGAAAGTAGAAGTTATTAATTTTTGCTCACCTTCTCCCAAGTTCTTCACTACTTCGTACCGGTTTTCGTAGACAGTGGGGTCTTTCTTCTGACTGTTGGTCGTCGGATCCATTCTGTAACAGGTAAAGCGAAAAGCAAAAACTATACCTTACCTTCGGGTTTGAAGAGTTGAGATTTTGCGGTTGAGAGCTTTGTAGAGCGTTTGATTGAGCGAGCGTTTGACAAGAGGAATGGTATAGTTTATGAGACGGACTGTTGAGAAGTCCCACCGAGGTTGTAGTCTGTGGGCGGAGCTACACGAGCCTCTTCTTCCCTCATAAAAGAGGCCATGAGAAAGTCTCCTCATGATCATAGAAACTTTTGCCTGTCTCTCTGCTCTACCTCATATCTCCAATTACTTTCTCCGGACCGTTAAGGTTACAGATTGTTAATATCTGAGTTACAACAGAATGCTCCCACTATTAAACAGCACTGCACAATCTAACTCTTTCTCTCTCTTTTTCTATCCCGTTTTCTCTTTCTCTTTCTTTCACTCTTACTCTCTCCTTCTCTCTCTCTTCTTCTCTACCATTCTCTTTTAACAAATTTTTCTCACACCTTTCTCGCTTCCGTGTATCACAGTGTGTAAAACGATGTTTGCGAATACTGTTCTAATGGCTCGAGATACTAAGATGATAATTGTAGTACTTAACCTATGGCTTATTCTAATCTCTTCTTCAACTTCCTTTCAATAAAAGTATTAACGTTTATTCAAATTAACCTCGACCGACACATTTGAATGAATACAAACGATACAATTTAATCTATGTTGTGCCTTGCTAATGCCTTGGTGTGTAGATGAATAAAAGCATCATCAGCGATACAAGAATACAAACGCATTTATCTGGGTTCCAAACTGTGTTGACACTTTTATAAAAAACGACTATTCCAACGCGAACTAATATAAATGGCTTTTCAGTTCAGGGTAGCAAGAATACAACTAGAAATAACTCTTATGGGAAGCGAATATCCCGCCTTTTTCAGCAAGCTACTACCTCGAAACTTGAATAAAATTATGAACCTGGATTATTTTATCTCGCAGTTAAAATGTGGTGTTCTATCTACTTTTCCCTCCTCTTGAACTCAGAATTAAAACCTTTTTTCCCGTTCAGCTCACTATAAAAAAAAATCAAATTGCTGTACCTCGCTTTTTTAATCGAATTTTTTTCACTTAGTTGACAATTAAGCTAATCTATACTTTCCCTCGTTTTCAATTGTAAGTAAATTTGTGCGTTTTTGCATCAAAAGATGTAGATTATATATATATATATATATATATATATATATATATATATATTATATATATATATATATATATATATATATATATATATATATAAATATATATTATATATATATATTTATATATATGTAAATAAGTTAGATCGCTGTGGTTGTAAGAGTTTAGTGGAGAGGTCATTTTGCGAAAAGTCAACTGATTCGATGTCGGGTTTAGAAGAGCGACTTTCCTTGACAACCGAAAGAATGCGAGAATGAATACATAAATCGATTCTTAATTCTCTTCAAATCTTTTATATTTGATTAATTATTTTGGTAGAAACTCCTCGAGAAGGTGAAATTTTTTGAGATAATGATTTTTTTTTTGAGAAAAGGAGAGAGGAAAGAGAAAAACCGTTCTGTAATGCCAGTATTGAGAATATCCGTTCCAGTGAAGATCAAATTATGAGTATTGAAAAAGGCCGCTGTTCTACACTCTTTTCTTCTATTAATTCCCATCGCATTTTTCTCAAGACCCATGTTTGAGATGTGCTTTTAAGTCTTTCATTCACTAGCCAAGTAGTGCATGTCTTCACAACTTCTCTCTTTCTGTTATTTTCTTTCTCTCTCCCCCTCTTTTTCTCTCTTTCAAACAATTTGCCGCTATCATTTTCTCATACTCTGTTCATTTTTACAACTTTATGTTGCCTTCCTTCGCCGCCAATCATAACTACATTTTGGATATGATCGGATTACTTGATCGTCTCTGTATGTCATTCGTCTTCTGATCTTTGAAATTGTCTTCGGGATATGACTTCGGTTTTCTCTCTCTCTATGTCTCCCTCTGTCTCTCTCTTTCTCTCTTTTTTCTCTCTCTCGCTTTCCTCTCATTCTGTAATTCACTCTCTATTCCATGTAACAACGAATCTCTTATCTTTTACTCTCCCCATTCTCTATTTCTCTCTCTCTCTCTCGCTCTCTCTCTCTCTCTCTCTCTCTCTCTCTCTCTCTCTCTTTCTTTATTTCTTTCTATCGATGATGTTTTCTGCATGTACAGAATTTCAATACAAAATTCGTATTCAGCATTTCGCATTACAAAGAGGTTTGAATAGGATATTTTATTGAGTTGCTTTGCACATTCAGTCGACGGTTGCATGCATTTTGTAGAGTGAACTTGGTAGTGAGTCGTGTATAAAAAAAGACATGAACTTATCAGAAGGTTTTTTGTGATGCTCCAGCGAACTTCTCTTTTACAGACATTTTCAAAAACCAGACTATTCCATGAATCTTCCGCTTGAGAGCGAAGCACTGGGAACTTTTGGATCTGAGATATATTTCGAGAGAGAAGAATAATTGCAGGTCACACGAAAATGGAAAAATGTTCCATTGTCTATGAAGTGGCATTTTTTGAAGAAAAACCCTTCCATGTTTTGATACAAATCACAACCACATGTAACTGAAAAGCAAATGCTGCTCGGTTGAGCTGCTCCGGCTAGGAGAGTCCAGCCGCGACATTAATCTCCAAACGATGAGATCATCGGCACGATGATTATGAGCGCTCACATGACTTTGAGGTCTAAGATAAGAGCTTCCTAGGTACGAGCTCGGCTGAATTTTTAAAAAAAGACTATCTTCCAAACCACGCGCTTGAAGAATCTGAATTTAACTGCCGCAACATTGAATCTCTAAACGATTAGATCATCGCGCCGATGATCTCATCGTTTAGATATTAATGTCGCGGCAGCTTGTTTTCCAATGTACTCACAGAACTTATCGAATTCATATCGATTAAATATTTACCCTTGACAATTGATTGAAAAAACCCTTTCGATTCATTTTCCAGAAAACCCAAATTATTCGGGGAAAATATACTTTCTTGCGTTCCAGATAATCGGTTCTTCGCTTGTTGTTGTTGTTGCCCCGCAGTTGCAACGTGTAGTTTTAGTAGAAATCGCTAGATCAGAGACCGAGACATGAGGCCAAGATCTCTGTATCTCTCCGGTTAGTGCACGGCAGCTAAGAGCATGCGTTAATTTGTGCGGGG